>CM076574.1:345247718-345847718 GCA_034641835.2 Pinus albicaulis | reverse complement strand
ATGAAAAAGATTTTTATTAATGAAATGGAATGAAATGGATGAAATGAAGTGGAGTGGAGTGAAATGAAGTGAAATGAAATGGAATGAAGTGGAATGGAATGGAATGAATGATCACAAAACTTGTGAAATGAAAGAGAGATTTTTTTTTGGAAAATATAGAGTGTCAGGTGTTCCTGATTTTCACCCTATATTTTCTGTATAAGACTGCCAATCAGTGATTGGTTTTCAGGCTTATACATTTTTTATTTTTTTTAACTGAAAAGAACAAGGCTAGGCTGGTGGAGAAGAAGAATTCTTCTGTGCCAACCTGATTGCAGAATTTTCTTGAAACATTTTGACAAATTCTTCTTTTGAGAGTGGCTTATGATAGACTTTTAATCTGTGGCCATTCAAAATAAGAGGAATTTGAAATTCATCAATGGTCTTGATTCTTACCGCTCCATTGTTAAAGATCTTGTCAATCTCATATGGCCCAAGCCAATGAGTCTGAAATTTCCCTTTAAAATATTTAAACTTGGAATCAAATAACAATGCCCAATATCCTTCTTGAAACTTCTACTCTTTGATGTACTTGTCATGCCATTTAGTTCTTTGATATTGAACTAGGATCAGTTCTTAGAATTGCTTCTTGTCTGATCTCATCTAGCTCATTCAATCGCTCCATTCTATGCTTTTGGGCTTCTGATAAATTCATCCCCAATTGAACTGCTATCTTGAAGGTCTTGACTTGGAACTCAATGGGGAGCAGGACTTCTTTCCCATAAACAAGTTCATAGGGAGAATGTCATGTTGTATTTCTCCATGTAGTTCTGTAGGCCCACAAGGCTTCAGAAAGCCTTTCCGCCCAATCTCTTCTATGTAGATGAACAGTTTTGGTGATGATACTTTTGAGAACTTTGTTTGTAGACTCCACTTGACCATTTTCTTGCGGATGGTAAGGAGTGATCTTCGTGTTTGATTTTGTATTCTTTTCCATCAACTTCTCCACCAAATTGATGTGAATTGGCTCCCCGATCTGTCACAATTTCTCTTGGAACACCAAAGCGAGTAAAAATATCCTCATAAAGAAAATGAATAACTGTTCTCGCAGCGTATACTAATGCTTGGCTTCTAACTCCATTTAAGAATATACCGTACAAACCAATATATACTTCTTCTTCTTAGATGGTGGATTAATAGGTCCAATGAAATCTAAAGCCCATTTTTCAAAGGGTTCAATGAGTACCCGTGGTTGTAATGGAATTTCATTTGAAAGGGTAGGTTTCCCTACTTTCTCGTTGTACCGTCACACCTTTTGACATATTGTTTTGCATCTTGAAGAGGGGAAGGCCAATAATATCCTAAAGAGAGGATTTTATAGGCCGTCCTTTTGTCTGCAAAGTGTCCACTGCATGGTTCATCATGACATGCCTTAAGAATATGAGGCATTTCATCTTCCTTGACACATCTTCTGATCACAAGATCTGGCCCTGTTTTAAACAATTCGTTAGAAATCCATGAATATTTTGAACTCTCCTGAATAATTTTTCATTTTTCACTTGGAAATAAATGTGAAGGTAGTTTCCCTGTAACCAAATAGTTAGCAATATCTGCATACCAAGGATTCTTAATAGTTACTGCAAACAAGTATTCATCAAGAAACTTATCCTCTACAGGAGAATCTTCTTTAGTATTCCCCGAATCCTAGACAAGAAATCGCCTCATCGTATTTTGTTTTCCCGGTCTATCCAACACAAAGAATATTGAATTCTTGCAAAAGTACAAGCCATCTTGTCACTCGCCATTAGTAACAGGTTTGTTCATCAAATATCTAATTGCGTAATGGTCGCATGAATAAAAGTTTCTCATAGCCTTGTTATGTAATGTCTAAACTTATTAATTGCATGAACAACAACTAAAAACTCTTTTTCAGTCACAGTATAGTTCAACTCTGTGGAAGTCAAATTTTTACTGGTGTAATAAATGGCATAAGGAACTAAATATTTTTGACCCAACACAGCTCCTAGATCTGTATCTGAAGAATCCGTAGAAATATGGAAAGGGAGTTTCCAATTTGGTCCTCTTAAGATAGGTGCTTCAGATATTCTTGTTTTCAAAGTTTCAAAAGCTGATTGACAATCGTATCCCATTTAAATTCGTCGCTCTTTGTAAGCAATTTGAAGAGTGGAGATGCTATTTTAGTGAATTTTTCTATAAATCTTCTATAGTAACCAGTAAATCCTAGAAAACTTCTAACATCCCTTTGACAATTTGGAATAGGCAACTTGGAAATGACTTCAACTTTTGATCTATCAACCTTAATCCCATCTCCCGAAATATGATGTCCTAAAACAATCCCTTCAAGAAACATCATAAAGCATTTTTCATGGCTTAATGAAAGGTTTGTTTCTTTACATCTTATAAGAACTTTTTCCAAATTTTCTAATGCCTCTTCAAATGAATTACCATAAATCAGAAAATCATCCATATAATCATAGGTTCGGCACACAACTTCAAACTCAAATAGAAATTTTTCAGGATCCTCACTTCGCAATCCATAAAAGTTAGGGAGAACATATGGTGAGATATTTTTCATCGTTGCATGAGTTTCCTCATCAACTATAGGGAATCCAAACAAGTTATTTCCTTCCCTATTTCTACCATTATTTCCTTCACCATTGTTGTCTCTATTGTTTCCTCCTCTTCTACCTCTACCTCTACCTCCATCTATTACTTCCTCTGCCATGATAGTTTCTTTAGAGTCCTTAAAGTCCTCTAGTTCTTCTATCAAGGGAGGATGAGAGAGAGTCTCTTCCTTTTCTAAATGAGATTTAGTAGGTGGTATAGGAGAATCCTCTAATTTAGCTGTTCCTTGTATTCCAAAAATCTTAAGGCTAGGGGTAGATGGTGGTGAATCTTGTCTATGCCTTGAAGAATATGGAGTTGTGAAAATCGAACTCTTGGCTTTGGCTATAAACCTTCCCCTAGAATCTCTTGCTCTATGCATGCCATTTTTTTTTATTTTTTTTTTTTATTATTTAAAAAAAAAAAAAGTTGGGCTAATAATCCTCTTTCTTATCTTCCAGGTCACACGAGGTGCAAGAAGAGAGCATACTTAAGAAATTATTGAACCAATAACTCTCTTTTCTGATCGTCCAGATCACACTAGGTGCAAGAGGAGAGCATACTTCAAGAAGTTATCAAATTTTCCCTTTTTTTTAAAGAAATTGGCTACCTAGTTACACTTCCTCGGCAATGGCGCCAAAATTTTTGGTCAATTTAGTGTGTCCTAAATTGCTACATTAATTTGTCAATTCGGGATTCGTAAGCTGACGAAGTGTGGTGCACTATATGTGCAAGATAACCTATCTCTTACTTTTTGTTGTTTTTGGGTTTTCTAAGGTGAAATGGAAATTCTAAAATGAAAACAAGTATGGTTATATTTGTTCAAGGAAATGATATCCCCTATAATGATTTACCAACTTGAAACTTAAAAAAGGAATTTTGAAATTTTCAATGACAAAACTTGAAAGGAAATGAAAATGTACTACTGAAATGAAAAGATGATGTAAGTCTAATAAATCAAAAACAGTGAACTAGTGAGCATGAAACTAAACTATTCTTGCTGCTGTCAAAACAAAAAGAAACTATGCTTAAAGAAATTCAAAATTGCAACAAAGTAAATCTAAATCAGATTACATCAATTTATTCGATCCTTCATCATTAGTCCAAATTATGATTTTCTGGCAACCATAAAAAACTTGAGAATCGATATCTAACTTGCGTAAAGTAAACTAATATCAAACCATACATTCATAATTCAATCCCTCGCCATCACTCCAAATTGCAGGGTTTTCTGGAGGTAATCGAAGATGTCAGTGCACAATTTAAGCCTCTAACTTGCGTAAAGGAAACTAATACTAAACTACACACTTCCCTTATAATACAATCCCTCACCATCACCCAAACTGTGGCTTTCGGCGGCAACCGAAGACGTTATGAGTAGTTTAATATATTTAAATTTTCAGAAGGAAAACTAATACTAAACTACACATTTCATAATACAATCCCTCACCATCGTCCATCCGTGGCTTTGAGGCAACCGAAGATGCTATGAGCAGCTTAATATATCTAATTTTGGTGTAGTTGAAACTAATACTAAACTACACATTTGATAATACAATCCCTCACCATCAGTCCAGCTGTGGCTTTCAGAGGCAAGTGAAGATGCTATGAGCAGTTTAATATATCTAAATTTAACAACTGAAACAATTAAGCAAAACTGAGTTAAACAAAGCAATACTGAAATGAAACAGAAACTAAGAAAAAACACATTAGCAACAGAACAATGTTAATTCCATGTCATTAGTCAAAAATCTATGAAAATGCTCGGGCTGCCTATCTATAACCTAAAACAAGAACATTGATCAGTGATTAACAACATAAAGCATGAAAGACATAAGTGAAATGGAAAGCAGGAAAGTTTATAAACAGAAATGAAAAAAATGAAATGTATAAACATGTGAATGGATTATGGCACAATGAGCTTTAGAGAAATGAAATAAGAACTATACACTAAGGCACAAAACCTTAGCTGAGCAGGGGCCCTCTACACAAGCCTTGGCAACGATCTTCAAGTACGAATTAAGTTGGAAAACAACGTCTTCTTCTTCTTTATATTAAAAATGCAATTACAATGATGATAGCAGGGCCAAAGGCGTAATTACATTGGCTATGCGTACTTAATAAAATTAACAGAGACTAATCGGGACTAACTCTCTATATGCGTATGCAAACGCGTTATATATAACAAAAGAAATATAACTGTCTCCTAATGTTTATGCTGGTGTAGAACACGTAGACCATTACGTCCACGGATCTAGGATCATGGCCGTGTTGGAAAATAAATCTATGAGAAGTGGATGGTTGAATTCGACTATGGAGCCATGTACAGATGTCGACTTGTCCTCCGCAAGCTCAGAAACGGCCATATGAACCTTTACGTGACACAGAACATAGTCCTGTCACCGTAAGACTCTATGGTTGACTTCCATGTGGACGCCTTTGACCGCGGCTTCTTTAGATGAGTTTGCTCGAACCAATAGGACACGAACCATGTCCACATCATTTCTGACTTGCCCATGTGGCCTGTTTTTCCTGTAGACAGCTGTAACATAGATTTTCACAAAATGGCTGCGGAAAGTTGCAGCAGCTGCGGAAAGTGGCAAGATTCCGCAACTAAATGAACAAAATCTAAATCAAACAGAAGACACAAAAATATAGTTAAAAACCATGTTATATGCTCTTTTGCAATTAACATACAATGATATTGACAACTTGGGAGGTTCAAGTGAGTGAAAAAGGTATAGAAAAGTGTATGGAAAAGATGCAGAATTGAGACTCAACACTTTCCTGCTAGGATAGTCAATTCCTGGTAGGTGAAAGTTGTTTTTATCACAGAGGTTTCTGAACGCTTGTAGCAACAGACATTCCTCCGGCGCGTGATTATGACTGGTGCAAATGGTGCAAGGTATCACTTTGCTGACAGAGAAGATAGTGTGAGAATCTACAATACTCGGTGTTCCAGATGTGGACACTTGGAAAGGGTCCATTGCAAACCAAGTCGTCTTCTGTTACCATTTTTGCATCATTGGTTGAAACTTGCCTTCGTTTTTGGGGGGTGGTTGACTTAATCCCACTCTAGCTGCTCTCAGGTTAGGGAGATGTGTGCACTTAAATGTATGATGAAAGTGTGAGAAAATTTGGCAGTAAGTGTGTGTGATCTTCTCTTGATTAGAAAGAAGCTTTTGAGGTAGGGACGAGATTATGTGGAGACTATTTGCAAGGGGTTTGAGTTCTCTGCATTGGTTGATTAGGTGATCGTTTAGATCACATAGGCTACATGTTATCCTAGGCTTGGTCTGGGGTTTACGTGATTGGTGTTTGGTCTTATCCGGCTTGACGCACCACCCTGGTGGTGGGGTTGTTGGGTCGACGACATATCTTTTATGCCATTCTTGGAGATCACTTGTCCTTTTTTCTATGACATTAATCATGTCGATAATGGGACGGATGCATGAGACATAAGTACAATGTCGGTCATAATGATTACCTTGACATATTAGGAAAAATGTCCGTGATATGGGGGTCCCATCATGCGTGGTGTTGTGAAACCAGCTCCAAAAATAGAAGAAAAGAGATATCAACGCCTTAGAAATAAGCCACTTCGAGGGGGAAACGTCCAACACATTACATAAATGAAAATTTCTTGGATGATACAAATTACAAAACCTCCTTTATATATATAGGATTCCATGGGGCCACATTCTAATCCTAGTGGCGCCACAATGTAATCCTAGCCGACCTAACAATAATAATTTAAGGGTACAATAATAACAATATGTGGGTTACAAGGGTACAACAATAACAATAAGGGGGTTATACTAAAAACAATAAGGGACTATACTACTAATATAGCTACCTAACATGCCCTTCTCCTTCAAAGAAGTTTTGTCCTCAACACTTGAGTATCTCCAGATGCTTTTATATTAAATTCTCATCCTCCCATGTAGAATCTTCAGTAGGTAAGTTCTTCCATTTGATGAGATACTCTGGAATTGATCGATTTCGTAGCTGTCAAGTTCTTGTTTCCATGACTTCTTCAGGTTCCAATATGATTTTTCCTTCCTCATCAAGTTTTGGAAATATTGTTTGAAATTGAAGCTTCTCGCCTATAACCTTCTTTAAGCATGAAACATGGAAAACTGGATGCAATCACCAAGATGCAGAAGCTCCCAATTTGTATGCCATAGTACCAATATTTTGCAACACCTTGTAAGGACCATGGTACTTTGGCGATAATTTATTATCCTTCTTATCTTGCTCGAGGGACATTTGGTTGTATGGTTGCAACCGTAAAAATACTTAGTCTCCTACATCAAAAATTCTCTCGCTGCGATGTTGATATGCTTGCTGTTTCATTCGATTTTGTGCCAAATTAAGGATATCCTTTAAGATTTGGAGAACTTCTTTTTGATGCTCAATGTGATCTTCCACTACTTGAACCTTCGAATTTCCTCTTAAAGATGATGTGATGGATGGTGGATGATATCCATAAAGTGCCATAAATGGGCTCATTTTTGCTGTAGTATGGAAAGAAGTGTTATACCACCATTCAGCGAGAGGTAACCACTTGACCCATTATGTTTGTTTATCAGATACAAAAAATCTAAGATATCCTTCCAAACATTTATTTACTATCTCAGTTTGACCATCGGATTGAGGATGATAAGATGAGCTATGAGCTAGTTGAGTACCCAAACAAGAAAATAATTCCGTTCAAAATTTTCTAGTAAAAATGGGATCTATGTCACTTACAATAATCTTTGGGTTTCCATGTAGCTTTTGAATTGTTTCCATAAATGCAGTATCAACTGTACTTGCTTTAAATGGATGAGATAATGCACAAAAGTGTGCATACTTGGCAAGTCTATCAACTACCACCATGGTGACATTCTTTCCTTCGTACTTAGTTAAACCTGTGATAAAATCCATTGAAATCTCCTCCCAACGTTGACTTGGAATGGGTAAAGGTTGTAGAAGACCCGCGGTCTTAATTGTCTCAACTTTATTTTTCTATAAAACCAAACATTCCGCCACAAACTTTTGAATATCAGATTTAAGGCCATCCCAAAAAAATCTTTCTTCACCCTGTGGCAATTTTTTAAAAATCCTGAGTGTCCTCCTAAAGGAGAAGTGTGCAATTCCAAAAGAATATTTTGTTTTAGTTGGGAATTATTACAAATATATAAGTGATCTTTGTACCATAAGGAATCATTTTTCCAAATAAATGTATCAGATGTACTAGGATCTTGCTGCAACTTTTGAATGAGTGTCCACACTTCTTCATCCTTCTTCCATTCATCCCTTGCTTCAGTTATCCAATCTAGTTGGATAATAGATATGGCACAAAGCAATTCTTCCACCTCTTCATTCTTTCTTGAGAGTGAATTTGCATCAAAATTTAGCTTCCCTTTTCTGTAGATTATTTCAAAGTCATAACCCAACATATTTGTGACCCATTTTTGTTGCTCTTCTGAAGATATTGTTTGTTCCAAAAAGTGTTTAACACTATCATGATCAGTTTTTCCCTTGAAGTGTCTTCCCATTAGGTAAGTTAGCCATTTCTTTAGTGCATGCCGTATTTCTAACATTGCCTTCTCATAAATAGATTTTTGTAAATACTTTCTTTTTATTGGATGACTTTTAAAAGAAATGGGTCTTCCTTATTGCATTAAAACCGCACCAATTCCATTTCTCGAGGCATCACATTCCACAATAAATGTTTTTGTGAAGTCTGGCGTAGCTAAGACCGGTGCTAGGCACATTGCCTCTTTAAGATGTTCAAAGGCCTTAGTTGCTTCAGGATTCCATGAAAATGCATCTTTCTTCAATAATGTTGTTAGAGGTGCTGCTATTCTCCCATAATTCTTAGCAAACTTGCGATAATATCCTGTTAACCCGAGAAATCCTCGCAACTGCTTTATTGTCTTGGGGACTTTCCATTCCTTAATGGCTTTAATTTTGTTAGGGTCTAATTTCACACCCTCGTGAGATACAATATGACCCAGATATTCCACCTCTTACACTCCAAAGAAACATTTGGATTTTTTTGCATATAATTGTTTCTCCCACAATACTTTGAGCACCCTGTCAACATGTTGAACATGATCCTTCCAAGACCTGCTGTAGATTAGTATATCATCAAAAAATACTAGAACAAATTTTCTAAGGAAGGGTTTGAAAATGGAATTCATCAACCCTTGAAATGTAGAAGGTGCATTGGTAAGGCCAAAGGGCATGACCAAAAATTCATAATGACCCTCATGAATTCGAAATGTTGTTTTTGGAATATCTTTAGTCTTCATTCTAATTTGATGATATCCTGAACGAAGATCCAACTTGGTAAAATAAATTTCTCCATTTAATTCATCCAATAATTCATCAATCACAAGAATGGGAAATTTATCTTTAATGGTGAGCTTATTGAGCTCCCTATAATCTAGACACATGCACCATGATCCATCCTTCTTGTGTACCAATACTACAGGAGTAGAGAAAGAACTTTGACTAGGTTGAATTATACATGCCTCTAACATTTCTGCAATCATACGTTCAATTTCACAAATTTGGACATAAGGATATGTATAAGGCTTGATGTTTGGAGGAACACTTCCTGAAATAAAATTAATAGCATGATCATGATCATGAATAGGTGGGATTCCATTGGGAGTTTCAAACACCTTGGAATGATTGTCCAAGACGTTTTGTAGATCTGCAGAAATAGATGATTTTGATGTTGGAACTTCTAGTGAACATAATTGTGCAATTACGCCTCATTGTTCTTTCTTTAGAATATTTGTCATGACATTAGAGTTTATTATGTTTCCCGGCTTCCCTGCGATACCCCGTAATTCGACTTCCTTTCCATCTGAAAAAAAAATTCAAGAATATTTCTTGAAAATTAAAAGCTACGATCCCCAAAGATTGTAACCATTGCACTCCTAGTACAACATCAGCACCTCCCATAGGAATGGAAAGCATTGGACTATTCAATACATATTCCCCCATGGTTAGCTTGATATTATGGCATTTTACGTAGAAATTTATATTTCCTCCATTTTACAACCATCACTTGACATTCGAGGCCGGGTATAGGAAAATTCAATTCCTTAGCCTTACAATGAATAAAATTATGGGTACTCCTGAATCAATCAACACTATTACCTTTTTCTTCTTGATATGTCCTTCTATCTTGAGAGTTTGAGGAGTGGTAATTCCCGCCAATGCATTACACGATATGGTCAGACTCATTTTTTCCTCTTCTAGGGCTTGTTCCTGGTGTATATCCTCTTCTTGTTCATTTTTTTCTTCCTCTTCACAATCTGTGTAAAATAATTTATTCTCAGCACACTTATGAACTTTAGTGTATTTGCTATCGCAACTGTAGCAAAGCCCTTTTTCTCTTTTTTATTCCAATTTTTGTGGTGTCAACCTTGTTGGTTGTGGAAATCTAGGAGTAGCAACAATTCCATCTTTATAGAAGTGAGTGGGAGGCTTCCTTGTCGCCATAATTTACATTCAATTTTTCTTGCCAACCCGAATGCCTTCTCCAATGAATCTGGTTCCAAAATGCGAACTTCATGTTGGATGTTATCCTTTAATATATCTATGAGGAGATCAATCCTATGTTCCTCTCGAATACCAGTTACCCTTACATTCAATTTTTGGAAGTCCTCAATGTGCTCCCTCACTAAATCATTTTGTTCGAGATTTATCAATTGGCTAAAGAAGGTGTTGCTCTTTGTATCCTCATAATGTGCTATCATTTCCTCTGTAAAAATTAACCAAGTGACAATTTTTTTTCCGGGAGCAAATCCATCGATACCATACAAATGCATTTTGTTCTAAACGTAAAGTTGCAATGCATACCTTTTGTGTGTTTTGCACATTATTGAGATCAAAATATTGCTCCATCTGTAGTATCCATGTTATGGGATCCTTGCCATCAAACTTCCTCATATCCATATTTGGAATATGGTGGTTCTTCCATCCAACATTAGAGTTTATTAAATCACGATTAACATCTATTTTGTTCTCATCATGAGTTTCTTCTACTATTTTCATCATTAGGAAACATTTCTTG
Organism: Pinus albicaulis; assembly: GCA_034641835.2. Taxonomy (NCBI): domain Eukaryota; kingdom Viridiplantae; phylum Streptophyta; class Pinopsida; order Pinales; family Pinaceae; genus Pinus; species Pinus albicaulis. The sequence goes on along the minus strand of CM076574.1, from coordinate 345,837,034 downwards.
TATCAACTTTGCCAAACCTTCGATGTCTACTTTTAGATCCTCTTCTTTCATGTTTTCCATGTTTCTGCTTTCATTTTTTCATTGATCTTAGCTTCCAAGGCCATCCATCTTAGCTTCCATGCCCACTTCCATGCCATCCATATTAGCTTCCAAACCATTCATCTAGCTTCCACTTTTCTTCAAACCATCCATCTTAGTTTCCATGCCTTTCTTCAAAACTTCCATTTCATTTTTTGTTGTTCTTTGCGAGAGAGAAATTTGTTGCACTTGCTCTTGTAATTTTGATATGTCATGTTTCCATTCTTCGTCTTCATGAGTCATAGTAGAGCCTTCTAAAGGCTTAATGTGTGTTGAATTATTTTTATGGGTCATTTTAGAATCCAATACTGATATCTATTCTACAATATGCCCTTGGAATCAATTCAACTTGATTCTTCAAACAAGAATTATGCAATTTAGAAAAAAAAAACAAAATACACACCTTTTACTTGCTTTTGAGGAGCTCTATATTGAAATTGAATTATATATATAATTTTGGATCCTCAATATCTGAAATTCAGCCCTGTAGTAGCCCTTTGAAGCTTCTTTCAAATGCCACATGTCTGATCTGATTTTGATTCTTCAAGACAAAGTTATGTCCAATCTCCCACAATGACCCAATTTTGGACTGGTTCATTAGAGCGAACTTGTACAACTTGCCACGTGTCACTATTTCCTCCTTTGGCTCTAAAATTGATAGAAAGAAAACTAAAGTCCGTTTAATTACAGCCACTTTTTACAACATTCCAATCCGATGCTCAGAGAGAGAGCTATGAATATTTTCCCACGATCACCTCTTTGAGATGAAATTCATAAGCCTCAAAAAGCCCTAACTTCCATAGATCATATCTCCCAAACTATTGCGAACCAATATTTGAAATTTTGGGATGATGTTCCTCTAGATTTTGGCTTCACACTCTAAAAATTTCAGCTTCTGAAACTTTGTAGAAAAAAAGATATTACGAAAATACCACAATGACTTGTTTAGGTTATATTCAAGAGCCTGCAAAATGACCTAACTTGCATAGATCATATCTCCTAAAATATTGTGAACCAAGCTATGAAATTTTGCAAAGATGTTCCTCGGGATTTTGGATTCATACTCTAAAAATTTCAGATTCTAAACCTTCATAGAAAAAAATTATAGCGAAAATGCCATGCTGACCTGTTTGGAGCAGCAAAACCCTAGAATCTCAAACCTCTGATACCAAATGTTGTGAAACCAGCTCCAAAAATAGAAGAAAAGAGATATCAATGCCTTATAAATAAGCCACTTCGAGGGGGAAACCTCCAATACATTACATAAATGAACAATTCTTGGATGATACAAATTACAAAACCTCCTTTCTATATATAGGAGTCCATGGGGCCACATTGTAATCCTAGTGGGGCCACAATGTAATCCTAGCCGACATAATAATAATAATTTAAGGGCACAATAATAACAATATGGGGGTTAGAGGGGTACAATAATAACAATAATGGGGTTACACTAACAACAATAAGGGACTATACTAGTAATATAGGGACCTAACACGTGGTCTGGGGACAGGCGGGGTACCATCGTCGCAATGCTGCTAAGTCAGGGCAGTGGACTACTATATGGTCCGTTTGCTTGCATAATGTGCATGCGAGTGGGTTTCATGAAGTGCATGTAGGTGTAACTATGGGTTCCCTACTAGGCTATTTTTCAGCTGACAAGAACATGGTAGACTCGCTCATCTCCTCCACTTGGGTCATGGAGCTGCCGATGGATTCGACATCCATATTTTCTTCTTGGGAAAGACGAACTATGGCTGAGCGGAGGCTAGCAAGGGCTAGCCGGAAGCAAGGTATGTAGTGAAAATCCTCCAATAGGTGATTGTCGGTGCATAACGGGCATGTGAATTGGGTTGCCCGTAGCCCCACGTAGTAAACTCTTTTGATTGGATACCATTTGTGGATGAGTTCCAATGCGGCACACTCTTCGAGGTAGTGGCCACATTCATTGCATAGCGTGCAACGTATAATGGGAATTACTGGGGGGCGCTCTACGTATCGGTGCTCCTCTTGTAAGTATAGGATGGTACGCGGCTTGTCATTGATAGACTGGATGGAGGGGTCCTCTTGATAGGGTCGCTCGATCGCGTGTACGGCATCCCTATACCATGGTATTTCTATACAATGGTGGGTATAATGCCCATAGGTGTCACAGAGGGCGCATGCGTGATTGGTACGCAGCGGTTTTCCTGTACTTTTGGTGGCAAGTTCCTTTTTATGGGAATGTCGTTTTGAGGTGCCTGCCTTGCAACCAAGGAGTTGTTTTAACTCGTCCAACTCTGGGCATATGTGAGTAGGGTGTCCTGTGACATCACATATAACGTAGGCTGATGACTCTCTCTGCATGGTGGGGGTCACCACTTTCTTTCCTTTCCTGGCGATTTTATTTATCATGGTCGTCGGTTTCGCAGTGGGAATTTCCCTTGCGGGTGTGGTTTTGACTGCTACTTGGGTAGGTTGGGGCTCCTCGGGACCGGGGGGTTTTAACCCAAACGCAATAACGTTGGTAGCTAACATTCCTAGAGGGGGAGCGAGATACCACACTGGGAACGCCAATGATATATTGGGTAATACCAGTGTTGCCAAGACCTGCTGGGAGGTGAAGCCAGGAGGTGGGTAGAGGAAAGGAGTTTGGGAGGCAGAATAGACTAGGGAGGCTACAGTAGTTGATGCCTCAGTTTCGTTATTGCTTGATTCCATGTCCTGACTAACCTCGATGCTTGATGTGGACATCATGCATACCAGGGCCCCTATGGCATCGGGCGATACCTCAGGGATAATAGGAGGATCTCCTATGAATGACCCTAGGAAGGATGATGGTTTGAATTGGCCTAGGCCATATTATTGATACCGTAAAATACCATCTGTGGCCGTATCTACATAGGGTAGAACCATATCTGTGTTGGTCAAGGGACGCTTTTCCGTGTGCGTCAGCTGGTCTATTGTGATGATTCGATTCTCGTGGGGGAACATCATAATGCATAAAATGGAGGATGTTATGGCAGACATGTCGTACATGTAACTCTGCCCAAGGAATATATTGTAATCCAAGTGAGCTTCCAAGACTTCGATGTCTATGTGGATCGTTTTTCCGGCTAAGCAGATTGGTACATTTTGGAAGAGACTGATGAGGGTCAAGGGACGACCATCGTATGCTCTGAGTGTGATGATGGAAGGTTTGAGTTCGGGGGCTCCTAACTTCTGCCATACATTTTTCGACATGATGCATGTGGATGCACCCTCGTCAATGACACATCGGTGAATGGTGATATTCTATACCGATACTGGTATCTAGAAGGCGACCATGGAGGGAAGCCTAGGGGTGGCTTTGTCTAAGTCAAAAGCCATAATGCGCATGTCGGCAAGGTCGATAGCACCTAATGCGGAAAGTAGGGTTTTCCATTGCTTCGGGCATGACTGTAGTACCTCCAAAGCGGACATAGTAGCAGGTGACTGGGCTAAATCGTTTATGATGCTGTAATTGTGGGCTGATTTGGAGTAGTTACATGCTGGCCTATTAGGCCCTTTTACCATTTTCGGAAATGGTTCCAAAGGAATCTTTGGAATGGTTAAAGGTGTATTCAGCACGCTCGTACTATCCCCTGACGTACTGGTGTTTGGTGGGGTGTCGTAGCTGCGATTTCAAGTTTGAAAAAACATTTCTTCCCCAACCATGTAAATTTCATGGTTGTTTTTCCCGGAATCGTCGGGGTTCTGCTGCTGAGTGTTGACTGTTCCATGTGGGGGAAGGGTTCTTGCATAACCACGGTTGTCTGGGAAGATCCTCCTTTTCCTCAGATACTCTGAAGCTTTTTAAGTTCAGGGAGTTCAGAATAATGGTGATTATAGTGCTCGTACTCACCACATATTGAACAAGAATGATTTGTTCGTAGAGGTGGCCTTTTGCCTTGCTTTTGGGCATTGCTTGGCTCCTGGTTCTAATTCTGGTTGGAGTTACCTCCAGCCTAGGATCGCGGTGGGCGTTGTTGGTTGTTGCCCCCCAATCCAGGGTTCCCTTTGGGTTTTTTTTTTTATCTTTCTTTTAGCCACATTAGGAGGGTAGTTCTCTTAATCGTACTAGTGTGGTTGATTTTGGGACGGTTGCACAAAGTTCACCTGTGCATTGTTTTGCGTCGGTGGCTTATGTGCTTGGGAATGAGCATACTGTTGTCCCATGTTTGCACCTGGCCATTGGGGGGGAGTTCTTCTATCAGTTTTTCTTCCTGCGTACTAGGTCCCCTCAGCCGGAGGGTAAGGTCCTCCTTGGTGATACGCTAGTGCCCTATTAGTCAAATTTTGCTACTGCATATGATGACTTATAAATCTAGGTTGAGACATGTTCTGGGTAGACCCATGTGTGTAACTGGGATTCTAACTGCTGCTGCCTAGGTACCCTTGGGTCATTGACCCAATAAGTCTTTCTGCAGAGTTCGACGCGCCTGGAAATTCTTGATAAGATTGTAGGCGCGGGGCATTGAGTAGGATATTGTATATGTATCCTGATTGCGTGTAGATTAGTTAGAGATGTTGGGCTTTACTGACTGTGTCCTCTTCAGATGTGGGGTTATGTTGCACCACATCCTTTGAAATCTCCGTCGTCATAGTTTTCAAGAATAAATCTAAAAGGACTCAGTCGTCGAGTTATGCTTTGCATAAACTGCGACGCCGTCTCTAGTCATGGAGATGTTCTGAAATATGGGTAGAGGGAGATTGTCTGAAATGAGTCAGTAGCTCCATTCCCGAATCGTGGTGAATGGGTAACTGAAAGTATGTGAGGAACGTAGTAGCGAGGGTGCTAAAGGTTCTATGTGAAGCAGGAGGTTGATCCACGTACCATTTCACGGCCATTCCTGTGAGAGTGCGTTGAAATAGCCTCAACCGAATAGTATCGTCGATGATGCTATTCGATGAGAACGACAGGTGAAAGGTCATTATATGATTTCCTGGGTCTTCCACTTGCTTGCCTTCAAACTTTGGTATGTCTAAAGGGAGCTTCGTGGGCATGGGAGGCTAATTGGGGTCGTGTGTGATGGGGTCATTGGTGAGATAGGCTAAATACGGTAGATTTAACGCCGCTAAGAAGGGTGATTGAGAGGTTGACGCCATGGAAACATGTGAAGACAGGAAGTTTTGATTAGAATGAGGGTGAGTCTGTGACATACCCTGTTGTGAATTCAGCTAGATTCCCATTGGGATGCACTCTTCTACCCCCCAGGGGATGAGGGGGGAGTGGTGTGTGGTGTGGTGTTGGGAGACCGACTAGGGTTCCCAACTAAGGTTGCTCCAAGAAAGGAGGAACCAACCACTGTGGCAACCTTCCATCTTTGACGCCTAAATGACGAAAGACCTAGAACCCCTCTCGGTAAAGGGGGGAGGTCCAAAAGATGCCTGGACCGATGAGGTTCTGTTGGAATCGTTTGAGTGTCGACTAGGCTAGGTTTTGGAAAAAAAATTTGAGGGGGTCGAGTCTTTGATCACGAAACATTTATGGCCACATACATAAAACAAAGTGAAAATTAAATGAATTTTCCTTTAACTTAATCTATGTGATCAATCAAGAAGAAAATGGTTTTGTTTGTTTGCGCGTGATACTCAAAATCCTAGAAGACTTAAGATGTCCTCACACACTCAAAAGTAATTAGGCCTTGAGAGGATTTCCTGTGAGTGTTGGCACAACATCCCGAAAGAGCTGGCGATGCCCCCAGTCAGCTGAAGAGAATCAACCAAGGTAAGGGTAGAGGGTCTGGCGCTTTCCTGCACCGTCACCTATAGGGTAAAGGACCCTATTTTTGGCCACTAAGAACCACCATCCCACGTGAGCGTTCGAGTCTTGGGCTTCTTGGTAGTCAGCTAACAGTACCGAGTATTAGCCAGGTCATGTAGCCCTAACTGATACCGCACGCATTGCGCCTAAACCTAACCCCCTTTGAATCGGGTCTCTTCCACGCTCGGGTTTTCTTTTCCGTGGGTTGATAGGTGGATTTTAAAGCTCCCTAAAAATGAAACTTCTATGTTTCAAGTGTGAAGCGTGATCAAGGTAGCTTATTAGATGCCTACCCCCTTGATCCTAACTTAATATATAATTTCTCTTGTGGCCCCTGTGGGGAGAATTTAGTGAGTTGATTTAAGTTATTTTTAGGTGGCTTTATTTCCTTAGTGGGTGAATGTGTGTGAGCGTATGGTGAACAATCTCATAATTTGAACATATGGATATCGGTGATCCTTTACAAAAGTCCCCTATTTAAACTATGTGATGTTGTTCCTTGCTCAAATAGAAAGCATTTGTGGATAATGGGCTGCTTCCAAAACCTCCTAGTTAGTCTATGTGAGTGACTAAAGGGATATGGTGAATCACAAATGTAGAGTGTTCATATGCTTTTCTAGGGTCACAAAATGGTGCAAATACAGCAGAGATTACTTACTCTAATTGGTGATTCAATCCTAGTCCCACAATTTCCTAAATGCAAAAATTGAATTTAAACTAAACAATTTCTACACTAGCTTATGCATGTGTGGTCAAGAGCCACTTACTTGGACTAGTTAAACTAAGTGTGCATACCAGAATTTTCAAAAAACATAAATTTTTCGGAAAGAAATGGTTAATTCGCCCCCTATAACTTAAGCTATGTGAACACTTTTTGTAAAAACCAACTTAAATGAAAACTAACTAAATGCCTACAAAAAGCAGCAAAAAATCAGTTCTCAGAAGCTGTGGGGTATCAACACAATTGTTGGTAGATACATTAGGGGCTACCCAACACACTTACAAGTAGAAAAAATGCAGAAAATAGGGAGAAAAAATATCTCTGTAATTTGCATGCAAAAACCCCTGACAGGTGCGCTTTCCTACGTGCAGGTCACTCCTGAATGCGTGCAATGCACTTCTGTGTGAAAAAACTGTGTGCAAAAGTCCTACAAGTGAAATATTAGGAGCCGCCTTCTTCAGTCTGTCACCTCAGTGAATCTAGGGACTGCAAGATGGGTCAGAGGACTGTCAACTCCACGCCAGCATAGACTAAGGGTCTCCTGCAAAATATGGTACAACCACATAAACTTGAAACACGTCAGTGGATTCGCCAATCCTGTTGTGGTGGATTCTACACACGGGTGTACGAAATCGCACGAGCTTAGAAAGTGTGGTCTACTCTCTAAACTATTGGTAACAAGTATTATGTGGGGGGAGCTCAAAAGCATAAAACATAAATGAAATAATATGCTGAAGTATGCTCTGGTTAAAAAACTAAAACTAAAAACACAAAAGAAGCTATATAGAGGGTTCCAAACAGTAATAATGAAAACGATGGCTCGATGGGCTCTTCTTATTGAATTCTTGGAATAAAAGAAAATCTTACCCAATTGCCAAAGGGTCCCTAGGCAATGGCTCTAGGTCCCGATGCAAGGATGTTTGTCTTTCAAGTTCTACCTTATGATGCAGTCTAACTCTCTCTCTCTCTCTGTTATGGTGGACTAAGATGTTGGGTGGCCAACCATTGAGTCCTCTTTAGCTCCATCTCCTTGGGTCACACACAATGCTGGTGTTGATTGGGAAACTTTTGCCAGCATAACCTTGTGATCACCATTTTTTCATCTCTTGGTGGGTTTATATAGGTGAGCTTTAAATCCTCCTTCCCTCCCTTCGTACATGATGGATGGTGACCCAAGGGAGAGGTGTGATTCCATTGTGTGCTCAAATATTCTTTTGTGTGCTCACATAATGTCTAAGGAGGTGCTGGTGGCTGTCCTTAGGCAACTTTCACATAAGGAGTAACTATCCTTTGCTTGTAGTGGTCCCGGAAAGTGACTTTTTTCCATTTCCAGGAATGCACGCTTTTCGGGCAAAAGGGCACGCAGAAGGCGCTCTTCTCAAAGGAAAAAGCACGCATTTCAGCATTTATGATTGGTTCCATAATGTATTCCATAATGTATTCCTCTCCTGTAAATCCTTGGGCTCGACATTAATTGATGTCGTCTTCTGCTGTACGATTTTCCAGTGCTAACACAAACGACAGGAAACAAGAATTTGGTTGCAAATTTGGATCAATCTGTAAAGACAGAGGTAAATTTGGGAACTAACAAGACCGTGGATGTATATGGAAAAAGGAGTTCTCAACATATTGACCAAGAAGGGGGGGCCAAAGACAATCTTGAAGGTATATTATGTTCCTGGTTTCAAACACAATTTTATAAGTGTTGGTCAATTAGCACAAAAATGATACAAAGTTATTTTTCGGGGACAAGAGTGTGTTATATATGACAAGTCCCCAAGAAATCAACTGACAGAAAAGGTGCAAATGACGAGGAACAAACTCTTTCCTCTAATCATGAATTACAGTGATCAGGTTAGTTCTTTTACAGTTACATGTTCCAATGATTATTGGTTATGGCACTTTCGGTTTGGACACTTGCACTTTTCTTTTGTAAGATTGTTGCAGCAGAAACATATGGTTAGAGGATTACCTCCCTGTTACTAGGATTAATCCCTCTTGTGGACAAGAGCGATCTCCCTAGTACTCCAATTAGTAACTAGAAACAAACAGACAAAACAATGGCGCTTTCCTTAGCCTATAACTGAAACATGAAACATGTAGTATGCAAAAGATCACTTACCTATTAATGAAGTGCTTGTAGAAGTCCTTTCAGCGCTTTCCACAACCAGCTTTTCCGCAATGCTTTACAGTCTCTCTAAATTATTTCCACAACTTCTCCATGATGCGCCAAAATAGATCTGCATAGACAAAAACATTCAAAGGGATCAAAGCATCTCGCATATAAAAGAAAAAGTAAATGAAATTCTTAGTCTAGCATACAACATATAAATGAATCAATAATCAATTATAAACCATGTGAGTGATCAAGGAATCCCACAAATAACATAAAAATAGATGCAATTAGGAAATAGAAATAACTTTGTATTAAAATAAAAAGGGAAAAGAAGCTTACAACCTAGTGTGTTGATGTCACAAGCCTCTTCCAATGGTCTCCTTTCCTTCCCTTGATGAAAAAATCTTCAGACCCAAAACCAACAGCATGAGTTTAACAATCCAATTCTCTTTTCTCTCATTCCTATGCTGAATTTATAGGAAGGATGAAGAGGTTTCTAGTTCCACTTCTCAAGGGATATAATCCTGAAGAAAAGGAATTTAGTTCCATATACCAAGGGATGAGGCGCGGGTATGTAGCGGTTCGAGGTTGCTAGTTTGGATAATATTCCTCAAATAAAGCTTCTAGAACTTAATTTTTATTTTTACATGTGTGAATAGACTTGCGCACTTTTTGTTCAGGAAAAATATGCAGATCTACGTAGTTTTTGTACATAAAAATTTTGCATGCGTGGGTTTTGTTCAGGAAAACTGAGCAGGTGATCAAAAATGGTTTTTAAGTAGTGAAAACCAAAATTCCTTTTGTCCCTGGTATTATTTTACTTCAAGCTTCATAGGGGATTCACTTGAGACACTCCATCGGATGGCGAGATATCCGAATTGAAAGTCATGGTGACAAATTTTAGTGTAATAGATTGCCCCCTAAAGTGCAAAGCCAAAAAAAAATGTTTGATGACTGAAGTGCTTTATCATGTCAAAGGTTCGGATCAGAGACCAATTGGTTGAAGACCTGAAACAAACAATCAAGGATTACCATATTATGCTTTCATATAAACATCAATGAGGTAGGCATTCCCATACTCGGAGTAAACATAACTCAATGAACTAGTAGGGAAATACACAAAGATCCATGTCAATAGTAGACATAGTATGGACACAACCATCAATGGATCTATATTTACAATCATTAATATTTAATAACTCCATGCAGCCTAGATGGATGAAACTAGATCCAGGGTCTTGATCTCCATCTCTATCGATGCAATAATCTGACCATGCGAGTGAATATCTTGAATTCAAACATGGTAGAAACCACTTGATTACTGGTTAATGATGTGAACCATTAACAACTGCGAAAGAAACCACCAATAATTTCATTGGTCCTCAAGGTACTCCAAGTAAATTATATGGAGTGCGATTAAATGTCTTGAAGTCAAACACTCATAGAATCATTTGATCAAAGTTCAATGATGAGAACCTATTGTCGGAAGAGAGAAACCTGCCATTAAGGCATGCAGGCCTTACGGTACCTAAAAATGTTTCTAGATTAACTTCCTAGATAATTAGTTGAATTTCATAGGAAGCAATCCATCGCAGGAGGGCCTATGACACAAAACTTCATGTCAAGCTTTGAAGAAAAATATTTAAAGTGATTCATGACTGACTCAGGGATGAATGATGCAATTGAAGGTTATGAATAGCAAGGTAATTTTTACTGAGGTTGGACTTCTCTTGAACATATTGGTGGCACAACACTTGGACTTGGAAGCATTTGACTCAACGATAATACCCAAAACCAGTTGAAGAATTTCAATGAGGTTCGATTAACTGTGAGGCAAATGGATTTCCCAACCCAGACATAGATGTGACAGAATGTCATGTTTAAGAGCGACATACTTCCATTAATAATACAAAAATGAATTTTCTTTCTCAATTTCCCCCCACCATTACTGGCAAGTACCTCTTTATTTTTTTCAAGCTTGAGGAGGATAACATTTTCTTGTCATATAATATCATCCTTCGGATGAGTCCTCCGAAGTATTTTTAACGAACCCTAGGAAGGAGTGGTTCGGTCTCGTTGTAATCGACGCATCCTACACTGTTTAAGTTTCACGAGCCCATTATAGGGTTAAGTAGATGTTATTTTCATGTTTAAAGAGTCTAAAAACACACAAAAATAAACTCATTTAACTCTTTCAATGTAAATTTTTAACGAGCCCAGAGAAAGCAAAACTCGGTGTTTTTCATTTTTAGGGAATCAAAATAAAAACATAAGTAAACTCCAAATGTTCTTTTTCATGAATTTAGTGCCTCAATCCCAAAAAAGGATAAAATAATGCAAGAGAGAACTCTATTGACCAGGTTTAGTCAATGTATACCTTTTTCGTAAATAAACTAATTCAGTCCAGAAAATGGGTAAAATTATACTAAATAGACGACTGTTCATTTACTTTTACGAGTTTGAATAGTCAAGTGCTCGACAATATTTTCATGTTTAAAAAGTCTAAAAATGGATTAAAAGAGAACTCCATGGTTTCTCTTTTTCTTAAGTTTTAACGAGTTTGTAAAAGTGATAAAAAGTATACTCATATGTCCGACTTTCAATTGAATTTATGAGCAGGAAAAGATGGAAAGAACTCGGCATTTTCATGTTTTTTACAAGAATGAAAGATAGAAAAACAATCTCGGGATTTCCATGAGTTTAATGAGTCTTGAAAATAATAACCGAAATGGACTCGAGATAGGTTTCATTTTTATACAAGCTTGAAATAGAGGAAAACTATGCTTGAGATAGGTTTGTTTCATTTTTACACAATCTTGAAATAGAGAGAAAATTGTGCTTGAGAATGGTTTCATTTTTACACAAGATTGAAACAAAAGAAAACTATACTTGAGAGTGGTTTCATTTTTACACAAGCTTTAAAGAGAGAAAACTGTGCCTGAATAGGTTTGTTTCATTTTTACGCAAGCTCAAAACAAAGGAAAAATCATGCTTGAGATAAGTTTCAATGCCCCCCAAGCTTCATTTCATTCACCTAAGTAGACTAATAGTTACTAATAGGTGGATGTAATGAAGGCTCATTTACGAGATTAGTTGAAAGACTCGACTTAATTAGGAGAGGATTTGTTTCATTTTTTTAACGAGCTTGACACAGGAAAAGAACTATGCTCATGGAACCTTGTTTCATTTTTTAACGAGCTTGACACAAGAAAAGGAACTATTCTCATGACCTAATTCATTTTTTATCAAGGTTGACAGAGTAAAATGAACTCTCCTCATGGGAACCTATTTCATCTTTTAATGAGGTTGAGACAGTAACATGAACTCTCCTCAAGATGAAATGATTCATTTTTTAACGAGGTTGACCCAGTAAAAGGAACTCTCTTCATGGGACCTATTTCATTTTTTAAAAAGGTTGACACAGTAAGAGGAAATCTCCTCAAGATGAAATGATTCATTTTTTAATGAGGTTGACACAGTAAAATGAACTCTCCTCATGGGAACCTATTTCATTTCTTAACGAGGTTGACACAGTAACAGGAACTCTCCTCAAGATGAACTGATTCATTTTTTAACGAGGTTGACACAGTAAAAGGAAATCTCCTCATGGGAACCTGTATCATTTTTTAACGAGGTTGACACAGTAAGAGGAACTCTCCTTAATATTAACTGATTCATTTTTTAATGAGGTTGACACAGTAAAAGGAACTTTCCTCATGGGAACCTATTTCGTATTTTAACGAGGGTGACACAGTAATAGGAACTCTCCTCAATATGAACTGATTCATTTTTTAATGAGGTTGAAACAGTAAAATGAACTCTCCTCATAACCTTGATCATGGCTTCCAAATGGAAGAAACACATTTCAAGGGACACACCTCGATCATGGATTCCAAGAGGTCTTCATTAGATGGAAGAATAGTTCTCTAGAAGGACCCCGTGTCAAGGGACTCAATAGGGATAAGAACATCGTGTTAAAATACCCCAATTGGGTTCACCATGTCAATTATAGAGTGAAAATCAAAGGAAGTCAAGAAAAAAGTAAGAGGCTTGCTTGCATCGGTAACTAAAAACATGGGACTGGTTGCCACATAATTAACAATTGGCGGGGTAGATACCACTTCCATATAAGGAAAATTCAGGGTTTTCTGATGGTTTGTAGTCAAATCAAGAATAACGAATGAAAGATGGTCAACAGTCACAATGTTTCCATTGTGAGGAAAAGACATCACACGAAAGAGTGTTGATACGACAACTTTCATTACATAGACATAGTCTCGCCCAAGGAGAAAATTGAAATCCAAGGGGCCTCGGACTACCATAAGATCAATACAGACATTTTTACCTTCCAAGGGTAATAGGAAACTTAAGAAGGATCCATAAAGGTTCACTAATGGTTCTGTTAAAAGCCAACAGACTCTGTGTAACAAGAAAATGCTGAGGGGAACCCATAATTTTCCAAGCAATTGAGGATAAAATACTAACATAAGCACCTTCATCTAAATTCTTACGATGCAAATTCGTACCATAATATTTCATAACGATTTGGAAATGGATGGAAGAAGGAAGACAAGGTTCTTTCAGTCTACTCCAATCAAAAGAAAATACCTCAATTCTTGGAGGGGGTTCTGTAGGAACAGGTGAAATTCCCCCTGGTGTAGAAGAATCTGAAGTAACAAGAATAACCTAAGCAATATGAATTTCACTCTCTACAAGGAGAGTGGGATCAATCGAATGTGAAATAAATTCCACCACTTGATCAACTAATGGATCATCAACCTGAGTGATATTAGTTTCGCTCTCTAATGGAAGAATGGGATTGAGTGTACTTGGAATTAGATAAATCACTACGTCAACTGACAATAGGTTGGGAGAAATTTTATAGTAACCAGTTGGAAGTCTTTGCTGTGGAACAGTAAGTTTTTCCAACAAACTTGAGGCTTCATCCATGTGAGGGAAAAGATGAGTTTGATGACTTCGTTTACATAACCTATAAGGAAACCTAACTTTACCCTTTTTCCCAGGAACGTGACAATCAATGGTTGATTGATCAACAGTAAGTTGATGAGAATTTTCTGACCATACTTCCAAGATCTTAGGAATACTAGGACAATTGATAAGGAAGTGGTCACCCTTAAAAAGTTTGCAAGGGTATTTGGGTTTACGATGCATGTTGGAGGTTCCCTCAACACTACTAACACTTACAATCATGGTTGGTTGGTTGACTTATTTCTTATCTTGCTTCTTCTTATTCTTCCCTTTCTTCTTCTTCTTAGCCACCTGATTACTAGCATCAAGGCTTTTACCAAGCGAAGAAAAAGAAAGGGAGGAAGACATGTTGGGTGAAGAAGGTAAAGGGTCAACATGAGGTTGGTGATGTTAATATGGTGAATTATATTGAGGTGAAGCATCTGGTTGTGGTGGAACAATTTGAGTATTTGAGGCCAAAGAAGTTGAAAATAACCATACAGGTAAACCTATGGTAAATATAGGTAATGACAATGTAGCCATATATGGAGGAAAAAAATTCCCAAAGCAAGGAAAAGTACTAGGATTTTCATGAAGAGGGGTTCCTTGGTTGGTAAATTATGGAGAAATTGTCATTAGATTCAACTTCAGTGAATTTAATTAAAAATTTTAAAAATATTAACAATTCAAATTCACAATCCACACCTAAGCTCTCTAAAAATTAAAAACAAACAAATTAACACGTGCTATCAAATCTAGGAGTCAAACCACACACAAACAATATGTTTCCACAATAAAATCACTAGTTGGTGATGAAATACAATGTCGAGGAAATTAATGTGGAAAACTGGCAGTTGGAACAATTACCATGAAAACCTGATTAATGAAACAGTCCGGTGAAAGTACCCCCACCATGCCATCTTGAAGTGAAGAGTATGCTCTGGAAAGTCCAAGTGAGTCTAGTCAACGTCTGCTCTAGGTACAGTGGGACCTTTCCTCCACCATCACCTTGGGAAAAATCCTAAATATTATGGCCACTAAGGTCACCAACTGAGACAATTTCACCTGGGGGAACAACCTATGATCCGATATACATGCAAGGGTAGAGTATCAAGCTCAATCCCCTTGAAATCTCCTTGACATGGTAAATCTGAGGTTTGCTAACAAGTAACCCCAGGCTCCTCGACAATGGTTAACTCGAGGTTTACTGTTTGTATTATGTGCAAGTCTTATATCTTCACCAATGAAGTAGGTACAATTACCTCACTGGGTCCGACATGACCTCATGCTTGACTCTTTTAAGAAGATATTCCCAGAGTACAAATGCAACAATTGGAAATTTTCCTTACCGCAAGATACTATTTTTTTTTTAACTGCTTTGGAACATTAACTACAACCTATTCCAAAGCACTAGCCTAAGCTAAATTGGTGGAATGAGCCCTAGAAAATGTAAGCAATATCTAGATTAATTTTATTTAGTGTTGTGTTATTTGGGTTGTTATTACTCAAAGGGTAAATGGATATGAAACCAGTAGTGTTATGACCTGACCCAAAATTGAATGCAATCGAATATGATAATGTAATATTTTCACTTCGATGAATCCTAACTAAAGTAAGGAGAGAGGTTTCGTTCACTTCCAACAATGCAAAAATTAATAAATAAGAGAAAATATGACAAATTCTCTAATGCATTAGTTTCATCAAGAAAAACTAATTCTTTTTCTAGAATGTAAACTATGCAAATGTAATCTATGCACATTTTTCATTCGTATTCTAAAAATGAGAATTCTAACTATGAAAATGTAATCTATGCAAGAGAATTTTCAAACACAAGATGATTCCAAATCAACAAAAGAACAAGACTATTCTCCTTCACTAATGTAATCTAAGGAACCAATCAAGTGTAAGTAAAGAAAATTGGGTGAGAATTCCAAAGGTCAAAAGTAAAAACAATCAAAGTCGATTAAAACTCAGGCACAATTGGGAATTTGTTTTGCAAAAACAAAAGAAAAAAGATGCGAAAATCGTTAATAAACTGAGACAAACCTCGAAGTAATGAACAATGGAAATAAAATTAAGAATTTATCAAAAAATAATATTCAAAACACCTAATTAACTTAACAAAGACTTAATGAGACTATAAACAAGCTAACCGGATCATAAAAACCAAAAATCTGGACTTAAAACAGAGAAAGATTAACTTTTTCAAAATTTTATAGGGTTGTGCAGGTAGAAAATAGAGTTTAGTGCGCATGCGCACTGTTTCTAAAAAAAATTGTGCAGATCTGTGCTCTGTTTCTGAACAAAAACCATGCAGGGCGAGTAAAATTAAGAAAAATAAAAAAAACAAAGGTTTCAAACTAGAAATTTCAATTCTTAAAAGGGTCAAAAGGCATCAAAGGAAACAAAGGAGAACTCGTTCCCCTATATGGTCATCAGTTTGTTAACAAGATTAATCCCTCTTGCAGACAAGAGCAATCTCCCTAGTACTCCAATGAGTAACTAGAAACAAATAGACAAAACAATGGCACTTTCCTTAGCCTATAACTGAAACATAAAAAATATAGTATGCGAAATATCACTTACCTATTAACGAAGTGCTTGTAGAATTCCTTTCAGCACTTTCCACAACCATCTTTTCCTCAATGCTTTACAGTCTCTCTAAATTATTTCCACAGCTTCTCCATGATGTGCCAAAATAGATCTGCATAGACAAAAACATTCAATTGGATCAAAGCATCTCACATATAAAATAAAAAGTAAATAAAATCCTTAGTCTAGCATACAACATATAAATGAATCAATAATCAATTATAAACCATGTGAGTGATCAATGAATCCCACAAATAACATTGAAATAAACACAATTAGGAATCAACAATTACTTTTTATTAAAATAAAAAGGGAAAAGAAGCTTACAACCTGGTGCCTTGATGTCACAAGCCTCTTTCCCTTGATGAAAAGCTCTTCCGACCCAAAACCAACAACATGAGTTTAACAATCCAAGTCTCTTTTCTCTCATTCCCATGATGAATTTATAGGAAGGATGAGGAGGTTTTTAGTTCCGCTTCTCAAGGGATATGATCCTTAAGAAAAGGGATTTAGTTCCATATACCAAGGGATGAGACACAAGTATGTAGCGGTTCGAGGTTGCTAATTTGGATAATATTCCTCAAGCAAAGCTTCTAGAGCTTACTTTTTATTTTTACGTGCGTGAACGGACCTGTGCACTTTTTTTCAGGAAAACTACGCAGATCTACGCATTTTTTGTACAGAACAATTGCGCATGCGTGTGTTTTGTTCAAGAAAACCGCGTAGGTGGTCAAAAATGGTTTTTAAGCAGTGAAAACCAAAATTCCTTTTGTCCCTGGTATTATTTTACTTCAAGATTCATATTGGATTCACTTGAGACACTCCATCGGATGGCGAGATATCCGAATTGACAGTCATGGTGACAAATTTTAGTGTAACACTCCCATTAAAGAACATGCTAGTACTTGTGAGTGTTGTGTCTATAGAAATTATACAACATGCATGTATATCTTGGATTCACCCGATCCAAAAATGTACTAAATTTAAACACTGAATCGCTTCTACAAATCTTTTGTGGAATTAAAAACACAATCTCTAATCACATGAAAATGAAGAAAGATCAATCACACACAACATAGATAATTTCCGGGGGAAAGCTTACAACTAAAAACCCCACTATATTCTATTGTATATTCATCATGGATCATGAAAAAATTACATTAAAAACTCTTCTCACAAGAGCCCTCTAGTACTTAACTAATTGTCTCACACTCTCATATTCAAAAATGACCAACACAGCCAATTCTCAGCCTCCAGAAAGCTTTCCTTGCTTGCACAATCCCTGATTGTAAATATCCCTAAAAGATAGGAATTCTTGCCTGCCCTGACTGCGCAAGTATCATGGGAACTCCAATGGGTGTTTGGTTTCATGTGTGTAACCCAATAATCCTACAATTTATATTTAACCTCCCTTTCACCTAGAACTCAACTGGGTCTCCACTGGATCTGACATGCATGCAACTAATAATATTAAATCCTCAGTTGCATGTGAGATCATTGATTGTGAATTAATTAATATTTAATTCACTTGATCTCTCACTAGTGTATCTTTAGTTACAACTATCACAACTGAGTTTAACTCACTTAAATGAGTTAAACTGTTTACAACTTGCATTAACTAATGCACCACTGCACTTCAAACTCTGTTACAACTAGAATTACTCTGCATGCCTCACCAACTATCTATAACTCGAAATACACTAGATAACTGAATTTATCACTTTCATTTAACTGATTCAAGTCCACATTGAGAATATATTACAATTGAATTTCCATATTAATTAGGGGATAACCAAAATAGAAATTCACCCAAAAATAGCACTGTGGGCCCCACCCTAGTCTGGGTTCTTAATGCAACTAGGTGCTTAATGCACTAGGTGTGGGTGCTGAAATTTCTTGTTAAATCTGAACACTCCCTCTCAACAAGAAATGGATTATCTTTCACCTTGATCCTATCTCTATGGTATTCTAATTTTCTCCTAGTGAGCACCTTCTTCAGAATATCTGCATCTTTATCTTTCGTGGAAATGTACTGAAGCAACATTATCCTTCTCTGCACACAATATTTGAGATGATGGTGCCGAATATATATATTCTTGGACCTATCATGAAACACAGGATTAATCGAGAGTAGTTTAATGCAACTCTGATTATCAAAATGAATCACTTTCGGATCCATCTAAGAACCAAACAAACCAACCAATATCTATCTCATCCAGATAGCTTCACATGCAGCTTGACTTGCTACTATGTTTTTCGCTTCCAATGAACTGAGTGCCATGGATCGTTACTTCTTGTTGTACCAGGAAACTATTGTCGATCCAATGCTAAAGATCCCCCCTGATGTTCTCTTTCTGTCTGATGGACTGCCAACACAATCTGCATCCGTGAAGCCATGCAGCTTCACTCCCTCTATCCATCTGTACCACAGACCATACTCTGATGTGCCCCTTAGGTATCTCAGGACATGCTTACCTGCATTCCAAAAGAGCTTGGTAGGCTTAATCATATCTTGACTCAGTTGGTTAACTGCGTAGAAAATGTTCGGTCTCGTGTTCACTAGATACATTAGCGAACCCACTAAATGTCGGTAGACAGTAGCATCCTCTTTCCTACAATTTCCTGGAAGATGAGTATCCATGGGTTTGTAGCTCTCCATGTTAAACTTACCCAGTATCTCCTTTGCATACTTTCCTTGAGACTCAAAAATTTCACCATCCCGCTTCCATATTTCCAATCCAAGGAAATAATGAAGGAGTTCCATGTCCTTCATTTCAAACTCCCTTGCAAGATCCTCCTTGCATGAGTGTATTAGCTTCTCATCACCAGTCAAAATTAGATCATATACATAAAGAAAAATGATCAATATCTTACCCTCAACCACAATCTGGTATAATTTTGCATCTACTTCACTTTTGGTGAAGCTCAGTCCAGTGAAATAACTGTCTATCCAAGTGTACCAAGCACGAGGTGCTTGCTTCAGCCCATACAATGATCTTTTGAGTTTGAACACATGCGACTCATTGTTGAAGATCTTGAAACCTTCACGTTGCTCTATGTACACCTCTTCCTCAATGATCCCATTGAGAAACACATATTTCACATCCATCTAATGAATGCATCAACCCATCTGCGTTGAGAGTGCAAGGATGGATCTTATGGAAGAGTACCTTGCAACAGGGGCAAAAGTCCCATCATAATATATCCCTTCGATCTATGAGAATCCCCGGGTCACAAATCTAGCCTTGTATTTCTCCACTCTCCCATCAACAACTTTCTTTACCTTGTAGATCCATCTCGATCCAACCACTGATTTGTCGATCGGTCTTGGGACTACATCCCATGCACTGTTCTTGACAATGGAGTCATACTCCTCCACCATTACATCAACCCAAGTTGGCTACTACACGGCTTCCTGAAAGGAAGATGGTTCAGTCACAATACATTTTCTCATAGGAGCCATGTATCTAGTAAATCGGTCAGGAGACTGTCTCTGTCTACGCTATGAACTAGGGGCTCCTACATTCTCTGCAGCATCAAGTCTCAATCTATCAGCTTTCGTGGTGCGCCTTCTGCCATTTCTAATGGCTGGCTCTGCATGAGTTTTTTCCTCCACTCCATGAACTTCCTCATGTCGTTGATCCACATATTGTGTTGATATTCAACAAGATGATGAGCCTAGTGAAAATTAAGCACCTTCATTAGGTGGGGCCCGCAGGCTATTTTTAGGTGTATGTCTATTTTTATAACGGTGAGAATATTCTAAAATTAGCAGGATGTTGATTCTAGATGGTTGAGAAAATTATATATTTATATGAGTTTCTATTTTTAGAACATGGGCAAAGTCTATTTATAGATTGCTAATCTAAAAATAGAATGCATGTCGATTATTATTAGCCCTTAATAATAATCAGACAATAAATAGCAAATTATTCTCTTGGAGCACTTGATTTTAGTGAACAGATGTGGCACATCAATGGGCTGAAGGAATTACGCAATTCCTAGGGTGGTTGGTGACTCATGCATGATGGACTTCGTTATAACTGATTGTGGCAAGTTGTAACAGAGTTGGAAGAGTAGTTATGGGAGTTTTTATTTATTTTAACTCAGTTAAGTGAGTTAAACTCAGTTGTGCTAGTTGTAACTAATGATACACTAGTGAAAGATGAGTGAATTAATTATTTAATTAATTCACAAGTAGTGTATTACTTGCAACTGAATAAATACAACAGTTAACTACTTGCATGTCAGATCCAGTGGAAACCCAGTGGAGAGATATGTGAAAGGGTGTGTTTGACTATCAGTTGTGACTATAGTGATGCATTCAATGCATATAAAAAAACATTGGAGATGCCAATGAGGATTTTGTAGTACAAGCAAGCCAAGATAAAATTCATTCAGGGATCTTCTTCAGCAGGGATTGCGCAGTAGAGGCAGGCTATCAGGAGGCAAGAGATTGGTGCATAGATATGCAAATTTCTGCATGACAGTGTGTGACGATTGTATATTGTACTGAGAGCTCCATGAGATGAGCTTTGTATGAGATTGTTACATGTTCAATTGATATACATAATATATGATAGTTGGGGTTTTTAGCTTTAAGCTTTCCCAGTAAAACATCTTATTATGTGTGATTGATTTTTCTTCATATTTTTGCAATTGGTGATTTAATTTTCGCAAATAATTAAGTGGAAGGATTTTTTATTTAACATAAGATTAAATTATTAGATCAGGAGAATCCGGAAATACATTATTGTGTTTATAAATTTCTACATGGTATCAAAGCAGTGTTAATCACTGGAGATTGCAATATTGAAGCGTTGCTGAGTTTTGTGTTGGTTGAAAATTTGAATTTGCTGCAAGAATTTCTTGGTGCGACAGTTGAGTAAACATTGAAATGGCTTTCAATGGGTTGTGGTTGGAGTATGAACTTGAGGGAAGCTCGAACTACATAGCCTGAAATGATAGGATGGAGGCAGTGCTTGAAGATAATGGCTTGAAGGAGTTCATCGATAGCAATGTTCCTAAGCCCACTTCGACGGATGCTGCATTACTTGACGCCTAACAAAAGAAAGTAGCGAAGACAAGAAGAATTCTTTTGGAAGGTGTGAAAGACCATATTATGTCAAGCCTTCATGGGAAAGCCACTCCATTTGAAATGTGGAAGGATTTGACATATCTTTTCCAAAGCAGCAGCAACCATAGGAAGTTGGCGCTAAAAGGTAAACTCAGAAAAATCAAAATGGAGAAGGGCGATAGTATTCCAAAGTATCTCACGAAGTTTGTCCAATGTAGGGATGAGCTGGGGAGCGTGGGAATTACAATTGCTGATGATGACTTGGTGAGATTGGCTCTCCTTGGACTTTCGAAGAGTTCCCAAAGATGAGCCTCAATATGTGGATCAGCCATAGGAGGAGGATCATGGAGTGGAGGAGTCCACTCATGCAGAGCCAAACATCAGAACTAGCAGAAGGCGTACCATAGAAGCTGAGAAGCTGAAGCTTGATGTAGCAAAGAATGTAGGAGTCCCTACTTCACAGCACGAACAGAGGCAATCACTTGATCGATATATTGGATACATGGCTCTCATGAGCAAGTGTATCGTGACAAAGCCATCTTCCTTTGAGGAATTAGCGCAGGAGACAACATGGGTAGATGCCATGGTGGAGGAGTATGACTCCATTGTCAGAAAAATTTCTTGGGAAATTGTTCCAAGTCCGGTTGATAAATCAGTGGTAGGTTCAATATGGATCTACAAGGTAAAGAAAACTGTTGATTGGAGCGTCAAGAACTATAAGGCAAGATTTGTTTCCTGGGGCTTCTCATAGATCAAGGGGATTGATTATGAAGAAACCTTTGCACCTTTCGCATGGTATTCTTCCATAAGGACCATCCTTGCTCTCTCAGCGTAGATGGGTTGGCACATTCATCATATGGATGTGAAGACTGCATTCCTTAATGGGATCATTGAGGAAGAAGTGTACATTGAGAAGCCTGAAGGATTTAAGATCTTTAGCAGCGAGTCACATGTGTACAGATTCAAAAGAGCGTTGTATGGGCTGAAGCAAGCACCCCGTGCTTGGTACACTCGGATCAACAGTTATGTAACTGGACTTGGCTTCACCAAGAGTGAGGCAGATGCAAACCTATACCAGATTGTGGTGGAGGGTAAGCTTTTAATCATTGTTCTTTATCTTGATGATTTAATACTAACTAGTGATGAGCAGCTGATACACTCATGCAAGGATGACCTTGCAAAGGAGTTCAAGATGAAGGATATGGGTCTCCTTCATTATTTCCTTGGATTGGAAATATGGCAGCGAGAAGGTGAATTGTTTGTGTCTTAAGGCAAGTATGCTCAGGAGATACTCAGTAAGTTTCACATGGAGGACTACAAACCCATGGATACTCCTCTTCCAGTAAATTGGATGAAAGACGATGCTACATCGACAGAGGTAGTGGATGCTACTGTCTATCGACAGTTGGTGGGTTCGCTCATGTATTTATTCAATACAATACTGGACATATGCTATGCAGTGAACCAGCTTAGTCAAGCGATGGTTAAGCCTACCAAGCTCTTTTGGAAGGCGAGCAAGTATGTCTTGAGATATCTCAGGGGAAAATCTAAGTATGGCTTATGGTAAAGACAGACGGATGAGGTGAACTTGCATGGCTTCACGGATGCAGATTAGGTAGGCAACCCAACGGACAGAAAGATCACATCAAGAGGGGTTTTCAGTATCATATCTACAGTTGTTTCTTGGTACAACAAGAAGCAGAGATCTGTGGCACTCAGTTCAATAGAAGCGGAATACATGCAGCAAGTCAAGTTGCATGTGAGGCTATCTGGATGAGGAAGATCCTAGTTGATTTGTTCGGTTCTCATTTAAATCCTACAGTGATTCAATGTGATAATCAAAGTTTCATCAAACTCTCGATTAATCTTGTGTTTCATGATAGATCTAAGCATATAGATATCCGGTATCATCATATCAAAGATTGTTTGCAGTGGAAGATCATGTTGCTTTAGTACATTCCTACGGAAGATCAGGATGCAGATATTCTGACAAAGGCGCTCACTAGGAGAAAATTCGAATACCATAGAGACAGGATCGGGGTGAAGGATAATCCCTATCTTGTTGAGAGGGAGTGTTGAGATTAAAAAAGATGATGAGCCTAGTGAAAATTAAGCACCTTCACTAGGTGAGGCTCGTAGGCTATTTTTAGGTGTATGTCTATTTTTAGAATGGTGAGCATATTCTAAAATTAGCAGGATGTTGATTCCAGATGGTTGAAAAAATTATATCTTTAGATGAGTTTCTATTTTTAGAACATGGGTGAAGTCTGTTTGTAGATCGCTAATCTAAAAATAGAATGCATGTCGATTATTATTAGCCCTTAATAATAATCAAACAATAAATAGTAACTTATTCTCTTGGAGCACTTGATTTCATTGAACAGATGTGGCACATTAGTGGGCTAAAGGAATTACGCAATTCCTAGGGTGGTTGGTGACTCATGCATGATGGACATCGTTATAACTGATTGTGGCAAGTTGTAACAGAATTGGAAGAGTAGTTATGGGAGTTGTTATTTAGTTTAACTTAATTAAGTGATTTAAACTCAGTTATGCTAGTTGTAACTAAAGATACACTAGTGAAAGATGAGTGAATTAATTATTTAATTAGTTCACAAGTAGTGTCTTACTTGCAATTGAAGAAATACAACAGTTAACTATTTGCATGCCAGATCCAGTGGAGACTCAGTGGAGAGATAGGTGAAAGGGTGTGTTTGAATATCAATTGTGACTATAGTGATGCATTCAATGCATCTACACAGACATTAGATATGCCAATGAGGATTTCACAGTACAATCAAGCCAAGATCAAATTCATTCAGGGATCTTCTTCAACAGGGATTGCGCAGTGGAGGCAGGCTGTTAGGAGGCAAGATATTGGTGCACATATATGCAAATTTCTGCATGATAGTGTGTGACGATTTTTTATTGTACTGAGAGCTCTATGAGCTGAGCTTTGTATGAGATTGTTATATTTTCTATTGATATACATAATATATCATAGTTGGGATTTTTAGCTTTAAGATTTCTTGGTAAAACATCTTTTTATGTACGATTGATTTTTCTTCATCTATTTTCAATTGGAGATTTAATTTCCGCAAAGAATTAAGTGAAAGGATTATGTATTTAGGATAAGATTAAATTTTTAAATCGGGAGAATCCAGAAATACATTATTGTGTTTATAAATTTCTACAACTTGAGACTCATCCTTGGGAGCCATCAGTTCCTCCTCTGCATGCAAGTCCAACTCCATCTCAAGGGACAACCGGATGGATTTCTCCTCATCAAATTTGATATCCCATCACATAACAGTCATTCTGTTGTTTGTAAAATACACATGATAATTATGGGGTGTTTCAGTGTACCCCACAAAAATCCCAACCTCAGTTGTTCATTACAGCTTCTTCCTGGTGTCCTTGGTCATATGCACATAAACATATGAGCCAAAAATAATAAAGTGTGAAACACTAGGTTTCTTACTAGTGAAAGCCTCTTCATATGTACTCATGCGAAGTACTCTATGAGGACAACGGTTTTTCACATGTACCGTTGTATTGCATGCTTCCACCCATAGGTGCATCAATAGGCCTTGATCATGCAACATCGCTCGTGTTGCACCCACAATAGTTCTGTTATTCCTCTCCACGACCCCATTTTGTTGTGGGTTATGAGGCGCTATGAGTTCTCTTCGAATTCCTTCTTTTCTGCTGAAGTTGTTTAATTTGTTAGAGATGTATTCTCCACCATTATCACTCCTAAGAGCCTTCACTTGCTTCCTCGACTCTTTCTCCACCAGTGCTTTAAAGTCACAGAAATTAGAGAATATTTGATCTTTCTTCTGCATTAAGAAGATCCAACACCTACGAGAAAAGTCATCAACAAATATTACACAGTACTTATGTTTTCCTGTTGAAGCAACCGAGAAAGGACCACACACGTTTGTGTGAACCCTCTCAAGGATCCCCGAAGCTCGGTTTTCCTTCTCATGAAAGGTGACCTTTATATATTTTCCCATAGTACATCACTTTCATGTGTCTCACTATGCAAGTGTACCCCTGGGAAGGATAGTAGAAATTTGTTGCATGAATTTCAAGGCTCCATGGTGAAGATGGCCCAATCGCCTGTGCCATAATTCGCCCTCATCCTGGCTCACCACTTGATCTACCTTGCCCATCATTTATGCTCATCCATCTACCTTGAGCTTGTAGATATTATTAACTTGAACCCCTATCCTCTTGGCTTGCACCGTTGCTTTATGTCGCAGGAAAGCTTTTCCATCACTAAAAACAACATCATAGCCTCTATCCTCCAACATTGCGACTGAGACCAAATTTTTCTTCAAACCTAGTACATGCATTAAATATTTTAATTAAAAGGGTTTACTTGACACCTTTCTAAAGGTAATGGTACCAATCCTGGTAGCACTGTACCATCTGTCCTTGCCCATTTTAATATGCATCTGGAGATCTTTCTCCTCTAGGTCACTGAAAAATTCCTTATCTCCTGTCATGTGAAAGGAAGCACCACTATCCAAATACCACACAGATACCAATGTACTGGACACCATGCATCCAATCAATGATAATTCAAGCTGAAATTGCAAAGCAAGGGCCTCACCAGCTGCAGATCCTCTAGCCTTCTTGTTCTTCTTCTTTTGTGGACAGTTAGTAGCAAAATGCCCATGCTTGTGATAGTGAAAACACTTCACCTTGGACATGTCCTGCTTCTTTTCATTCTTTGACTTAGATTTAGAATGGAATTTCTTCCCCTTCCCCTTCCTCGCCTTGGTAGCCAAAGCACAATCCTCTTCATCCTTATTCTTAGATGAAGATCCATCTCTGGTGTTCCGTCTGAATTCCTCCTGCACCAAGTCTGACCACAGTCGTTCCCAATATGTAAAATTTTCCCTTCTATTGATAGAGTCTTGATAAATGTGCCAAATCTTGGGAATTCCTAGGAGAGCCAAGCTCACCAAATCATCATCGGCAACTGTTATTCCAATGCTCCCCAGTTCATCCTGACATTGGACAAACTTTGTTAGATATTTTGGAATGGTGTCGCCCTTTTCCATCTTGAGATTCTTGATTTTATCTTTAAGTTCCAATTTCCTATGTTCGTTGCTTCTTTGGAATAGATCTATCAAAGCCTTCCACATTTCATATGGTGTGGCTTTCCCATGGAGGCTTGAGAAAATGTGGTCTCGTACTCCCTCCAATAGGATCCTCCTTTCCTTTGCCACTTTATTTTGCCATGCATCAATATTTGCAGCATTAGGTTTAGGAACATATTTTTCAATGAATTCCTTTAACCCATTGTCTTTGATTACTACCTCCATCCTATCCTTCCAAGAAATGTAGTTCGAGCTACCCTCAAGTGCATACTCTAACCTCAAGCCATTGAAAGCCATTTCGATCTTGAATAAGTTGTAGCACCACGTAAGTCTTTCTGCAAATTCGAATTCAATCCAGTCACAAACTCAGCTCCTGCTTCACTTCTGCAATTTCCTGTGTTCCGATACCATGTATAAATTATACAGCATGCATGTATATATTGGATTCACCCGATCTAACAATGTACTCAAGTTAAATACTGAATCGCTTCTGCAAATATTTTGCAGAATTACAAACACAATTGCTAATCACATGAACATGAAGAAATATCAATCACACACAACAAAGATAATTTCCTGGGGAAATCTTACAGATAAAAACCCCATTATCTTCTATTGTATATTCAGCATGGATCATGAAACGATTACATACAAAACTCTTCTCACAAGAGCCCTCCAATACTCAGCTAATTATCTCACACTATCATATGCAAAAATCACCAACACATAGCCAATTCTCAGCCTCCAGACAACCTTCCTTTCTTGCACAATCCCTGATGGTAAAGATCCCTAAGAGATAGGAATTCTTGCCTGCCTTTATTGTGCAAGTATCATGGGCACTCCAATGGGTGTTTGGTTGCATGTGTGCAACCCAATAATCCTACAACTGATAGTCAACCTCCCCTTCACCTAGAACTCAACTAGGTCTCCACTTGATCGGGAGTTCATAAATTTCGCTCAAAATTCAAAGTTACAGGATTGGGTTGAAACAAGGATGGTTACATAGTTCTCGCCTTCCTGATTCCAGCGCCGCAAATAGTTCGAAAAATCGATGTCGTATGAGGAGAAATCGACTAAAGAGAAATATTTAGAAGAATTCCAAGAGGGGAACAAACGGTCACGTTTAAATCGTAGATCTAAGGGAAAAATATGAACATTCGTGATGTATTCACAAGTCTGATATAATTACATGCGATGAATTTGCAGAGACAGACGTGAGCCATTGGATCATGCAGCAGATCAACAGTGGATGATGAATCGTGATTTCACATTTCGCAAATAATAGTAGATACCATTAAGAGTTCGCACGGTTTGTTAAATGGGTGGTGATGAGATGTGAGAAGGATGAAGGATGTGATGTGACGAGGGGGAGCCACATGTCAGATTTTCACAATAGCGCACTTCGCAAGTTTTGTGGTTTAGCGAATTCGCAAAGAGTTAAAATTTGTGGGCAAGCGATTGTGATTTCTTGTGATCGGTTTGACGTATGGTGCGTCCCTCAAAAAATAATTCCATATGTATGTAATGTGTTTTTGGTTATTTTCATTCTGTTATAAAGAGTTTTTTTTTATCACTTCACATATGTATGTTATTTAACTCTGAATTATACTCTGTTGTGTTTCGATCAAGCCACTTAACGATTGGGGGTGCACATGTGGTCACCACCCTAACCGTAACGTTTAATGCATAGCTTAATAGGAAAAGTGGATAGGAGCGTGCCAAATTTGGCGGTCAACCCTAATTTAACTCCAATTAACTAGAGTTCTCCCCATTTAGCGAAGTTTTCCTAGGAGATATTGGGTAAAAGTGTAGGAGGCTCAATTTTCGACCATTATGAGTGAATGAAGAGTCATTTTTGACTAATTGGAGCATTCTGAAGCCATTGGCGCAGATAAAAAATCAATTAGAGCACTGTAACTACATGTAATAGAAATTTTTTGAGAATAATGAAAAATGTACAAGCCATTGGGAGCTGGACCAACAGATGTAGCCCAGGAGGGGTGAGCTACATCATCATGTTTGTTGTGTAAATTTCATGTGGTGACTTATTTCTCTGGTTATACTACTTTTCAGTGTTATTTTTGTTATTTTATGCTTCTAATTCACTAAAGTTCATCTATAATTCATGGAAAAACTCCTTAATCCTTATGCAAACTAATGAACCAATTATGCACATGTTTTTAAAAACTGAAAGACACTTAGTACATCAAAACTAATACAGTCATTTTAGATCAAATCGTATCAGAGTTAGATTTTTTATTTGGTGTTCTTTAGTGTAAAGAATTGTTTAACTATTTGCAAGTTTTAGATGCTTACAAGGCTCAAGCTCAAAAGGGGAGAAGACAAACTGGTGCAAACAGGAGGGTCTCAAAAGGAGCCAAAACAAAGGAGAGAAAGATTGCCACAACCTCCACCACCTATTTCACCTCCTAAAGAAGCAGAAGTTCCATTAAGCATGCCTCATGAGGAAGGAGAAATTCATGACGAAGTTGACCCTAAGGAATAAGAAAGAGTGTTTAGGAAAGAATTTCTTGACATGATTGAGATGGTTAGAATTCTTCATCAAGAAAGGAATGAGAGACTAGAATGAGAAGGATTTAAACTCCAAAAGGAATGACAAGGATCTTCAAGAGGTCAACATGATGAAGAAAAGTCAAATAAGGAAAATGGAGGAAATGGAGGCAATGGAGAGCCACCATCTTCACCTTCATCATTATCATCATCATCATCTTCTACCTCTTCTTCAGTACATCAGCCACACAAGTCCAAGAGCACTGGTGAATCTCCTTTATTAAAACTTGATGTTAAGTTTGAATTGCCAATGTTTAATGGTGAAGTAAATGCAGACAAGCTAGATAATTGGATTCGACAATTGGAGGTCTATTTAAGAATACATAACCTTCAAGATGATGATACCAAAATTCAATTAGCTTCTTTGATAATGGAAGATGTAGCACTTGTTTTGTGGGAGGAAAAGACACAGGAGGAAATCAAGAAACATGGTAATATTATTCTATCATGGTCAGATTTTATTGCTGCTATTAAATGATAGTTTTATCCATTAGCTCATATGAAAAAATCCAACATGAACTCACAGAACTTTAGGTATTTAAATGGAAAAAATGTGCAATAATACACCCAGGAATTTAGGAGAAGAGATCTTTTATTAGGGGTGGATTTGCAGAGCCAAGACACTTTGCTAAAGTACATAGGAGGCTTACATATCTACCTAAAACATAATATTCTCATGTTTAACCCCACCAGTCTAGATGAAGTTTGTGTTCAGGCCACACATTTAGAAGCTAGAAGAAAGAAAATTCCTGAAGAAGGTAAGAAGAAACCTTTTAAGGGTAAAGCCAAGGAGAAAACCCCAAAAAGTAAAAACAAAAAGAATGCATATGTTAAGAAAGAGGGAGAAAAATTGACTTGTAAAAATTTTTCAAAAGAAGGCCATGATGAAACTCATTGTTGGAAATTACATCCAGAATTGAGGCCAAAGAAACCCAATAACAAAGGGAAACAGAAAACTTCTGCTACAGCTCAACATGACTTAGGGTTTGATTCAGGTGATGAGACTCAAATTACAACCATGGGATTAAATAACATGAAGGGAAAATAAATTGAAACTAAACCCAGTACCAGTAAATCAAATTGTCACATAGACACTCCAAATGAAGAAGAAAGAATAGAATTGTTTCATGTTAGGGTCATATCCAAGCATACCAATATTGACCCACTATTTGATAGTGGGTCACAAGAAAACTTAATATCTAAATATTTGGTCAAAAAAATTAACCTTGAGACCATACCACATCCAAAACCATATCCATTGGGTTGGATTGGTAAGGATGCAAATCTATAGGTTACAAGGAAATGTATATTGAGGTTTGCAATCGCTGCAAGCTTTGTTGACACAGTTGAATTATATGTGGTTCCACTTGACACAACTGGTATTGTATTAGGGAGTCCTTACTTGTATATAAGGAAAGCGATCTTCTATGGCCATGATAACAAGTATCATTTATTCAAATATGGCAAGGATTTCATTGTTAGAGCACACCGCAAGAAGACAAATATTGCTTTGGTAAATGATGGACAAGTAAAGAGGCTGGTAAATTCAAGTAAGAATTTTGTTCATATTATGATTAAGCCCAAAGCTGATATTAATCATGAATATTTTGAGGGATGTGATCCTAAGTTGAAATAAGAATTATATGATGTGGTTAATGGGCATCATGAGATGTTTCAGGAGCCAACAAGATTGCCTCCAAAAATGGAAATTCAACATGAGATTCAGTTGCAGTAGGATTGCCCTCTTCCAAACATCGGTATGTATCAGATGTCGATAATGGAGAATGCTGAAATAAAGAGGCAAATCAAACATTTTTTGGATAAAGTTATCATAAGGCCAAGAACCTCACCATGCGGTTCACCCATAGTCTTGATACCAAAGAAAGATGGGACTTAGCGCATGTGTGTATATTTTCGAGATTTGAACAAAATTACGGTAAAAAATCATTACCCAATCCCAAGAATAGATGATTTTCTTGATCAGCTGAAAGAAGCAAAGTTTTTCACTAAGTTGGATTTACGAAGTAGATATCATCAAGTAAGAATTGCAAAAAGTGATAATGGAAAAATGCATTCAAAACCAAACAAGAACTCTTTGAGTGGCTAGTTATGCCTTTTGGTTTATGTAATGCAGCGAAAACTTTTACGCGGGTTATGGATAATGTTTTGCGACCATTCCTTGATGAATTTTTTATTGCGTACTTAGATGAAATTTTGATTTTAAACAAAACAAGAGAAGATCATGTCTTGCATGTAAATAGAGTGCTTGATATTTTTAAGAAAGAGAAATTGTTTCTTAAGATGTCAAAATCTGAGTGTGGAAAGACTTCTTTGGTCTATTTAGGAAATATTGTAGGAAGACGAGAATTGAGGATTGATCCTTCTAAAGTGGAGTCCATTTTGAATTGGCCCACATGAAAAATAGTTACTGAGGTAAGAAGTTTCTTAGGTGCAGCTCAATATTGGAGGAAATTTATTGCTAACTTTTCTTACATCGCAGCCCCTATGCATCCAGTGAAAAGTGTGAAGAAAGGCTTCCAATGGGGAGGCAAACAACAACAAGCTTTCAAAGCTTTAAAAGAAAAGATCAATTCAGCTCCAGTCCTTGCACTACCAAATTTGAGACAACCATTCGAGATACAAACTGATGCTAGTGACTATGCCATGGGCGCAGTCCTTTTGTAGCATGGTAAGCCTATCACCTTTCATTCAAAAAATTTTAATGGTGTTGTGACTAATTATCCTACATATGAAAAAGAACTATATGTGTTGGTACAAAGTGTCAAGAAGTGGAAACACTAGTTGATGGGTAAAGAGACTATTGTACACACCGATCACCAACCATTACAATACTTGCAGTCACAAACAAAATTGCGGCAATCAAGACATCTCAGGTGGATGGGATTTCTTCAACAATTTCACTTTGTTATAAGGTACAAAAAAGGTATATTCATTAAATTTGCATATATTATTTTGAGATCAATCATTTTCTACTTTACTCAAAAATGATTCTGTTGTACATGAGAGTAACATAGAACAATATGCACATGATATTGATTTCAAAGATGTGTATGCTAGTTTGAGTCAAGGGAATCAAGTTGAAGAAAGAGATTATCACATGCATAACAATTTGTTGTTTCATTTGGGAAAGCTATTTATTCCACAAGGAGAGAGGCTAAGTGTCACGAGAGAAGCTCATTCTTCTCTTATTTCTGGACACTTTGGGGTAAGAAAAACAGTGGCGCATCTACAGAGGTATTGTTATTGGTGTCACATGACAGATAGTGTGTCACGTTTTATAAGAGGTTGTTCTATGTGTGAAACAAGTAAGCCTAGTAATAGGAAGCTTGGATTGTACACGCCACTACCAGTACCATCAAGGCCATGGGAGAGCGTCTCCATGGACTTTGGAGGTCTTCCTATGTCAAGAAAGAAACATGATTATCTTTTACTAGTTGTTTATATATTTAGTAAAATGTGTATACTTATGCCATGTAAGAAGACCATTACTGCTGAACATACTGTTGAACTTTATTTTCAAAATGTTGAGTTCATTTTTTATTTCCGACTTCTATTGTTAGTGACAGGGATTCCAGTTTCATTGGGAATTTTTGGTCAAATCTATGGAGAATGATGGACACAAAATTTAAAAAGAGTACCGCTTTTCATCCACAAACAGATGGACAAACCGAAGTGGTGAACGGAACAATTATGCATCTATTGAGATGATATTGTAGCAAACATCCTAAGTTATGGGATGAATAACTGCATTACATTCAGCACGCTTACAACCGGGCAAAGCACTCTTCAACACAAACCTCACCTCTTGAATCATGATTTGGGTATTTGCCAAAATTTCCATTAGACTTCATCTTTGGGAAGGATGTTGCAATTGATGGCCATAGTGATATTGATAAGGCTCGAAAGTTCATTGAGAAAATTCAGAGGATACATCAACAAGTTCAAGAACAACTTGAGAAACGTCAAATCAAATACAAATAAAGGCATGACAAACACCGGGTTGATCATAATTTTCAAGATGGAGATGAGGTATGGTTGCAAATTAGAAAAGAAAGGATGCAAGGGGAAGGTAAAAAACTCAAACCCATTCGCTATGGTCCTTTCAAGATCATAAAAAAAGTTGGTAATAATGCATTCCGACTTGATTTTCCTTCTTACATGCAAATGTATTTAGTTGTTAATGTTGAAAACATACACTTGTATGAGCCTCCTTTGATCGATGATCAAGGAAGTGATGTTCAGCTACCTTATATTGAAGATTTCTTGCCAGAAATTCTAGATGATCTCAAAGAAGATATAATTCTTGACTGGAGGACAAGAGAATCAAAGAGGGGAAGTGTTGACTACCTTCTAGTTGGGATCAAAGGCACTAAACCAAGCAAGGAAAAATGGATGGAGATTGAAAAGGTGAGGGAGTTTTACCCTCATCTGCTGAACATGTAATCAAGTATTTTGGGGTCCAAAAGCTTCCCAATGGTGAAAAATGATCAGGAGTTCATAAATTTTGCTCAAAATTCAAAGTTACAGGATTGGATTGAAACCAGGATGGTTGCGTAGTTCTCGTCTTCCTGATTCTGGTGCCGTGAACGATTCGAAAAACCAATGTCGTATGAGGAGAAATATATTAAATACATAAATACTTAGAAGAATTCCGAGAGAGGTACAGATGGTCGCGATTAAATTTTATATCTAAGGGTGAAAGATGAACAGTCATGATGACTTCACAAGTCTGACAGAATGATATGCGATGAATTGGTGGAGATAGATGTGAGACGTTGGATCATGCAGCAGATCAACGATGGATGATGAATCACGATTTCACATTTCAAAAATAATAGCGGATACTGTTAAGAGTTCACACAGTATTTTAAATGGGTTGTGATGTGATGTGAGAAGGATGAAGGATGCAATGTGACGAGGGGGAGCCATGTGTCGGCTTTGCATAATAGTGCACTTCGCAAGTTTTGTGGTTTAGGGAATTTGCAAAGAGTTATAAGTTGCGGGCAAGAAATTGTGATCGCTTGTGATTGGTTTGACGTATGTTGGGTCCCTCTAGCAAGAATTCCGTGTGTATGTAACGTGTTTTAGGTTATTTGAATTCTATTATAAAGAACAATGTTTGATCGCTTCATAATTATGTTATTTAACTCTGAATTGTATTCTTTTGTGTTCCAGTCAAGCCACTTAATAGTTGGGGGTGCGCATGTGGCCACCACCCTAACCGTAACATTTAATGCGCAACTTAATAGGCAGAGTAGATAGGGGCACGCCAAATTTTTTGATCAACCCTAATTTAACTCTAGTTAATTGGGGTTCTCCCCATTTAGTAGAGTTTTCCTAGGAGATATTGGGTAAAAGTGTAGGAGGCTCAATTTTTGACCATTCTGAGTGAATGAGGAGTCATTTTTGACTAATTGGAGCATTATGAAGCCATTGGTGCAAAGAAAAAAAACCATTAGAGCACTATAAATACATGTAATAGCAAATTTTTTAGAGTAATTAAATATGGAAAGGCCATTGGAAGCTGGACCAGCAGATGTAGCCCCGGAGGGGTGAACTGCTTCATCATGCCTGCTGTGTAAATTTCATGTGGTAAATTATTTCTCTGTTTATAATACTTTTTAGTGTTATTTATGCTTATTTTATGCTTCTAATTCACTAAAGTTAATCTATAATTCATGGAAAAACTCCTCAATCCTTATGCAAACTAATGAACCAATTATGAACATGTTTTTAAAAATTGAAAGACACTTAACACAACAAAACTATTACAGTCATTTTAGATCACCACTATATTTGACATGCATGTAGCTAATAATAGTAAATCCTCAGTTGCATGTGAGATCACTGATTGTGAATTAATTAATATTTAATTCACTTGATCTCTCACTAGTGTATCTTCAGTTACACCTAGCACAACTGAGTTTAACTCACTTAACTGAGTTAATTTTTTACAACTTGCATTAAATAATGCACCACTACACTTTGAACTATGTTACAACTAGAATTACTCTGCATACCTCACCAAATACCTATAACTCGAAATCCACTAGCTAACTAAATTTATCACTTTCAGTTAACTCATTCAAGTCCACATTGAGAATATATTATAGTTTAATGTCCATCTTAATTAAGGGATAACCAAAATAGACATGCACCCAAAAATAACACTGTAGGCCCCACCCTATTCTGGGTGCTTAATGCCACCAGGTGCTTAATGTAACCAGGTGCTTAAGGCACTAGGCATGGGTGCTGAAATTTCTTGTTGAATCTCAACATTATCCTGGGAAAGAAACACCGTGAAATTTTTTCAAAGGGATTTTCATATAGAGCAAGAGATCCACTTGAGTTGGTGCATACAGACTTGTGTGGACCTATGAGGACACAGTTGATTGTTGGAAGTTTTTACTTCCTCACTTTTATTGATGACTATAGAAGTGTTATAGGTCAATTTGGGCATCATTCCCAATGACCTGGTTAACTGGGCATCATCTCGAGGACCAATGACTAAGGGTCTATCATCCCCTATCATTTCAAGTTGCTACATGCCCTAAGACAAGAACAAGACAAATCAAGCATGAATTTCATCAAGCAAAGGTTTCCAAGGTTTGAAGTTTATTATGTAGCATATGAGAGCTCATCAACACTACCTCTAAAGGGACTAAGTGCATTGCATATGCAGGCAGCCCCATGCAAGGCTGCCTGCAAAGAACTTCCTGACATTCACAGGTCACATTGGGAGTGAAATTCTCATTGTTCTGGAACATCCACTTGGCCAATGCCTTCTAGAATAGTTCACATGTGTCAATCTTCGAATCCAAGTGTCCATTTGACATCTACAAGATTGGGAACATGTCTTGCCTATTATTGGAAATTCATTGATTGTAAAACAACCTTCAGCTCCTCTATAAATTGATCACAGATCTGAGTGCTTGAAAAGGAATAATTTGACTAGAGAAATGTTGGTGGATTTTCAATTGAGAGTTAGATTTGTGTAACAGCTGCTGGAGAGATTTATACTGTGATGAGGCTAGGAATGTTGCTGGAATGGTCACTTCAAATCAGTCACTAGGTTGTAACCTCTCCTTCTATCATCAATAAATAATACAACTTACTTTTCCCTATACGCATCTATATTGGCTTTGATTTTCATATTGTAAGATCTTAGTTGATGTGTATGGTTTATGCTTTACTGATTTAGAAAACTAACTTGAATAGACATCTACATTATTGCTATCTTCTGGTGTTTAGTGTTCAGTCTTGCAGGAAGCATTTAGCACAAACCGCTAGAATTTGAAGCTGCAACAAAAGCGACAAAAGGAAACATTTGGAAGCGCTTGGATTCCAAGTAAGCTTCTAATCTATTCTGTGTGTCTGTTCCTAGTTAGGAGAAGAAGTCGTATATTATTTAATATGTTGTTCTAGATTATCACCTGTCTAGGGAAGCATGTTTTATCCATAATTCACAATTCTGTCCAACAAATTGGCGACTCTGCTGGGGAAATTTATCTTACTTCTAGGTGTTTTAGCCTCTGATTTGCTCTTTTTATCCACCCAGTAGTTGTTATTGACAAAGATCAAAATTTATCAAATATTAATTTGCAAAATAAGTGTGTTAAACAATGGTGTTTTTCCTTATACACTACGCCCAATGCATTCTTGGACAGGACACAATGCATTGCAGAGCACTGTCTCCCTTTCAGGCCTGCATTGCAGAGCACTGTCTCCCCTTAGAGGTTGTGTTGCCTCCTCAAAC
The DNA here is from genome assembly GCA_034641835.2 of Pinus albicaulis. Lineage (NCBI taxonomy): Eukaryota > Viridiplantae > Streptophyta > Pinopsida > Pinales > Pinaceae > Pinus > Pinus albicaulis. Next base: position 345,800,259 of record CM076574.1, on the reverse strand, counting down.
CATCCAGATTCCCTTGAATTTGTCTTTGCAAATTGATTAAGTTTGTTTTCTGCTGTGTTTTGAAAAGTTTGAACATCATATTGACTAGTGAATCTATATATTTCTTCCTCCTTTGAAAAAAAAATTGTTCAATGTTTGTTTAAATCATTTTTATTTATCATTGGCAAGTTTATTTCAAAGTATTTTTATTGTTGCATTAGATCCATTTGCTTTTGAAAAAGGAAATTGTCGTAAAATCTTCGTTTCCTGATAGAAGAAATTGTTGTTTCATTCCTCATTTTTCCTTCAAAAGAGAAATTGTTGTTTGTATTCCTCATTTCTCAAAAGTAAAAGCGATTTGATTTTGTTGATTTAGTGCACTTAGTTTCTTTTCTGCATTCATAACATTAAAGGAACTGAAAAGAAAAATCTGCATTTGCATGTAGTGGTTTGTGTTTTTGCAAAAAGGAACAATTAGGAAATCTGCATTTAGTTTGTGTTTTCTTATTTGTTTTCTCACAAATTTATTGCTCTTTCCCTCTAGTAGCTAGGATTTTCATTGAAAAACTAAAAGTGAAAGATTGCTTACCATTCTTAGTTTCATTTTGGGAATTTTCCAATACATCATCACAGTGAACCTTTGAAAGGAAAATTGTTAAGCAAGATCAACATAAAATTAATCTCAATTTACCTAACAAAGCATTGGAACTATAACAATAACATTTAGAAGGTCTAGGCTAGAGACGTGTTCCGGCATCGTAAAACATAGCAGCTATCGTTAACTTGTTTGCGATACATTCCGAGAGTGATACCTCACTCCACGTACGTAAGTATATCATAGCTCATCCACGTACTTTCGGGTATATCGGGCAGTGTTACAGTACGATAAGTATAAAGGGGTTCTCTCAATGTGCGGTAAATGCTAATATGGACTTGGGCCTCCACGTACCTTCAGGTATATTTGGGAGGACGAATTTTAGGTGCTATCCATCCATAGTGAACCGAGTCGGCCGCCTTGTAAATTGTGATACACCGAACATAGCATTCGGGGAGATTGCCTGCCCGTACTTCTTAGTTCGCCAAGAGGTATTCTGTAGTTCACAGTTTCTTGGTAAACCCTTTTGCCTATCATTACCCTTTTATTTTGTTTATTTCTTTTTGGTTTAAATAAATCATTAATCGTGGAAGAACAAAATCATTTCCCCCATCGTTCGCGTAGACTAGCGTTAAAACCACCTTTACCACCAGAAGTTACTTCTGGTAGGTGAAGGCGATCACGATCTGTCGAATCAAGAAAAATTCGTACCTCTGGTGAAACATCATTTTCCCATAAACCAGAGTTAGCTCAATTTGTTTCTCCACATCCTAGTTCGTCTACTGTTGTCGAAATATAGTTTTCATAGCTACCTGTGGTCACGATCCATCCAATCAGTGAGACCATACCTCCTGGACATGACGTTGTTCAACCAGAAATTGATCCAGATCCTGTCTTTTATTTTCTAGAACATCTAAATCTTGAAGTCGTACAATGAGAAGTTGTTCCTAACTTGGTCATCCCACAAATTTCTGTAGCTACTGAATCTCCCATATCACACATTCAACCACCTGAAATATACTCTGGGCCTGACAGTAAAATAATTCCCACTGGTTTAATTTCAATTGAAGAAATCCCACAAGATGATACACCTTTAACTCCAACCCATTTGGGGGAGGACCTTTACCTGTACAAGCCTTTTTCTCAACCGACACCCTCTGCTTTTGTTGATCCTGTCCCTTTTCAAACTCCCTGTCGATTCAAAAGGGTATACATTTGGTCAAGTAACCATGACTGAACCAACATCTTCGGTTGGGCCATCTATTCCAATTACGTCAACTCCCACCCTAACTACCCCGTCGATGTTTACAATTCACCAGAGTCATATTTTTATGGAGCCCCTTTGGTCCCATCAGGTTACAAATCATTATCTGGAATTTTCTTTGGTGCATCTTCAAATCCATGGACTTAACCAATGTCATCATCTGGTATTTTAACTGGTAATCCTATAGTAAGTACTGAATGACTTGATTCATTATACACATATTCAGGGCAATATCAAGCCGCTCCTTCTGGGTCTATTCCTTCAAGTACCATATCAACTGGAATCCCAGCATTTGGAGAGAAATATTTTCGATCTTATTATCCTCCTCATGCTGGGGGTCAACCTTTGGTCACCCAATATGACAGTACTCCATCACTTTTTGGTCAATCTAATGTTGAAACGAATGTTTGTCAATGGCAACCCACTCTGCCTATCCAACCGCAAATGGTTGTACACTCATATCAATCAGTTCAACCTATTACACCCACTTCATTACCACTTGTTAATACATCTTTACCCTTGTTACCGAATCAAAATGTTGTACATAAACCTTATCAAGTGGGTCTTTCAATTCAATACCATCAAATGTTGGGTCCACAGACTCCAAATCCTTTGGTTAATTTACAACAACCTGTATCTGGAATCATTTATTCACAAGCTAGTTTAACATTTTATGGGATGTCATAACCGCAACCTAGTTATACATATCAACCGAATCCAAGTTATCCTAATTTGGGTTATAACATTGGTGGATAGACCCCTTGGCAACCTCAAGTGCAAATGCCTCAAACTTATTCTCAAAAAGTATCATATCCACGTTTTGGTCAACAGAATCCTCAAGCGTTTGATATGCAAAACAACCCCTATCTAGGTTACCAGTAGCAGATTCCTTATGCTGGTGCTCAAAGGCCTGTTGCTCAAGCAATTCCATCTTACCCTAGCTATGCTTGACCTAACCTTAATCGATAGTTGCCCTTTGTTGCAACTTTAGAGTTACCAGATTTAAATTGGCTAACTAATGATCCAATTAATTATGCTCCTTGGTAGCCAGTGATACCTCACAAATTATCCTCGTATATTCCTAAGTTCAATGGAAACCCTGGAGAAGATCCGTCGACTCATGTCATGACTTGTCATTTATGGTGTTCATCAAACTCCCTGAATGATGATTTTGTTTGACAATGTCTTTTTCATCGTATGCTCACAGGTCCGGTTGCAAAATGGTACATTGAATTACCTAGAGCTTCTTTTGATAATTTAACAGCCCTACCTACTGTCTTTTTTACTCATTTCTAGTTACCCGAAAGATATGAAACTGGAACAGAACTCTTGACCAATTTCAAACAGACTAATGCTACTCACATATCGGATCATATTCATGAGTGTCGTTGTTGTCGAATGGTTAAAACCTTTTGTTACACAACATTTTTTCACCGTCCTTGCAATCCCTCATCCTGCACATTGGAGGACTATTCCCGTGACCTATGAACAGTAAAATTTCTTGGAAACACCTTGATGGCATCCTTCTACATAAGGGCAAGAATTCTCCTAAAGAACATTTCCTCATCAAATCATTAAAAACATATGTTTGGGCATTGGCGCGCTTAGCCAGTTCATCACTCGCGTCGACCTGGGAAATTTACACTAAGCCCATGCCACCTAGCGCTCTGTCCCTGTGTATTGCCCACGCCAAGCCTATTAAGGAATGTTTTTTAAAAATAGAAGGCAGAAGTTTGATTCTAACAACTTCAGAACAAATCATAAAAAAGAGGTTGGGATGTTTGGCTCTGGATCTCCCTAATTAGGAAGTGGTTTTCCACCTCTCATGGAACCTTCCTAAGAGATAGGACTCTCCCCCATGATTATATGGATCCTAACCTCTCCTTCTCCTTCTATAAAAGCCTGCCCTCTCCATTTGCTAGCTAGCTGAACATTTGAGAAGAAAACTATAGTCGAGTGACTATTGAGAGAAGAGCCAAGGAGAACCCCGTAAGAGAGAGAGCCTTGTCCAAATTCCCAACAAGCTTTGTGAGACACGCTCTGCTAGAGGCCCTGCTGAAGGAATAATGTGACGTCGAAACTCGGTTGTAATATTTCTTTCATATCTTAATATATGCTCGACTATGTTATTGGTTCCATCGACATTGTATTGCTTATTTGTGTAATGCAATCTGATTCAATCTTTTACAACTGATTGATAGTTACATGCTTGGGTTATTACGTTGTATTGTTTTCATTTTTCTTTGTATGTGTACAGGTGTCCAGACGCGGTGAGAGAAAGGATCGTGATTTGTCAAGCGAGGAATGGGAAGCAGCACTTCTCCGTCGACAACAACAGCGTGGGATTTGAGGTAGGCCATCTATCATAACTTTCTCTTTTGTAACTAGGAATTAATATCGTAGTGTGTTCTGTTTGTTGCTAGACCCACTCTAGGGCTAGTGGGATCGCCTCTATCTCCAGAGGGGATTTACCTCGTCAAAAAAGTGGTGACTCCACTGGGGATCAGTGTGAGTTAGTCCTGCTTCCGTTTGGGTTGTATTTTGGCTTTTTTTTGTTTATTTTTCCTTTCTGGTCTATCTTGCTTGGTTTGAAACCCCTTTTCAGCCCCTTGGAGATCAAACCTCTATCTGTTTGTTCATTTTTTCCTTTTTCCTGAGTAAAACCCTCTTATCGCGATTATTCAGCTAACAGTAGAACCAACTGGAGTGAGTTGCTCATTTATAGCCGGCTCCATTCCCTGTTTGGCACCGATTACAGCCAGACAAGTGTGCCAACCCTGTTAGGTTTTGGAATTTGCTTGGTTTTGGGATTTTTGAGCCTGAGCTTTGATCCTGGGTTGTTTTTTCTGACTTATTGAGTGCCTTAGAGTCATTTTTTACTGAGATCAGCCCTTGTCCTTCGGTTTTTTACCCTTTTCTATCAGTTTTCCATTTCAGCCCTAGGTCTTCTAGGTGCTTCAGCCTGTTGAGCCTCTCGTGGGCGTTTCGAGCCCTTGGTTTCCCAGTGAACTTTGCTTCTGCTTCTTTGCATTCAGTTTTGTGGATCCATTTGAGTGATTGCGTTAATTGAGTGATTATATTTTCTTTCATTTAGTTTTACTCTTGTCACTCCAGGCCTAGATTACACGGCTTGTTTGGGTCTCTTTTGAGATCTTCTCTTTGGTTTGAGGGATTTCGTCATTGATTTGAGTCTTGTTGTGCTTGTTTTGAATTGAGTGAAATTGTTTTGTTTCAGCTTTCGCTTCACTATTCTCAAATCGGTATTTTCATTTATTTTTCATATCATTTAGTGCACTTGCTCTGATATATTGAAAAAACAAAAAAAAACATTTTTCATTCTTGATCGGCATAGTGAAAATTGAAAAATCTTTCGCGTTTCTAGCATTATATAATTCTAGGGAAAAGTTTTTCAGTCTCATTAGCTTGCATCAAGCATTGTAGTGAATGTTTTCACATGATTTATTGTAGCTATCGCTTGAAATCTCTAACTCTCTCATAGATAGCTCTTCATTTAACAAAATGGTGTTTTATAGCATGCAGCTTGAATTCAGGGATTTGTGAGATTTGACATTCGGTAGGACCTTGGAATTGAAACATAAATACAAGATCAAATTAAAATTTATTTCAATTAACCTAAGGCAAAATTGAAACTTAACGCTCACATTTAGAGGTCTAGGCTAGAGACGTGTTCCAATGTCTTAAAACCTAGTAGCTTTCGTTCACCATCTGGCTCTAGACAGTGATAGTATGGACTTGTTCTCCCCGTACCGTCGAGTATATAAAGGGAGACTCCTCTAGTTTGCAATCATTTTATCCATAGGAAGCCGAGTTTGCCGCCTTGTAACCGTGATGCACTGAACACAGCATTCAGGGAGACTACCTGCATGTACGGAAAGTCCTTGGTCATTTCTCCTTTCATTTTATAACCAAGGTGTATATGGCAGTTCATGGGAACCTGGTACACCCTTTTAGCTAGACTACCTAAGCAGTCATTTTCGATATTTAATGACTCCATAAATTTGAAAAGATCATCGAGCACTTGTCTTTTCATGCTCGTTTCCAACCTGAAAGTGATAGAGTCACCTTTTACGTGTTTCTCGACTCTTAAAATATGAAACAACCAAGTTTTGTTTCAATGTTTTAAAAATTAACTGCCCACGAAATCTTCCTGGTTAAAGTTAGTTTCCTTATGGTGTTGTCTTAAAGTTGTTTCTGATGGCAACATTTCCTGAGTTCACTAACCCAGGAATCCCTCCTGAAGGGAATCTTGGTCCTTTCCCTGCCTTTGGGAATATTGGTGCTCCTTATATGGCAATGTTGTCCTTGCCTAGGTTAACCGTTGGGTTTCCTGTATGGTTATTTTCAACCTCAGTTGTCCTGAGTGTTTCGTCCACTGTAAAACCATCTCCTCCACCTAAACAACATCATGTTGCTTCTAAGGTGGACCTCTCCCCTTCTTTTCGTATTTCTTCATACTCCTCTTCTGCTTCGCCTGGTGAAAGTCTGGACTCCAGTAACCAGGTGGCTAAGAAGAATAAGAAGAAGACAAAGAAGAAGCAGCCAGATAAGCGAGAGGCTAATACTGCAGCTATTTCTCCTAAAAATATTTCCCTTGCGGAAACATCCACGCTTCCACGGAAAGTCAAATTCCCTTGCATGCTCTGCAAAGGTAACCACTTGCTTCGAGATTTCCCTGGTATTCCCAAGGTACTTGACACGTGGTTTGACGGCCATCTGCCATTGGCTTTGGCTTCTGGAAGTCATATTGACACATCTTCAAATAGCACTGGTAAGACTCATAAAAAAAAGGGCAAGATTACCAATCCCTGTAAGTTGTGTGAAGGGCATCATCCCATTCACCTTTGTCTGTACATGGATGAAGCCAAAATAGTGTTGGAAAATCCTACTGTTTCTGCACCTTTCCTTCCAGCTGGTTACCAGAAACTCTCTTCGAGTCCTCCGCTAGTTGATTCAAAGGTCGGTCAGGAATCACCCTTGGTCGATCCCGCTCCCTCAGAAATTCAAATTCAGGAATCCGCTCCCAACCAACCATTGATCATGGGATCGGTCGACCTTACCCCTTCATTGGTTCATCAAGTCTTTTCCATTGAGATTCGATCTCATCCCCCTCATGTTCTTCTTGTTTCTTCAGATTCCTCGGACTTGGCGAAAGATTCGTCCATCCCTATCATGCAAGAAGATGCTCCTCCTACTCCCGTGATGGAAGTCCAGGAGAGTACTCCTCTTACTCCGATAACACCAGGGGAAAATCATCTTAGTTCGATGGCATACCCCCTAAGTAGTTTGATCACTTCCTTTGATTGGAGTCGATTCTCTAGATATCGCCTTCCGTCTTATGTGCCTTTCGAGATAACAGTACAAACCTTTGATTTGGTCGTACCCAGCACTATTGTAGATGAAGGAGCATTTGTTAGTATTCTCTCTTCCACTAATTGGAAAAATTTTGGTTTGCCACTTCTTATGCCTGCTACCCAGAATCTGTTGGCTTTTAGCAGAGGAACCAGTCAACCGTTAGGGATCCTTCCAAAGTTGCTTGTTACTTTGGGAGGGAAAACCGTCCATATAGACGTGATGGTTGTTCCAGGCCCCTTAGATTTCAATTTTCTCTTGGGGCACGATTATACTTATGTCATGGGGGCAGTTGTCTCCTTCCTCTTTCGTGTGATCCATTTTCCACACAAAGGACGGATCGTGACCATTGATCAGCTTTCATTCTTTGGTCCCGACGTGACATCTAGTCCACCATCATCCCTTTCGGGTCTTTATCTCCCAATTGTATATTCCTTGCCGCAGGTTAATTATGTGGCTACCTATCCCATGCCCAAAATCAGTGATAGTGCCATTGTACATCATGTGTTGGGGGAATTGGGTCTTGATTTTCAAGATATTTTTCTCCCACCAGAGGTGAACCTCTTGGAAGCCATGACTTCTTATTCATCATGAAACAAGTTGTTCGGAGCACAGTTTTTTTTCTTGTGTCAAGCTCCTTAAAAAATGAAACAAGGTCATCAGAGCAGGGTTCTTTTTCTTGTGTCAAGCTCCTTAAAACATGAAACAAGCTGGTTGGAGCAGAGTTCGTTTTCTTGTGTCAAGCTCCTTAAAAAATGAAACAAGGTCGTTGAAGCAGGGTTCTTTTTCTTGTGTCAAGCTACTTAAAACATGAAACAAGCTGGTTGGAGGAGAGTTCGTTTTCTTGTGTCAAGCTCCTTAAAAAATGAAACAAGGTCATTGGAGTAGAGTTCCTTGTCTTGTGTCAAGCTCCTTAAACCATGAAACAAGGTGTTCCGAGGATAGTTCATCTTCCATGTCAACCTCGTTAAAAAATGAATTAGGTCTTAAGGATAGTTCTTTTAATGTGTCAACCTCATTAAAACTATGAAACACGTTCCCGTTCAATTTGAGTCTTTGATAAGATCTTGTAAAATCCCGGTCGAGTCTTTTTCTTGATCTTGTAATTTGAACCTTCACTCCATCTTCCTTTCATATGGACTGAAGCTTAGGGGGCATGTACCTCGAATTGAGTTACCATGTTGGGGGCATGCTTACCTTTTCAAGCATAGTTTGTTTCTGTTTCAAGCTTGTGTAAAAATGAAACTGGTTTCAAGCATAGTTCATCTTTGTTTCAAGCTTGTGTGAAAATGAAACCAACTTCAAGCAAAGTTTCCTGATTTCAAGCTTATGTAAAAATGAAACCATTCTTATTTTACCTCTCGTGATTGCCATTTTATCAGCCCATTTTTCCAGATGAGCCTTGGTTCTCTTATGCCATCGTCCCCATCTGTTCGACCGATCATACACCTTCACTTGATTGTTTTACTCATTCCTGAGGAACCGCTGCAATGAGTGGTCTTGTTAGCCAGCCTCTTGACCTTTACTTGTTCTAAGCAGTTCCACCATTACTGGAACCAGTTGCTACCCTTTATACCACTCGTTCCTAAAGGAGGAGTAAAGGCTTTTAGCACTTTTCTGACTCTCTAAAACTGAAAATATTTCTGAGACTCTTGTCGTTTTGAACTCATTAAATTGGATACGAAACGATATCTACCCAGTATACATTTACCCCTTTTTCGGGTTGGGATAGATTATTTATGAAAAAGGAATACCTTAGCCGATCATGACTAAGAGGTTCTCTCAGACAAAGTTTTCTACCTTTTCGGATCTGTGATACTATTTACGAAAAGGGACTACTGGAGTTTCTTTTCCGCCTTCTTTTCAAACTCTCTAAATATGAAAATATGTTGAGTTCTTTCTTTTTCAGACTCATTAAAACCTGATGACATCAGACTCTGTCATCATGACATTACTTGAGTTCCTCCCTCCTAGGGCTCGTAAAATGTATTAGGTTGGATTTGTCCAAAGGAAAAACTTACATCGCAAGAACATGTTATCCCCTTCAAGCTTGTTTTAAAAATAATTTGGGTACTCACCAGAAATGGTGGGGGAAAATGGAACCAATATTGCAGTCGTGTTGGCAGTATGTCGCTCTTGAACATGGCACTTGTCTGCATTCGTGTCGGGTTGGGGGCATCTCATCATGTTATCTACTCGCTTCCATGGGTTTGGGTAATCCCTTTTGACTGCTCATCTTCTCTTTGCCACATCACCATGACCTCAGATCCCTTGATGTCAAAGACTGCCAAATCCAATGTCATGCCGCCAATATGTTCAAGAGAAGTTTTGCCTCTGCAGTTTTCAACCTCCCTCTGATTCTCTGTTGGTCTTGATTCACAAAAATTATATCCCTCTGTCTCGTGTCGATGATGGGGGAAACATTATGGCCCACCTTCGATCAAGGTCAGTTCCTGTAGACTTCAGCTCATTATTCGGGAAACTAATCTAGAGACTCCCTTCAGGTGCCTTGGAGCCTGCATCCCTCAATGGTAGGTTCTTCGCATTCGACGCAAGGTTTTCATTATTGGCCTTCGATCGGATGATTCTGCGGGTGTTCGATGCCAGCTCACTGTTCACATTCCGTGGATTGTACCTCTTGTACCTTGAGAGCCATCGTCATTATTGGTGGTTTCCCTCGCATCTGTTAACGGCTTTCATTATTGACTGGTAATCAGACGATTTTCTTGCATGTTCGACTTCAGCTCACATATTCGCATGCTCGAACTTGTACTCTGTTCAGGTCGAGATGGAGCGCAAGACCCTGGGTTTTGTCTGATGAAATCTAGGTTGCAGATTCTTTGTGGATTACTATGACTTATTACATGACTCTTTGATTGGATGGCTGCGACCAAACCTGAGTCTACTTGTTGATCCCTACTGCTGGATGGTTGCGTCCATACCTTGGATCTCATTATTTATGTACTCTTTTATGGATGGTTGTGCCCATACCACATATCATGTATTAGAGATATCAGTTGTATTTGTACTCGCAGGTCTTTCAACGATAGTGTTTTTAGTTGATCATGTTCTCATAAAGCATTTCACCCCTCCCTCTCTCTCGGACCTCATGCTTTAGGGGGCATCTATTACACAACATTTTTTCACCGTCCCTGTAATCCCTCATCCCGCACATTGGAGGACTATTCCCATGACCTTTGAACAGTAAAATGTCCTGAAAACACCTTGATGGCATCCTTCTGCATAAGGGCAAGAATTCTCCTAAAGAACATTTCCTCAGAAAATCATTAAAAACATATGTTTGGGCATTGGCACACTTAGCCAGTTCATCACTCGCGTCTACCTGGGAAATTTACACTAAGCTCGCGCCACATGGCACTCTATCCCTGTGTATTGCCCGCGCCAAGCCTATTAAGGAATTTTTTTTAACAATAGAAAGCAGAAGTTTGATTCTAACAACTTCAGAACGAATCATCAAAAAGAGGTTGGGTTGTTTGGCTCCGGATCTCCCTGATTAAAAAGTGGTTTTCCACCTCTAATGGAACCTTCCTAAGATATAGGACTCTCCCCCATGATTATAGGGATCCTAACCTCTCCTTCTCCTTCTATAAAATCCTGCCCTCTCCATTTTCTAGCTAGCTAAACATTTGAGAAGAAAACTATAGCTGAGTGACTATTGAGAGCAGAGCCAAGGAGAACCCCGTAAGAGAGAGATCCTTGTCCAAATTCCTGACAAGATTTGTGAGACACACTCCACTGGAGGCCCTGCTAAAGGAATAATGCGATGTCGGAACTTGGTTGTAATATTTCTTTCATATATTAATATATGCTTGACTATGTTATTGGTTCCATTGTTGTATTGCTTGTTTGTGTAATGCAATATGATTCAATATTTTTCGACTGATTGATAGTTACATGCTTGGGTTATTACATTGTATTATCGTCATGTTTCGCTGTATGTGTACAGGTGTCCAGACGCGGTGAGCGAAAGGATCATGATCTGTCAAGCGAGGAACGGGAAGCAGCACTTCTCCGTCGACAACAGCAGTGTGGGACTTGAGGTAGGCCATCTATCATAACTTTGTCTTTTGTAACTAGGAATTAATATCGTAGCGTGTTCTGTTTGTTGCTAGAACCACTCTAGGGCTAGTGGGATTGCCTCTGTCCATAGAGGGGATTTACCTCATCAACACCTTTGTTCCCGATCAGCTCCTTGCTGAATGATTCATAAAGTCCCTCTTACCATATATAACTAATGATGTGGCTAAGGATGGCGTCTTCACAGAAGAGCAAGTTATCACTCATGCCCAATATTTAGATTTGATTTATACTCAGTCTGGAACGCTCTATGAAAAAATTCCCAATGCACTGAGATCTAATTTTACTGTTCCTCCTTAATTAAAGGACTCTCATGCCGGAGACGGTTTGATATGCACTGCAAGCACACATCACACTACTGCATCTGATTCTGCTCCTGCTTCTAAAATTAATGCCGTGTCATTTGATAAAGGAAAAAGTGACAAGCAACCCGGAAGTAAGAAAAAGGGGAAATATAAGAAAAAGTAAACTTCTAACCCATAGGAAAGATCATCTAATCAATCATCTAGACCTCGGAAACCTCATTATCCATGCATAATCTGTAATGAGGAACTTTGTTAGGGATTGTCCCCACCACGCTAAAGTCTCAAAAATCATCAAGAATTCCCATGTGTCAGCTGTGTTGATAGACCCATTTCCAAATTTGGACATAAAAATGGTTGCTACGGATCCAGCTCCTAGTTCCCAAGTGTTAATGTTATCTGTCACAAAACCTTCAACAGATATTTTGGTGTCAATGAAAAATAAATATTATGGTAGTCAGGCCACTGATCAACCTACTACCTCGACAACGAATCCATCTACAGAATCAGTACCACCTATTGCTATTCCTGAATTGACAATCAAGCCACCAAAGGGAGTAATTCATAAATCGACATATAATCCTCGAGCAAGAGCTGAAAAAAATTATAATATAGTTGAAAATTTGGCTCAATCCCCTTCATATATGTCTGCTCTTGAGGTATTACAAAATTGTCCCTCCCAAAAATTGGCTTTATTGTCGGCTATTGGTGGAATTGATCAGATTGATTCTAATCTTGTTTTCTTTAATCGTACGGGCTATGTACCGCAACTACTAGAAAAATTGGAATTTTCCATACAAGTAAATGTTCTCAATCACCTTGTTCATCGCACTATTATTGATGAGGGAGAATCTACATGCATTATGTTTCTAAATTGTTGGAATCCACTTGGCTCAACACGATTATCAAAATCATTAAATACGTCGAAGGCATTTGATGGATGTACATATAAACCTTGTGGTATTATTAATAACCTGCATGTCGAACTAGGGGGAAAAACAGTGAATGTTGATGTTGAGGTTGTTGACAGACCCCTTGACTAAAATATTTTACTTGGAAGGCCATGGGTATATGCAATGACTGCAATTTTTTCTACATACTTTAGAATGATTTCCTTTCCACATAAAGGTACTATCATAGTCATTAATCAACTATCCTTCTTTGCCTCTGCTTCGTAGGTAACTGAAAACGTTCCGTTTTTTCACATACCCCAACTAGAACTTCAGAACATTGGTGTAGGACTCTTCAAGGATTCCAATCTTATGGGAACCTTTGCATTACCATCTCCCATGACGTCAGCATAAATTGCAAGTATAGAGACCTGCTACATGATATCTTCCACTCTATCTAGCTTAAGGGAGAGTACGGGTGATTCTGATATTTCTACAGTGGATGAGTTTCTGCCGCCCAACCCTATTGAGTTGGCATAGAAATCAATCTATCTGGCTTGGGCGGCAAATCCTAAATCAGCGTCACCGAGTGTTTGGGTTGATCGTTCCTTAGATTTTGGTACTCCATCTTATCTGTTTTACTCAATGTTCTTGACAGATGAGAATATTTTGGAAGCCATGATGGCAGAAGGAGAACCATGGGAATATTATCATCATCATTCCCATCTTCCTGATTATGAAGAAAATAATCTTAGTGAACTATATCACCCATCCATCAAAAATTTCTTTTCGAATTCTTTTCCATTTAATGCAATTGATTCCAAGCAAAATCTGTCAAATATTGAAGAAACCATTTCTATCGATATTTTGACCAAACCTGGCATTGTAGAGAATATTCATGTCGATGTATCTTGTTCTCCATTAGAACTCGAATGATATCGCTCTCTATTTTTTGAATTCTATGATGTATTTTCTTGGTCTTACGAGGAAATGCCAGGCATATATACTAGTATAGTTAAACACACTATTAATATGTATCCTAATGTCAAACTGGTGCGTCAATGGATTTGTCATGTTCATCCGAAGAAAGCCACTGCCATCAAAGTAAAAGTTGAAAAAATTTTGCGTGCTGGTTTCATATACCCTGTTCTTCTAACTGAGTGGGTTTCAAATATCGTTCCTGTCATGAAAAAGCAAGGAACCATTAGAGTGTGCATCAATTATCAGGATGTCAATATTGCTTGTCCAAAAGACAACTATCCTACTCCCTTTATCGACCAGATTATTGATGATTGTGCTAGATGTGAAATCTTTTCGTTCATGGATGGATTTTCCGACTACAATCAAATCAATATCCACCCAGATGATCAACATAAGACAACATTCATCTGTCCTTGGGGCACATTCGCTTATAGGAAACTTCAGTTTGGTTTAAAGAATGTCGGGGAAACTTTTCAAAGAGCAATGAATTATGCTTTCAATGACATCAAGCACATTGTTCAACCATATCTAGATGATTTACCAGCGCATTCATGAGATCATATTGATCACTCGATGCATTTGAGAGCCATTTTCTTACGCTGTTGACACTACAAAATATGCCTCAATCCACATAAATGTGTGTTTTGTGTTGGTTCTGGTCGCTTGCTTGGATTCATAGTCTCAAAAGAAGGAATTCGAATCGACCCTCTAAAGGTTCAGGCCATTCTTGATTTGTCTACGCCATCAAACTTACTTCAGATACAGAAACTTCAAGGAAATGCTAACTTCCTAAGAAGGTTCATTCCAAACTACGCCGAAATGGCTAAAGGATTTACTCGACTATTGAAAAAAGGGGTTCCCTTCCATTGGGACCAAGTTGGGCAAGCTTCTTTTGATGCTGTCAAGGACACTCTTGTCCGAGCGTCATTAATGTATCCCCCTAATTATCAAAATGATTATTTCCTATATATCGTCGCGGTTGAAACGAACATTGCTATGGTATTGGTCCAAGTAGAAAATGGAATTGAACATCTAATCTATTATTTGAGTCATAATCTCAATGATACGGAAGTTAAGTACTCATACATAGAAAAGCTTGCCTTGGCAGCTGTTCAAGCTGTCTAAATATTTCGCCATTATATCCTGCTCCGAAAAACAACTATAGTTTTGGATTGCAACTCCATGACTTATATCTTATCACATCAATTTTTGGGGAGAAAATATTCAAAATGGATTGTGATTTTGTAGGAATTTGATTTGGAATTCATCAAATCGAAGTCAAAGAAGTCTTTAGATTTGGTTGAGCTTCTCTGTGACCTTCCCTCTGATAGTACTGCAACTACGTCAGAACCATCAATTCCTAATGAGTCTCTATTTCTGATCGGATCATTTGATCCTTGGTATGGGGATTTCATTATTTATCTCCAAACCCAAACTTTTCGACCTGATACCTCTCGCTCTGAACAACGACATATTCTATACCAAGCCAAAGATTATCTGATCGTCGGTAATACAATTTATTGTCATGGTGTCGATACCATTGTATGGAGGTGCCTCACTCATGAGGAGGCCGAAAAAGTGTTAAATGATTGTCATGCTGGGGCATGTGGTGGAAATTTATCTGGTTATCCTACTGCGTAGAAGATACTCTGCAACGGTTACTTTTGGCCTACTATTTTTTGAGACTGCATCCTCACAGTCAGAAGTTGTCATGCATGCCAGATTTTTTATCGTAAAATCTACAAACCACCAACGCCAATGCATTATGTTGCCTCTATGGGACTATTTTTGAAATGGGGTATTGACTTCATGACCTGTAACCCTCATTCGTCCAGGGGGCATGGTTATATTATTTTCACAGTCGAATATTTTACCAAATGGGTCAAAGCGATGCCTACATTCAACAACACAGGACAGCCAACTGCATTGTTTTTCTTTAATCATGTTATTTCACGGTTTGGGGTCGCACAGGCTATAGTTACAGATCATGGGAAGAATTTTCGCAACCACATGATGTCTGAATTGACTGCCAAGTTAGGATTGTCACATGATAATTCTACTTCTTATTATCCACAATCAAATGGACAAGTTGAGGATATCAACAAAATTCTTAAACGTATGCTTCAACGAATTATAGGAGTTCATAAAAGAAACTGGCATTTGATCCCGTACTCCGCCTTGTGGGCATATCAAAATTCAGTGAGAAATGCAATTGGATTTACTCCTTTTCAGTTGGTGTATGGTCTCAAAGTTAATCTTACCAATCCAATGTGAAATACCATCGTTAAAACTCATGATTGACTTTTTACCTGACACCTCAGAAGAAGAAGCACATCTTCTTAACCTCATCCATCTTGATGAAACGCATCGTAAATCTCAATTGGCCAACGAAGCGCATAAGAGACATATAAAGGCGCAATATGACAAAAATGTCTAGCCTTGAATTTTCTCAAAGGGCGACTTGGTCCTTCTTTACGATCAAGAAGCTGATGTAATAGGAACAGGAAAATTTGAGCCATTATGGCATGACCCCTATATTGTCAAAAGAGTTCTTACTAAGGGTGCCTATGAGTTGGTTGATTACGATGGAATTTCATTGGCACGACCTAGAAATGGGTTGTATTTGAAACATTACTATGCTTAATCATGAGCGTAGTAATTTTTTGTATTATATTGTATATATATGTTGTTGATTTCCATTCACTATCTTAATTTTTTTTTAGAGTTTTCTTGACGTTAGTAATCTGCTTTAAATTTCATCACGGATCTATGAATCTTCAGAACCCTTTTTTGGATATGTTGATGGTGCTAGTCGTAGAACGCAGAATCTATCCTCTGCAGCGTGGACAATTTTCGCTCCAAACGGCGAGTTAGTGAGTTTTCAAGGGATTTGTATTGGTAGATCGACGAATAATATCACTGAGTATAGCGTGTTGATCGAACTTCTGTCTGATGCCATTTCATTTGGTATTAACCATATCATCATAAGGTTAGACTCACAACTTGTGGTATTACAACTTACTAGTGTTTATACTGTTACAAAATCCAACATTGCATAGATTTTTCCTTAGAGTTCGACTTTTGGAAAGACATTTTGATTTTATTCAATATCAACACATTTCCAGAAATTTGAACACATTGACTGATTCATTATCTAATCAATTTTTAGACAGACATTTGCAACATATGTAAAGAAAACATTCACATCATTGAATAGGGTTGCACAATAAACATAGGAAAACACTAAAATCATATAGATATATAGTTATAGGTTTTTACAAAATTTGTGCCCAAGACACATTGGTCATCTGACCTGAAAATGTATGCAAAATTTCATATGTAAACTAGTGGTGCTCATGGTAACATGCTATAGATCTAGCTATCCTACGAAGTAACTGCATCCAATGGTTAGGAACCCCAATAGTGTGTCGTTGCAGTCGCATAAGAAGCTCTTTGATCTGGAAATCCTGAATCCCGAAGGTCAAACCTTCTATGTGTTGCTGAAGTTCAGTCAAAGTCTCAGCCATATCAATATCCTGAAAGACTGCTCTCCCGACAGCTCTCTCTGTTGGCACATCTGCTTCACGCTCTAGTCCCACTACTGGTTGAACATGACCAACATCTGAATTACGTCAAAAATTTAGTTTATTCTTCGAAAGAAATCAGAAATAAAAAAAAAATTGTATAAACCTTAGGAAAATAAAAAAACATGGTCAAAACGTTTTTACCCATTGCACCCCATTGAGCACCTTCTGGTAATGCTAAATCTGGATCTCCTCGGAAATCAATGTCTACATATGTGTACTCATCGATGGCGATGATCTGTCGCCAAAACCAGACAAAGAATGTAGTAGAGAAGACAACAGTCGATTGGCCTACGTGCCAACCCATAAGTTCTACCCATCTCTGCATTCGAGGATCTCTAGGACTAGATATATCCAGTCTCACATGTTGTGGCTACATCATTGGAATCCGTTCTAAAGCGAAGGATATAAGTATTGAACCATAACTGAAATTCTTCTTCCTTCCTCCCTTTTATTTCTTTAGTTGTTCCTTTATCTAAGATAGAACAAATTTAGACCAGTTGAAGGTTTTTGGCTCCATACACTCCAGCGCATACTGCATATACGATCTATTCGCTACATGTAGTGTAACGGTGCCAACAAGTTTAGCGACCGTGAAAAGTATAGTTCTCAAAGGAAAATCTTCGACATCCCGGATGTTTATTTTTCCATATTTTCTAGGTTCTTCCCCTGTATAGCAATGCTGCAGAATATAATCCCTCACCGTCTCTCCTCCAACGGTAGACCTTGAGAGGGAAATGGGAAAACCTCTCCTCAACAAACCTGTGAGAAAATACACATCCTCAAATATCATGGGAACCACTTGGTTCTTAATATGAAATGCCTCTATCACCGGATCCCATGCTCAAACTAAGAACTGCAAGAGTTCTATTTGTTGCCTAATTCCCGACAACTTGAAGTACTTAAGCATTCCACAATCTCGCAGGGCTCTTACTGTACCCCTATCGTTTAAGGCAATCATATCTTGTTCTTCATGTTCTCTTTTCCTCCATGTAATCTTCATTATAATCTGATGGAAACCTGAAATACAACCATAAGATCCATTAGATTCCATTCATTGCAAAAAACTAGGCAAGTTTTGGGCATAATGAAAAAATAAAAAACTTAGACTGCGCCCAACGCACTCCATAACAAGAGACAGTGTATAGCACATGCAATTACACCTCACTGTACCTGCTATGCTATGCAGGTTTCGACATTCAGGGGTGCATTTCCCTCACTTTGGGCAGAATTTACCCTAGGGACCTTAAAACCCTAAAAATTTCCAGAAATTGGAGATGAAATGAATACCAAAGGAAAGAGGAGGTTCATAGCACTAACTTGGATCAAACAATGACGAAGTCTGTCCACAGAAACGATTGTAATCAACAGCTGAAGTTCAGGGGAAAAATCAGGTTTAGAGCTCCAAAATGTGAATGGAAACTATGGAATGGTAAAAATGAATAATGAAACTACTTTTAATAGTCATTTAATTATTTTCAAATTGAATTTATTGCTATGACTATATTTTTATTATGTTTTTATCATGAAACAGATATTTTTAATCCATTTGATGTTGTTCTGAACAAGAAATACAACTGATGAATAGATTAGTCGTGCAAATTTATTCAAAGAATGACTTGACCACAAAGCATATTTTTTCTCCTTATTTTTCGAGCTTTGGTAAAAACAAAAAAGGATTTGAAGTGCACTTTTATCTCTTTTTTGAGCTTCAATAATAGCGAAAAAGGAACCCCTGTAGTCTTCTTTCAGCTCTTTTCAGACTCCGATAATATGAAAAGATTGCCGAGCACTTGTCTTTTTGAGCTTGTAAAAGTAAATGAATTAATATCTACTCAGTTTAAGTTTAACCCTTTTCCAGACTAAGATATATTTTTTACGAAAAAGGAATACCTTGGTTAAACATGACCAAAGAGGTTCTCTCAGACATTATGTTACACTTTTTTAGGTCTGAGTGACAAATTTACGAAAAAGTACTTATGGAGTTTTCTTTCGTCCTCTTTTTCAAACTCTCTAAATATGAAAAAGGATCGGGCTATCACTATTGTTAAGCTTGTTAAAACATAAAATAGCGACAGGCTTATCGATCATGGCAAGAATCGAGTTTCGTTCATCGCTAGACTAGTTAAATTATTAAATAGCGATACTGTATTCACCTGAAGGGTTGAATTATAGATCAAGAAAATGTTATCCTCCTCAAGATTGTTAAAAAATAAAGAGGTACTGGTCGACAAATGATTGGGGAAAATTTGGGAAAAGTGAGAAAAATTTCTTTATGGTAGCAAGTCGCTCTTGAACATGACACTTCCTTCACTCCATGTCCGTGACTGTTTGGGTTGGGTAATCATCTTGACAGTTCATTCATACCTTCACTTCGGTTTTGGGTCAATACTGCCAAATCATCATAGTGTTGCCGATATGTTCAAGAGAAGGCATCCAGTGAATAAACTCATCCTTCTGCAATACTCGTAAACCTTCATTCTCATGACCATCATCCCTGAAAATTTATATATCAAGTCATACCTTTGTCTCCAAAATCAGTAACTCCCGTTTTGCAATAAGGTGACTTCCTGTCGACGACAAATCAATGTCTAGGAAATTCACTTAGAAACATCAGATTCTAGTACCATGAGGCTTGTTTCAGCATTGACAAAATCCTCGCTTCTGGACCTTTGACTGAAATATTTTGTTTGGCGTTCGACATAAAATCATCTATTCACGCCTTACGAAATGTATTGAAGTACCTTGAGGGCCATTTTCATTCATGGTGGTTCTCTCTTGTTTGCTAACATCACACATCATTGGCTCGTAATCAAACGATGTCTTTCCATGTTCGACGAAAAATCATATATTCTCACGGCTATACTTGTACCCGAATGATCAAGTGAACGAGATAAGAAGACCCCGGATCTAGTTTCAGCCATCCGGGCTGCGATTTCAAGATTGTTGTACACATAATCTGTATGGTGACCTTACATACAGATAGTCATCTGAACATGGGCCTATATCTGTAGGCATATCTGCATTGGGCAACATTCCAATGTCGACGACTTTCTGAATTATGTACATGTTATTAGATTGTTTATGTGCTGAACATGGGAATATCTACCCTCAGCAATTATGATCAAAGAGGATATATCATGATGTAATGTATTGTAAGATTGATGCAGGTGACCACTCCACTTCATCTCTAGCCCATCATGGTGTAAAGCATTTCAATCAAATGTTTTTATTATTTTGACCTCATGCTTTAGGGGGGAATTTGTTATAGGTTAATTTGGGCATCATTCCCAATGACTTGGTTAACTGGGCATCATCTCCAGGACCAATGACTAAGGGTCTATCATCCCCTATCATTTGAAGTTTCTACATGCCCTAAGACAAGAACAAGACAAATCAAGTATGACTTTCATCAAGCAAAGGTTTCCAAGATTTGAAGTTTATTATATAACATATGAGAGCTCATCAACACTGCCTCTAAAGGGACTAAGTGCGTTGCATATGTAGGTAGCCCCATGCAAGGCTGATCTACAAAGCACTTCCTGACATTCACAGGTGCGTTGGTCACATTGGGAGCGAAATTATCATTGTTCTGGAATCTCCACTTGGCCAATGCCTTCTAGAAGAGTTCACATGTGTCAAGCTTCGAATCCAAGTTTCCATTTGACATCTATAAGATTGGGAACATGTCTTGGATATTATTGTAAAGTCATTAATTGTAAAACAATTTTCAGCTCCTCTATAAATTGAGCATAGTTCTGAGTGCTTGAAAAGGAATAACTTGAATAGAGAAATGCTGGTGGATTTTCAATTGAGAGTTAGATTTGTGTAACAACTGCTAGAGAGATTTATACTGTGATGAGGCTAGGAATGTTGCTGGAATGGTAACTTCAAGTCAGTCCCTAGTTTGTAACCTCTCCTTCTATCATCAATAAAGAATACAACTTACTTTTACCTATATGCATATGTATTGGCTTTGATTTTCCATATTGTAAGATCTTAGTTGATGTATATGGTTTATGCTTTATTGATTTAGCAAACTAACTTGAATAGACATATGTATTATTGCTATCTTTTGTTGTTTAGTGTTCATTCTTGCAGGAAGCATTTAGCACAAACCGCTGGAATTTGAAGCTGTAACAGAAGTGATAGAAGCAACCACTTGGAAGCGCTTGGATTCCAAGTAATATTCTAATCTATTCTGTGTGTCTATTCTTAGTTAGGAGAAGAAGTCGTATAGTCTTTAATCTGTCGTTATAGATTATCACCTGTCTAGGGAAGCATGTTTTATCCGTAATTCACAATTCTGTCCAACAAGAAGAAAGAATTGGGTTTACTTCTTGAAGTAGAAGTCTAAAAATTTTGCAAAGTTCAAAGAGTTCAAAGCCTTAACAAAGAACCAAATTGATAGACAGAACAAGGTATTAAGGTTAGATCATGGTGGAGATTATGATTCAAAGGAATTCCATGAATACTACAACAACATGGAATGAAAATATAGTTTACAACCAGGTACAGACCACAACAGAATGGTGTAGTAGAGATAAAGAACATAACCATTATGAACATGACAAGGAGCATGTTGAAAGGAAGAAAATTGTCTAATGAGTGATGGGCAGAAGCAGTTTCATGTACTGTTTATGTGATAAATAGATCACCTACAAAGAGTGTGATGAACAAAGTACCAGAAGAAGCATGGTAAGGTATGTCATGCAACATATATCATCTCAGAGTTTTTGGATGTGTAGCCTATGCACATGTGCCCAAGAAGATAAAAGAAAAATTGGATGATAAAAGTGAAAAATGCATACTTACTGGTTATATTGAGCAGTTAAAAGCTTACAAATTATATAACCTTATCACCAAGAAGACCATAATTAACAAATATGTTGTGTTCAAAGAACAAGAGTCGTGGAATGGGACTGTAGACAAAGTAGTTGATTCAAAAGCACCATTGATGGAAGAGGACGATGTAGCAGAAAATGAGAAGCAAGAATCAAAAGAGCATGCACCAAACATATTCACACCAGCAAGGACTCCAATATTTTCAGAGCAGCATGGATCTTCAAGCAGATCAACGGACCATAATTCTCCCAGCAACCAACCAGGTGATGAATCAAGCAATGGTAAGACAAAGATGAGAAGGCTAAAATATTTTTATGATGATTTGGATGTTATTTCAACTTTTTCGTTGTTGTCATTCCAACCTTCTTCGTTTGAAGAATAAATCATAGATGAAAATTGGGTGCAAGCCTTGGATGAAGAAATTGAAGCTATTGAAAATAATGATACATGGGATTTGGTTAATTTTCCAAAGGATAAAAATCTCATTGGTGTGAAGTCGGTGTACAAGACAAATTTGAATGGGAAAGGTGAAATTGACATATTTAAAGCAAGACTTGTAGCAAAAGGATTCTCACAGCAACCGAGAATAGACTTTGGAAAAAAATTTCTCTGGTAGCCAAATTAGATACTCTAAGAGAAGTTATAGCCATAGAATCTCAGAACTAGTGGAAAGTATATCAGATGGATGTCAAATCAGCACTCTTGAATGGAATTCTAGAAGAAGAAATTTATGTGCAGCAACCTCCAGGTTATGAAGTAGAAGGTAAATACGATAAAGTTTACAGGTTGAAGAAAGTGCTCTATGTACTGAAACAAGCACCTAGAGCATGGTATAGCAGAATTGACAACTACATGATCGAGAACGGATTTTACAGAAGCAACATTGAGCCTAGCTTATACACAAAGGCAAATGAGCATGGACAAATTTTGATTTTTGCTTATATGTTGATGACATGATTTTTACAGGTAATCTTGAGTTAGGTGAATTTAAAACAGCCATGATGAAATAATTTGAGATGACAGATCTTGGTATCATGAAAATTTTTCTTGGCATAAAAGTTGAGCAATCTGAAAAAATGATTTTTTATTTGTCAAAATAAATATGAAAGATATTTTTTGAAAAGAATCAGGATGGAAAATTGCAAACTTGTCCCTACACTAGTTGCAACAGGTATAAAGTTAAGCAAGGATGATGAAGGATCAATGGTCAATCCAACTCTATTCAAAAGATTGGTTGGCAACTTCATGTATCTCACAGCTACAAGACCAGATATTATGCAAGGAGTGAGTTTGATTTCTAGATTTATGGAGACTCCAAAAGACACACATTGGAGTGCAGGAAAAATAATTATGAGATACATAGCATGAACTAGAGATTGTGGCATAATGTATGCAAGTACATAAAATAAATATTTGATTGGCTTTATAGATAGTGATTTTTCAGGTAGTTTGGATGATAGGAAGAGAAATTCCAGTTATATGTTCCATATTGGTTCAAGTGTGATTTCATGGGCATCTAAGAAGCAACCCATTGTGACACTATCATTAATAGAAGCAGAATATGTAACAAAAAAATCAACAACATGTCAAGGAATATGGTTAAGAAGAGTATTGGATGGACTCAAGAAGAAACAACAGGGATCAACAAAAATATATTGTGACAAAACCTCAACGATTGCACTATCCAAGAATAGTGTGTTTCATCAAAAGAGAAAGCATATTGATACTAGATATCATTTTATTAGAGAACTTGTGCGCAATGGAGAAGTTCACTTTAAGCCTTGTAAATCGAGTGATCAATTGGCTGATATATTTACTAAGCCATTTGCAACATATGTGTTTGAGTTTCACAAAAGAAACTTGGGTTTTGTAAGCCTAGCTAAGACATAGACCAACATGCATGTTTGAGTTGTCATGAGTCATGTTTTAGTTTAGCAGTCGTAATCAAGGGGGAGTGTTAAAATAACTAATTAACTCCTTCATGGAGATTTAACTATATTTAGAGAGTCAGTTAAGTGAGCGTTGAGTAAGTCGAACATATGTGATAGATGAATTTGGTAAGTCTGTGCATGGAAAGTGAGTCTTTAGTTGAAAAGGATAAATACCCTTCACCAGGTTCATTGTATTGAGAGATTGAAGAATTAATTCTGTGTGATTAATAGAAGAGCCACAACTCGTGTGTGTTTCGTGTATGAATTAATTGTGTTACTTTGTGTTTTATATCCTCTTCCTTTCCAACAAATGAGACATATATTTTTGTGCTCCAACAAATTTTGAATATTACTTTGTTCAGATAGAATATCACCTTTATAATTTGAGTGTGTGAATCTAATGTCAACTTTACTTGTAATATTCACAACTATCCATGTTACTATTATTAACTCATTTTGCTAAACAAAAGTAGCTTAACTTTTAGCTGTGCATGGAAATCAATTTTTTATTCACTATTTGGATCACAACCATTCGAGGGTTAAACCACCCAGAGTTTTTATGCAGATATCTAGATGTTGGAATTATTTGTAATGCACACAACAATGATGAACATAAAACAATGCATACATAAAAGTAATACATAACAACATAGAAAAAAAAAAGACCAAATTTATTTTGAATGTCCATATGATTTCTCACATACATTGAAAGAATAAACTATATCGAGTATAAATACATAAATCAAAGAATTTTTAGAAGATTCAGACTTTATATTCCAAATTTTTTGCTAGTTTTATTTTTTTTAATCTATGAAAAAATTTTCTTTAGCCTTTAATGGATTCATGGATGAATTTTTCAGAGCTAAAGTACAAGGTAGAAAAACTACAAATTGGATGCCTATTGATTTGTGTTGTGCGTTACCAACACATCCACATATTCTCCTTACCACTGTATTATATTGGTATTGGCACAACCTCCTTGAAAGTAATATAGTTCCAATTCTAGCTATGCCTTTAAATCATCTTCAAATTATGTATCGCATATTGCATTGTTAGCTCCATTTACATTTACATTCCTCACTGTTGGGTGCCAGTTTTGCACACTTTTCATACATTTGTTTTCCCTATTTTGCCTCATGACTATAACCAATGGGACTATCTTTGCCTCTTTTTCCTACCTTTCTATCCTAACTTGTGTTGTTTCACCTTATTTTCATTACTCTGCCATTTCATAAATTATTATGATATATCATGCCTTTTTTATGACTAATTGAGGATGAATGTTTGGAGAAGATCTATGGTCTTTGTGTTGTCTTTCCAGATTTCATTTGTAGCACCAAAGATCTCGAGAATGAGGTACACAGGAGAATTTAAGGGTGTGTTGTTACAACGAGATTTTTACACCATGATGTTGTTACACTTTGTTGTTATGGACCCACCAGAAAACTGTTGTTACACTCTATTGTTACAGACCCGCTGGCGAACTGCTAATACAGTTGTACTGCTAACTAGATCTTGTCAACTCCTGTTCCTGACCTGTCCTTTAGCTATTATGCTACAGCTGTGGTTTTATTGTGATAGCTGTAGAAGTTGTTTAGAATTGTTTTTTTGGATAACAGCCTATGGGCGGTTTTGATTGTAATCTATAATTTTCTAGTCATAATTTTATTAAGAAGTGGTTATAACCATATGTATTATATTTTTATCAGCATTAGAATCATAAGATTCTCATGACTAATGTATCCCTTGATTCTCTGAGATGTAACCACTATATAGTGATTGACCCTAGAGATCGAAAGGGGAGCAAAGAACAACATTATTTCAGCTCTGTAATTTTTCTCATATTAATACAGATTATCATGTTATTGTTGTTACATGCGTTATAAAATTTAGTTTCCGTTAAGTTCTTTCTCTACCTGCACCTTGCTAGGGAGGAAGGGCCCTCATTCTTAGCATGGATTGTTTTGATTAAGGTAGTTGTGTATATGTGTTTGTATTTCGGTTTATGTATCAGTAGAGGTGTTGTTTTTTTTGTTTCAGCTGTGAATATATTCGCTTCAATTTCATTATTTTGTATGATGTTACACATATGATTTTAGAGACACCAATTGGATAATTTTTGTGTGGCGCGCTAGAGAATATTAATTGAAGTGTGATTACAGTCTTATAGATCATTTTATTTTTGCATGACTGATTTACTTCCAACATTTACTTCAGCAATGATTTATTTTAATTGGAGCTGCTTTTAGTTGAGTTTATCGGCACAGAAAATGCAACTGTCATTGAAATAAAGATGTCCCTGGATTGATCATTTATGTGTATTGTTTAGTCATTCAATAGTGATTAATACAACCCTACATTTTGGCGCCATTGCCGGGGATGGTAGTGACGATCCAATCAATCAGTGTTGTTTCTTAAAAGTGCAATTTCTGTGTTTTTAGAGTGTCTCCAACGACATAATTGCCAAGCAGTAAGACGAGAGGTAAGAAACTATGCAGCGCTCTAACGAACTTGAGCGGGATCACCAATGTCTTGCTGGGACGCTTAGGATAGTGAATTTCTAAGAATTTTTTTTTTTAGAGTGTCTCTAGTGACACAATTGTCAGGCGGTAAGATGAGAGGTAAGAATCTGTGCATCTCTCCAACGAACTTGAGCGGGCTCTCCACTGTCTTGTTGGGACACTTAGAAGTTAAATTTTTGGGTGTTATTTTAGGGTGTCTTCTGCTATACAGTTGTTGGGCAGTAAGACGACAAGTAAGAAACTGCGCATTGCTCTAACAAACTTGAGTGGGCTCACTGCTATAGAAACTGAAGCACTTATAGGATGAATTGATACACATAGGGACCATGTGTGCCGGTAGGAAGACATCAACATCTACAAACACCGCCCACTCTATTGACTACAAAAAATACAAGTCGTAAGAAGGAAAATAAGAGTGCAGATTTGGAAAGAAGGTCATTCTTTGGAGATCTGATCTCAAGGGCAGAAAAGGAACAGTATACATTGTACAGAGATAATAGGAAGAAAGGACCACAAAAAGCAGCTACCATATCAAATCCTGGGCCATTGGTGTCTTCCGTGTCTGGACCTCACCATCCTTCAAACAACATATCCACTCCTGATACCAAGACTCCACATTCAAAACGACAGTGGAGAATCATTTATCAGGATCTGAGAATTGAAGGACACAGAGAGACCAGTGGGGAGCATCAGGGACCTGAGGAACAACATTTATTTGATCATCATTTGGACGTTGGTAGTGTTGTTAAATATTTGGTCCTAGAACAACCTGATCCTTTTATTTATCAATCTCTAGTACAGTGTGAGGTCAGTTCATCCCATCAGGAAGAATCAACCATGGGGGATGAGAATGTCAAGACAGATAGCTCTGTTACTTTTGAATTCCCAATAGTAGTAACACGGGATGAGGCTCCTATGAAAAATATTCCTTTATCATCCCTACCATCCTTTAAAGGGATGGCTATTAAAGACCTTGATACCTTTCTGTTCGAATTCGATGTGTTGTGTAGAGGTTATGACTACACTTCAGATGCCCAGAAGCTGAAATTATTCCCTGCTACTCTGAAAGGAGAAGCATTAAGATGGTTCATGAGATTGGGTGCTAGCATGATTCGAACCTGGAATGACATGAGGGAGGCCTTCCTCTTTAAGTATCATGATTATTGTCGAACCAGGGATTTGAAGGACGAGATTTTCAGAATTGCATAGAAGGAGGAGGAAATCCTGGAAGACTATATGGAGCGACTTTGCTACAATTTACAAAGGTCTATGTTTAGTAACTTAGACCAGGAAATTATAAAGCCAATATTTTTAAGAGGTATAAGAGATGAGTGTCTAGATCATCTAAACCTATTGGGAAAAGGAGACATATCGAAAGAACCACTTGATGAAATAATGAAGCTTTGACTGCGTAGCTCAAGAGGATCGGTCAAAGGGAAAGTTTTAGTTCAGGATGCTTCAGTCCGGATACAAAAGTCCATGAGTGGGGGAGTAACCAGAGCAAATATCTGGAACTTTTTTGAGGATTTTAAAATTGAACTCCTTAGCACTCTCTTTGCCCAGATCACTACGGTACAAGTCAAGAAAGCACAAGAAGAAGCTGAAGCAGCCTTAGCAATATTCTATCCCCAATGCAAAAAGAAACATTTGGAAAGAAAATGTGGACTGAATAGTGTTAGCATGTGCAACATCTGTGAGTCTGCGCATTCTACAAATCAGTGTCCCAAATTTCCCAAACTGAAGGCGGTACTTCAAGAATCAAGCGAGGATGTTAAATCTTCTTATTTGATCAGATCAAAGAGACCCTGGCAGCTATGAACTACAGGTATGCCTTCATATTTTTCTTCTTTTTATCCTTGGAATAATGTTTATAATAGTTAGCAATATCCATGGCACTATCCTACTCCTTCATCAACACAATTCCCTTCACCATGGAACCAGTGGTCGTCTCCTCCACGAATGCAATATCCTCCATCACAACCCAATCCTTGGGGTCATAACTAGAGAAGTAATGGGAAAGGTCCAGTACCCCCTCCAATACCAATACAGCAGCTGCAGTTACAACTTCCTTCTATTCAAAATCCTACACCTTTTGTCTAACCCAAATTACCTATGCAACCTAACCCCAATCCAAATAATAAGGCAACCCAAAGCATGGATGCTCCGGTTACCCTCCAGATTTATCTTACTACTCCTATTGGACTTAACGAGGTTTAGCTTCAATCAGGGAAAGTAATCAGATCTAAGCATACTCCCATTATTACCGAAGAATGTGAATCACGTCGGAAGGATATGGATGATTCTGAGGCAGTTGTTACACATGTAACAGTTGATACATCACCTATGGTTACATTTGTAGCAGCTAGCTCGAGAGGATCTATTGTTCCTACAATAGCCAATCTGAGCAAGGCTGGTGCATATATGATAGTTGACTCAGGTGTTAGCATTCAGAATCTTCCATACCCTCAACGATTAACTGAAACTGGGCCAGTCTCACCACCTGAATTTGAATTCCTCAAGGAATTGAAAAATTTGTATATGCGAATTTTGTTGTTACAAGCTCTTAAAGAAGTACCTATCTACGCTAAAACAGTGAGGTATCTATGCGTCAAAAGACCTGGAAGGAAACCTAAAGACCTTGCTACTATCCATGTCATGGGAAAATTGTCCGATCTCATGATTTATCAGCCTTTGTTGACTAAATATAATGACCCAGGGAACCCTACAGTGTATGTCCATATTAATAATCAACCTAAAACCAATAATTTGATTTATCTAGGGGCAACTATTAATTTCATGACTAAATACCTCTTAATCTCTGTAGGACTTCATGGACCTAGACCTACACCCATAGTGCTTGAATTAGCAGATAGGTCCTGTGTCAAGCCCAAGGGAATGATAGAAGATGTGGCTATCACTATGGCTTCCTGGAATTATCCAGTTGATTTTCTCATTTTACAAACCAAATCCAACCTGGGGGGTCATCCTTTAATCTTGGGAAGACCGTGGCTGGCCACTGTAGACGCATATATCGGATGTAGGTCCGGATCTATGGTGATCTCAGATGGACAGGCCACTCAGATTTTTAACCTTTACCCCCCAAAAAAACCTCATTTCGATTCGATTAGTCCTTGGTGGGACAAATTTTCACCTGAATCTGATCTTTCCCTACCTCTTCTCACGCTTGGAAAAGCATAATACTTTAAGGATGAAATAGAGGATGATATCATTAATGGTTTTATTAGTAATTCGCTCTCTATTTCCTCCATTATAGATTTGGGGGAAGAAGATGAGGTAGATGATGCAATTATTGAACATTTGAAAACAACTCCGCATACTATCAGCAGTCCTATTGAAATTGAACATGGGAAATGTTTAAACATCAATCCTAACCTAACTTTTGAACAAAACAGATTGTTGATACAGCTGTTACAAAAATAAAAAAATGCATTTTCATGGGACTATACGGATATGAAATGAATCCATCCTTGCCTATGCACTCACCACATTTACCTTAAAGAGGACTGCAAACCAGTTAGACAACAACAGCGCCGAATGAACCCCGCACTTAAGGAGATAGTGAAAGAAGAATTGCAGAAACTCCTTAATGCTAATTTCATCTACCCCATTTCTGACAGCTAGTGGGTGTCTCCACTTTTCATAGTTCCCAAAAATAATGGCAAATGGAGAGTCTATGTTGACTATAGAGAGCTTAACAAGGCCACTCAAAAGGACCATTTTCCTTTACCATTCATTGATCAGTTCTTGGATACTCTTTCTGGAAAAAAAACCTTTTCATTTCTAGATGGGTTTAGTGGCTATAATAAAATACAGATTTCCCCAGAAGACCAAGAAAAGACAAACTTCACTCTCCCATGGGATACTTTTGCATACAGAGTCCTTCCC
Source organism: Pinus albicaulis (assembly GCA_034641835.2). Lineage (NCBI taxonomy): Eukaryota > Viridiplantae > Streptophyta > Pinopsida > Pinales > Pinaceae > Pinus > Pinus albicaulis. The sequence continues at coordinate 345,769,992 of CM076574.1, read as the reverse complement.
TTTGGTCTCTCTAATGCACCAGCAACCTTTCAGAGGGCAATATTGGGTATTTTTTTTTATCTTTTGAATGACTGCCTTGAAATATTTATGGATGATTTCATAGCCTATGGGGATGCCTTTGAGACAACATTATCTAACTTGGAAAAAGTGCTGGAACATTGCGAACAAACTAATGTTGCTATGAGCATGAAGAAATGCCACATGATGATGGCTGAGGGAATTGTGCTGGTTCATTTCATTTCGGTAGATGGAATCAAGGTAGATCCTGCAAAAAGTGAGGTAATCTCAAAAATCCCGACCCCTAATAATCCAAAAGAGGTACGTAGTTTTTTGGGACATGCAGGATACTATAGGAGATTTATAGAGAACTTTTAAAATATTTCATCTCCTCTATTTTCATTACTCATTAAAGATGCGGAATTTGTGTGGACAGGGAAGTGTGAGCAGGCCTTTTTAAAGTTGAAAAACTGTGTAACAACAACACCTGTTTTATGAGGACCAAACTAGGAATTGCCATTTCATATTGCTACAAACGCATCTGACCTAGCTGTGGGTGTTGTTATGGGGAAGCTGGAGAAGAAGAAACCTTACGCCATTTATTACATCAGTAAGAACTTAACTCCAATAGAACTCAACCACATTGTTACTGAGAAGGAATTCCTAGCAGTTGTGCATGCTATCAACAAATTCTAGCACTACATCACCGGGTACCAAGTATTTATACACACTGACCATGCTGCAATTCGATTTTTGATGAATAAACCTGTTACTAATGGTAGAGTTACAAGATGGTTATTTTTGTTACAAGAATTTGATATTACTATTTTAGATAAACCCGAAAAAGATAATGTAGTTGTTGATTTTATTTCTAGATTAACTATAAGCGATGACTGCATTGTCACTGAGGATTCGTTTCCATATGAATATCTTTTTTCCATCTCTACTCACTCACCATGGTATGTAGATATAGCCAATTACCTTGCTGCAGGAAAATTCCCACACCAATTGTCTTCCAAAGAAAGGAGGAAGACTATACAACATAGTGCTACCTACTCCTGGATAGAAGGCAATCTCTATCATACTGGGCCAGATTTTTAGATTAGGCGATGTGTTAGAGAATATGAGGTATTTGAGATCTTGAAGCTTTTCATGAGGAACCTTGTGGAGGACACTTCGCTGACAAGAGGACAGGACATAAAGTACTCTCAACAGGGTACTATTGGCCAACTATATTCCAGGATGACAAGAAGTTTGTGAAAGGATGTGATAGCTCCCAAAGGATGGGCTAGCCTATGAAATTAGATGAGATGTCATTACAGCCTCTGATATTGATAAAACCATTTGAGAAATGGGCCCTAGAATTTCTGGGGCCAATTAATCCTTCATCACAGCAAAAATCATATATATTGTTCTGCACCGATTATGTCAGAAAATGGGTTGAAGCAAAGGCACTAAATAGAGCAATAGAGAAGGTTGTTTCAGACTTCCTGCTTGAAGATATTTTTGTTCACTTCGGGATACCCAGAGAGATAGTGACAGATGGGGGGCCTTATTTCACATCTCATTTGATCAAGAAGCTGGTTGAAAAGTATGGAATTAATCACATAATCACTTCACCATAACACCCACCAGAAAATGGTCAAGTGGAAAGCACCAATAAAGTCATTGATGGAATCTTAACAAAGAAAATAGCCAGCCACTGAAGAAACTGGGCCAAGAAACTTCTAGAGGTATTGTGGGCTTATAGGACAACATGGAGGAATACTACATGCTTCTCACCATATGAATTGGTGTATGGTAAGAATCCTCTATTCCCCATAGAGTTTGAAATAAAGACATTAAGAACAGCATTGCAGGTCGATCTAGATTTGAGCACGGCACAGACACAAAGACTGAACCAACTCAATGAGTTGGAAGAGAAATGGTTGGCTGCTATTCAACAGACAGAGATCATTCAGTAGCAAAGAGGTAGATGGCATGATGGGTTTATTAAGAAGAAAAAGTTCCAAAAAGGAGATTGGGCTCTTTTGTATGATTCAAGGTTCAAAGATTTCAAAGGCAAGCTTTGCACCAGATGGCTAGGTCCTTACGAAGTGGACACAGTCTTTGACAATGGTACTGTACAATTGGTCACCATCGATAGTGCTAAGAAACCGTTAGTAGTTAATGGGCACCGTCTAAGGTTATATCATCAACTTGCTTCGAAGGAATCATTTGTCAACATTATCGCGGACTCTGATCTTCATTTTACAATAGCAGGGGAACAATCTCCTGTGCAACCTGAAAATTGAAATTCCAATAAGTGCAGCAGTTGAAAACCAACCTCTAAAATTCCAATAAATAACAAAATAAAAAGAAAATAAAACAAAAATAATAAATCTAACTTTGAAAACCTCTTTCCGGGGCGCATTCAGACAGTTGGTAACAACTAAAAACCACTCTTGTGGCAATTGTTACACCCACATTTTTCTCCCTAAAACATCATCTTCCCTTCCTGATCCATTTTATAGGATGATGGTATTCATTTAATTTTCTTTTTTGTATCAACTTCTACTAATTATTATGTTTTTTGAAGAAAAATCTAAGGCTTGTATTGGTTGTTACACATGTAACAGTCGACAGCCACGAACATTGCTTCTTATGTTTGATCCCATAATAGCAATAATCATGCCAGCCAAACGCAACAACACGAGCGCTACAAGAAGAACGCCGCCAATTCAAAATCTTCCTCCACGTCACCTCAGGTATGTCATTCAAAAGGTAACGTTATCATTTATGATTTGGTGATTATTGGCAAAAGTAATGATATTCCTGTGATGATCGTGGGTGACCGTAAAAATTAAGGTGGGGGAGAGGATATGTCTTGAAATCATTGCAAAAAGTTGTAGCCATAACCCTCTATCAAATCTGCACGCACCCAATTATTAACACAAATGCCAATGATGACTAAATCCGATTGGAAAACAGCGTGTATAATAGAACCCATTACTTTCCATAAAGAGACATTTATGAAGATTAGTGTGAGGTACAATTTGGTAATCCGTAAAATCGGTCACCTCCCATCAACTTCCTCGACTAAAACCTTGTATCCTCATTGCAAACTCGTCAATTGGGATAAGTAGAGATGTCGAGAAGCAGTGAGAAGTGTAGTGATATTACAATGGGGTTGAGAAGCAAGAAGAAAATTCAGAAACAAACAACAAGATGGGTGGAGCAACGATCAGGCACGAGCCGGATTATATGGATGCCTTGCAGAATTGTCCAGAAGCCTACCAGATATTCAGAGAAGCAGGATGGATTGAGTATTTCCAGAATCTAGAAGGCTCAGATGAGGCGGTGGCAATCGAATTCGCTCAGAATTTGAACAGCAATCAGATCTGAGTTAGGGCCCTACAGGTTGAGGTGACTGAAGAGGTAATTTCCAAGGTAATTACATTGCGAGTAGAGGGATAGAGGTGTTTTAACAGAAAAATCAATGACCCCTCCTTGAAAGAAGACTTCCTAGAAGGAGAAGAAAAAATGGAGAAGAAAGGGAGAGGAATTGACAGGTTGTCGCTTCCTCAGCCTTGGGAAAATGTCGCCCTAGGTTTAATTCAATATATCAATTTTGAGGGAAGATCCATGATAGTGTTTAACTATCACTTTCCTCTACTTAATTACCTTTTGGCACCAATAAAAGATTAATATTATATTCTACTTGTTAGGAAACATCAAGCATATGGCGACAATAGTAAATACAAAAACACACCCGGAAGCATGTGTGACCAATCATGGAATAATCAAATTAATCGTGTTGGATGCCCTAGTCCAGCAAGGAAAAACTTGGGAATAATTCAAGCGAAAGAGGCCGAGGACAAGCCAAGGAAACAGACCACAACTTCAGGAGGAAGTTAGGCAGAAATGGAAACCCAGACTCGGCCTGCCAACGTTAGAATTCAGAAAGAACCTACTAATGAACCAATTGGGGATAGACAGCCAAAACAGAGGGTGAAAGTCAGGATACCTGCAGAACCTTTTCCTACGGCTGTAAAGCAAACAGAAGCAGAAGTATTAGAAGAAGAAAGGAAACCCTCCTCATCAAGTAAGGACGAAACTCATGTCCTATTTTTAGAACTCGAAAATATAAGAAAGGAAAATGAAGAATTGAAGAAAAAATTATTTGAGGGGAAGGAAATCCTGGTGTCTATATGCACAACATGTTTTCAAGAACTAACAGCAGTGGGATATAAGGTCTGTAGAGAAAACATCAGCCCAATGGAAACAGAAACAGAACAGCAGGAGGTTGTTACACAAGAACCTGTTAAGGATATTGTTGTTACATAAGAACCAACAGTTAAAGCAGAGCCTCTTGTAATAATTGACCTAGAAGCCAACACACAAGAACCTGCAGAGGCCACTTCTATTGTAGAAGAAACAACAATGGACACTGATCCTACTTTAGGTGGAAATGAAAGCGTTGACACACAAGAACCCACCAAGGAAGCTGCTATTACACAAGAACCAGCAGCAGAGGTGGAAAAAACCCATTTAGTAGAGGCTGTTGCACCCATTATTGATGTGGATATTGAATGTAGAAGAACATTGATTCCCATATCAAGATGGAGTTCTGAGAAAATATTGTTAATTTCCGAATTACAAAATTGGAAAAAGGAAGAAATCTCCCTTCGGGAGGGGAAAATTTAGCTAAAATAACATCGGAGAGAGATAGACACCTTACATGCAAGATGGATGAAAGAAGAGTTGAAGAAAGGATGGGAGAATTATAAAAATAAGGAAGCTCTGAAGAAACGGGAGGAACAATTGCTACTATTACAGTAGCAAGTTTGAGATCTTACCATAGACAAGAAAAAAATTCATGATCTCGCCCCAAATTTGCTAGGGTGCAGGCAACCTTCCCCATCCTATCCCATTTTTCTATGTGAACGTTACTTCCTGTTCCAGATGAAAGCCATTATGGAGGATATACCCTATGTATTTTCTTCCACTTGCACATTTTTAGATGTGTTCCATACCTCCAATTTTGATGAAAAAAGCCTATTGTGTGAGTTATTCTTACACAATATCATTTGTGAGCATGTGAGTATGCATGTGGTTGTGATAGTATTCTCCTATATGGGGGATCTTATTTTCTGAGCTTTTTTGTCCTTAATGAAGAATCAGATTGAGTGGAATTTGGCCATCAAATCTATGGATGCTAATGAGGAGAAGACGGCATTATGGGTCTGGGAAGAACCGGGATGGGCTGCCGAGTTAAGGCGATAATTCAAGAGAATGTTGAGTACTCCTAGGATAAAGGAACCAACTTCCACTTACAGAAGAGGGATGTGAACTTCTGCCTCAATCAGTTCTCAATGATGAAGAGTCGAGCCTTGACTGGGTGCTTGAAATGCATGGAACCAGCAGTGCTGAGCCACTGAAGGGGGACCCATTCTCATTCTAGAATTTCATGGTAGTTTTCACACATGTAATAGCGTATGCACAGACTATACAATCCCTTAGTGCTTTTTGGCTTGGATTGAGATTCAAGTTCCTTTGATCTGGCTGCCAACTAAGGATTATCAGAGTAATTATGAATTGAGTAAGTATGAGTCAGAGTCTTGGGTACGACATTTTATGGCCAATCAGGGGTACAGGTCTGAAAACGAAGATACAACTGGCACTTATGATCTGATCGACCTACACCAGAGATATTCCCATGAGAGATAAGTTTGCATGAGGACATGCAAGTGCTTCAGTTGGGGGGAGATTTTGGGTGCCAATTTTGCACCACTTTTCCTACATTTGTTCTCCCTATTTTTCCTCATGATATAACCAATGGGACTATATTTACCTCTTTTTCCTAACTTTCTATCCTAACTTGTGTTGTTTCACCTTATTTTCATTACTCTTCCATTTCATCAATTATTATGATATATCGTGCCTTTTTTATGACTAATTGAGGATGAATGTTTGGAGAAGATCTATGATCTTTGTGTTGCCTTTCTAGATTTCATTTGTAACACCAAAGATCTCGAGCACGAGGTACACAGGAACAGTTAAGGATGTGCTATTACAACGAGATTTTTACACCATGATGCTATTACACTTTTCTGTTATAGACCCGTCGGCAAACTGTTGTTACACTTTGCTATTACAGACCCACTGGCGAACTGCTGATACAGTTGTACCGCTGACTGGATCTTGTCAACTCCTATTGTTGACTTGTCCTTTAGCTATTACGCTACATATGTGGTTTTATTGCGATAGCTGTAGAATTTGTTTAGCATTGTGTTTTTGGATAACAGCCTATGGGCGGTTTGATTGTAATCTATAATTTCCTAGTCATACTTTTATTAAGAAGTGGTTATAACCATATGTATTCTATTTTGATTAGCATGAGAATCATATGATTCTCATGACTGATCTATCCCTTTATTCTTTGAGATGTAACCACTATATAGTTGTTGGCCCTAGAGGTAGAAAGGGGAGAGGAGAACAACATTATGTTGGCTCTGTAATTTTTCTCATATTAAGACAGATTATCTTGTTATTTTTGTTACATGCATTATTCAATTTATTTTCCGTTAAGTTCTTTCTCTACCTGTGCCCTGTTAGGGAGGAAGGGCCCTCCTTCTTAGCAGGGATTGCAGTGATTAAGGTAGTTGTGTCTATGTGTTTGTATTTTGGTTTATGTATTAGTAGAGGTGTTGTTGCTTCTGTTTCAGCTATGAATATATCCGCTTCAATTTCATTATTTTGTATGTTGTTACACATATGAGATTAGAGACACCAGCTGGATAATTGTTGTGTGGTGCGCTAGAGAAGATTAATTGAAGTGTGATTACAGTCTTGTAGATCATTTTATTTTTTCATGAGTGATTTACTTCCAGTATTTTATTCAGCAACGATTTCTTTTAATTGGAATTGCTTCTGGTTGAGTGTATCGGCACATATAGTGAAATTGTCATTGAAATAAAAGACATCCCTGGATTGATAAATTATGTGTACTGTTTAGTCATTCAGTAGTGATTAATACAACCCAACACTCACTACTTCGCTTTTAAAAATGTCTATTAATCATTCATTTTCTTCTTCCAGATTGTCTTTTTCTAGAGGGAAAATATTATCCATTTCTGAATGTAACTCCGTATCTTCTTCTTCACACAAATTATTGCTGCTCTTTGCATTTTTTTTCATGTTGTAATTCTTCTCCCCCAATGCTGACTGATATTCTGTTGGTTGCTTTTTCTGCAAGAAACTGTTCCAAAAACAAGTCAATATCCAAATATGTTTCATGGAATACCTCAAACAACTTCATGGGGCTCAAAATTATTGAACGACGCAATATTATTAGGGAAAGTTATGCCCACTGTTGTGATCCATCATCATGTTATTCCCACTTCCCCTACATTTTAGAACATATATATTCTTTCATAATGTTGCACAAGTCACAAGAAAATACCACATGAGTATAAATTCCTTTCCGGATACCCACAAAAATTTTCTCCGTAGGAATGCAACCTTAACCCAGGTTTCATTTTGGAACAAACTTGTCCATGCGCTCTCTGAAATTTCTGGCAGGCTCCTCCCATAACTGTCATTGGCATGCAACAACAATATGAACACGCATGTGCATGCAATGTGCAAAAATTTTTATTTGTTGGAAAGGTAAAAGAGTAAAGGCACAAATAATTCACACACAAAACACACATGAGTTGTGGCTCTTTCATTGATCACACAAAATTCAATATTCAATCTAAATATAATGAACCCAATGAATGGTATTTATCCTTTTCGACTAATGACTCGCTTGACAAGAACACACTTACTGAATTCATCTATCACTTATCTCGAATTTACTTAACGCTCACTTAACTGATTCTCTAAATATAGTTAAATCTCCATGCGGGAGTTAATTAGCTATTTTAACACTCCCCCTTAATTATGGACCCTAAAATAAAACATGACTCATGAAAAATCAAACATGCATGTTGGTTTATGTCTTAGCTAGGCTTACAACACCCAAGTTTCTTTTGTGAAACTCAAACACATATTTTGCTAATGGCTTTGTAAATATATCAGCCAGTTGATCACTAGATTTACAAGGTTTCAATGGAAATTTTCCATTTCTAACAAGTTCTCTAATAAAGTGATATATAGTATAAATATGCTTTCTCTTTTGATGAAACACACTATTATTGGATAGTGCAATCGCTGAGGCGTTGTCACAATATATTATTGTTGATCCCTGTTGTTTCTTCTTGATTCCATCCAATACTCTTCTTAAACATATTGCTTCACATGTTGTTGATGTTGCTGCTACATATTCTTCTTATCTTGATGATAGTGTCACAATAGGTTGCTTCTTAGATGCACATGCTATCACACATAAACCAAGATGGAACACATAACCAAAAGTGCTCTTCCTATCATCCAAACTACTTGCAAAATCACTATCTATAAATCCAATCAAATCTTTATTTTATGTACTTGTATACATTATTCCACAATCTCTAGTTCATGCTATGTATCTCAGAATTATTTTTCTTTCTCTCCAGTGTGCATCTTTTGGAGTCTCCATAAATCTGGAAATAAAACTCACTCTTTGCATAATATCAGGTCTTGTAGCTGTGAGATACATGAGGCCGCCAACCAATCTTTTGAATAGAGTTGGATTGACATCTGATCCTTCATCATTCTTACTTAACTTTGTACCTATTGCAACTGGTGTAGGGAGAGGTTTCCAATTTTCCATCCCAAATATTTTTAGCAAATTTCTAGCATACTTATTTTGGCAAATAAAAATTCATTTTTTCAGTTTGCTCAAATTCTATGCCAAGAAAATATTTCATGAGACCAAGATTTGTCATCTCAAATTCTTTCATCCTGGCTGCTTTAAATTCATCTAACTCAAGATTACATGTAAAAATCATGTCATCAACATATAATAAAACAATCAAAATCTATCCATGATCATTTATCTTTGTTTATAAGATAGGTGTTGAACCTCAAAACTATTCCTAATTTGACATCCTTTCCCACCATTTCTTCTCCCTTTTTCACAAATCCATAAACTCAATTAGTGATAATTGACATATTTTACATCTGCGAAGACATTTAGATGATATATACTTTATATTATAATGTTTATTATTATTTTTATGAATTTTTTTAATTAGCTATAGAATTCGTGCAATTCTGTAGCTAACCTTTGTTTTTGTAGCCACCGTTATTATTTAACAGGTTTTGAGAATAAAATGAAGAAGTGAGTCATATGGGTATCTCTGGTCCACACATGGATCGTATCCCACTTACTTGTTCGAATTCAAGAAGGAATCATGCCTACGCTCACGGTAAAAGATCAGTTAAGGAATGAGATCAACAGACGAAGACTCTCGATTTTCTCTTACGTATAAAATCGAGAGAAAGCCTTGAAGACTTTGCTTCTAAATATACTTCTAATATTAGTTTTATTTTGATATCCATAGGCAGAATTTTCTTAGACAGTTAATTCAAAAACCTGTATAAATACTGATCTTATGAAACCGGGAATAAGCTTTTTTTGTGATAATAATATGTTATGCTTTCAAACTCTGTTTTTTCTAATAAAGAAGACCAGTTCCAAATCACTGATGCGCAGATAGTCTAAGTAGATTTCACACTCATTCTGTTGCAGAGGGCCCCTGCACAGAAAGAAGGTTTTTATAGTTGTTTTGTAGTTTAGTTTTCTTTCAATTTCATAGTTTAATTTCCTGTCAATTCATATTTAATTTCTTGTCAATTCATAATTAGATTCTCGCCATTTCGTAGTTTTATTGCTCACTGTTTCGTAGTTAAATTTCATGTCAATGAGTTTTTAAATGTTTTCTGAATTAGATGTTTACATTTACAGTTGACTGTTAGAACTTATGCTCGCCTGAATCATCTCATGAATGTGACTCTGTCATCTTCCAATTGAATATATTCGTGCATTTGGTTATACAACAACCATAGGATTTAAGATTAAAATTGTTTTACGCAATAGATATTCTGTCATTTCTTGATTTCCTTAGTTAAATTTGATTTCAATTAAGCATAGTAAGTTTGATTTCATAGCAATAGAGTTTATGTTTTCGTTCCATGGAATGTAGAATAGAATTACATTAAATTTATCTTTAAATCATTCTTAGATTTAAAAATAGGATAGAGTTAGATTATAATTGTATTTTGATTATTTTAGAAGTAGATTAAATACTCTGTTTTTATAGAATTAATGCTTTCAATGGATAAGGTAGAATATGGTTTCATTTTGTCACGTTGATAGATAGAAGAACATCATTTTGAAGATCAATAGAATTCAATCAGATTTAGAATAGTTATTTTTTAAAATGAAGAATCAATTTAATTAAGATATTTTCCATAGATGTTTTGGTGGTCTAAAATAGTCTAACATAGCTCAGATTTTAACTATTCAAAGTTTGATTTATTTTTATGCAAAATAGATTAGTTAATTAACATTTCATTTTCTTCCTTCTTTTATATTTTATATTTCATTCATTTCATTAAGATTAATTTGTAGATCAATTCCTTTTGTTGGAATAAAAATAACATTTCCTTTTCTTCTTTATTTAAGATTAAGTTTTCATCATTAAATTTCATTTAGATTTTGTTGTTCCCTAGCATTTAAATATTTCATTTAGAAGCTTATATTTCATTCCTTAGATCAATTTCGGTTCTTAACTTTAGGCATAAAATACAAAAACCCCCAAAACAATATATAACATACACAACGAAGTAAGAAAGAAGGTCATCTAAGCATAAATAGTGCACCACACTTCATCAGATTACTAACCTCTGTCAATAATTTATGATAGCATTTTAAGACATTAAATTGACTAAACATTTTGGCGTCGTTGCTGTGGAAGTGTAATTAGGAAGCCTTATTTCTTACATCTAAAAAAAATGATATGCATATAGAAAGAGACTCTAGGGGTAGATTCATAGCTAGAGGTAAAAATTTTATTCCAGTAACACCACTCACTCCACCAAGACCACAAAGTGCCACACCACCATCTGAAACTCATATTCCATTTTTCACTACAAGACATAGACTCCCTGAAGTCTTAAGGTTAGAAATCCAACCAGGAGATTCTCCAACTTCATTTACTGAGGAAGCCTTAGAAGAGGAAGATCCTAGATCTCCAACATAAGGAGTAAAACTTTTCACCTCTACAGGAGAACATATTCTAGCTCAAGAGTTAGAAACCCCTAGTGAGGAAGAAGAAGAAACTTTCTTCAATATCCCATTGATAGAAGAACCAGAGGAAGAACAAATAACTCTATAGTCAGAACCCTACATTAGCTATGAGGAATCTACAATGGAAGGAGAGGGAGAAGGAGAAGGAGAAGTTCTGAATGGAGATGCCTTAAGAATATGAGGAGGAATAAGAGGTGGAGAATGAGGTGGAGGACAAGGTGGAGGAAGAGGTAGAGGAAGATGAGACCATAAATTTGTTGGATTTCCTATAGTTTATGAGGATAAAAATGCCACAATGAAAAATATTTCACCTTCCATCCTTCCCAATTTCCATGGATTAAGGAGTGAAGATCCTGAAAAATTTCTATTTCAATTTGAGGTTTTATGTAGATCATATAACTACTTAAAAGACTCTAAAAAATTGAAACTATTTCCTACAACACTCAAGGATGCATCTTTAAAATGGTTCATGGGTTTGATATCTCAATCTATTAGGACATGGGATGAGATGAAAAGTGCATTTTTACAAATATATTTGGATTATTTCACACCTATTAATATGAAGGATGAAGTATTTAAAATGAGGCAAAAAGAGGATGAAAACTTGGAAGACTTAATTGAGAGATTCAATTACAATATAAAAAAAATCTAAAATGGAAAACTTAGATAAAGATACTTTAAAATCTCTCTTGTTGAAAGCCATCAGAGATGAATGGATAGATATTATTAACATGATGGGAAAGGGAGACATCTCTCAACTACCATTACATGTATTCATCTCTCGAAAGGAAAATAAAAAATTGGGAAAAATGCAAGAGATCCTACTCTCTCTAGGGTGAATAAATCTGCAACTGGAACAGTAAGTAGGGAAGAAATTGGAAATATGCTTGATGAATTTAAAACAGATATCTTAGGGAGTCTTAGTGAACAAATAAACACCCTGAAATTACAAATAAAGTAGAAATTTTAAACTAATGCCTTAACTATTTTCTGTCCTAAATGTAGAAAGAAACATGCTTTAAGAGAATGTCCTCTTGATGTAAAATTCATAGAGACCTATGTTATTTGTGCGGAAAACCATGAAATAAAAAGGTTTCCATCTATACCAAGTCTTAAGGTTGTTTTCCAAGAAGAAGTAGCTCCATCTCCAGTAGAACCTCTTTGTTTTATCTCTAGAAGACCATGGCAGGGGCCACAAACTCAAGGTTTTAATCAAATGTATAATCAGCCCCCACCAAACAATTGGAATTCATCATAGTAAAAACCTTGGTCCCAGCTTCAACCTTGGACACAAGGGATGCAAAACCCTTATGGCAGATACTCGCAATATCACCAGTATCCACAATCCTATACAAACTATCCTCCCAAACATTTTCCACAACAAAATCAACAACCCCAATTCCAAAATAATAACCCACAAATTTCATTACCATTTCCACAAAGACCAAATTAACCACCTGCCCAACCATTACCAAACCCAAATAATAAAAATTCTCAAACTTCTTATAACATAGAAGGAAAAATTTTTCCATCTTATATGATTACTCCACTAGATCTTAACAATTTCCAACTTAGATTTGGTAGGATATTAGAAAGGAAAAATCCTTCTATTGTTATTCAAGAAAAAGATGATCTTGATGAAGAAATTTCTCTACAGCAAAATAAAAATTATGGAGAAGGGACATCTCTTCAACATAATCAAAACTCTGAAAATAAAAAACAAGAAAATCTAATAAACTCAACTCCTATCATAGAGAAACCTTCAGTATATATTTCTAACCCTCCTTTTCCTAAAAGATTACAAATTGATACAGGGATAGAAAAACAAATTTTGTTGCCTAACTATGATTTCCTAGATGAATTAAAAAATGTATGTATCAAAATTGCTTTATTACAAGCCATTAAAGAGATTCCTATCCTAGCTTAAACAATAAGAGAGTTGAGCATAAAAAAAATCAAGAAGAAAGATAAAAGAAATAAAAAGGATTCAGTTAGTTGGAAAAATTGTTGACATTATGATGGGAAAAATAGCCATACAAAAATATTTGGACCTAGGAAGTATAGTTGTAAAAACACATATCAATGGTATTGAGATTACAAATACATGTATTGACTTAGAAGTAGCCATAAACATCATGAGAAAACAAACCATGGAACAAATTAGGCTTCCAAACCTTCAGTATACACCAACATTACTGCAATTAGCAGATTTATCAGTAATCAAGCCAGATGGTGTATTAGAATACATCTATGTGTCCTTAGACTCTTGGGAATATCCAGTTGACTTCATGATCTTAACTCCTAAGAACAACCTAGGGGGGAATCCATTAATTTTAGGAAGACCTTGGTTAGCTACAGCTAATGCTTTCATTAGTTGTAGATCCGGTGATATGTTTATTTCTTATGGTAATTAAACAAATAAATTCACTCTATATCCTCCAACAAAAACAATCACAGAAATAGAAAATGAAGAATGGATGGATGATGACAATGATATACAACCTCTCTTACTATTTCTCATATTAGTGAAGAAAGTCAAATTTTAAATTCGATAGAAATTTTTGAAACATCTTCACAAGGTGAATATGAGCATAATTTTCAATAACAATGTAATATTGAATACTTGTCATCCAGATTGATGTCTTTATATTCAATGGAATAATTTGGTAACTCTGTAGTTGAAGTCTTTCTAAGAAAATCCTTAAACATAAACAAAAACTTGGAGAAATTTCAACAAGAAGAGTTAATCAAAACATTGCAGAGACATTCTTCTACATATGCATGGGAGTACACTAACATGAAGGGAATTAATCCTAAGACTTGCATACATCATATCTACATTGAAGAAAAATCTATGCCTATCAGACAACTTGAAAGAAGGATGAATCCAAATCTTAGGGAAATTGTGAAAGAAAAATTGAAAAAATTTCTGAATGTAAACCTCATTTATCCAATTTCAGACAATCAGTGAGTTTCTCCCTTGGTGATTATACCTAAAAAGAATGGTAAATAGAGGGTATGCATTGATTATCGAGAATTGAATAAGGCTACTCTAAAATATCATTTATCATTTCCTTTCATAAATCAAGTATTGGATACATTAGCAGGTAAAAAGTATTTCTCATTCTTGGATGGTTTTGTGGTTACAATCAAATTCAAGTAGCACCTGAAGACCAAGACAAAACCACATTCACATGTCCATGGGGAACCTATGCTTACCGAGTACTTCCTTTTGGATTATGCAATGCACCTGAAACATTCCAAAGAGTAGTATTAGGAATTTTTTTATGATCGAATACATGATTGTGTAGAAGTGTATATGGATGATTTTATAGTTTATGGAAATTTTTTTGAAGAGGCTCTTGAAAATTTGGAAAAGGTTCTTAAAATATGTAAAGAAGAAAATCTTTCACTAAGTCATAAAAATGCATTATGATGTTTACTGAAGGAATTGTTTTAGGACATCACATTTCAGGGGATGGAATTAAAGAATACTCATCCAAAGTTGAAATCATATCCAAATTGCCAAAAGGATGTTAGAATTTTTCTAGTTTTTACAGGGTACTATAGAATATTTATAGAAAAGTTCACAAAAATTGCATCCCCACTCTTCAAATTTCTTACAAAAGTCTATGAATTTAGTTGGAATCTTGATTTCTAATTGGAATTTGAAATTTTAAAAGAAAAAATATCTGAAGCACCCATCTTAAGAGGACAAAATTGGAAAATACCTTTTCATATTTCAACAGATGCTTCATATACAACTCTAGGAGCTGTATTAGGACAAATTTTTTTGATTCCCTATGCCATCTATTACACAAGTAAAAATTTGACTCCCGCTGAGTTAAATTACACTGTAACTGAAAAATTGTTTCTAGTTGTTGTCCATGCTATTAACAATTTTAGACACTACATCATCGGCTATGAAAATTTTATTCACACAGATCATTCTGAAATTAGGTATTTAATAAACAAATCTATCACTAATGGAAGAATCACAAGATGGTTATTACTCCTGCAAGAATTTAACATCACCATTCCAAACCTGGAAAACAAAACACAGTTGTTGATTTCTTGTCTAGAATTCAAAACAATAATAATGATACTCCAATGGAAGATAATTTTCTTGATGAATATCTCTTTGCAATATCTACTAAATCCCCATGGTTTGCAGACATTGCTAACTATTTAGCTACATGAAAATTCCTAGAATACTTGTTTCCTAGAGAAAAGAGAAAAATAATTCAAACAAGTGCATTATATTCATGGGTTAATGATGAATTGTATAAAACAGGTCTAGATCTCATCATCAGAAGATGTTTCCGAGAAGATGAAATACCTGAAATTCTGAAGGCATGCCACATTGAACCTTGTGGTAGACACTTTGCTAATAAGAGGACTACCTATAAAATCCTTCATTTAGGATATTATTGGTCATCCTTCTTTAAATATGCCAAGGAGAATGTCAAAAGGTGTGATAGCTGTCAAAGAATGGGGAAACCCGTTCCTACAGATGAAATGCCCTTACAATCTCAGGTACTCATCGAACCCTTTGAGAAATGGGCCCTGGGCTTTGTTGGACGAATCAATCCACCATAAAAACAAAAGAGGTACATTCTAGTTTGCATTAATTATGTCACTAAATGGGTAAAGGCTAAATCACTTTCTTTTGCTAATGAAAATGTTGTAGCTTCATTTCTCTTTGACGATATTTTCACTCATTTTGGTGTCCCAGGGGAAATTGTGACAGATCATGGATCTTGGTTGACATCAAGGATGGTGCAAAGGATTGTGGATGAATATAAGATCAAACATAGAAATTCTACTCCATATCATCCACAGGAAAATGGACAAGTGGAGTCCACCAATAAAGTGATCAAAGAAATCCTCACAAAGATTGTACATCTACATAGGAAGGATTGGGCATATAGGCTTCCTAAAGCCTTATGGGCCTACTGGACTACATGGAGGAACACAATAGGACATACTCCCTATGAACTTGTTTATGGGAAGTAATTCTTGTTTCCAATAGAATTCCATATCAAAACCTTAAATACAATAGTCAGATTGGGACTTGATTTATCAAAAGCCCAAAAGCACAGAATGGAGCAACTTAATAAAATTGATGAGATCAGGAAAGATGCAGTTCAAAGAACCAGCCTAGTTCAACAACAAAGGTCCAAATGGCATGATAAGTACATAAAAGAAAGAAAATTTGAAGTAGGAGATTGGGCACTTTTGTTCGACTCAAAGTTCAAATACTTCCAAGGAAAAGTTTAGACTCATTTACTTGGGCCTGATGAGATCGAAAAAGTCTTTGACAATGGGGCAGTCAGGATAAGGAATATTGATGAATAAAAGGTACTTCTTCTTGTGATTTGACATCGACTAAAGGTATATCATAAACCAATTACAAAGGAGGAATTTATCAAAAAAATTCCAGACAATACTGATTTGAAGTTGGTGAAGAAGAATCCTTCTTCTTCCCCAACTTAGTATTCTTTTTACTTTTCATATATATATATATATATATATATATATCTGTGTGTGTGTGTGTGTGTGAAAATCAATCAATGATTAGCATCCTTATACAGAAAATGCAAGGTGAAAATCAGAATTTTGACATCTTATATTTTCTCCCTTTCTAAAAAATCTCAAATTATTTGTTCCCTTTCTTTCTGAAGCAATAAAAGAAGTAGCTACAAAATTGCTACATTTCTGTAGCTCTTAGAAGAATCTATAGCTGTCATCACATTCTGCAACTCTGTTACATTTTTACAGCCTATTGAAGAAGAACATACTGAACAAAAGCAATTAAATACTCCATTGAAGATCATGCTGAAAAGACCCCTGAGGAATCAACACAAAAAGAAGATAAAAAAAGGTTAGTTCCAAGGTATGTTAAAAAATTTATTTAAATAATAAGGTCCAAAAACATTAGTGTATATAATTTAGATGATCATATGTTGCCACCTCAATTTGTCATCATTAAAACTGATTGTACTCAGATTCACATCACAATTCCATAATTCGACCACTTCACCTGTATCATATCCCATAATGATCAAGACTGATTTCATTCATTAATGATTAACGGTCATATCTCATTTTGTAACCCACTTATCCACATTCCTAAACCCTCAGCCGAATATCTATTTTACCTACACGTCTCTACAAACTCCTTTCAACGCCCTTAACTCAGAGCCAAACCCTCAAATCCACTTGGTCGACGAGGAATAGTTTTGAAGGTGAAACTCCTTACGACAGAGACATGGGTCTAATAGTGAGAACCGAGCCTGTGGGAGAAAAATTCATGGAATTTTATCCACAAATGAAGGAAATGCTACAGAAGGTGTGATGACTCTAGTTCATAGAGAAGTTCGATGGGTTCCACAAAAGTCCTTTGCAAGAGCCTTCGATGGGACATAGGTCAAAATTGCGGACATAAAGTTTTCGGTGACATAGGCCTTCATAGCTGAAGCCACGGAACTTTCGAAAACTGGCGAAAGATGGTTCAAGAACAAGGAAATTCACGGTGAAGAATGGAAGATTTTTCTGAAGAATCTAGGTATGGACACTACTTTTTTTAAGAAGGGAATTCCCAGTACGTCAGTCAAAAACAAATGGAGGAACATGTTGTTAATTATACAAAAAATTGTTACTTGTGAGGGTAGGTTTGGTTGTAACTTTGTTTACCATGCCAAAATGTTAATGAACTTCCTAGAGGATGGAGAAATAAACCTCCCATACTTCCTATTGAACAACTTAAAGAAAATGTTAGCAAATGTGCAGAAAAGGGTCAAATTTATGGACAATACCATGCATCATCATGGACTGATAAAGATACTCATTGAATTTTATTTAAAGAGTACAAGAGACTCCTGGGAAAGTTTCCTAATCAGAAATCATTTTTAAGAAGAAGCACCAGAATAGCCTAAGGATGATAAAACCAAAAGAAGTAGGAGCATAAAGGTTGATACCTACATATAAGACAAGTCCTCACCTCAACCATAAGAAGAAGAAGAAGAACTCACCATTGCAGAATTACTGAAGAATAAGAAACTGAGTAGGGTCAAAAAGAGAGGTAACACAAAATAAAAGGGAAAAGTTATAAAATAAGAAATCTTAAGCCCTTCACAGCCAAGGAAAATCTCTAGAATTCGTAAACCCTTGAAGAAGACATCTCCACAGGAAGCAAAGTTTGTTAATTTAGATGAAGAGACCCAAGTACCATCGCCCATTACTGCCTCTCCTTTACATAGTCCTATACACAGTCCAAACAGAAGGACCCTAAACATTAACTCAACACAACAGGAGATTTATGACTACATTGAGTCCCTGGAGAAAATACATGCAGAAGAAAATCCAAGTGTTGAAGAGCAACCTATAAGGCCACAAGAACCTCTAGTGAACACCTTGAAGTAAGAAATCTATGAACTAGAGATATTGAATAGGCACATCAAGCAAGAAAATGAATCTCTGAAGAAACATAATCACTTAGAAAAGGTCATACGTGACAATATTGTTTTACATTTGGGGATATGGTATAAAAAGAACAAGAAAATGAAGAAAAAGAATATCATTCTGAATAGGAAAGTCATCAACTTGAAGTACAAACTCATCATGAAGAAACCAGGAATGGAAAACACTTCGAGGAAAAGAAAGAAGAGGAAGTTGGATGTACTAGTAGAGGTATCAGAACAAATTCAGTAGAAGGTTAAGGCTCACAATTTTGGGAATTGCATGAGGACATGCAATGGTCTCTTAGTGGGGGTATGTTGAACCTCAAAACTGTTCCTAATTTGACATCCTTTCGCACCATTTCTTCTTCTTTTTTCACAAATCCATAAACTCAATCAGTGATAATTGACATATTTTACATCTAAGAAGGCATTTAGATGTTCTCTACTTTATATTATAATGTCTCTTATTATTTAGATGAATTTCTATAATTAGCTACAAAATTCATGCAATTTTGTAACTAACCTTTATTTCTGCAGCCACCGTTATTGTTTGACAAGTTTTGAGAAGAAAATGAAGAAGCGAGTCATATGGGTATCTCTGAAATGGTCCATACATGGATCATATCCCAGTTACCTGTTCGAATTCAAGAAGGAATCATGCCTACGCTCGCTGTCAAAGATCAGTTAAGGAACAAGATCAGCAGACGAAGACTCTTGATTTGCTCGTACGTAGAAAATCGAGAGAAAGCCATGAAGACTTTTCTTCTAAATAGACTTCTAATATTATTTTTATTTTGCTATCCATAGGTAGAATTGTCTCAGACATATAATTCAAAAACCTGTATAAATATCGGTTTATTGAAACCGAGAATAAGCTTAATTTTTGTGATAATATTCTGTTACGCTTTCAAACTCTGTTTTTACTAATAAATAAGACTAGTTCTAGATCATTGATGCATGGATAGTCTAAATAGATTTCACAATCATTCTGTTGTAGAGGGCCCTTGCACATAAATGAGGTTTTTATAGTTGTTTTGTAGTTTAGTTTTCTGTCAATTTCATAGTTTAATTTATTGTTGATTCATACTTAATTTCTCATCAATTCATAATTAGATTCTCTTCGTTTCATAGTTTAATTGCTCATTGCTTCGTAGTTTAATTTCATGTCAATGAGTTTTTAAATTTTTTCTGAATTAGATGTTTACATTTACAGTTGACTGTTAGAACTTATGCTCCCCTAAATCATCTCACGAATGTGACTCTGTCATCTTCCGATTGAATAGATTCGTGCATTTGGTTATATAACAACCATAGGCTTTAAGATTAAAACTGTTTTGCCCAATAGATACTCTGTAATTTCTTGCTTGCCTTAGTTAAATTTGATTTCAAATAAGCACAATAAGTTTGATTTCATAGCAATATAATTTATGTTTTTATTCCATGGAATGTATAATAGAATTAGATTAAATTCATCTTTCAATCATTCTTAGATTTAAAACTAGAACAAAGTTATATTAGAATTGTATTTTGATTATTTTAGAAGTAGATTAAATGCTTTATTTTTATAGAATTAATGCTTTCAATGGACAAGGAAGAATATGGTTTCATTTTGTCATGTTGATAGATAGAACATCATTTTGAATATCAATAGAATTCAATCAAATTTAGAATAGTGTTTTGTTTAAATGAAGAATCATTTTAATTAAGATATTTTCCATGGATGTTTTGCCAGCCTAAATTAACCTAACATAACTAAAATTTTAACCATTCAAAGTTTTATTTATTTTTATGCAAAATAGATTAGTTAATTAACATTTCATTTTCTAGCTTCTTTTAGATTTTATATTTCATTCATTTCATTAAGAGTAATTTGTAAATCAATTCCTTTTCTTAGGATAAAAATAACATTTCATTTTCTTCCTTTTTTAAGATTAATTTTTCATTATTAAATTTCATTTAGATTTTGTTGTTCCCTAGCATTTAAAGATTTCATTTAGAAGCTTAGATTTAATTCCTTGATCAATTTCAGTTCTTAACTTTAGGCATAAAATACAAAACCCCCCAAAAAAATATATAACATACACAACGAAGTAAGAAAGAAGGTCATCTAAGCATATATAATGCACCACACTTCATCAGATTACTAACCTCAGTCGATAATTTATAATAGAAAATTAAGACATTAAAATGACTAAATAGTAGGCTCAATGTTGATTTTGAAAAATCCATTCTTGATCATGTATTTGTCAATTCTGCTATACCAAGCTGTAGAGCTTCCTTCAATCCATAGAGCACTTTCTTCAACCTGTAAACTTTATCTTCTTTACCTTCAACTTCATAACCTGGTGGTTGCTGCACATAAATATCTTCTTCTATAATTCCATTCAAGAATGCCGATTTTACATCCATTTGATATACTTTCCACTTGTTCTGAGTTGTTGTGGCTAGAACTGCTCTTACATTAACCAATCTAGCTACCAGAGCAAACGTTTCTCCAAATTCTATTCCCGGTTGTTGTGAGAATCATTTTGCTACAAGTCTTGCTTTAAATATTTCAATTTCAACTTTCTCATTCAACTTTCTCTTGTACACCGATTTTACACCAATGAGGTTTTTATTATTTGGTAGATTAACCAAATGCCATATATCATTCTTTTCAATAGTTTCAATTTCTTCATCAATGGATTTTACCCAATTTTCATCTCAAATTGCTTCTTCAAATGAAGAAGGTTGGAATGAAAATAATGAAAAATTTAAACTAACATCCAAATTGTCATAAATATCTCTCATACTTCTCATATTTCTCTTACCATTGCTTGATTCATCACCTGATTAACTGTTGGGAGAATTCAAATTGATCTGCTTGGAGATCCATGCTGCTCCGAAAATCGTGGAGTCCTTGTTGGTGTTACTATGTTTGGTGTCTGCTCTTTTGATTCTTGTTGCTCCTTTTCTGCTACATCATCCTCTTCCATTAATGGTGCTTGTGCATCAATTTTTTTGTTTACAGTCCCATTTCATGACTCTTGTTTTTTGAACACAACATCTCTACTAATTATGGTCTTCTTGTTGATAGGATTAAACAATTTGTAAGCTTTTGATTGCTCACTATAACCGGTAAATATGCATTTTTCACTTTTATCATCTAATTTACCTCTTATCTGCTTAGGTACATGTGTATAGGCTACACATCCAAAACTTTGAGATGATATACGCTGCATGACATACCTGACCATGCTTCTTCTAGAACTCTATTCATCACACTCTTTGTAGGTGATTTATTTATCAAATAAACAACACATGCAATTACTTTTGCCCAATACTCATTAGACAAGTTTCTTCCTTTCAACATGCTCCTTTTCATGTTCATAATTGTTTTGTTCTTTCTCCCTGCTACACCATTCTGTTGCAGTGTATACCTTGTTGCAAATTTTCTTCTGATTATATGTTGTTTGCAGTACTCATGGAATGCTTTCGAATCATATTATCCACCACGATTTGACCTCAATACCTTGATATGTCGATCACTTTGGTTATTTTCTAAGGCTTTGAATTCTTTTAAATTTTCAAAAGTTTCAGACTTGTGCTTCAAAAAGTAAAATCGAGTCTTTCTATTATAGTCATCAATAAAAGTGAGGAAGTAACAAATTCCACCAATCGCCTGTGTCCTCATAGGTCCACACAAGTCGGTATGCAACTCCCTTTGGAAAACTTTCACGGTTTTTCTTTCCCAAGATGCAACACTTACAAGTACTAGCACAATCTTTGATTGGAGGTAATCCTATGACCATTTGTTTCTGTTGCAACAATCTTAAACAAGAAAAGCGCAAGTGTCCAAATCGAAAGTGCCATAACTAATAATCATTAGAACATGCAACAGTAAATGAACTGACCTGATCATTATAATTCAAAATTAGAGGAAAGAGTTTATTCCTCGCCATCTGCACCTTTTCTATCCGCTGCTTGCTTGGGAGTTTTTCATAAATAACACACTATTGCCCCTAAAAGATAAATCTGTATCATATATGTGTCAATTGACCAACACTTATCAAATTATGTTTGAGACTAGGAACATAATATACCTATGATATTTCCTTTGGCTATCTCTTCTTGGTAAGAATGTTGACCACTGATTTTCCATCTACATCCACAGTTTTGACAGTCCCCAAATTTATCTCTGTCTTCACAAATTGATCCAAATTTGCAACCAAACTCTTGTTTCTTGTCATGTTGTTACTACAACCATTTTATAATAGCCACACAATATCAGATGATTCATGCATGTTATGGAAAATTATGAACATGGAGTTAGTATTCTCTGTACTGACATTAGCTCTTTGGTTTCCTTGATCAACTACCCTCGTCTTGTAATCACGGGCATAGTGACCAAATTTATTGCAATAATAGCTTCTCACCTTTGATTGTCAAACCTTTGATTAGTTTTAAAGCTTCTGTTGCTGCTTCCACTTTCATATTCATGCTTTTCTCGCCCATCTCTCTAACCACCATATCTTCTGCCATGGAAAATTTTAGGGGCTAATATTCGCAGATGGGCTAATTTTCCATGCTCTTTCCAAAAAAAATATTCGCCAATTCCCATTTTTTTAAAAATTGATTCGCCCAAATTTTATAGTATAAAAATATTTTACCCTGAAAATCGCCAAAAATGTATATATACTAATATAAAATGATTACAAAACTAAATATTTTTACAAAAACAACATAAATTTTTTTACAATTCACATATTGGGGACTACTAAGATTCGCCAAGGTTTTAAACTTTAATATAAACTTCCATCCTTAAAATTTTCCCTGTCTTTTGCCTCGTCCTCTACCTCTCAATCAACCTCTGCCTTGACCTCTTGAAGTATAAACTTGACTTTTGAAAGAAGTTTATAAAGTGGAATCATTATTTCTATTTATACTTGCTTCATGCGATAGAAGTGATCCCATCAACTCATCAATTGTCAGTGTTGCCAAATCCTTGGCTTCTTCTATGGTTGCTACCACAACATCAAACTTAGTAGACAAAGATCTAAGGACTTTCTCAGTCACTGTTTGATCTTTAATTTCTTCACCATAAATTTTTAACTGATTTATGACAGACATGACCCAATTCCTAAAATAATCGACGTCCCCTGTCTCCTTCATCTGTAGACTTTTATAATCTCTTTTAGTATTCCGTAATTTAACAATATTGATTTTGGTTATACCTTGATAGTTTGTCACCAAATTTTCTCATGTTGTTTTTGTTGAAGATGTGGTCATAATCTTCTAGAACACTGCTCAGTCCACTCCTTGTTGGATAAATAGCAACGCTTGTGCATTCTTCCTTTTGTTTTTCTTCTGTTATTCTCTCTCTACATTAGTGAGAGCTTGTTCTTCTACTTGACTCTAAGGTTCTACAAACCCAAACTTGACATGATCTCAAACATCATGTACCTTCAACATGGTCTCCATCTTAATGGCTCACACATCATAATCCTTCCATATAAAAAAAGAAAGTTGTACTTAAAAGCTTGATGTTACCATCTTTCTTCAAAAAAATTCACTTTTCTTCTGAAAACCTAAATTTCTTCTTTTATAAGCTTTACAAACCTCAAAAAAATAACTCTTCTAATAAAATCTAAGTTTTATTTTATATGAAAAAATTATTTTATAAATAAATTCCTTTTTATATAAAATAAACTTTTATATTAAACATTTTTTTCAAAAACTTAATATAATACTTTAACTCTTGTTTTAAAGTCTTGTGCTTTATGAAAAACTTTTTAAAGAATTCAAAGCTTTGGTTCTTTGCTAAACCTTTTAAAACCCTCGAATTGATTTTTTTTTTGGTTTGTTTGTTTGTTGGTTGTGGTGGGTGTGATTAAGGTATTGCTTTTTTTTGGGTGCAGTGCTTAACGTATCAAGGTTGTGTGGTTAAAGTTGTGCACGTTATTATTGGGCAGCGTTATAACGCTTTGACTATAAGTGTGAGATGCGTTATAGTTTAAATAAGTGACAAAAACAAATGATTTCTCATATACCAATTATTGATTTTTTTTTATATTTTTTTTTTGGCTTTTTTAACTTCGTTTTGATATCAATTTGATGAAAAAAAAGAAGAGTAAAGGCATAAATAATTCACACATATGGTTCTTCTATTGATTACTCAAACTTCAATCTTTGATCTAAATAAAATGAACTCAGTGAAAAATATTTATCCTTTTTCAACTGAAAAAACTCACTTACACTTATCTTGAATTGACTCAAAGCTCGTTTAACTGACTCTATAAATATAATTAAATCTTCATGTGAGAATTAACTAGCTATTTTACCAATATTTAGATCACACAAACTCATAACATTAATGTTGTGTGGGCATGGCTTATTAAGAAAGTGTCATAAAAATTCCCACCCAGAGTGGACAGTTTTTTTTACACCTGTAATAAATATATATTGGCAGCATTTTCTTAACACTAC
Source organism: Pinus albicaulis (assembly GCA_034641835.2). Taxonomy (NCBI): domain Eukaryota; kingdom Viridiplantae; phylum Streptophyta; class Pinopsida; order Pinales; family Pinaceae; genus Pinus; species Pinus albicaulis. The sequence goes on along the minus strand of CM076574.1, from coordinate 345,744,849 downwards.
CCTTGTTATTCATATACCTAAATTTGCAATATTTCCAAGACTTACATCGGGCACCTCTGGCCTTCTTGTGCCTTTTCCATGTGATGTTATCGAAACAAAAGTAACAGATTCAAAGAAAAACTATATGCAAAGATGAAACTATATTATTTCCTAAATAAGGTGTTATTTTCTCTGAAAAAGGAAATATAATTTCTAACTTAATTATCTATATATAAACTAACTGCACTCAACTTTCTTTTTTAGCTTTTTAAAGTTAATTATTTACTGGAAACTCTATTCATTTAGTTTAATTTTTTTTTTCTCTTTCTTTTTATGTAGAAACCCTTTTCTCTTTGTTTTAACCACAAACATAAATCATTTTCAATTTTTTAACCATGGATTTCCACCATGAAATTCTGTGTTTCTAAAAATTCATGTAAATATTTTTTATTTTTAGATTTCTTTTAAATTTAATAAATTCAAATAAATATTTTTCCACGGCCCATCAGCTAGATTTGCACGATTTGGACGTCAGAGGTGTGTGATATGCATTTACATCCTTGAATTGATGTTTTACTTGCATCCCTATCAACATTGATGATGCGTCTCCTAATAGCAATGCCTCTGTATTTTCCATAATTAGGAATGAAGAGGAATATTATTTCATTGTCTTATATACACACATCCATATTAGGAATAAAAAAGAAATTAAAATGTAGTCACAGTTTCCATATTTAGGAATAAAAAAAATACAATGTTTCTCATACACATAGCCATGTGATGATTTCCAAATAGAGATTTGAACTCGTGAAACTTAAATTTATAAAATTACTTTTTTAATTAAATTATTATTATTATTATTAATAATAAATTAATATTTTTTTATTATTTTATATTTAATTAAATTATTATTATTGGAGTTGTCTAATTAGATGGAGGAATTGTTAGGACGGCTAAAAGTGGTCGAAATTCGGGCTAATTTTTTTTAAGAAATCTTACAATAACAGTATGAATCATGATTTTGATGGTGGAAATGGATTCAGCACCATCAAAAACTTCTAAAGCAGCCAAAATATTAAAATTTGATAGTTATAAAGTAGATTTACAAAAATCTCCGCTAAACTTTCTTAAGATGTTACCACAAAATTTCCATAATTAAATTTAATATATTTATTATTTTTTAATTAAATATTATTATAATTTTAAATAAGATAAAATAAAAATGAATACATTTCTTCGTCAATATATCTACATTAAGGATCACATGAACTCCTCCAAGGAAGAGAAGCAACGATAGCATTAATGCTGTGTGGCCATGGCTTCTAAAACAATGCAGGAGTTGTTGAAGGCTGGTGTCAAGTAACAAATATATTTGGGCTGTATCTTTTTAGCTCCGCCCTTGTTATTCATATTCCTAAATCTGCTATATGTGGGACATATGGTCTTCTTTTGTGTGAAGATCTCCTCCATGTTATGCTATTGAAACAGAACTAACGGATTCAAAAGAAAAAATATATGCAAAGATAAAAAAAATGTTTGCTAATCTAATTATCTATAGATAAACCGGCTACACTTTGTCTTTTTTTTTTAGCTTTTAAATGTTTGATTATTTACTTTCTTAAACTCTTTCCATTTGGTATTGTTTTTTTAATTTAATTTAATTATTTACTCTCCTTTTGTTTTGGAAACCCCTCTCTCTTTGTTTTATCCATTGACAAAAATTACTTCTAATTTCTTAACCATGCAATTGGATTTCCACAATAAAATTCTTTGTTTCTGTAAATTCATTTATATGTAAATATTATTTTATTTTTTCTTTTCCTTTAAGTTTCATAAGAGACAACGAAGCTGTGTGATATGGATTTGCATCCGGTTTATTCGGATACCTATCAACATTTCCGATGAGTCTCCTAATGTAAATGCATTTGGATTTTCGATATATACATTCATATTTAGCAATAATGTTATTGTTTCTTTTGAAAGAAATGGCTAAAATGACACAATTACAGAACATAGTCATATATTATGCACAAATGGTGTATGTGCGCACACACTCACACACTCATATTACAGTCAGATTACTCTATTAAATAGAGTTTCTGAGATCCAACTTATTCCTAATTTAGAGAGAGAGGTTGAGAGAATTTCTCAACCATCACAAACCAACTTCTTAAATATGGAATGTAAGCATTAACTCCAACATCCCCCCTTAATGATTATATTACATGAAAATAACAAAATAATCAAGCTTATCAGTAGATGCTCCATCAAGTTGCCTCATAACCCTCGGAAAGGTGTAGTTGGCAAGTTGGATTCCCGAGTTCCCTTCCTCAACTCCCGAATCAAGGACCTCCCGAAGTCAATTACTGGACAACATCCCAATCTGTCGCATAACCTCATTAGGAAACCACTTCTATGTCTACCACTAATGAGGGATCCTTCCCTAGATCCGCAACTGCCATACTATCTGGACAACCATCCATATTGAGCCTTACTGCCACTTGATCTTTAAGTACTGGCATCAGACACATAGTTGAACTGCTGGTTATTCTTAAAAGAGTTTAACAGGTTCACTCTCTTCATTGAATTCATCATCAGAATTCAATTAGTATTCATCTGTGGTTATATTTGTTGATTCTTTCCCTTTTAACACATCACTAGCACAACTTCTGCAATTCCACGCTGTATGCCCAGTTTTCCTGCAATAGTAGCATTCAATGTCACCTTTGTTTGCATTTTTCTTTCTCATCCTTGACTTTGTCCACAAGGCATTTTCTACATGAGAGGTCTCTTCTGCATCCTCCGGTTTTAGTCGTTTTTCCTCCGCGAGAAGTGCTGCAATTGTCTCTTGTAATGTTTGTGTAGACATTTTAATCAAAGTGAAAACAACATTACTATAACTTGAAGGAAGACTATTTAATAATACAGCTTTCACATCTTCATCCTCCACCTTAGTCCCAGCTTCACTTAATTGTCTTAAAAGAGACATTAAATTATTTACATGACTGGACATAGATGTCTCCTCATTCATTTTCAGACTAAATAATTGCAGCTTTATGGAAAATTTTGCATTTGTAGATTTTACACCAAACAATTCAGCCAAATGTTCCCATATTTCCTTTGATGTTTTAGTAAGATCTACATGATGCAATTGCGAATCAGAAAGAGCAAGTCCAATAATAGACTTAGCTTTGTCATCTCTATTTTTCCATTCAAGTAACTCTTTGGCATCTGTAGGCGCTGCTTCTGAACCATTCACTATTCCCCACAAGTTTTTATTCATTAATTGCAGTTGTATTTTTACTTTCCATGAAGGAAAATTCAAATCACTGAATTTGTCTAACACCATAAACTCCATGATAAAAGAAGACAAAAAAATAAAATACCTTAAAATGGCGAGAAAATCGTGTTTTTCTGTTGCTCGCCCAAAAAAAAAAAAAAAACTACTCGCAGGATTTAGATAAGAATGTCGCTTCTTCAAATACTCCGTTGTTTGACCGCTTCAACTTTGAATAGTACTTGCACGCGAGAAGATTCAAAGGATCATCCGTAAAAAAGTAGAATGACCCTTTTCCACCAGAGGCAAGTTGTAGACCGTAAATTTGTTAAGGCTTTCAATAGTCACCGGTAAACGGTCCCATATTCATATTCAGCATGAGATGGTAATACGTTGAACCACAAGCAGTGGCTTCAACTCCAGCATAAGAAACTCGCCTGCCGCAAACTTCTCCTCTTAAACTTAAACCAAAGAAATTTCCATAAAGACACAAAACAAATCCAATAACGTCGATAATTAGAAAGGGAAAGATTGAAATCACATATGGAACTCCGAAGAAATTTCGGCTGTCTGCAAAAAAAAAATGTGATAGTCCTGCGACTGTGGAACGGTGGGAGTATCTTTCAGGCGACGCCAAGTATCTTGCGGTTCGAAAAGGAAATTAGCCAGTCCATCAGGCGGCCCTGCACATAGTCATACAGCAATCCGGGTCGGTTTCCACGGTCGCAGCAAATGATTCACGCCAGGCAAAGATCAACAGCGAAAACTCCTCGCTGCGTCCAGACGCAATTCAATTAACATGATCTCCTTCTCCAAAAACACAGACTCACACCACACAGGCCATTCTGCGCTCCGATACCATGAAAGAAATGGCTAAAATGACACAATTACAGAACATAGTCATATATTATGCACAAATGGTGTATGTGCGCACACACTCACATGCACAGATTACAGTCAGATTACTCTATTAAATAGAGTTTCTGAGATCCAACTTATTCCTAATTTAGAGAGAGAGGTTGAGAGAATTTCTCAACCATCACAAACCAACTTCTTAAATATGGAATGTAAGCATTAACTCCAACATCTTTTACATAGCAATGTATTTACACTTTCCATATTTAGGAATAAAGAAGGATATAATGTCATTATATCATAGACACAACAATGTAGGTAGAGTTTGTATATTTAGCAATAAAAAGGAATACAATGTCATTATCTCATATACATATATTTTTTATGCAAATCATTTTTCATATTTAAAAATAGATAGGAATAGCTTTTTTCATATTTAAAAATAAAGAGAATATAATGTCATTGTTTCATATAGTTTTATTAATTTATTTTTTCATTAATTTTTTTAAAGGTTTTGAATCCATGGATCTTAAAGACTATAGTTTAAGAATTACCATTTCAACTCTCTTTTTTAATTAAATAGTTATTAATAATAAATTAATAATTTTTTAATTTTATATATAATTAAATCATTATTATTGAATTTAATATATTTATTATTATTTTTTTAAATTAAATATTTTTTTATATTAGATAATATAAAATAAAAATTGTTCTGGGGCAGCTCAATTAGTTAATCCAAGGAATGTGAAATTGTTGTAACTCGAAAGATCTAGGTTCAGATCTCTCTGTTGTGACCCGGGCTGCGGGGAAGAGGACATATAGTAGCCCCCCAGAGGTCAACTAGTAGTTACGTGTGAGAAGAAAACAAAATTCAATTATGTCTTTGCTACAACATCTATCAATAATGTTTGTTGTTGTTTTTTGTTTTTTTAAATTTAGGCACTTTATATTTTTTGCTACAAGTTACATAAGACCAAATTATGAGTCTCTGATCTTCCTAGTGGGAAACCAAACCAAAGATTGAACTACATAATCTTAAGATTGTAGACACCGATTTTTACTATGCATCTAAAATATCAAAAAAGTAGCATTGATGTTGATTGTTGTAATACATTGGTGAGTTACTGTTAATTTGAAAGTAAGAGGTTTCAAATTGCATCTAAATTGAATTAGTTTTCGTATGGAAATTTCCGTAGGAGGAGGTATTGGAGAAGAGGGGCCCGACATAGAGCTTAGTCACAAGCCCTTTACTGAATGTCGCGATTGACTGGACAAAATTGACGGCTACAATTGAGAATGGATCCCCTTCATGATGTTAGGGGAGGGGGGTCTACACTCGCATATACAACTCTAGGTTTTTTCTAATGCATTGGATGACGAAAAAAATTTGAGCACGATCAATAACTATAGTTGAGTGCAGACACGACCCCATCCTCCTTACGATGTCAACAGGGGGGTCTACAGTCGCAGATCCATCTATATGTTCCATTTAAACATCAAATGATGGAGGCACTTTGATGGGGATTGACGACTTGTTGGGGGGTCTAATGATGCCATCTAAGGGAGCGGGGGGGGGTTGTGGTGGGGCGGGGGTTCGCACTTGCAGTTTCACACCTCCTTGGAACCTTTTCCTTTATTGGCATGCTCATTGGCATTATTACTGTCAATTCCCTTTGATGAAGTTTAGATGACATAGTTATAGGAAAGTTACAAGCTTATGTATCTAAATAAAAAATAGCACATAAACATAAGAAAATATAGATCAACGACTAGTTAATAAGCCACTTCGAGAGGGAAACCTCCCTTTACATCATGTAAATGGACAATTCTTAGATGATTCAAATGGAAATACCTCCTTCATATATTTAGGAATCTAAAAGGTCAAAATGGAATTAGGGCCTACATAACAATAATAATGCAAGCACACACAAATAAAAATACTGGGCTTCTATAGGGCACAACAATAACAATATGGGGGCTACACTAGTATTATAGGGAACTAACATGCCCCTCTCCTTTAAAAAGTGTTTTCCTCAATGCTTGAGTAGTTCTGGATGCTTTTATATAAAGTACTCATCCTCCCATGTGGAATCTTCAAGAAGTAAATTCTTGGACACTTAATGAGATACTCTAAAATCGATCTATTCAATAACTATCATATTTTTGTTTCCATGATTGCTTCAGGCTCCAATATTCTTTTTTCTTCCTCATCAAGTTCTAGAAATATAGTTTTAACTGGGAGCTTGTCACCTATAACCTTATTTAAGCATGAAACATGGAAAATTGGGTGTACTCGTGATGATGCAGGAAGCTCCAATTTGTATGCCATAGCACCGATATTTTTCAACACCTTATAAGGGCCAGAGTACTTGGGTGATAATTTATTATGCTTCTTAGTTTTCTTGAGGGACATTTGTTTGTATGGTTGTAGCTGTAAAAATACCCAATCACCCACATCAAAACTTATTTCCCTATGATGTTGATATATCTATTGTTTCATTCAATTCGGAACTAGAGTCAAAATATTCTTTAAGAGTTGGAGAACTTGTTGTTGATGCTCGATATGTTATTTCATTGCTTGAACCTTAGAATTTTCTCTTAAATATGATGTGATAGACAATGGTTAATATACATAAAACACCATAAATGAGGTTATTTTTATTGTAGTATGGAATGAAGTGTTATACGACCATTCTGCTAGAGGTAACCACTTAACCCATTTTTTTTTTTTATGATCTGTATGAGATCTTAATGAAAATGTGCTTGGGGGTTTGTAAATTGCAAGTGTTAAAAACTGAGCTTTTGTGAGATTTTACGTTAAGTTTTATACACATAAAGCATAAATTAAAACTATGATAATGCAAAAAAAATAATAACAAATACACCATAAAAATAAACACAGCACAACAAATGATGGATTTCACCCCTCCTGGGCTACATCTCCTTGGTCCAGCTTCCAATGGCTTGGCCCTCTTTCATTATGCTAAAAATGGTGATTACATACATTTACAATGCTCAAATGACTTCAAAACCTATTCCATCAACTCCATGACTATAAAAAATGTGTGTACAACCTCTTTATGCTCCAAAAATGGTAAAAAAATGAAGAAGTTATGAGCCTCCCTAGTTTTGTTGCTAACCACACCACAAATTCCCTAAAATCCAGAACTTTCCTACAAATTCGCCCCATAATCCGCTAATAGAGCACCATTTTTGCGGAAATCCAGGCGAAATTTTCGAATGATTAATTTGCATAATGACGCCTTAAACCAGAATTAACACCACTTAACCGACACTTTTTAAATTAATTTTTTAATTAAAAAATTTCGATGCTAAGGCTGCACCCATGGTCTCCATCGTTGGTTGTATGGTGTAATAGGGGGGGGGGGGGGGGGCTCGGGGCCAAGCCCTGGCCCCTACCCCCAAACCTCTGACACATGTAGTTTAAATATAAAACGTGGGCAATGGTTCAATAAGGAACACTGTGGCCTGACAGTTAAGTCGTGACGTTGTTTGGAGAGAGGTCACCATGTTGAATCTTGCGGAGGCTAATTCAGATTGCAAACATGTTTTTGGTGGCCCCCGTGTGTGATGTGGCGGCCCCCGGTTGGGCCATGTGGTAGCATGTGGTTGGGCATTAACCCAACTAATCAAAATCTTCCAACCAGCACCAACGAGATTCAGACAAGTGGAGAGGCCTAATTGGCTCTTCTAACCCAGCCAAACTTGACCATTCAACCATGACCAATCAGTTGTATGCACTGTTAACTGGGCAACCTGCACAATTTTGCCAAATTTTATCATGTTTGGGAAAACGAACATAATGTGTTTTCAGGAGCATACAGTGTCAGTTTTCCGCGAAATGAGTTATGCTGGATAGAAAGATGAGATGTACGCGGTCATTCACATTCCACACCATTCCAACAACTTTCATTTTTGAGCACCTGATCACTCCTCCCCATTTGAAGCTTGTGGACCCTAAAATATCACTTTCAATTGTTCAGTAGATGAGAGTACAGTTCCCTCGCCTTTCCAACCTCGATCCATTTGGCTTTGCTTGGATTTTTTTCCTTTGAACCCCAAACGAAGGTATTCCAAATTTCCTTGTTTTGAAGACCACATTCTTCTGTCAAGAATGGTGTCTTGATGTATTTCATCAAGGTATTCAGGAGAAAAATCATCAATGGAAGGAATCTGAACATTTTATCCTTGATCTTCAATCAAAGGTGGCTCATACAACCTTAAGTTCTCAATAATAACAACAACATAAATTTGCATATATGAAGGAAAAATCCAACCTAAAGGCATTATCACCAATATTTTCTAAAATTATGAATGGACCATATCGAATTGGTTTTAGTTTTTTACCTTCTCCTTAAAGCCTTTCTTTGCTAATGTGAAGCCAAATTTCATCACCGACTTGGAATTTGTGATCTACACGATGCTTATAGTGCCTTATTTTACACTTGACTTGGCTCTTTTCCAGTTGTTCTTGAATTGATTGATGTACCAGTTGGATTTCTTCAATTAACATTTTGTCTTTGTCTATGTCACTATGACCATCAATAGCAACATTCTTTCCAAAAATAAAATCCAAAGGAGAATTAGGCAAGTATCCAAAACATGCCTCAAATGACGATGTTTGAGTTGAAGAGTGCTTGGCCCGGTTGTAAGCATGTTGAATATAGTGCAAGTTTTCATCCCACAACTTAGGATGCTTGTTGCAATAACCGCGAAAAATATGTATCACTATCCTATTCACCACCTCTATTTGACAATTTGTTTGTGAATGAAATGATGTAATCTTTTTCAATTTGGTGTCCATAAATCCCCACAATCTTGACCAAAAATTCCCAACAATGAGAGAATATCGATCACTAAAAATGGATGTGCACAATCCAAAATGCACCCAAACATTCTGAAAGAATAATTGAGCAATTTGTTCAGCTTTAATTTTCTTTTTACATGGCATCAATATACACATTTTTCTAAACCTATCCACAACTACAAAAATATAATCATGATTCCTTTTTGACATAGGAAGACCACCAAAAAATTCCCTAGAAACACTCTCCCATGGACGAGAAGGTACTGGAAGTGGTGTGTACAATCCAAACTTTCTATTGCGAGGCTTACTGACATCACATAATGAACAACCTCTAATAAAACGTGACATACTTTCAAGCATACGAGGCCAATAACAATACCTTTGTAGATGTGAAATCGTCTTACTTACTCCGAAATGACCAGCAATAAGAGAAGTATGTGCCTCTCTTATGATCTTGACTCTTTCTCCCTGTGGAATACAAATCTTACCAAGATGGAACAACAAGTTATCATGCATGTGATAATCCAATTCCTCTACTTGGCTCCCTTGACTCAAAGTTTCATATACATCTTTAAAATCACTATCTAAAGCATATTGTTCAACATAGATCTCATGCAAAACAAAATTATGCTTAAGAACAATAGCAACACAAACAATAGGCCTAGAAAGCATGCCAACAACTTTATTTTAGATACATTTCTTATACCTTTTCAAGAAGTGGATTTTTTGATGAAAACCCATCCATCGAAAGTGCCTTGATTGTTGCAACTTTGTTTGCAATTGCAAGTATTGCAATGGATGATGATCAATGTGAATGATTTTTTCCTTACCCATCAAGTAATGTTTCCACTTTTTCACACTTTGCACCAATTCATACAATTTCTTGTCATATGTACGATAATTAATCACCATACCATTAAAATTTTCTGAATTAAAACATATGGGCTTACCATGTTGCACGAGGACCGAACCAATGGCATAATCACTAGTTTCAGTCTGAATCTAAAATGATTGTCTCAAGTCTGGAAGTGCAAGTATTGGGGTTGAACTGATCTTTTCCTTCAATGCATCAAATTCCTTTTGCTATTTACCTCCCCAATGGAAGACATGCTTCACACTTGTCAATGCATGCAATGGAGCCTCGAAGAAGAGAAGTTAGCAATAAACTTCCTTCAATATCGTGTTGCTCCCAAAAATATTCTTACCTCAGTAAATGTTTTGGGCTTTGGCCAATTAAAAATTACATCAACCATGGAGGGATCTATTTTCAATTCACCTCCTCCAACAATATGACCCAAATACAATAAAGAAGTTTTTCCAAACTCACACTTTGACATCTTTAAAAAAAAATGTTCTTTATTCAATACATCAATACCTTTTTGACATGCATGACATGTTCTTCACGAGATTTACTAAAAATAAATATTTCATCTAAGTAGACTATCACAAATTCATCTAGAAATGGCCTCAATACATCATTCATCATATGCATAAAGGTAGTCGGAGTATTGCAAAGACCAAAAGGCATAACTAGTCATTCAAACAAACTTTGTTTTGTTTTGAATGTTGTCTTCCATATGTCACCTTAAAAAATTCTAATTTGATGATAGTCACTCCTTAAGTCCAACTTAGTAAAATACTTTGCATATTTAAATTGATCAAGTAAATCATCTATTCTAGGAAGTGGGTAGCAGCTCTTTATCGTAATTTTGTTCAATGCACGAAAGTCCACACACATGCGCCATGTTCTATCCTTCTTTGGAACCAAAAAAACAGGTGACCCACATGGCAAAGTACTTGGTCTGATGATCCCTTTGTCCAACAATTATTGAATTTGATTTTTAATTTCAGCACTTTCCATCACTGATATCCTGTACATGCCAATGTTAGGAAGAGGACAATATTGCTGCAATTGTATTTCATATTGGATTCCCCTCTTAGGAGGAAATCCTTTTGGCTCCTAAAACATCTCATCATATTGGTTGACAACCTCAACCAAATTAGATTTCAATCTTGAGTCACAACCTTGAAAAGATTCATTTTCAACATCATTCTTTTGTTTGACCATTAAAAGCACAAAATTATTTCTAGAGTTAATGAGTCTCTTCATTTTTCGAGCATTTGCAAGTGAAAGATTTAGTTTCTATCGATGTTATCTAACAATGTACTCAATACCATATTTGAACAAGTGATACTTGTTTTCATGGCGATGAAAAATAGCTTTCCTATCATACAAATATTGGCTTCCCAAAACAATTCTGGAAATATCAAGTGGAACTACATCAAGTTCAACTTCATCGAGAAAGTTTGTTGTAATTTCAAATTTAAGTATGCATTTCCTCATAACTTGTAAGTTTTCATTCTTTCACATCCAACCTAAAGGATAAGGTCTTGGATGATGAATAGTCTCTAAATTTAACTTCGTTTCTAAGTCTTCAGAAATCAAATTTTCTGGTGAACAACTATCAAAGAGTGTATCGATTTTGGTGTACTTTGAAATAACCCGAATATGGAAAAGTTCAATTCTAGTTTTCTCATCTTGAGTATCATTAGGAAAAATTAAATAGCTAGTGCTTGATATGTCCTTACCTTTCATTCCCATTGTTGGTATCTATGTTTCATCTCCCGAATCGGAGCCTAAGTCATGTTGTGTAGTTGCAACTGTCTTTTGCTTCCCTTTGTTGTCAAACTTCTTTGGTTTCATCTCAAGATGAAGCTTTCAACAATGAACTTCATCATGACCCTCTTTGGAAAAATGTTTGAATGTTATTTTTCCTCTTTCCTTCTTGGTGGATGCATTCTTCTTTCCTTTCCCTTTGAACTTACTCTTACCCTTGTCTCCACTTGTGAATGACCTCTTGCTACCCTCTTATGAAATGTTTTTTGTCTTCCTTCAAGATGTGTTGCCTGAACACAAACCTAATCTAAACTTCTAGGTTTAAACATAAGGATAGTATGCCTTAAATAACTGTGTAAACCCCTAATATATTTCAACAAAGTGTCCTGTGAATTCAAGTCTACACCTAATATCAAACATCTTCTTCTAAATTCCTGAGTGTAACTTTGCACACTTTGACCCTTTAGTTGTCTAAAAATTTTCCAATCCATAATAGCCTTTTTCATATAAGCTAATGGATAAAATTTTCTTCTAAGTGCAGCAATAAAATCTATCCAAGAGTTGGAGACCTTACCATGATTTTTCATATCCTCTTGTGTTTTAGCTTCCCACCAAATCAAAGCATCGCTTTATAACCTTAATGAATCCAATTGAATATTTGTTTCATCATCTTTGTTGTTATGTATCCTGCAATAAACTTCAAGTTGACAAACCCAATTATCAATTCTTTCAGAATTCACTTCACCATTATACATTGGAAGTTCGAATTTGATATCAATTTTTAATAAGGGAGTTTTACCATGCACTATTGCAGTATGTGTATGTGTTTGAGTAACAGTGGTTATGGAAGAGGAATAAGATGAAGGTGAGGATGGAGGTGAAGATGATGGCGGAGAAGAGGGTGGTTTGTCACCATTTCATTTTGAAGGCTTGTCATCGTCTCCTCCTTTTCCTCTATAAGAACCCTCTCCTTTTGAAGGCCTGGAACTTTCACCTTGCAATCTTGAAGTTCTCTCTTCATAGAGAACCTTCACCATTTTAGCCATGCCAGAGAAATCTTTTCTAAAAGCATTTTCTTCTTTTCTTCATATAATATATTAGCAACTCCTCCTTCATGTGACATGCTTGTTGAAGCTTCAATTGCAATTTCAGGAAGAACTTGTGGTAAACTTGCTCTCCTTGTCCTTGACCTAACTTGAGGACTTGCAACCACAAGCATTCATTCTCCTCTCTTTAGCTTCAACCTTGTAAGAATCATAAACACTTGCAAAGAATTAAATCCTCACAGCAGCAAAGAAAACCTAAGCTCTGATACCAAACATGCTCTGTATGAGATCTTAATGAAAATTTTCTTGAGGGTTTGTAAATTGCAAGTGTTAAAAACTGAGCTCTTATGATATTTTATGTTAATTTTTATACACATAAAGCATGAATTAAAACTATGAAAATGCAGAAAGAACAGACAAATACATGATAAAAATATCCATAACACAACAAATGATGAAGGAGTTCACCCCTCCTGGGCTACGTCTCCTTGGTTCAACTTCCAATGGCTTGGCCCTCTTTAATTATGCTCAAAATGGCAATTATATACATTTACAATTCTAAAATGGCTTCAAAACTTGTTCCATCAGCTCCAGAACTGTCAAAAATGCATTTACAACCTCTTTCTGCTCCAAAATTGGTAAAAAACTGAAAAAGTTATGAACCTCCCTAGTTTTGCTGCTAACAACACCACAAATTACCCAAAATCTGGACCCGTCCTACAAATTCGCCCCATAATCTGCTAACCGAGAGCCATTTTGGCAGAAATATGGGCTAAATTGTTGGAATTCTAATTTGCATAATGATGCCTTAAACCTGAATTAACACTACTTAACCGACAACTTTCAAATTAATTTTTTACTAAAAAAATTTCGGTGCTAAGGTCGTGCCCATGGTCTCGCCCATTGGTTGTATGGTGTAAAATGGGGGGGGTGGGGGGGCGCGGTTGGGGCTAAGCCATGGCCCCTACCCCCAAACCTCTGCCACATGTAGTTTAAATATAAAACGTGGGCAATGGTTTAATAAGGAACACCGTGGCCCGATGGTTAAATCATGCTGTTGTTTAGAGATATGTCACCATGTCTAATCCTGCAGAGGCTAAGTTGGATTGAAAACATGTTTTTAGTGACCCCCATGCTGCCACGTGGCGACCTCCGCCTGGGCCATGTTCCAGCATGTGGTTGGCCATCAACCCAAAAAATAAAAATCCGCCAACTAGCACCAACGAGATTCAAACAAGTGGCGAGGCCTAATAGGCTCTTCAAACCCAGTCAACCATGCCCAGTCAGTTGTACAAACTGCTGACTGGGTAACCTGCACAATTTTTCCAATTTTTTAGTTATTTAGGAAAACGATCAGAACGCATTTCCGGGAGCATACGGTGCCAGTTTTTCGCAAAACGAGTTGCACCTGATTAAAAACGACGAGATCTACGCAGTCATTTAGGTTCCACACCATTCTAATAAATTTCATTTTGAGCATAATTTTGAGCACTTTATCAGTTTATTAGATACAAAGAAACAAAGACATCCTTCCGAACATTTCGTCACTATCTCAGTATGCCCATCATATTGAGGACGCTAAGATGAGTTATGTGCCAATTGATTACCAAGAAAAGAAAATAATTCTATCCAAAAATTTCCAATGAAAATGGGATCATTGTCGCTTACAATACTCTTTGGGTTTCCATGTAGCTTTTGAATTGTTTACACAAATGCAGTAGCAATTGTTCTTCTTCTAGATTGCCTGTTTTTGGAGCGAAATAATTATCTAATTATGAATGTAACTCTGTATCTTCTGCCCCACAGAAATTATTGTTTCTCTCTGCAATTTCTTCATGTTGTAAGTCTTCTCCCCAACGCTGACTAATATTCCGTTGGCTACTTTGTCTACAAGAAGACTCTACCAAAAACAAGTCAAAGTCCAAATATGTTTCTTGTAATACCTTAAACAACTTCATGGGCTTAGTATTATTGAACAACAAAATATTTTTAGGGAAATAGTTAATCCCTTAGTTCAGGTTCGTCACATCTTGTTGAGAATTTTGCAGAAATGTGAAAATAATGACAGTTGGACGACTGTCATAAGGATGTTGTGCCCACTATGAAAATTGATCACCATTATGCACCCACTTCCCTGTGTTTCAAAACATATAATTTCTTTCATAATGTTTCACGAGTTCAAAAAAATACCACATGAGAAAAAATTCCTTTCTAGATACTCAAAAAATGTGCTCCATAAGAATGTAGCCTTAACACAGGTTTCATTTTGCAGCAAACTTGTCCATGCACTCTCTGAAATGTCTGGCAATCTCCTCCCATGAGTGTCATAAGTGTGCAACAACAATCTGAACATTCCTATGCATGCAATGTGAAACCATTTACATTTTGATCACATGAACTCATCCAAGGAGGAGAAACGATATCATTAATGTTTTTTGTGCATGGCTTCTTAAGCAATGCAGAAGTTGTTGAAGGCGGGTGTAAGGAAGTGTTATAGAGCTTCCCACCCAGAGTGAAGTGATTTTTACACGTGTAACAGATAAATCTAGGCTACATCTTCTTAGCGTGATCCTTGTCATTCACACACTGTAACCTCCTACTTTTATTTTACTTATTGTTATATAAGTTGTTATGGCACATTTCAAATGAATAACGAATGGGGCATTCGTTAATGATACTTTAATACTCAACTTTTATTTAAGAGATTAATTTAATAATATTTTTTCTTGAATTAAAAGAAAAGATAACTATGTGGTAAATATTCCAAGAACCCAGGGAAAAGAGGTTGAATAAGTTCTAACAGTTACCTTTCCAAAAGGATTTAAGGAAAAATCCTAAGAGAGAAATGGGTTCTGTGCAGATGGTGGTGAGGGTTATGCAAGAGATGAATGCTCTGAGTTGTCCAGAGCTGGTATGTGAACCAGTGGAACTCAGGAATTACCCTAGAGAAGTGAAGATTGGATTTAAATACTAAGGTCTGAATTCTAGTCTTAGGAAAGACACCTCTGCCTTGGTGTGGAGCAAGGGGGGAGCAGAGGACATAATAGCCCCGCTCAAGGTTGGCAGGACCGACAGTTACTGGAAACAAGCCTCTGAAATAGGTATTTTAAGTGTTTTGGGTATACTGTTTGAATACCGCTAATAGTTGAAGTAAATGTTAGTCAAATGTTTGCATTTATTTACAGAAAACGAATGCTAGTCGAATATTTGTATTTATTTACAGAAAACAGATGCTAGTTGAATATTTGCATTTATTTACAAAAAACGGATGCTAGTCAAATATTTGCTTATAGGGTACTGAAATGAGTTACTAGGATAAAATTGTATTAACATTTCAGAATTGAACCTTGGAGTTACACTACTAATACAATTTCAATAGATAGTTGTAAATAACATTGATGCATTGCATGCTAAAACAGAAAGCTATATATAGCATTGTGAATAGAAATTAAATCAGAATTATTTCTCTGTTAAGAATATTCAACATAATGCCATTGTAAATGGAAAAAGGGAAAACACAGCTATAGCAGAACTACAAGGAACAACATAATAATCCAGGACAACTGTAGATATGATTTGTTTTTTGATGGGATAGAATCTCGATTCACAACCATATACATCATACCCGATGGTATTGAGAGAATTCTGAATTAAAAGAGCATAAACCTTAAGATCTAAGGAGGTTATTCCGGGGGGGCATGGGTTTAGAACCAGGACCCTAGAGTAGGGTCGAGGTTCCAGTCCCAATTTTCCGTCGCTGGAAATACGAGGGAAAGCTTAGTAGGAAAATAATACATATACATATATAAACAAGTACGATCAAATGAAGAGAAATTAGCCTAATATGCTAGATGTGCAAAAGAAAATTGTTTAGAGAACTGGAACTTAACAAGCCCTTGATTTGGCAAGAATTTATTAAATCTACAAGAAAAATTAACATTATAACCTAATCCAAGAATGAGCTACGCAAACCCTCATGGAACCACCTTGGAAACTGGAATAAAACAATCTAATGCATGTAATAAGGACGAAATGATAGAAACAAATGGACATAGTCGAAAAGCATCAGACTTTTAAATTAGCAGAAATACAGTTATGGTACATAACTTAAGAAAATGGTTCAGAGTTTTATATAAATCATGAATATTACAAATCCAAAACAAGGGGCAGCGCCCAAATAACAATATAACTAAACATTTCAAAAGAGAACTATGACTGGGCCTGAATAGACCATGGACACGATAAAACGCTGCCCTGCATGAGACAAGAGAAAAATAGTGGTACTGTTAATAAAAATACCATGTTCAAATTGGTCAGGGCATTTTCCGAGGATGATCAGAGAGTAGAGCATACTGGTGATAGCAAGTGAGGAAATCATGAAGTACCCAAAATGCCTCTGGTTCCTCGAGACAATGAAAAAAAAGAAGAAGGAAACACTGAGTTATAAAGCAGAAGATGTAATTTTTCAATCTCTGAAGGAAAGATAAGTGTAAACAATAAACACAAGAATAAATGAAAATTCATCCCCATCACTTACCAACAAGGCCGATAAGGTTAAGAGTTGTTTTGGAGTTGATACGGTGACTTGCTTGTGAAATGGAGCCATTTTGTAGAGGTCAAGCGAAGTCTGCAAAGGAGGGTGGAGGACCACGCATGTACCTGCATCGAGCAACTATGCTACAAAATAGTACTGAGAGTTTAAACCCTGTACTCAAGCAATAGATTCAGAAACACAAAAAAAAAACAAAAGACAAGAGTGAGGTAATTTCAAAACCATACCGTGTAGCAACTGAGATGAGATAGCCACCTTGACAACAACGACACCCTGATAGCAACAGGTCAGCGTAAGGATAAGCTATGTAACCATCAGTTTGCAGACCCGAGCTCTAGACTCCGGCACCAAAAGGAATGTCGCTTTGGCGGGAGGTTGGGGGTGAGTAGTTACCCTAACCCTCCTCTCCTGCCAAATCCACCGTTGATCTCACAAGGCATCGATCGGATAGTCAAGATATTGCCAGAGGATGAGGGTTGGACAAGTGGAGGCCATCGCACTCATCGAGAAAGTGGAGAATTAAATTCCGATTTATATGTCTCTCATTCTGTTTAAGTATTTAGTACATTATTTCCAATAAAATTGATAGCGCTCAGTACGGGGAAGATTTAATAGATTTGAACACATGGTTTCGCATTCAAGCATCCAAATTTCGAACATATATGACATATTACATTTATATTTATGTATTGTAGATGTGGTAATGCAATGATGCAATAGTTAATATGTGTAGGTTTAAATAATGTTTATATATATACGAATATGTTTTCCAAGTAGTAATAGTTATATGCTTATCTATAAAAGTATGGTTTCCAGGTAGGTCAACAGATATATATATATATATATATATATATATATATATATTAATTTCATGTTGTAATTGCAAGTAAATAGTGAGGTAGTTGTTATAAGTGGTATCAGAGCATAAGTTACAAACTGGGGCTAGATGGGTCAGTACGATACTATTTTTTTTGTTGACCCTATTAAAGTTTAACGGTTGGAAATTACGTTAAGTACGGGAACACATTAGTATAAGCTACCATGAAAAGGGGATCGATTCATCACGCACCCAGAAACACAGGGGAGACCCATCCTGTGACCAATCCTGAGGTCAGCCTCGAAATGTGGGTGCAGTTAAGTGTGGACCAGCACCAGCAAACAAGCAGAATGTTGGAAGAATAGCAACGACAGACAAATAGGTTGTTGGATAATATGTAGCAGCTACAGACAGAGATGCTTAAGGTTCGCAGTGACAATGAAAGGTTGATGAGATAATAGGAGAGGACATTGAAAAGTTTATCGGACAGACATAATTGTCCTATTGGATAACCTAGCCCCAAGAGAAACACTCAAGAAGAAAGAGAACGACGCCAAGCAGTACATTGTAATGTTGAAGATAGTCGAACGCCAAGAAGTAATAAAAGCCAAACATACAATGAGGTTGAATCTAGAAATGTCCTAGAAGAACAAGAGCTGAAAAAACAAAAAGTGGAATTGCATGGAGAATTCCGGAAGATCAAGCCTCCTACTTTTGACAGAGAGGCGGAGAAAATGGTAGAAGCTTGAATAATAAACATGAACAAGTACTTCCAAGTGTATGAATATAACAACAAACTTAAAGCCCGCCTAGACATTTACCAGCTGCGGGAAAAAGCAACGTTGTGGTGGGAGGAAGTGAAGAATGTACGAGGAGTGGAAGATCAAAATGTAACTTGGGATGAGTTTTAGCAATATTTCAAAGATAAGTATCTGACTGAATTCTTTTACGATGACAAATCCCAAGAATTTCATGATCTAAAATTGGGCCAAATGAATATGGATGAATTTATTACGAAATTCATTTCATTATTAGGATATGTACCTTATCTACGCGATGAAAAGGAAAAAGTACAATGTTTATTGAGCAGTTTTCCGATACACATAAAAGAAAGAATTGAGTTCGTAATTCCAAAAAATATGGATGAAGTGATAAGGAAAGCACGGAAGTGCTATCAGTGATCCAAGGCAAAGGGAGAAACTGGGAAAAGCTGGCTGCCTCGAAAAGAGCAAAAAAGTTTTACCAATAACAGAAATAACAGATCCGACAATTTTAAGAATGTTGCAAGAAATCTACTGAGTAAACAGAATGGAAAAATTCAAACAAGGACCAAGTGGGCTGATGAGGAGTGACATGCTGAAGCTTCTAGCTGAATCGACATTAGACAGCCCCAGAAACCTCCGTTGCAAGCATCCAACTTTTGAATAGTTATGACATACTACATTTATATTTATGTATTGTAGATGTGGCAATGCAATGATGCAACAGTTAATATGTGTAGGTTTAAACAATGTTTATATATATACCAACATGTTTGCCAAGTAGTACTAGTTATATGCTTATCTATAAAAGTATGGTTGCCAGGGAAATCAATGGATATATATACAACAGATATGTATACAATTTTAATTTCATGGTGTAATTGCAAGTAAATAGTGAGATAGTTGTTACACACACCTAAATCTATAGTATTCCTAATATTTACATGGGACATATGACCTTAAAATATATGCAAAGATGAAAATATAGCTGCTAGCATAATTATCTATTTGTAAACCAGCGACAACTCAACTCTTTTACCTTTTTCAAGTTGATTATTTACTTTCTTTTGCTAGAATCCCTATCCATTTGGTTTTTTCTAGAACCTCTATCCATTTGGTTTGGTTTAGTTTAATTTAGTTTTTTTTTTTTTTTTTATAACTCTCCTTTTCTTTTGGAAACCTGTTTTAGCCACATAAAAAAATCACCTTCAATTTTTTAACTACGCAAATAGATTTCCACAATGAAATTCTCTGCTTGTAAATTCATGTAAATACTTTTTAGCTTTGTTTTTCATTTAAATTTCACAAGAGACGCCTGAGCTGCCTGAGCTATGTGATATATGTTTCTCTAAATTCAAGAAAAATTTTATTCACAGTTCATCAACCAGATTTTACTATTCTTCTTTGCTTTTGTAAATTCATGTAAATATTTTTTAGTTTTGTTTTTCATTTAAATTTCATAAGAGACGCCTGAGCTATGTGATATATGCTTCTCTAAATTCAAGAAAATCTTTATACAGAGTCCATCAACCAGTTTTTACTATTCCTTCGTGTATTATTTGAATTATCATTATTATTTATATCATAAAGGACGTCAGAGCTATGTGATATGCATTTGCATCCTTGAATGGAAAGTTTACTTGGATATCTATCTACATTGTCGATGAGTCTCGTAATAACAATGCATCTGGATGTTCCATATATACATCCATATTCAGCGATAAAGAGAAATGTAATGTTATTGTTTCATATACATAGCAATGTTGGCATTTTCCATATTTAGGAATAAAGAAGAATATAATGTCAATGTCTCATACACACAACAATGTATGTAGAGTTTGCATATTTAGCAATAAAAAGGAATACAATGTCATGGTCTCATATACATTTTAAAGTTTTATAATCATTTACCTATTATAAATAAATTTGTATGACAATGAAAATTTGAATTTAATTTGAAAAAAAAAAAAAAATCTAAAGTTATTTTTGAGTTTAGAGGTTCATCTTATAGCCAAGTATCAGAGAATATGTAAGTTTGTTTGTCTGTCCGTTTGTTTAAGTTTTTATGGTTAAAATGTTTATTTGGTCCTCTGTATACTCTATCTAGCATTCACAAATACAATTTAAGCAATGAAAAATAACACATTGTATTTTGCACTCTAAAGAAGTTTGCACGTGAAGAAATTTGATCCATCTTCCATTGAACTTCTCTGGATTTCAATCTAGCATAAGCTGGATATTTTAACATGTCTAAACCCTAATTATAAGAGCCAAAACAGCCCTAAGCGTACTTGATTTTTTAACATGTCTCCTCCCCTAGCATAGGGCACAACCACCTAGATTTTTTAGCATGTCTCATCTCCTAGTACAAGGCACAACCACCCCTTGAGGTTTGATCCTAAATAGCCTTTGTAAAGTGGCCCATCCTCAACCAATTATACTAGTAAAACTTACACTGAACCCAATTTTTATTTTTATCACAATTTTGAATTAACTATATTGACAAAACCTAACTATTTTATGTTTGAAGTTTGAACATTTTAACATGTAAATATATTAAAAAAATTAAACATTATTTTATAAAATAAAATATAATTTTAAAAAAATTGAAATCATTCACCTCTACTTTTGTGCTCCAATAAAATTTGAATCTGAATTTTCCAAATCATTTTATAATTTGAGCGCGTCAATCAAACAGCAAAATCGAACGTTAGCGGTACTTATGAGGGTGGTCGTGGCTTAAATGGAGGTGAGTGGAGAAGGTGGATTGGAAGCGGTTAATGAAGGAATCTACTCTACTCTCCAACGTTCTTTAAAGCTGCTTTTGCCAACCATAAAAGCACTGAATCTTCATGTTACTATTATTAACTCCTCGTTTTGCCTAGACAAAAGCAGCTTAGCTTTTAGCTGCGCACGAAATAGATTTTTTATTCACTTCTTCATATCAAAAATCATTCGAAGCTTCTTTATAACGACCACCAAGATTCTTTATACAGATTTCTACATTGAGGCACTTTGAAATTTCTTTGTAATGTACACAACAATGACAACCATAAAACAGTGGAGGCATAAAAGTAAAGAGTAACGATATACACGGAAAACAACACAGTACCAAATATATTTATAGTTTTACAATTAATAGATGTACAAATCAATTTGAGAAGTAATGTTGTGCACCCTTTATTCTGAATGCTCAAATGTTTTGAAAAAATAAGTTATAACGAATCTAAATACATAAGTCAATGTTTCATATCGAATCTAAATACATAAATCAATGTTTCGGAGATTCAGATTCTATATTCCAATTCTTTTACGGGTTTTAACTTTTATCTCCTTAAATCTAGAAATTCAAATTCAGGTAAACCTTTCTTTACCATACATAGTGAGTTCTATATTTTTGATATGAATTAATAAATGAATGAAATTTTAACTAAAAATAGTCTATGAGATTACTAATAGAATTGGAGTTATATTTACTTGGAAACCCTATCAATATTGAGGATAAGTGTCCTCATAACAATCTATGTGGATTTTCTATAATTATGAATAATTAGGAATATAATCTCATAATTAGGAATATAAAGAGGAAGGTGGAATTTTCATAATTAGAAATAAAGAAGAATATAACTTCATGTATGGATTTTTCATAATTATGAATAAAGAGGAATATAATGCCATTGTCTTAAATACATAACCATGTAGGTGGATTTTCGATTTTGAGAATAAAAAAAATAGAATGTCATTATCTTAGAAACATAGCAATATATTGTGGTTTTTCTATATTTAGGAATATGGAAGAATATAATGTCATTGTCTCATGTACTAATAGATTGATTTTTTTTTAATTATTATTGTTCAAATTTATATATTTATTAATTTATTTTTTTCTCAATTGACTTGATACAGGAGATTTTGAACCATAAATTTTATATTTTATAACTTATATAATATGAAAATTATCACTTAACCTATCATTTTTAATTAAATTATTATTATTGAATTTTAACACAATAAACATTATTTCAAATTTTAAATAGTATAAAATAAAAATTAATACATTTCTTCATTAATATATTCACATTGATTTTTGTTAAGCTTCTCTCATTTATTTCTCTTCATTAGCTAAGCTACCCTTAATGTTTTGGAAAACACATCTTTTCCTTGTCATGGGGATTTTCTTGTGTTCTTACTATATATCCATGTTTTATTTCACATTTTAATTATTCCTTGCTAAATTGTGATTTAATTGATTATTAAAATTGAAATTCATGTTCACTCATATTTCCATAAGGAAGATCATTTCAAGTATTGAGTTAAAGTTGTCTTTGTATTTAACATATCTAAGTTTTACTTAATAAGCATCACATTTCAAAATGACAAAGTGTAGACAATGTAAGATTCATAAAAAGGAAAATATTTGGGGAGAAGAGGTCTACCTAAAAATCATAAATATAGATCTAAGTTGATAAAGATACTTGTTAGTTTTAAAATTCCTCTTTCTTTATACTTAAGAGTACCCACATGATGTTGACGATAAAAAAATTAGCAATGTGGAATTCAAGAATGTGGTTACATAGGAGTGCAAATGCATTCATTTTATAATAGCTTTGGCAGCTTCTTAATTTCCACATAGGCCATGATGAAGTGTTCCCAATAAGCATGCACATGATTGCACACTTTCATCAAGAACATGCACTAGCTAATAACACATCTTGTTTGTGAGCCCTTAAAGATATCTACATGTTTATCATATGATATTTTTATATTTCTATATAAATAGTTTTTTATCTTCAAAATAGTAGACAAACCTTTACGCCATGTTTGACATTTCAGACTAGCACGTCATCCCTCTAATGGGGATATTTGGCCTCCAATAGTTTTATGGGTGCTCTTAATAAATTTTTCACATAAGGGATGCGTTTTTATGACTTGATCATTGCAAGGGAAAGAAGGAAAGGGAATTAAGCTCCAAATAAATCTTCTAGGGCTTATGGGTAATGATAAAGGATTTAGGCCACCACATAGACCCTCTAAAAGGGATATTTGACTTCCAAGTGAAATATGGTTGTTCCTATAATGACTTATATCATAGATATGGGTCTCAAGGCCTCTAATGGTCATGGAAGGAAATTAAATACCTTAGACCTTGGATGAGGCTTCTAAGGACCACCAGGAATGACCAAGGCCTTAAAACAGAAAACATGCCCTATATAGGAGATTGTTATCCTCGAAGTGGAATTTAGAAGGTATCTTGCCCCAAGGATGGGTCTCAAACCAATGATAAGAAGAAACTGAGATGATTACACCTTAATTTTTTATTCTTGAGCTAATAAATGTGGTCATGTGCATGAACCAAAAAATAAAAATTTTACAGTGGATCTATACAAATTCCATATCGGAATGATTGGAACACATTAAGGATGGGTCTCAAGGAATTGGATAGTAATCAAGGGAGAAAAAAAAGGGACTCACACCATCAATGGATCTATAAGGCTCATTGGACATGAATATAACTTGTAAATGAAGGAATTATATCCTAATCGATTCACCAATGTAGGTCCTTTTTGGAAATTGAAAATTTTTCATTGTTTCAGTCTTGCAGAAATTGTTCTTCCTTTAGAAAGGCTATTAGGCCTATGTTCTTTACCCTATACAAGGATCTCTATTATTCTGATGCCTATAAGGTCTACAACATGCTGACCAATGCTCCAATTGATTTTTTTACTCCTATCTCTTCTTAACGTGCACACAATTAGTCAAATACTAATGCTATGGAAAATTATTCTTGGTGCTCAATGTGCCAATCAATGCCAAGTTTCTAGTTATATTGGATGTAAAGTGATTTATTCCTAAGATTTCATTACCAAGTTATGAATTCATTGCAATTTAACTGATATGATTAATCTCTATTACTATTCTCCAAAACATCTTCAATCCTCATTAGTCTCAATATTATAAGAAATTTACATAGTGTATAGGTGAAAACTACCAAATTCTAAACATTGTCACTACCATGCCAACCTAAAACACACACGTGGGAGCTAAAAAAATTGTAATCTTAAAAAAAAACTATACCATAAGCTATGAACTACAAACTTATTTTTCCTCCAACAACCCCTCAATGTCTTCCAAGTTCATATGTTTCTTCGAAGTTTGTGTAATCCTTTATTTAAAGCATGTCTATAAAATCAACTCAAGAACATCACTTTCTGTACAACGTTCAAATGAAAGTAGAAAGACTAATATGTTATGTATTTAAGTACTTATTAACTGAAGATATAGTTTATGAAGCACTGAGAATGTAAGTGATGGGGTAATGTAACAAAGTATTGGTTCAAATTTATTCAACAACCCCCTATAAGATCAAGTAATATATTTATATATTTTAAAAACATTTCCCTAACCAATAGATAAGGGTTTAACCCCCTCTTCACTATATCTCGTAGATAAGAGCATGTTGAGGCTCTAGATGTTGTCTTCTCACATGGCCAAGTGAAGATATTTGAAATAAGGCTTTACAATCTGTGGAGTAATGAATTTTTACAACTCTTAACCTATTAAAATTCTAATTGATATTTAAATAGAATAGTAAAACAAATTTATAATTTGTTAAAAGATGAATTTTTACACTTTAGATTATATTTATTTTTGTTTATTTTTTTAATTTTATTTTTTTCATAATAATATTTATTAATTTAGATAAATTTTAAATTTTTTTATTCAAATATCTAATAATATATTAATCAATCATATAATGTTTATTTTAAAACTGTAAATTTAATAAAAAATTAATTAATACTTTATCATTATTCAATTTCTATCTTATTCTAAATGATTTATATGACTTGAATGCTTGTGAATTCTAAATAAATTCCATATTGTAAAATTCAATTCAAATTCAATATTGTAAAATTCAATCTAAATTCTTAAATCAACATAAATATATAAATTTTTAAAATTAATAAATTTTAAAAATCGAAACTTTCAACCTCCAAATTTCAAATATTTCATGATCTATACAACATGAATGACCTTTATTGAAACTAGCCTCTTTTAAGTAAATTACCTCCATTGAAACTAGCCTCTTTTAAGTAAATTTTTTTACAAAAATATATAATTTTCCTAAATATCATGAAAATCTTTGAGTCACATTCTTTTGTGATGAATTGAGATTTGATTTTGCATTAGAAAATTACATTAAATTAAAGCAATTATTTCACTTGAAAAACAATGGTTTTTATGTATTATTTTGATGGTTAAGTTTCAATATTTTAAGTGTTTTAGGGTTTTTGATTGAGTTCAATTCATTTCTACCATTAAAAAATGATTCAAACAATTATAGTTTTAGATTTAAAAAAAAAATAGTCATACTTCAAAATTCAATTTGAATATGATAAAATGTCCATTTCATAAATCTGTTCAACCTTGCGAATGTAAATCTTAAAATAAAATATAAGTTTCATTATCTTGTCTTGAAAGATGTTGGATTGGCAATAGTTAACTAAATAATCTATGACTCTACAAAGTTCATTAAAACTACTTTCCCTAACACAAAAGTACTAAATCTTCATGGAATCTGATGTTACTCCTATCTAGGAAGGAAGTATTGGAGAAGAGGGCCCCACATGAGGCTTGGTCACAAGTCCTTGACTAAATGCAATGGTTACTATTGATTGGACAAAATTGGAGGCTTCTGGGCTCACAGATCCAACTCCAAGTTCCATCTAATGCATTGGAAAGTGGAGGCTCTTTGGTGAGGATCAATAAATATAATAGAATATATATTTTAAAAACATTTCCCTAACCAATAGATAAGGGTTTAACCCCCTCTTCACTATATCTCCTAGATAAGAGCATGTTGAGGCTCTAGATGTTGTCTTCTCACATGGCCAAGTGGAGATATTTGAAATAAGGCTTTACAATCTGTGGAGTAATGAATTTTTACAACTCTTAACCTATTAAAATTCTAATTGATATTTAAATAGAATAGTAAGACAAATTTATAATTTGTTAAAAGATGAATTTTTACACTTTAGATTATATTTATTTTTGTTTATTTTTTTAATTTTATTTTTTTCATAATAATATTTATTAATTTAGATAAATTTTAAATTTTTTTATTCAAATATCTAATAATATATTAATCAATCATATAATGTTTATTTTAAAACTGTAAATTTAATAAAAAAATTAATTAATACTTTATCATTATTCAATTTCTATCTTATTCTAAATGATTTATATGACTTGAATGCTTGTGAATTCTAAATAAATTCCATATTGTAAAATTCAATTCAAATTCAATATTGTAAAATTCAATCTAAATTCTTAAATCAACATAAATATATAAATTTTTAAAATTAATAAACTTTCAACCTCCAAATTTCAAATATTTCATGATCTATATAACATGAATGACCTTTATTGAAACTAGCCTCTTTTAAGTAAATTACCTCCATTGAAACTAGCCTCTTTTAAGTAAATTTTTTCACAAAAATATATAATTTTCCTAAATATCATGAAAATCTTTGAGGAGTCACATTCTTTTGTGATGAATTGAGATTTGATTTTGCATTAGAAAATTACATTAAATTAAAGCAATTATTTCACTTGAAAAACAATGGTTTTTATGTATTATTTTGATGGTTAAGTTTCAATATTTTAAGTGTTTTAGGGTTTTTGATTGAGTTCAATTCATTTCTACCATTAAAAAATGATTCAAACAATTATAGTTTTAGATTTAAAAAAAAAAATTAGTCATACTTCAAAATTCAATTTGAATATGATAAAATGTCCATTTCATAAATCTGTTCAAACCCTGCGAATGTAAATCTTAAAATAAAATATAAGTTTCATTATCTTGTCTTGAAAGATGTTGGATTGGCAATAGTTAACTAAATAATCTATGACTCTACAAAGTTCATTAAAACTACTTTCCCTAATACAAAAGTACTAAATCTTCATGGAATCTGATGTTACTCCTATCTAGGAAGGAAGTATTGGAGAAGAGGGCCCCACATGAGGCTTGGTCACAAGTCCTTGACTAAATGCAATGGTTACTATTGATTGGCCAAAATTGGGGGCTTCTGGGCTCACAGATCCAACTCCAAGTTCCATCTAATGCATTGGAAAGTGGAGGCTCTTTGGTGAGGATCAATAAATATAATAGAATATATATCAAAATTAATAATTTTATATATAATTATGATATATGTAATGTTAATTTAAAAATAAAATTTTAATAAAAATAACAAAGTCAAGTAACATTAAAAAAAAATTAATTTAAAAATAATAAAAATTTAAAAAATTTAAATATAACATTTTATTTTAAAAAAATTAAAATTAAAATATATATTAAATTTTAACTAACTAAAATTGTAGGTTTAATAAAATTTTAAATTTTTTAAATTTCATATATATTAAATAATTAAGATTTTATAATTAATCATTAAGTAATTAATGAAAAAAAAATATTGTTACATTTTAAAATTTCACTCAAACATAATGAGTCTTACACTTTTTTTAGTGTAGCTTGTATAAATAATATTGCACACAATATATTTTTATTATAATTAAATAAATAATTAATTAATAAATTTTATTTTAAATAAATAAATTGAATATGATTAAAATTTTATTATCTTTACATATTATAACTGAATAAATTTGTATATTAATGAAAATTTGGATCAATTTCTTTTAAAAAAAATCCCAAAATGAAAAAAGTTATCATAATTTTATTAAAATTTAACATTGCCCACAACCCTCTTCGAGCGAACTTCTCTAAAGAAGGTCTATCCTGTTTTCCACATATAATGAAAACCTAGATGAAGTAGCTGTGATGTAATTCCTTTTAATCGAGCGACAAAGTGAGCAGTGAACCCCAATTTGTACTTTTTATTAAAATTTCGAATAAATTATTTAAAATAAAACAAGTTTTTATGGAATATTTTAAATGCCAATGAATAACTTTTTATTAAAAAATTTAAACATTATTTTATAAAATAAAACATAACTTTTTAAGAAAATCACGTTAAAATGAATTTGAATCCAAAATTTTCCATTCTGCGGAGAAAATACCCATTTCATAATTTGAGCGCGTGAATCAGACAGTAAATTCCACGTCAGCATTACTTATAACCGTTGTCAAGGCTTAAATGGAGGTGAGTGGAGACGGTGGATCCGAAGCGGTTAACAAAGGAATCTACCCAACTCTCCAACGTTCTTTAAAGCTGCTTTTCCATACCACAAAAGCGCTAAATCTTTACGCAATTCCATGTTTACTATTATTAGACACAAAAGCACTAAGCTTTTTGGAAACAGAAAATTTATTCAAACATAGAATTTTTATTTAGTTATTCGGATAAAAAATCATTCAAGAGTTCTTTGAAACCACCGAGGGTTTTTATGCAGATACTTAGATTGAGCCATTTTGGAATTCTTTGTAATTCACACAACAAATGAGGAGCATAAAAGTAAAGAATAACGACATTAATACATAGACAGAAAACAACAGAGGAACAAATTTATTTATGGCTTTATCATTAATAGATACAAGACTGAATTGCAAAGTAACGTTGTCCAACCTTTATTCTGAACGCCCAAATGCTTTCTCATATACATTGAAAGAATAAATTATAACGAAATCTGACTATTCAATGAATGTTTTGGAGATTCAGACTGTATATTCCAGCTTTTTTACTGGTTTTATCTCCTTAAACCTATGCACATATTTTCTCTACCCTATAAAGGATTCATGGATGAAATATTCAGAGATAAAAAAGGTAGAAAAATTACAAACTGGATACGGCCTATTGAATTGCGTTGGGCGCTATCAAAACATCCACAGATTCTCTGTATTGTTATAATCTTATTGAAAATCGTATAGATCCATTAATCCTGGCCATGCTCTTAAATCATCATCAAATTCTGTACCACAAACTGCGCTGCCACCTCCATTTACATTGCTCACTCCTTGCACGCCTTGACCTTGACCTTGAAAAATGTCCATTAACCATTCGTTTTCTTCTTCCAGATTGCATGGGAAAAGATTATCCAATTTTGAATGTAACTCCGTATCTTGTGCGCTACACAAATTATTGCTGCTCTCTGCAATTAATTGGTCATGATGCTGCGCCTGTAGCTCTTCTCCCCCAGCGCCGACTGATATTCCAATGGTTGTGTTTTCTGCCCACATGAAATCTGTTTCGTGGAATACCCCAGTCGACTGAGGTTTCATGCAGGCCGCGGGCTCAGTATTATTGAACATTAACTGACTAGGGCATGCATTCATGTTTCCTGGCGCCGTCGCATCTTGTACTTGAGGAAAGACGACCTCACGACTGTACTCATTATTATAATTATAAGGATCCCAGTACTGTACTGACAATAGACTATCATCATGCAGCCTCCTTTGATCACAAGTACAAGTACATATACTTTCTTTCATAATATTGTTGCACGACTTCAAAACACTAGCAGCAGTACATGAGCAGTACAAATTCCTTTCCGGATACCCACAAAAATGTGACTGGAACCCTAAGGCTGCAGGCTTCATTTCGCAACAAATTACTTGTCCAGAACGCGCTCTCTGAAATGTGTGGCAGCCAGCCGCTCCTCCCATAACTGTGCAACAACAATTGGAAGAGGCCTCAGCATTTGCATGCAATAATTTGTAACCATTTGGATCACATGCAGAAGGAGGAGTCGAAGCAGTAATGTTGTGTACTGGGCGGCATGAGTAGGGCTTCCTAAGCAATATTGGCGCAGGAGGAGGTGTTGAAGGTGGCGGAACGTGTAAGGTGGAAGTGTTATACAGCTTTCCACCCAGAGTAAAGTGTTTTTTACACCTGTAACAGATATATCTGGGCTGCATCTTCTTAGCGCGGCCCTTGTTATTCATATACCTAAATTTACAGTATTCCCAAGATTTACATCTGGGACATATCACCTTCTTCTGCTTGAAGATCTCCTCCATCTGATGTGCTATGCTATTCAAACACAAGAAGTAACAGATTCAAAGAAAATTTATATGCAAAGATGAAAAGAGAACGGCCAGTCTAATTATCTATATATGAACCAGCTACACTCTCCTTTATATATATATATAAACCAGCTACACTGCCTTTTTAGTTTTTTTGAGTTTCATTAATTGCTTTCCTTTTCTGGAAACTCCCTCCATTTCATTTTATTTTATTTTATTATTTACTTTCCTTTTTTTTTAACCTAGTGAGCTTTTTTCTAAATAGCTTTTTTTAAATTTGATTTTTTACTCATTATTTGTTTTTTTTGGAAACTCTCCATTTGTTTTACCCATTGACAACAAGCACCTTCCATTTTTAACTCTGCAATTACACTTCCACCATGAAATTCTCTGCTGCAATTGCACTTCCACCATGAAATTCTCTGCTGCAATTGCACTTCCACCATGAAATTCTCTGCTTTGTAAATTCATGTAAATATTTTTTCACCTTTGTTTTTACCTTTATATTTCGCGACGGACACCGGAGCTCTGTGATATATGCTTCTCTAATGTAATTTTTTTCACAGTCCTTCAACAAGAGTTTACTATTCGTTGGTGGATTATGATTATTTGAATAATTATTATTAGCTGTGTGATATGCATTTGCATTTTAAAAATAATACACAGCAATGTATGTGGAATTTTCATCTTAAGGAATCAAGAGGATTATAATGTCATTGTCTCCGTACATAACAATGTACGTGGAGTCGGAATATAATGTGATATACATTGATTTTTCATATTTAGAAATAAAGAAATATAAATATAAATAAATATATATGAGATATGGTGAAATTATTCTTTACCATACTGATTTTTTTTAAAATAATTATTATTAAATTTTATATTTTTATTAATTTATTTTTTAATTGATTTTATCAAGGAAATGAATCTTAAATCTTATAGTTTATATAATATGATCATTACTATTTTTTTATTAAATTATTAATAATAATAAATTATACAACTCCTCAACTTTAAATATAATTCAATTATTATTGTTGTTGAATTTAATATGTTGATATTTTTTTGTTTTTAAACATCATTTCAATTTTAAATGACATAAAATAAAAAGTAATACATTTTTTCATCAATATATTTATATTTACATTGATTTTTGTTAATCAATTTTTGTTGTTTATGTGAGTGGGGTCTTGGTTAAAGAGTGATGAGGCTTGTTGTTATAGCACTCATCACAGGTTTTGGTGATGTATTTGGACATTTTGATGAAAATAGAGTTGAAAAAAAAAAAAAAAAAGTAAAAAAGAGAAAAATGAAAGGTACTACCAAACTTACAAAAAAAAAAAAACTTTATGTCATTTATTTCTCAGCCTTAGCTCATCTACCCTCTCTTGCTTAACCCTTCATACACATACATATCTCATATACCATTCCTGATTTGTTAAATTTGGTAATGTTTTGAAAATTTGATGGTGGGTGGAAACTATCACAAGCAAATGATTAATATCATAAACCATTTTGATCATTAACCCATTAGACAACTTGGTTATATGTTATGCATTTATTGTGACATATTAAAGGAAATACAATTCAAATATATTTTTGCTATAACATTTATCAACCATGTATTTTTTCTATAAAGTCTACAAGTAGCAAAATTAGTGTCATAATGAGATTGAAATGTTTTTAATGAAATTTTAACTCATAGTTTTGTTTGGTGGAGAAAGGTAGTTGATAAGGAGCAAGAGTGTGATGGTGGATGAATTTATACACAAATTGGGTGAGAAAATACTTCTTCCCTATAAATATATAGTAATTGATTTTATTTTTTAGGTAATAGTTAAATTCTTCTAATTTTTTTTTATTTCCTTTTAAGTTTGATATTTTATGACTTAAGTTGTTTCTTTTGGGCATGCAAGTTTTTATGGGTTTGGAACTCTTAACCCTTAGGCTTGACATCCATATTATAGGTCCTATGTGTTTAAGTTGATCCACATAATTGATTAAAATCAATCATTTATGATCTTTTTTATATATTTAAGAAAAAAGAAAAGAAATTGATGAAAAATGTGACAATGTTAGTGAATTGGTAGTCAACATTCCTTTTGGGTTGAGCAACTAATATATATTGACTCCTCATGCAAAAAAATGAAATATTGTCTTAAAATAATTTAATTTTAATGTGTGTAGTCATAGATATCTACAGGGAAAAAGCATCCATGTAACATAGAACCATTTAAAAAATTACACAACCCTACATAGTGGTCCATGGAGGTTACTAGATTCGGAGCTTCTTTGCAAGAGTTGGATGTGGGTAATTTGATTCCACTGTTTTTCATTTTGAAATCTTGTTCTATGGTTGAAAGGTTTTATAGACCAACATGAATTAAAGAAAATCAAGTTCGAACTTGCAAATGTTATTTTCCTATCCACTACCTTTTCATTGTTCATGGCATTGTTCATGGTGGAAAGCTCAATTCAAGGACTCTAAAAATTTATGCACTGTCTTACATAAGTCCTCCTAGTTAGTGCATCATCCTCTTGAATTAGTATTTCTATAAATGAGTTTAATGCAACACATTTCCCATTAATTTCTCAAAACTATCTCTATTAATGTGAAATTTTCTGTTGTTTGAATGCTCATGGCTATTAGAATATAGTAAGCCTAACATTCTTTCTCCATGCATATATCATTTTTTTTTCTTTCATGCTCTCATAATGGCTACTCATTGTTGTTAGAATCTCCATACTACATGGTGTTGACACAGATCCCAAGTGCATTATTTGAGGAATATGGAGTTATACATAGTTGGTATCTCAAATAGTGGAAGGAGAATGGATTGTCTCAACATTTGCTAAAGGAAATTTTCATGAAGTTGACGGGTGAAAATGTGGCAATTGGTAGCCTAGGACAAAAATCACATAGGAATATACATATGAGCATAAAAGCACTCACACATTTTCTTGAATTAACTTCAAGCCTTAATAACCACCACACAAACCTTCCAAGTAGTCTTCCAAGTAAGATGTTAAATAAATGCATGTGTTTCATAGGAACCGGCACATGTTAATAATGAGAATGCATTACTATGGATTATGAATTAAAAAAAGGGTCGTGGATTCTTTTTTTTGTCTTAATACTGTAAGACACATACTTAAGGAGAAAAATGTACATTATAGAGTAGTGGTGATCCATAAAGTATTGTTGATATTCCATTTGATAAATTTTCACAACATATCTAATAAAAATATATTCAAATCTAAAAATCCATAATGTGAGGGGTAATTTTCCTCAAATTTTCTAGATTTATTATACTATTGTTTTTTGCTTAGGCATGCAATATGTAAAATGACAAAAATTGAGAATAGATAAGAGATCACTCAATAACCACAATAACACCAATATATGACTTAGGGAACCCATTTGGGAGAAAATTCAGCTCGAAGGTGATCTTTCTCTCCTCTCCCTTTTTCTATATGCAAATAGTGCAAATATAAAGTAGTGAGATTTGTGGCCCATTGGTTGCTAAAGTACCCAAAATTTCTCTATTTTACCCTCTCTCTATCCATTTTTAGCTACTCTATTGTACCATGGAAAAAAATGAATTAGAATATAATCAAACCCCTCTTCTTTCTAGTGGTCTGGCTATTATACAACTCAATAGCCAACTAATGGTTAAGTTTGAGTATATCAACTCTTAACTAGAATTACAATATTAATTATTCTAGAGTCTTCTTCATCGTGATCACATGGATAGCCCCTTTTCCATGAGTAATGAATTTGATGTGGCACCTTTGGAATCATGGTGAAAAAAATAGGAAGGTCAATTTCTCAGTGGCATAACTTTTGCATACAAACTCCATTTGAGTTTTTTCTTTCATTATTGGAAAGGTATCTGAGTATGAAACAACATAAAGTGGTATGGTTGATTCAAATTTATGAAGGAAGGAAATCGAACATATATTTAAACAGAAAAAAAAGCTACTGCTAAAATTGAACTTCAATTCATTATAACAAAATATTGGTAATTGTTTACATGCAAAATGGAATAAACTATCTTGGACAATGGTAGCTTATCTCTGAGAAGACATGTGAGAACTACATGCCTCCAAACTGTGTTACAATGAGGGTCTAAGGCCTATTTATTATTGAGAAATAATTAAAATCCCTAAATATCCAAAAAACCTAACCCTAGGAGATGAAGCGCCAAACGTATGCAGGCCCCATTGTGGAAAATTAGTACATCAACTTCCCAGGGTCGTAACTTTGGCATATGACCTCCATTTGATGTGTACGATATATTATTAGAAAATATGTCTTAGGAATATAACTTTTGATTGCAAAAATCGTACCTTGCACACTAACTATTTTCCTTTTTTTCCAAAAAATCATCGTTTAGGGCCTCAAAATGGCTCCAGAAGTCTAGGACCCGAAAAAATGCCAAAAATAGTAAACTATGCTACAATTAAGAAAACTAAAAGAAACAATGGTGGGGGTCCAACTGAAATAGGTGAGCGGCCACCAATATCCACCTAGATCATTCCTCCCCACTTAGGAATAAATGGTCCCCATTACGTTGAGTCCCTCCATGAGATGGGGAAACTTCTAGTGAACTTGGTCCCTAGTGAGCCACTTTCCCTAGTGTAGGAGTTGGCAAGTTTTAACAACCTGGTACAACTGGATCTTCTGCTAGAGAATGTTTTTAACCTATGCGTTCATGATCCAATTAGTTATGTCTTGTTCAATGCAGTCTGTGTTGAGCTCTGTTGGTGTCATCTTCTCAACAATGTCTAATGTGTCTAGCAATGGTGGAAATTATGGTCGAAGGCAGTCCACATTGAATATGGGGTGCAAGGGATACTACGCTAGAAAGCGTTGTCTCCCACAACCTTGATGATAGTGTAAGGTCTGTATCAGAGTGGTCAAATCTTACAATGGGCTCCAGCGAGGTGCTTTTTCTACAGATGTAAATAAAATTTGATGGGGCACCCGATGAGGATCATGTTGTCGTTTGTATTTTTCATTGGATTTCTCCAAGATTTCATGAACCCGCTGCTGGATGTGACGAATGCACTCAATAGACCCAGTGGCTTTATCAGCTTCAAATTTAACATGGGAAGATTATTCTTGTGTATTTTCAAAAGATAATGCAACATCAAGGGGATATAATGGTTTAAATCTCAGGCCCACTTCAAAGGGGATGTGATCAGTCAAGCTATGGTGATCTCTTTTATAGTTGTGTTGCACATAGGGAAGAATCTCATCCCATTTTCGTAGATGCTTAGAGTTGTACATGTGTAGTATGTGCACAATCATCCTTTTGACGACCTATGTCTAGCCATTAGTTTGGGGGTAGAATGCAATCGACTTGGTGAGCTTGGTTTCCAAAAATCTCTAAAGGCTCGACCAAAATTTGCTTAGGAACCTGTTATCCCAATATGATATAATGCTCCAAGGATCCCAAAATGTACCCACACTCATTCAAAGAAGGGTTTGACAGTGGCATTTGTTGTGATACTCTTCTTGCAGGAAGCCAATATGGCCATTTTAGAAAATATGTTGATGACCACAAATACACAGTTGTTTTCATGCTTAGTAGAAGGAAATCCAAATGTATAGTCCATGGAGATAGATAGCTATGGTTGACTAAGAGTTGGTAGAGGAGTATAAAATCCT
Source organism: Pinus albicaulis (assembly GCA_034641835.2). NCBI lineage: Eukaryota > Viridiplantae > Streptophyta > Pinopsida > Pinales > Pinaceae > Pinus > Pinus albicaulis. Next base: position 345,708,454 of record CM076574.1, on the reverse strand, counting down.
TTCTTCTTAATAGTTGGCTTGACGATGACACAGGTAGTGCAGTATCAAATGTATTTTCCAACATCTTGTCAGAGGTTTGGCTAATAAAAATACTTCTGTAGTATGGCCACAGTGTTCTCCACACCAAAATTTCATGCGAACCGACTGTAGTGTGCCTCTCAAATCAGCTTAGCATGCTTTCTTGAAGGAACAAAAAGGTTGACCAAGTAGCATAATAATTCATCTTGGAGGTGGAAGCCTGGAACTTTCTTTAAATCCACTAGCATTTTGTATGTGATGGTGAACTCTAGATCATTCTTATAGAGTTCTGTCTATCCAAATGTCTCGTATCCATAAGAGGTTAGAATAGTGGTCAATGCTGCAACTAGTGGTCGACTGAGGCAATCTACAACATGATTGGTGCTTCCCTTCTTATACTTGATATTCAAATTTAATTATTGTAGATATGCGAACCAATTCTAATGGCAATCGTTCTGCAACTTCCCTTGGGTCTATATAAACTGTAGGGGTCGATGATTTGTGTGGATGGTCGTCTAATGCCATATCCTACACAATGGAATACATCTCCTTACTGTAGGTCGATTATTTTAGAATTGTATCAGAAAGTGTCTCACTGTGATATTCCACTGGATGCCCTTATTAGGTGAGAACTCCACCAATAACATAGTTAGAGGATTCTATCTCAATTTCAAATGGTTGTTAGAAGCCTGGAAATGTGAGTATTGGTGCAAAGCAAGGGCAGTGATTTAGCTCAAAAAACTCCTTCTGTTGGGATTCAGACCAGAAGAACATTTCTTGCGCTCTGTTCTTGGTAACTTGACTCAAATTCCAAGTGATATCAGAGAATCCCAACATGAACATTTGATAAAAAAATTCCAAGGCCCAAAAAGTTGTGAATCTTTGTTAGAGTGTTTGAGGTTGGCCAATCTTGAATGGCTTGGATATTAGCTAGATCCCCATGCATGTCTTTCTCATAAATGATGTAACCTAGATATTAGACATGTCTCATGCCAAAGGTTCATTTCTCCAAGTTGGCACATAGTTTGTGCTGCTGCAGGGTTTGAAGGACCTGTTGAATATGTTGCAAGTTCTTTTCCCGACTCTTGTTGAATATGAGGATGTCATCTAGATATACAACCATGAATGAGTTAGTAAAGGGTTGCAATATGCCATCCATCAACCTCATAAAAGGTTCAGGGGATTTTTTCAACCTGAATGGCATGACCAACTACTCAAAAATGCCCTCCTTGGATTTGAAGGTGGTCCTCCATGCATCTGTGGGTTCTATTGGATCCTTTTGATAACCAGAATTTGAACTAATATTGTTCAAATACTTGGCCCCTTTGAGTTTTTCAAGAAGGTCATCAATCCATGGGATTGGATACCTGTTCCTAAAAGTGATTTTATTTAGTGCCTAATTGTTAATTTAGAGTCTTCACGTCCCATCCTTCTTTTTTACAAGTAAAATTAGGCTCCCACAAGGTGAGGAACTTGGTCAGATGTGCCCTTTTTGCAGCAACACCTAGATCTACCACTTGATTTTTTCATTTTCCATAATAGAGCAGCGATATATCAACCCATTGGGTGGAGGTGCTCCAGGAGTCATATCAATCGAATACTTGACCTGACAGTGTGAAGGTACCTTTATGCGCGTGGAAATATGTCTCTATATTCTTCCACGACCTTATCTACCTGCTTCTGCTTCACAACAGAGCCCTTTGTGCGGGCCACAGATGTGGCCATGAACTTCCCTTTAATTTGAGAATGAATAAAAAAGAAAAAAAAATCTTGGTCTAGGAGATTATCTTAATGAATTTATTAGCAGAGATCAAATAGATGGCGGTAAGTGAGGCTACCTCTGGCATTCTATATAAATTACCACCCAAACTGATAATAAAAATTCAAGGTCTTGACTCATACACAGTATGACGTTTCCACAAGTATGGTTGGCCTAATAATACATCAAAACTTCAAGAGGAGCAATGTCACACAGTACCTCATTCGCGAAGGGTTTAATGTTCTATGGAAGACGACACTGCTAGCTGACGCAAAGATATTGTCCTTGGTGGAGACACACAATGGTGTATGGCTGCGGGTGTGTGTGGTTAGTAGGCCTAGCCACTTAATGAAATTTGTTGAGATGACGTTATTTTGGCTCCCATTGTTGATAATAAGCTACAACATTGGCCCCTTTGATGAGCTCCATCATTAGGTACATTTGGAGGGGTTAATTGTCACCTTTTTGCCTTATTAAGTCTCTTTTTCTCACATTTAATTATATTATGGTCTTATGTTGCTAGTGTAGATGGTGATCAAGGCTTTTCATACTTCGAATTCCTAACATGAGTTAAATGCAAGAAAATCATGAAGATGTTGCATTTTTTATGAAGATTTTATCGTTAAAATTTGGAGTAGATAGCAAGGATAGATTCTAGGGGGATTTCCCACCTCCTTAACTCCTAAAGGCAACCAAGGGATCCTAGAGATTCCCTCCAACAACTTAAAATCAAAAGTAGCAAAGCAAACTCAAGATCAAGTGCACCAAAGCTACACTTCACTTGCAGTCAAAGTGAACACATCGCCTACTCTTTAGGGAGATGTTGGTAGCTATGCTCTAGTTTAAACAGGGTTGAGCAAGAGCTCATTAGGATTTGAATTTTGAAGGAAGTTAATAGTCTCTTAGCTCTTGTAATAGGTTTTTGAGACTTTCATGTTTATGTAATGAGACTATTTTCTGCAATGAGATGAGTATTCAGATTGTGCTTCACTGATATAGTTTCAAAGGGCTAGGCTTGTGGGTTAGGGCCCAATCAATTGGCCTTAGTCTCTCTTTTGTATTCATTCTTTACTTTTATTTCATTGTAGCTAGTTTACTTATGCGTTTTTAGCTAGTTTTCTTACATTTAAATTCAATGTTTTTAGTTTTCTTCCATTTGTTTTTGTTGTATATTAAGCTTGCTTACATGTTGGTAGAATAGTTTATAAACTAAAAAGTATGTTTGTCAAGCCTCCCTCTCTCATCTCTTTCATTAGAGCTTGAGGAGGGTAGACCTTCTCCATAGGTCAAATTTTCTTTTTAGTTTATGATTTCTTGGAAAGAGTAGGTAAGTTGTTGTAGTGTGATGAACATGTTTAGAATGCCGAGTTAGATTTATGTTTGTAGGCTAAAGTAGGTGTGATTTCAAAATTCAACTCATCTTTTCCATTTCCTTCATCATGAATTTGTCAATATTTGTTGCATGAACAGGTAGTTTTCTTGTAGGTTCAAGTAGCACAAAAAATGAGGACTTCACCAACACCTTCAACTTCATTTCTCACCCTTCATCAACCTTCTTTGCATCAAAATCGCCATCAGCCTTGTTTTCAGATTTTTCACGTTCACACCGTGAGAAAACCCTAGAGGTGCAAGACAGGATTCTCGAGAGGTTATGAGCTTGGCCAAGGGGTTGGCCACCTTCCACTCATCCAAAAACACCTACACTCCACCTTCCATATGATTTTATCACCCATTTTTGGCCTCATATTTACCTCAAACTGTTTCCTGTACCAATTCAGGACTTTCCTGTAGCACTATAAGAAACCAGTAGAAGCACTAGCGGGCCCCTCCTTAAGCCGAGAAATGACCATCCACCTCATCCAGACCTTGCAAAAACCACCCAGACTGTTGTGTTTGTGCTATATTCTTTCCATGACTAGTCACATGCGGGGGGGGGGGTACCCCCCCTATTAGGGTCCAGGGCAATACTCCAAAAAAAAAATTTGGTCCTTATTTTCTGGTGGGCGGACCCGCCCATGGTTTTGTGCATGGGTTTTCACATGGTTATGGGGCATGATGGTTTTCGACCCCTGGTATTTTGTAGATTCGGTCAAGGGAACTACAGTTATGTTCTAATCCAGGGTTAATGGATTGGGGTTTATGTACGCTTCGACATGTATATATATGTGCTGTAACACTAAAAGGAATATAATGAAAAATCAAGCTGGTCGTCCTATTTGGGATCCAAGGGAAAATCTCTGTGTTTATGTGCTTTATGTTTTATGCTCTCTCTATTGTTTATTTCTTGTTTTAAATATTTGTTCGTAGATAATTTCTGTACAAGGTTAAAACCTACATAGACACTTTCAACCTTACACCCATAAGTTTGAGCCATTCCTAAGCCACCTTAGTGCTTTCTCCTCCTAGCTGTAAAAAAATTGCATTTACAAGCATAGTTAGGCCATAATTAGATGCATGGGTAAAAGCATGATAGTTATAACATGAATTAGACAGAGTGTTTTTAGCCATTTGGCCCAGCAAAGTGTGATTAGGTTAGTCTTCTTTATGCAATTTCAATTCAACAATTTACTTCATGAAAGATGCCTAGTTTGGTTTCATTTCTTGCCATAGCTTAATTTGCAGATTTATTTAATTACAGATTAGTTAGATGTACGTTCTTGCTTTAGAATAGTTATTTGATTACTGATAGAGTAATGGCTTTGAATAATTTGTAGCCCTAGATCTAACTTCAGAAGTGTGAAAAACTTCATTTAGAAACCCTAGAAATCACACCCTTCCATAGAGCTCAGAAGAGGATGACATGAGTAGAATGCATATGATGTGTATATAGCACTGTCACTGATCCAGGTGGCTCCAGAGACACACACAGGGCAAAGAGGGCTTATTAAATCTCAAAAATCAAAGTGATAGAAACATGGAAAACTTAGTTTCAAGTTGAATATCTCGTCGTCCTGAACGCAACAGTGTGAACGGTTCATTAAACCGAGTTCGTACGTGAAAGTTAGAGCCGATCAAAGTTGGAAGGTTGACTGGATGACTTGGGTGCTTAAGGAGGTGACAAAGCTACAAAAATCCAGCCAGATCTGGCCTGATTCTAGGCAAATTTGTGGGATTGATAAAATGACTCCTTCGGTCAAAAATTGTTGGAATTAAAAATGTATTGTGTGTTTTTAAAAAACGAAAAAAATAGAAAAAGGGGTGAGTCGTGACCCTCGCCCCTACCCCAACCATATAACAAATCATATTTAAAAAAATGGGGGGACGGGTCATGATCCCTGCCCCCTCCCCAAACTCTGTTGCTTTACATATAATACGGAACAAATGGTGGTTGGGTCAGGACGCTTGGAGGCTGACCCACCCACCACCTCAACGACCTTTACCACATATCATAAACAATGAATGTTGAACATCTAAGGGTTAGGTCGGGCCATGTGGAGTGGACCCGTCCACCCATTTTTACTTATTTTAATTACAATGATCAACCAAAATGAGAGGGGTGAGATTTGATCCCCTGACCCCTCTCCTCCTAATTTGGAACTCAGCTAATATGCCACACGGCGGACTTGGTAAAGTCTACCCAAATTTTTTTATTTAAACCCATATTTCCGCAGATGCACCCAAGGCATGTCGGAGTGGGCACGTATTTCAAGTTTTATTATTATTTTATTTGTATGTAGGTGGAACCATGAGCCAACATGGAGAGGCAGTGGAAACCTGATTGAGCCTCATTTCCAAAGGGTCCAAAATTTCTTGGTGTCCAAATTGGACAAATTTTATATGGATTTTACACCTCTCGGCGACACGAGTCTAATGGTGGTGTCAATTTCTACAACAGAAGTCTCGAGTTTTTGGCCATTTTCCGGAATGGGATGAAGGTGTCGGATTTCAACATGTGGACAATTTATTTCTTTCCATTCAACGCCATGTTTGCGATGGTGCATTTAGATCCAGTGATTGAGCAGCCTATTCTCTAGTCAACATTAGAGTTGAGGTATATGAAGTGTTGTTGCCATGTAATTCATTGATTATTAATGTAGGATGCTTTATGTCACATCGATTCTCGCTTGATGTATGATGCAAATTCTTCATTTTTATTTTATGTTGTTGATTCTTATTGATTTAAGATGCAAAATATTTATGTGTATTGATGTGGTATGTATTTATCATGGATGGTGATTTATGTTGCGAGATCCCTTTGTTTCCTTGATGGTAGGATACTCTTTGTCACCATGTGTGAAGTTGTCATGCTGATAGGAGGTTTGTGATGAGTGAGAGTTCCTTGTAACAGAACGTCTCATGGAGAGCCTTTTCCACTCATTTTGAGGGCTTTTCCTTGTATGAAAAGTCAACAACATCCATGTACATTATAATGAGGCAACCAACACCATTGAGACACTAAGGCCCAGAGCCGTAGTCCACACTGGACAAATTCCATTATTAAACGACTTGCATTTTTGTTGTGTGATTGTTGACATGTTTTCCTCTTGATTATATCTGCATATGTATTCATTAATGTTTTAATAAAATGTAATTCTAACACATCAGCCAAAACAAAAGGTCTTGGTTAAAAAAGTATCAGAAATTTACCCGAATCAAGTGGCATTAGAGCGGTCTTCTTGTTGGTGTGAACCGCAAGCATGAACCATTGAATGTGCAACAATGGAGGATGTCAAAGACATGTACGAGACCATGCTCAGGATGTCCGAAAGGGTAGACATGTTGTATGAATATTATGAGAAACAAGAAGAAGATAACGCTGAGTTGAAAACACTTCTACAAGAGGAGGGAGGACAAGTAGCGATTGCATCTTCGATTGCAAGGCACGATAGAGGCATTGGAAGAATTGAAGTGTAGCGATCAAAGTATTTAGACAGATCATGGTGCATTAAAGACACTTCTACGATAAGAGAAGGAGGAGAAGTAGTGATTGCAACTTCAGCTACAAGCCACGACAAAGGCCTTGGAGGAAGTGAAGCGTAAATAAGGCTTAGAGAAACCCTCTTCACCTGTTTCCAAATTGACATCTGAGGTAAACAGTTGTGATCAATCTTTAGTTTCAACTTCACATGCTATTATTTCTGTTGGAAATGTGGAGATCCCCATTACAGGAATTGGCATGAGACTCCTTACCAGGATGGGGTACAAAGGAGGAGGACTTGACATTCATGGCCAAGGCATAACTCAGCCATTGGAGGTTACGCAGAGACCTCGATACGTAGGTTTGGGATACACTGAATGAGAATGTTCGAAGGTGTCAGAAGCCTCCACGACATGTGGAAACTGTCGAAGAGAGAGAATGATGGGAACACTTCACCATCATCTTATGACAACACATATTGCAGAGAGAGCTGAGGCAAGATCTCATCGCCATAATTACATCAGAGGAAAACATACATTTTTGAACTCACCAAGGAAGAGGATTGATGGGAACACTTCACCATCATCCCATGGGAGTGCATGTTGCAGTGAAAGATCCGAGTCAAGCTCTTATCACCATGATCGCACCAGAGACCACCAGGAAAGGTATAACAATTCTCAATATTCTCGAGTTCATTTTGATTATAAGTATGTTTCTAATCATGAACGTAAACCATCGCATAAGAAAACTTGTCATTTTTTTGGTTTACATAACCATGTCATTGCTGAGTGTTGGAAAAGAATGGCAGCACAAAGGAGGATGAGGCGAGAAAAGCCTTTTCCACAACAGGGAAAGAAATTGGTCAAGCAGGTCTGGAGGAAGAATACCTTTTGCACCCAATGCAACCAAAATGGTCATCAAAGAGCCACATGTTCGAGGCTCCATCCAGAGCAGCACCTTAAGGACGAAGCATTGGTGCATGAACCCGTTGAAAATATTATTCGACAAGTAAGTGTGCCATAGGGAGATGACCCATTCACTTTGATAAGTGAGAGATGGTTCTTCTAGATGTGGTAGTTTGTCATGGTTGTGTTTGTAAATCATATGTTTCATTTTTAATTGTAAAAGTGATGATGTGTTTTCCATCTCTTGTTAAGAAACCATGATATTTTGGCCTTGTTGTGTAAATCATGTGATGCATTTCTTTCATGTAAAAGTGATGATGTGTTTTCCATCACTTCGAAATGTGACAATGATGTTTTTGGCCTTGTAATGATAGTTGGGGTGTGATTTCCATTTGATGTAAACTTGACTACCTAGTACGTAAACTCATGGCAAGTACGGAAATTTTTGGGTCATAGTTGGTCATAATTTGAGCATGTAATTTGTAGGATATTGTACTACAGGTTTGCAGAGGATGCAGGTGTCACCTCATATCTTAAGGCTTCGAAGAAAAAAGGTGAAGGAGATGGAAGGGTGACCTTTTTCAGGACACTTGTGGTGCAGAAACTATACACAAAAGTTGTAGATTATTGTTGATGATTTTGGAGGACCAAAAGCTCCTTAGTGGGGAGGAATGATCTAGGTGGCTCTAGAGACACACATAGGACCAAGAGGGTTTATGAAAGATTAAAAATCAAAGTGATAGAAATGTCAAAAACTTAGTTTCAAGTTGAAGATCTCATTGTCCTAATCACAACGGTGCAAACATTTCATGAAACCGAGTTTGTATGTGAAAGTTAGAGCTGGTCAAAGTTGGAAGGTTAACTGGATGTCTTGGCAGCTTAAGGAGGCAACAAATCCGCAAAAATATGGCCACCGGATTCCGGCCAGCTTTGGCTTTGGCCGGATTCCAGGCTACTTTTTGGGACCGATAAAATTATTTCTTCAGTAAACAATCGATGGAATTAAAAATTTATTGTCTATTTTTAAAAAACAAAAAAAAAAATATAAAAAAAAGGGGCAGTTCGTGACCCCCGCCCCTACCCCAACCATATAACAAATCATATTTAAAAAAATGGGGGGATGGGTCATGACCCTCGCCCCCTCACCAAACTCTGTTACTATACATATAATACCGAACAAATGGTGGTTGCGTCGGGCCACTTGGAGGCAAACCCGCCCACCACATCAACGACCTTTACCACATATCATAAACGGTGAACGTTGTATGGGTAAGGGTTGGGTCGGGTCGCGTGGAGCGGACCTGCCTGCCCAATTTTTTTATTTTAATTACAATGATCAACCAAAATGAGAGGGGTGGGATTTGATCCCTTGACCCTTATCCTCCTAATTCAGATCTCAGCCAATATTCCACACGACGGACTTGGTAAAGTACGCCCAACAATTTTTATTTAAACCCATCTTTCTACAGATGCGCCCAAGGTAGGTCAGAGCAAGCACACATTTCACAGTTTATTATTATTTCATTTGTATGCAGGTGGAACCAAGTTCCAACATGCAGAGGTAGTGGAACCCTGATTGAGCCTCATTTCCAGAGGGGCCAAAATTTCCCAGTGCCCAAATTGGACAAATTTTATATGGAGTTTACACCTCTTGACAACACGAATCTGATGGCGGTGTCAGTTTCTGCAACGAAAGTCTCGATTTTTTGGCCATTTTCCAAAATGGGATGGTGTCGGATTTCAGCGTGTGGACAGTCGATTTCTTGCCATTCGACACCACGTTTACGATGGTGCATTCAAATCCAGCAATTGAGCGGCCTATTCTTTTGCCAACATTAGAGTTGATGTATATAAAGTGTTGTTTCCATGTACTTCTTTGATTATTGTTGTAGGATGCTTTATGTCATGTCGATTCCTGCTTGATGTATGATGTGGATTCTTCATGTTTATTTGTTGTTTTTGATTCCTGCTAATGTAAGATGCATAATATTTATGTGTATTGATGTGGTATGTATTTATCATGGACGATGATTTATGTTGTGAGATCCATTTGTTGCCTTGATGGCGAGATACACTTTGTCACCGTGTGTGAAGTTGTCATGCTGATAGGAGGTTTGTGATGAGTGATATTTCCTTGTAATGGAATGTCTCATGGAGAGACTTTGCCACTCATGTTGAGGGATTTTCCTTGTATGAAAATTCAACAGCATCCATGTACATTATCACCAGTTACAAAACTGAATGAAGTGGCCAACACCATCGAGACACCGAGGCCTGGAGACGTAGTCCACACTAGACGAAATCCATTATTAAACGACTTGCATTTTTGTTGTGTGATTGTTGACATGTTTTCCTCTTGATTATATCTGAATACGTGTTCATTAATGTTTTGATAAAATGTAATTCTAACACATCAACCGAAGCAAAAGGTCTTGGTTAAAAGGGTATCAGAAATTTACCCAAATCAGTCACCTCTAAGTTTGTACAAACCTCAGGTTGATAAAGTAAAGTAGTGCAACCTCTGGGAGTTGCAACATTCTTGGTGCAATATCAGGGCTCACCACTCTTTGGCATCATTGTCGGGGAGGTGTCTAGTATATGCTTTGATTTTGTTTTAGCATTATTTTCTACTTTAATTTTACATGTTGTTTCAAAAATATTGAAAATACAAAAAAATATGATTTTCATGCCTCGTAGGAGTAGGAATACTCAAGGAATTTTTTTACCAAAGACCCCCACATCACCACATAGTCACCCTTCACTCTTCTTCAGTGGCTATGAGGTTTAACACACCATAGGTGAGACTTCTTGAAAATTTTCACCAGATGAACCTACTTCACCTATTCAAACCATGGTTGAAACTGAAGCCCAAGGAGCATTTTTCATTAGAGAGGAATATGGGGAGAATAAAATGAAGAACATTAGCCCCTCGGCCCTTCCACATTTCCATGGACCTACCTCTGAGGACCCTGACTCATTCATGTTTGAATTTGTTATTGTCTGTAGGACCGATGATTATGCTTAAGATGATCAAAAGCAGAAGCTATTCCCATCTACCCTTAAGGATGAAGCCTTGCACTGGTTCATGGGTCTACCTAGGAACAACATCACTACCTAGCCACAGATGCAAGAGGCCTTAAACAACAAGCACAAAGATTACTGTAGGTCTAAGGAAACTAAAGATGAAATATTCAGGATGACTTTAGGGCTTGATGAATCCCTAAAGGACTATGAAGAGAGGTTCCAGTTAAACTATAAGAGATCCAAATGTACCCTTGATCCCGGATCACTTAAAATAGTACTTCTCCGAGGGATCAGGGAGGAGGTGATGGAAACCTGCAATATGCTATCAGGAGGAGATATCTACCAGTTACCTTATGAGATAATCAAAACTGTATACAAGAACCATTCTAGGCTAGCTAGGAAAAAAGGCAGAGCTATACAAAGTACAACCAATACCCCTTCCTCTTCCACCTCCATCAAGTATGAGATTGGAAATATGTTGGAGGACTTCAAGAGTGACATGATGCACACCTTTTCCTTGTAAATGGACACAATACAAATCAAGAGGAATCAAGAGGAAACATAAGGAGCCTTGGATATATTATGCCCTAGATGTACTATAAAACACCCTAGAAATGAATGGCCATTAAAGTCAAAGAGGTTTTCTTAGTCTGTGAGGAGAATCATGCCACAGAAAAGTGTCCCTCCTTACTTGGACTCAAAGTTGTATACCAAGATGAGGAAGTTGGACCAGAAAAACTCCGTTTCATCCATTAGAGGAATTTTGAGGTCTAAAATGGGCCTCCTAAGAAAAATGTACAACAAAAATAAACTTTATAAGAACCAATAGGATTCAATATGATGATGTCAACCATGGGGGATGATTCACCATTTTTTAAGGAAAAGGGTAAAAAGATTAAAAAATAATAAATTAATAAAACTACTTTTTCAACTCGTATTTTCAACTTATCTGCCAAAGTTTTTACTCAAATTTCGAGTGGGGGTACTCGTTGGATGAAAAATTTAATTCCTCATCCAAGGAGTACCCATGTTTCATACTTTCGATGGACCCTACTACATGAAAAATTAGAAATACATTAAAAAACATGATTACAATCACATTTTCATGTATTTCTCATTTTTTGTGTAGAAGGACCCATCAAAATTATGCAACATGGGTACTCCTTGGATGGGGAATTAAATTTTGCAACAAAGAGTACTCCCGCTCAAAATTTGAGTAAAAACTTTGGGAGATAAGTTCAAAATATGAGTTTAAAAAGTAGTTTTTTATTTTTTCCCTCTAAAATTTGATAATGTAATCAAATCTTATTTTATTATTTCCATTATTATTTTATAATTTCCTTAGGGGGCCCATTTTAGACCTCAAAATTCCCCTAATGAACCAAATAATTCCTCAAGGCCCTAGGTAATATCAGAAGGTTATGAAAGGTGCAACTTATTCATACAATCACAACAATTAGAATGCACATATGTAATATTGTTACACCCCCACTCCTCCATCTATGCCTACACCTCCTACTTGGCCTTACAACTCTCAATATCATCCCCAGCCTGTGAACCAACCATTTCAGTAGTATGTTCCTCAACAACCTCAATGGAAAAACCCATTCCAAGGGTGGAGGCCTAAACATAATCAACCACTTGCTCTAATGCCTCCACCCCAACCTCAATTTCAAGTTACTCATGCTGCTCCACCTAAGCTGCTTGAAATTCCCACACATCCAAATCTGAACATGAACAACAGACATGCATAGGAGGTTTATAGTGGAGAGACATCATATCCATCTTATGCCATGGATATACAGGAGATTAATCTCAGGTCGGGAAAAGTACTCCTATACAACCACCCTCCATCTCCACCTGTAGAGGTTGAGGAGGTAAAGGAAGAAAGTAACACTCAGATCCAACAACCTCCTTTCCCTGAGCGCTTGATCAATTCTAGGCAGCACACCCCAGAGGAGACTGAAATTCTAGGAAAACTAAAAAAATTGTGTGTAAAATGCCCCTTCCCCAGGCCATTAAGGATGTCCCTACTTACAATAGGCTCATCAAGGAAAAGTGCTTCAAGAAACTTGGGAGAAAGAGAAAAGATACCCCCACCATCAATGTAGTAGGACAAATTTCTGACTTAATGTTGGGAAGAGTGATATTCCCAAAGTACCTGGACCCTAGCAGTCCAGTTGTAGATGTGCACATAGATGGTGTCATAGTACCCAATACCCTGATTGATCTCAGGGATGCCATCAATTTTATGACCAAGAAAACTATGCTTAAACTCAACCTCCAAGGGATTTGATGAAATCCACAACAATTCTGCAACTTACAGATTGGTCCACAGTAACTCCGGAAGGAATTGTTGAGGATGTTATGGTTTCAATTGACTCTTGAGATTATCCTACATATTTCCTAGTTCTGTAGCCAAAAACCAAGTTTAATGGATATTCTCTCATTTTAGGGAGACCTTCGTTAGCCACTGCCGATGCTTATATCATTTTTCGGGCCAAAAACATGACTATCAAGAATGGGCCCTTGTCTAAACAATTGGTATTATATCCTCCAACCCAATCTTCCATTGACCATGACCTACCTATATGGTTGTAGGATGAAGAAGAAGATGAAGTATACAACAGTACCCCCATTTGTACCATAGATGTTGTTCTTAGAGCGGGGGAAATTGATGAAGATGAACTCATCGACCATGTCATTTAGAACCAGTCCCCCACTAAAAACCCGCTTGAAACCCTAGTAAAAGAATCTAAAAGCCACCCTTGGATGGAACTGCACTCAGTTGATTTAACCTATGAAACCACCAAGGCTGTGGAGTTCGGCCAATCCAAAACTCTATAAATTAACTCAAACCTCTTAGATAGAGAAGAAGAACAGTTATGCCAGCTTTTGAGAGAAAACCAAGATGCATTTTCTTGGGATTACAAGGAAATGAAAGGGGTGCATACCTCGGTATGCAAACATCATATTTACATTAAGGAAGGATGAAGGACTGTGCGCTAACCCCAAAGGCAGATGAGCCCAACCCTAAAATACATATTCAAGGAAGAATTGCAAAAGTTGTTGGATGCAAGTTTCATTTATCCTATATCAGACAGTGAATGGGTATCTACTCTTTTCCTAGTTCTGAATAAGAATGGAAAATGGTGAATCTATGTTGATTATCGGGAAACCAACAAAGCCACCAAGAAGGACCACTTCCCTTTTCCCTTTATAGATCAAGTCCTAGATGACCTTGCAGGAAAGAATTTATTTTCCTTCTTAGATGGGTTTAGTGGGTATAAATATATCCAAATTAGCCATGAAGACTGGGACAAGACTACATTCACATGTCCTTTGGGTACCTTTGCTTACATATTCCTACCCTTTGGGTTGTGCAATGCCCCGACTACCTTTCAAAGAGCCACCCTAAGCATTTTTTCTGAGTTATTCCATGAATCGGTTTAAATATACATGGATGATTTCACACCCTATGGGTATGAATTCTAGGAAGATCTCTCCAATTTGGGAAAAGTGCTGAGAATATGCATTGAGGTGCATCTCTCACTGAGCCCAAAAAAGTGTGAATTCTTGAAAAGAGCAGGAGTAGTATTGGGACACTCAATCTCCCAAGTAGGAATATAGGTGGACCCGAAAAAAAATCACCATCATCAAAAGGGTACCTTCTCCTCAAAAGAAGAGATATGTTAGGATTTTCTTGTGCTTAGCTGGCTACTATAGAAGGTTCATCAAAGATTTTAGCAAGTTGACTTCACCACTATTTGGTTGTTGGCCAAAGATTTTGAGTTTACTTGGTCTAGTCTCTGTCAAGAATATTTTGAACTCATTAATGTAAATTTAACTACTTCCCCCATTCTCCTCATTCAAAATTTTCCTTTCCCCATCCACACAGATGCATCAGACAAAGTTGTGGGGTAGCCTTGGGGCAGTTAGAAGAAAAATTACCTTATGCAATCTATTTCATTAGTAAGAACTTTTCTAAGGCCGAACTCCATTATACTGTCATAGAAAAGGAATTGATTGCTATTGTCCATGCTTTAAACAAATTTAGACATTATATCACTGGTTATCAGACCTTTGTACACACTGACCATGCAACCATAAAAAATTCACTGAAAAAACCAGATGTTAATGCTAGAATAACTAGATGGTTGTTACTATTACAATAGTTTGACCTAACCATTTTTGATAAACTTGGAAAGGAGAATGTTGTTGAATTTTTTTTTATCCAGGTTATCTCTATCTGCAGATGAAGAAGGAATGGTGGATGATCAGCTCCCTGATGAACGTCTCTTCACTATCTCAACACTCTCACCATGGTTTATTGAAATAGCTAACTACTTGATCGCTGAAAAAAGTTCCCTCCTAACCTCTCACCCAAGGAGAAGAGAAATATCATCAGAAAAAGCTCCCCTTTCACATGGATTGGGGGAAATATCTTCAAGCTAGGCCCTAACCAAATTCTCAGAATATTTGTGAGGGAGGAAGAATTTTTTGACATCCTCTTTGCATGTCATGATAGCCCTTGTGGAGACCACTTTGCTGCAAAAAGGACTGCCTTAAAATATTTGAAGGCATGTTACTATTGGCCTACCCTTCACCAAGATGACAGAAGATACACTAGTAAGTGTGACCAGTGCCAAAGGATGGGGAAACCTACACAGAGGTATGCGATGCCTTTTCACCCTCAGGTGGCTCTTGAGCCATTTGACAAGTGGGGCATGGACTTCATTGGACCTATTGATCCACAATCTAGCCAGAAAAAGTATATCATAGTCTGCACTGAATACCTGACAAAGTGGGTTGAAAAAAAAGCTGTGAAGGTAGCAACCGAGGAGAAGGTAGTAGAATTAATGAGAGAGAATGTGTTCTATAAATTGGGATACCCCAGAGAGGTAGTCATTGA
The DNA here is from genome assembly GCA_034641835.2 of Pinus albicaulis. Lineage (NCBI taxonomy): Eukaryota > Viridiplantae > Streptophyta > Pinopsida > Pinales > Pinaceae > Pinus > Pinus albicaulis. Next base: position 345,692,978 of record CM076574.1, on the reverse strand, counting down.
TCAACACCTTAAGGATGGAAGTTGAGTTAGACCTATATATATCAAAGGCCCAACAAGAGAGGTTGCTGTAATTAAATGGATTGGATGAGTTCAGGATGCAAGCACTCCTTCACACAGAAGTGATTCAGCTGCAAAGGAATTTCTGGCAAGATAAGCACATTAAGGATAAAACCTTTGAAGAAGGAGATTAGGCACTACTGTATGACTCAAGGTTTAAATATTTCAAAGGCAAACTGATAACAAGATGGCTGAGACCCTACAAAGTGGACAAATGTTATGATAATGGTCCAGTTCAGATCAAAACCATATATGAGGAAGGGATTCCCTACTTGTTAATCCTTATGGGCTTAAGTTTTACAAAAAGCCCTTATCTAGGGAATAATTTATAAATTCAATAAACAGGGAGGTGTATTTCATGGGAGACTCCATAGTTTCCAATGCCTACCCCTCCTAGAAAAAAAAGCAAAATAAATAAATAAAGAGGCATGGGTAAAAACCTCTTTGAGGCACCCAAGGCAAAATCTAGGGTTGGAAACCTCCATGATGCAATCCTGGAGCAAAAAGGGTAGAAAAAGAAAAAAAAACAGAAAATAAAAGATCCTTGGGTGAAAAATTCTTTGAGGTGCCCAAGGCGGGCCTGTGGGTTGAAAATATCTATGGAGGTAGCCCACTTTCCTTCAAAAAAAGGGGGGGGGGGGGGGATAAAATTTAAAAAAAAAGGAAAAAAAGAAAAAAAGGAAAGAAAAATACCTATGCACTCATTATTTATTTATGTTTTTTAGGTTATTGATCAAAGATGGTTTTTGGATCCACAGGGGCAGTTTTTCTTCATTTCTCCTTCTCCTCTGCTAGCACACTCCATGAACCACTCCAGCAAGCACACATTCATTCATTACACCCCTCAGATATGCAGAAATTTCATTTTTTTCTCCTGACTGTAATTGCTACAGGATTCCTGTAGCGCTACATGAAACTCCTGTAAATGATATAGGAAACTTATTCATGAAGGAATTAGCTCTCTCGAGGATTTCTAAACTTAAAGGAGATCATGATAATTCATTTATTGCATTTACCTACCATTCCTAACCCCTCATTTCACTCAATGCACAAGGATTTACTCCCTAAACACTATGTTGCACCATTAGCAGCTAGATCATCTGAAACATGGCATGAGACCTCTTCACTTACCTATCCACCACTCCATTCATTCCATGACTCCATCCATGACCTCCATAGACAATCTCCCTTTATTCCTAAGCAAGTTGAAGCTAGAAGAAGCCAAAAGAAGACTGTTATAGGAAATTGTAAAGTTTCCTGTAACAATTATGTGTATGGCACAACAAGGCAAAAATATGAAGAAAATTTGATGAAGATGGCTTCAAAATACCACCAGAAAAATTTAGGAGAGAAAGCACACCAACCAAGGCACCTGAAGACCTCCATGCAACACCTGCAAGAAGAAAATACAAAAAAATATTAAGAAGCTTACTCAAAAAAATCGGCCCACTCAAAAAATAAACAAGAAAATAAAAATACAACAAAGGAAATATCATGGTTGCAACCACCAACTCCAGCTCCTTTCACCAACTCATTATGCAACACACGAGTACCAGGTAGGCTCAGGTATGGCCCTTCACTTCTCTCTATGCATTCATAATGGAAAAAATGGTTTAATTTCAAGGTTTAGAGGTTTAAAAGGAAAAAAGGTTGCCAATTAACTTGGCCACCTTCGTAAGTTTAAACTGGAGGAAAGGCAAAAGTACATGCCACATGGGAAAGTCAAATCAAGTCAAGAGGGAGTGAAAGAGTATGAAGAGGTGATTACTAGGCTAAGAAATCATTAACTAGAGTGGGACCAATGGTCTCAAAGAGGAAATCTTGTGTTAAGTATGAGTCATAACCCCACTCCAAATTTAGTTAAAAATGCCATAAAGGTGAGTCCTGCATCATTTTCACCATCTCTCTGAGCATTACGAAGATAATTGAAAGAAAAAGAGCAGTGAGAGCCATCATGGAGAGTAGCATCGGAGTCAGAGCTTTCATGCACCATCGTGCTACAGGAAACAGAGAATTGCTACAAGCAACTACACAGGCATATTAGCAAGGGTACAGAGGGCAACACAAAGTCACCTATGGGTGAAATTTCTTCCTAAAGCATCCATATACCAAGAAAAAACACCAAAGGATAGAGGTAAGTGGTTTCCACCCTCCAAAACTAAAATTTACTCATGAAATTTACTCAAAGTAAGTTACAATTTAGAAATTAAAGGGTAAAAAAAAAATTCATACCGTCATCTCCAAGACATCTTCACATAACTTTCAAACACCTTACAACCTTCCTATCACAACCATAAAAAAAGGAAGGGAGATTCAATTGAAGGGAGCCCACTGATATTAAAATAATTAGGTAGCATCCTCAAGGCATGGGAGTTTTTAGAAACCACCAATGGCTAGGGTTCTTCGAGATTTTGAAAGGTTTTGATGAAGAGATAGGTCGAGAATTTGCAGTGGCTCTGTAATCACAGTTAGAAGAGAGAGCCACCATTGTGGTTAGGGGCCTAGCCATCACACTATCACCTAAACTCATAAGCAGAGTCACAAAATTTCTCTTAGGAGTTAAATGGGTTAAGGAAAGGATGCCAAGCACTGCAGCCAAGAAAAGTTTCTTTCTGCCAAGAGAAGAATAGATTGAGTACAAGAATGGAGTGAATAGAGAAATCCTTCCATACGACTAGGATGAAGTAGCCTTCGATATATTGAAATTAATTTATTGTGAAGGTAGACTTAGTGTGGTATATGGGTACCATTTTAGGTTGTTTAATGAGCTTAGGATTCTGAAGGAGAACTCCCTCTAGAACAAAGATTGAGAATCCATCATTTCCTCTTGAACTCCATAACAGACACGAGGAAAAATGTGAGGGAAAGAAAATACAAGCATTTGGCTCATCATGGCCTCATAAAACTGATAATGAATGATGCTTTGAGAAGATTAAGCATCCTTGTATATTGGTCCTCTTTCATAGACATGGATAGGGAAGCCTTCATGGCCACCCAAACATGAAAAACCTTTGCCTCTATCCTTAGAGAGAGGGAGGAAGAAGAAGAAGAAGAAGAGGAGGTTGAAGAGGAGGAGGAAAAAGAAGAAATGGAGATTGAAACAAAGAAAACAAAGATAGTAGAAACTGAGAAAGAAAAGGTTGAGGGGAAAAATGAAGAAAAGATAGAGAAAAAGAAAGGATTGGACCCTATTATATGCAGTGATACATCCCCTCAGCACACCAGCATGTCACCATACCATACATATTAGGAAGTGGTTGCTACCCTAGCCATTTTGAGCACACCTGTGAAAACAAAAAGGAAGAGGAAAACACCAATGTATTTCAGAACTAGGAAGAGTCAAATGGTAAGGCAAGGGAAACCATAGACTCCCACCAAAAGCCCTATTTCCATTGTGGAGTCACCAAAGAAAGATGATGAAGAAAGGATAGAGGAATGAAAGGTGTAAGAGGTCATATTATCTATGAGGGCCCCTGTGACCTACATTAGAATACACTCAGCAAAGTTGGCATCCCATACACTTCATGTGACCCCCAAAAAACCTCAAAAGACTGAAAAAGATAAAAACGCAAAAAAGAGGGTCTTCAGCAAGAAAAACAGAGTTTTCTACATGAAACTATGTCTTTTCTACAGGAAACTTCACCAAACCTAGAATTAGAGAAAATACCTTGGTCTAGGAAGAAAATACAACCATAGATGGGCAAGGGGTCAAAGAAGTTGAGGACAAGGCACAAGATGAAGGACAAGATGAAAACGAGGGAGAAAAAGATGATAAGGAGGAGCTCACCTCACCAAAACTGGTCCTAAAATATGTAGCAGTAGTGCCAAACCCTAGCCCTCAACCCAATCTCAGCTCCTAATACACATTTATTGAAGGGGGAAGATTGATTCCTCATAATTTCACAGTGCCTTTATTTTATCAGTTGGAAGAGGAGAGGGCACTACTCATCATTGGATGAAGATTGCCATAACCAAAGGTGTGCATGAAATAGGTCATGGAGGAAAAAGTGACTGAGTTGGGAAGGTATTTTTATGATGCTAGGCTTAGAGAATCCATGTTGAAAGAGTAGCTTCAGAAGGCCCAAGTAGAGAATGTAGCATTGTAGGATTTGCTTCAGCAAATGGACAAACAAATGGCCACGATGGAAAATTTGTGCATGGAGGCCATCCAACATAGATATCCATCAGATTCCTATGAAGTTTACCTCAAGGAGCTATTGCTCCTATTTCAAATCAAAACATTAGCCTCCCATGGACCCTTACCTTTTCAGAACTGTAGAAAATTCATTGAATTTTGCAACCAATCAAGTACGGCAGACAAAAGAAAAATGGTAGAATTATACATGCACAATCTTGTGTTGACATACTTGAACATTTGGGACCCCAATCCTAGAATGGGAGACATGCAGTTAATGGAATTAGCATCTTGGATGGTTAATGAGGTGACTATAGCACAAGAAGTAAGAAGGGTCATTAGGAGATAAAATAGAGAACCTCTACACATTAGGGAAGAACTATTCATCCCTAAGGGAGTCATCAATAACCATCTCAAGATAGAAAAGGATCTTGCACTTGTAGAAAAGTACCTCCACACACAAGCTCAAGCCATTAGGGGAATTTTGAGGTCTAAAATGGGCCTCCTAACAAAAATGTACAACCAAATAAACTTGATAAGAACCAATAGGATTCAATATGATGATGTCAACCATGGGGAATGATTCACCATTTTTTAAGTAAAAGGGTAAAAATATTAAAAAATAGTAAAATAGTAAAACTACTTTTTCAACTTGTATTTTCAACTTATCTCCCAAATTTTTTACTCAAATTTCAAGTGGGTGTACTCATTGGATGCAAAATTTAATTCCTCATCTATGGAGTACCCTTGTTGCATACTTTCGATGGACCCTGCTATGAGAAAAATGAGGAATACAGGAAAAACATGATTGCAATCACGTTTTTCATGTATTTCTCATTTTTCGTGTAGGAGGGTCCATCAAAAGTATGAAACATGAGTACTCATTGGATGAGGTATTAAATTTTTCATCCAACAAGTAATCCCACTCGAAATTTGAGTAAAAAATTTTTTAGATAAGTTGAAAAGACGAGTTGAAAAGGTAGTTTTTATTTTTTCCCTCTAAAATTTGATGATGTAATCAAATCTTATTTTATTATTTCCATTATTATTTTATAATTTGCTTAAGAGGCCCATTTTATACCTCAAAATTCCCCTAATCCATGGATCACTTTGATGATGTTTCTAGGTTGTTGGGAGATGAGTGCATAATGGCTAGTCAAAGGAGATGGAATAACCTCCCTCACAGCCTCAAAAACATGGAGTACCACACACCAAAAATATTGAGAGGTGCCCTAGAAAGAAAACCACTATAAAAGAGGGCCATGCAGGCCAGAAAGATTCAATGGCTTTTTTTGAAACTCAGTCCACCCTTGCTACTGGGGCTGAGTGATGGAAAAGACCAAGATGAGAAGAACAAAGAATGGGAAGAAGAAGAAAAGAATGATGGATTTTACCCTCCTGAAGGGACTCCCACACTTCTTCATTGGGAAGTCAGAGGGTCCATTAAAGCTTTGAAAGAAATGCAGAAGGAGGAATAAGTTGCTCATAATATGAGCAACCATTTAGTAGGGTGGTGGTGGTGGTGATGATCTCCATCATTAGGTACATTTGGAGGGGTTAATTGTCACCCTTTTGACTTATTAATTCTATTTTTCTCACATTTAATTATATTATGGTCTTATGTTGCTAGTGTAGATGGTGATTAAGGCTTGTCATACATCGAATTCCTAACATGAGTTAAATGCAGGAAAATCATGAAGATATTGCATTTTTTATGAAGATTTTTCCATTAAATATCGAAGTAGAAAGAAAGGAAATATTCTAGGGGGATTTTCCACCTCCTTAAATCCCAAAGGAAGCCAAGGGATTCTTGATATTCCCTCCAATAGCCCGAAATCAAAGGCAGCCAAGGGATCCTTGATATTCCCTCCAATAGCCCGAAATCAAAGGCAGCCAAGCAAACTCAAGATCAAGTGCACCAAAGATACACTTCACTTGTAGTTAAAGTGGAAACGTCACCTAATTTTTAGGGAGTTGTTGGTATCTACCCTCTATGTTAAATAGGGCCGAGTAAGAGCTCATTAGGATTCAAACTTTGAAGGAAGCTAATAGACTCTTAGCTATTGTAATAGGTTTTTTAGACTTTCATGTTTATGTAATGAGACTATTTTCTACAATAAGATGAGTATTCATATTTTGCTTCATTGATCTAGTTTCATAGGGCTAGGCTTGTGGGTTAGGTCCCAATCCGTTGGCCTTAGTCTCTCTTGTGTATTCATTCGTTACTTTTATGTCATTGTAGCTAGTTTTCTTATGAGGTTTTAGCTAGTTTTCTTACATTTAAATTCATTGTTTTTAGTTTGCTTCCATTTGTCTTTGTTGTAGATTAATCTTGCTTACATGTTGGTAGAATATTTTATAAACTCAGAAAGTTGTGTGTCAAACCTCCCTCTCTCATCTCTTTCATTGGAGCTTGAGGAGGGTAGACCTTCTCCATAGACCAAATTTTATTTTTAGTTTATTATTTCTTGGAAAGATTAGTTAGGTTGTTGTAGTGTCATGAACATGTTTAGAATGATGAGTTAGATTTATGTTTGTAGGCTAAAGTAGGTTTGATTTCCAAATTCAACTCATCTTTTCCATTTCCTTCATCATGAATTTGACAATATTTGTTGAATGAACAGGTAGATTCCTTGCAGGTTCAAGTAGAACAACAAAGGAGGACTTCACCAACACCTTTAGATTCATTTTTGACCCTTCATTAGCCTTATTTTCATCAAAATCGTTGTTAGCCCTGTTTTCAGATATTCCACCTTCACACCGTGACCAAACCCTAGAGGTGCAAGACAGGATTCTCAAGAGGTTCTGAGCTTGGCCAAGGGGTTGGCCACCTTCCACTCATCCAAACACACCACCACTCCACATTCCCTACACTTTTCTCACCCATTTTTGGCCTCGCATTTCCCTCGAACGGTTTCTTGTAGAAATTTAGGACTTTCCTATAGCATTACAGGAAATATGTAGTAGCACTTGCAGTAGCACTAGTGGGCCCCTCATTAAGCCCAAAAACCACCATCCACCTCATACAGAACTTCCAAAACCACCCATACACCTTCGTCCTTGCACCCATGAGTTCAAGCCATTCCTAAGCCACCTTAGCTCTTTCTCCTCCTATATATAACCAATGCATTTACAAACACAGTTAGGTCATGATCAGATTGATGGGTAAAAGCATGATAGTTAGAAAATGAAGTAGACAGAGTGTGTTTAGCCATTTGGCCTAGCAAAGTGTGATTAGGTTAGTCTTCTTTATAAAATATCAATTCAACAATTTACTTCATGAAAGATGCCTAATTTGCTTTCATTTCTTGCCATAACTTAATTTGTAGATTTATTTCATTGTACAGTAGTTAGATGTACTTTCTTACTAGAGAATAGTTATTTTATTACTAATAGAGTAATGGCTTTGAATCATTTGTAGCCCTAGGTCTAAATTTAGAAGTGTGACAGACTTCATTCAGAAACCCTAGAAATAAGACCCTTTCGTAGAGCTCAGAAGAAGATGACATGAGTAGAATGCATCTGCTGTGTATATAGCATTTTCACCTCCAAGTTTGTACAAACCCCGAGTTGATAAAGTAGAGTAGGGAAGCCTCTGGCAGTTGCAGCATTCTTGGTGCAATACCATGGCTCACCACCCTTCACCCACATCTGTGAGTGGAAGATATGCTCCCCTTCCTATGGATATTTGGGCTCAATATTTTGGATCTTGATGGTGGAAATAATAGCTCTAGGCCATGCACCAATAATATGCTTCCCTTTTTCATTTCCCTTGTCGGGTTTTGACTCAGAGTCGAAACATGCATCTAACTCTGAAGCCTTCATCTCAGCCACCAGTGTCTGCTTGGATCAACACTCACTTGTGTTGTGAGTGGGGCTCTTATGGAACTCACACCAGTTTCCTATGTCACCCTGGCTTGGCTCTGTCCTTTGTTCTATGGTTTAGGGGCACCTTTCTCTTGCTTTGGATTCACAAATCCAAAGTGTCGCTTATTTTGTTTAAATTTCTGCTTGATCTTGACAATGTATTGATAGGTGGATCCAAGCGAGGATATTTTTAATAATTCCATCTCTTCTTGGAAGTATTTGTTTAGACAAATGCAGTATTTGAGTACTAGATGCCACTCACAATCCTTGATACCAAAATTCATGCAAAGGGTATGAAAAATACTTGTGAACGCCAACATGTCTTCATCCCTTTCCTTCTATAGTGTGGTCCACTTTATGTACTTATATTCATACCTACCGCTAGGTTAATATTGTTCCTTTATGGCGTCTCGAAAATAATTCCAAGTGGGTGCAGCTGAAAATAGTGAGGGTTCCCTCTCATCCATCTGCTCATAGTAAGTTTCCCACCAGTCCTCGACGTGGGGGGGCACTTAAAGGAGTGAAAAAGTAATCTTTTCCCTATTGCAAAAATATTGAACCAAAAAATATCCTTCCAACAGATTTAACCATTTCTCTATGGCATCTGCATCTATTTGGTATTCAAATATTGGAATTTCAAATTTGACTTGTAACTTAAAGGGAGTGGTGCCTCCAGGGTGGTTGTTGGATGAAGATGCGTCACCTATGGGAATTTGTCTAAGGATCTACAAACATTTTTCCATAATTGTGTTCCTTTGTCACTCGAGGGCTTCTTCGAGAAATATTTTGAAAGGATCTCCTACTCCATCATCTTTCTTTTCATGCACCATGGGAGGCCATCGAGGTATACCCCAACCTTGGTTGGGACATGCAAAAAATAATAGAGAAAGAGCATATCGCTCTGATACCACTGATCCATATTTATGAAATAATGACATGGATTACATATTTAAATAGAAACATAGATCTACTGCAAAAACTGAACTTCAATTCACTATAATAATATACTGAAAATTGTTTACATGTAGAATGGAATAAACTAGCTCGAGTGATAGTAGCTTATATTTGAGAATATATGTAGTGGCTACATGCCTCTAAATTATGTTACAATGAGGCTCAATGACCTATTTATTTTTGAGAAACAATGAAAACCCTAAACATCCAAAAACCTAACCCTAGTATATGAATCAGGAAATGTTTTTGGGCCCCTTTGGGGTAAATTGTGTTAGGTCCCTATATTACTAGTATAGTCCCTTATTGTTGTTATTGTAACCCCCTTATTTTTATTATTGTACCCCTGTAACCCCCATATTGTTATTATTGTGCCCTTAAATTATTATTGTTAGGTCGGCTAGGATTACATTATGGCCCCACTAGGATTACATTGTGGCCCCATGGACTCATATATATAGAAAGGAGGTTTTGTAATTTGTATCATCCAAGAATTGTTCATTCATGTAATGTATTGGAGGTTTCCCCCTCGAAGTGGCTTATTTATAAGGCGTTGATATCTCTTTTCTTCTATTTTTGGAGCTGGTTTTACAACATTTGGTATCAAAGCTTTGGATTCTAGGATTTTGTTGCTCCAAACAAGTCATCGTGGCATTTTCGCTATAAATTTTTTTCTATGAAGGTTCAGAAGCTGAAATTTTTAGAGTGTGAAGACGCAATCCTAAGGAACAGCTTCGAAAAATTTCAGAGTTTGGTTTTCCACATTTTCGGAGATATGATCTGTGGAAGTTAGGTCTTTATGCAGGCTACTGAATTTCACTTAAAAAGGTCATCACGAAATTTTTGCTATAACTTTTTTTATACTAAGGTTCAGAAGGTGAAATTTTTAGAGCGCGAAGCTAAAATCCTAAGGAACATTATCACAAAATTTTAGAGCTTGGTTCGCAATATTTTTTGAGATATGATATGTGGACATTAGGTCTTTTTTAGGCTCCCGAATTTCATCTCAAAGAGGTGATTGTGGGAAAAGCTTCATAACTCTCTCTCTGAGCATCAGATTGGAATTCTGTAAAAAGTGACTAGAAGTACACGGACTGTAGTTGCTTATCTATAAATTTTAGAGCCAAAGGAGTAAACAATGACACATGGCAAGTCGTAAAAGTTCGCTCTACTGAACTAGTCTATAATTAGGTCATTGTGGGAGATTGGACATAACTTTGTCTTGAAGAATCCAAATCAAGTCAAACCTATGGCATTTGAAATAATATTTAGAGGAATACTACAGGGCTGAATTTCAGATATTTAGGATCTGCAAGTATATAGATAAGTCAATCTCAATATCAAGCTCCTCAAAAGCAAGTAAAAGGTGTGTAATTTTTTTTTCCAAATTGCATAAGTCTTGTTTGAAGAATCAAGTTGAATTGATTCCAATGGCATATTATAGAATAGATATCAGTATTGGATTCTCAAATGGCCCTAAAAATAATTCAACACCCATTAAGCCTTTAGAAGGCTCTACTATGATTCATGAAGACGAAGAATGACAACATGACATATCAAAATTACAAGAGAAAGTGCAACAAATTTCGCTCTCACAAAGAGCAACAAAAAATGACATGGAAGATTTGAAGAAAGACGTGGAAACTAAGATGGATGGTTTGAAGAAAGGCATGGATGGTTTGAAGAATGGCATGGAAGCTAAGATGGATGGCATGGAAGCTGGCATGGAATCTAAGATGGATGACATGGAAGCTAAGATGGAAAACATGAAGAATGATCTAAAAACAGACATGGAAGGTTTGACAAAGTTGATACAAGAAATGTTTCCTAATGGTGAAAGATAGTAGAGGAAACTCATGATGAGAACAAAATAAATGTTAATCGTGATTTCATAAACTCTAATGTTGGAGGGAAGAACCACCATATTCCAAAAACGGATATGAGGAAGTTTGATGGAAAGGATCCTGTAACATGGATACTACAGATGGAGCAATATTTTGATCTCCATAATGTGCAAAACACACAAAAGGTACGCATTGCAACTTTACATTTAGAACAAAATACATTTGTGTGGTATCGATGGCTTTGCTCCCGTAAAAAAATTGTCACTTGGTCAATTTTTACGAAGGAAATGATAGCACATTATGAGGATACAAAGAGCAACACCTTCTTTAGCCAATTGATAAATCTCAAACAAAAGGGTTTAATGGGGGAGCACATTGAGTACTTCCAAAAATTGAATATAAGGGTAACTGATATTCCAGAGGAACACAGGATTGATCTCTTCATAGGTGCTTTAAAGGATAACATCCAACATGAAGTTCACGTTTTGGAACCTGATTCATTGGAGAAGGCATTCAGGTTGGCAAGAAAAATTGAATGTAAAATTATGGTGACAAGGAATCCTACCACTCACTTCTATAAAGATGGAAGTGTTGCTACTCCTAGATTTCCACAACCTACAAGGTTGACACCACAACAATTGGAAGAAAAAAGAGCAAAAGGGCTTTGCTACAGTTGTGATAGAAAATACACTAAAGGTCATAAGTGTGCTGAGAAGAAATTATTTTACATAGATTATGAAGAGGAAGAAGAAAATGAACAAGAAGAGGATATACACCAGGAACCAGCCCTAGAAGAGGAAGAAATGAGTCCAACCATATCGTGTAATGCATTGGCAGGAATTACCACTCCTTAAAATCTCAAGATAGAAGGACATATCAAGAAGAAAAAGGTAATAGTGTTGATTGATTCAGGTAGCACCCATAATTTTATTCATTTTAAGGTAGCCAAGGAATTGAATTGTTTCATATACCCAGCACTAGAATGTCAAGTGATGGTTGAAAATGGAGGAACTATAAATTGCTTTGGAAAATGCCATAATATCAAGATAACCATGGGGGAATATTTATTGAATAGTCCAATGATTTCCATTCCTATGGGAGGTGTTGATGTTGTACTAGGAGTACAATGGTTACAATCTTTGGGAACGGTAGCTTTTAATTTTCAAGAACTTTTCTTGAATTTTTTTTCAGAAGGAAAGGAATTAGAATTACAAGGTATTGCAGGGAAGCCAGGAAAGATAATAAGCTCTAATGTCATGACAAATCTTCTAAAGAAATAACAATGAGGCGTAATTGCACAATTATGCTCACTAGAAGTTCCAACATAAAAATCATCTATTTATGTAGGTCTCCAAAAAGTCTTGGACAATCATTCCAAGGTGTTTGAAACTCCCAAAGGGCTCCCACCTATTCGTGATCACGATTATGCTATTCATTTGACTCCAAGAAGTGTTCCTCCAAACATCAGGCCTTATAGATATCCTTATGTCCAAAAGAGCGAAATTGAACATATGATTGCAGAAATGTTAGAGTCAGGTATAATTCAACCTAGTCAAAGTTCTTTCTCTACTCCTGTAGTATTGGTACACAAGAAGGATGGATCATGGTGCATCTGTCTGGATTATAGGGAGCTCAATAAGCTCACCATTAAAGATAAATTTTCCATTCCTGTGATTGATCAATTATTGGATGAATTACATGGAGCAATTTATTTTACCAAGTTGGATCTTCATTCAGGATATCATCAAATTAGAATGAAGACTGAAGATATTCCAAAAACAACATTTCGAACTCATGAGGGTCATTATGAATTTTTGGTCATGCCTTTTGGCCTTACCAATGCACCTTCTACATTTCAAGGGTTGATGAGTTCCATATTCAAACCCTTCCTTAGAAAATTTGTGCTAGTAATTTTTGATGATATACTAATCTACAACAGGTCTTGGAAGGATCATGTTGAACATGTTGACAGGGTGCTCAAACTATTGCAGGAGAAACAATTATATGCAAAAACATCCAAATGTTTCTTTGGAGTACAAGAGGTGGAATATCTGGGTCATATTGTATCTTATGAGGGTGTTAAGGTAGACCCTAACAAAATTAAAGCCATTAAGGAATTGGAAGTCCCCACAACCATAAAGTAGTTGCGAGGATTTTTCGGGTTAATAGGGTATTATCGCAAGTTTGTTAGGAATTATGGGAGAATAGCAGCACCTCTAACAACATTATTGAAGAAAGATGCATTTTCATGGACTCCTAACGCAACTAAGGCCTTTGAACATCTTAAAGAGGCAATGTGCCTAGTATCGGTCTTAGCTACGCCAGAGTTCACAAAAAACATTATTGTGGAATGTGATGCCTCAAGAAATGGAATTGGTGTTGTTTTAATGCAAGAAGTAAGACCCATTGCTTTTGAAAGTCATCTAATCAAAGGAAAGTATTTATAGAAACCTATTTATGAGAAGGAAATGTTAGCAATACTGCATGCACTAAAGAAATAGCGAACTTACCTAATGGGAAGACACTTTAAGGTAAAAACTGAACATGATAGTCTTAAACACTTTTTGGAACAAACACTATCTTCAGAAGAGAAGAAAAAATGGGTCACAAAGATGTTGGGTTATGACTTTGAAATAATCTACAAAAAAAGGGAAGCTAAATGTTGTTGCAGTTGCACTCTCAAGAAAGAATGAAGAGGTGGAAGCATTGCTTTGTGCCATTTCTATTATCCAACCAGATTGGATAACCGAAGCAAGAGATGAATGGAAGAAGGATTAAGAAGTGTGGACATTCATTCAAAATTTGCAGCAAGATTCTAGTATATCTGATACATTTAGTTGGAAAAATGATTCCTTATGGTACAAATATCACTTATATCTTTGTAAGAATTCCCAACTAAAACAAAAGATTATTTTGAAATTGCACACTTTTCCTTTAGGAGGACACTCAAAATTTTTAAAAACTTACCACAGGGTGAAGAAATAATTTTTTTGGGATGGCCTTAAATCTGATATTCAAAAGTTTGTGGCGGAATGTTTGGTTTGCCAGCAGAATAAAGTTGATACATGTAGAATGGAATAAACTAGCTCGAGTGATAGTAGCTTATATTTGAGAATATATGTAGCGGCTACATGCCTCTAAATTATGTTACAATGAGGCTCAATGGCCTATTTATTTTTGAGAAACAATGAAAACCCTAAACATCCAAAAACCTAACCCTAGGATATGAATCAGAAATTTTTTTTGGGCCCCTTTGGGGTAAATTGGTACGTCAATGTCCCAGGTTTATAACTTTGGCATACAATTTCTGTTTGATGTGTATAATACCTCGTTAGAAAGATCTATCCCAGGACTACAACATTCAATGAAACAAATTGTGTTGATGGTTACAAGTATGACCATTTTCCCAAAATATTCCTTTAGGGCCTCAAAATGGCTCCAGAAGTTCAGGGCCCAAAAAAATTCCAAAAATAGAAAATTGTGCTACAATTAAGGAAACTGAAAGAAACAATGGTGGGGGTCCAAGTGGAATAGGTGGATGGCCACTAATATCCACCTGGAGAAGTCATCTTCCCTTAAGAAGCAATGGTCCCCATTGTGTTGAGTGTATCCATGAGATTGGGAAACTTCTGCTGAACTTGGTCCCTGGTGAGCTACTTTCCTTGGTGCAATATTTGGATAGCTTTAACAACTCGATATTGTTGGATATTCTGTTGGCGAGTGTTTTTTACCTATGTGTACACAATTTGATCAATTTTTGCCTATTCAATGCAGCCTGGGTTGAGATCGATTGGTTTCAAATTCTCAACAATGGTGGAAAGTATGGTCGAAGGCGGTCCACATTAAATATGCGGTGAAAGCCAAGGAAGGTGGGGATACCGAGATCAAAAGCATTGTCTCCCACAACCATGGTGATGGTGTAATGGCTGTTTTAGAGTAGTAAAAGGTTATGATGGGCTCTAGCGAGGTGTTCTTTCTGCAAATGTAACCAAAATTTGTCACCCACTTGAAACTTATGGGGCACTCAATGTTGATCATGTTGTTGTTTGTATTTTCCATTGGTTTTCTCTAGGATGTCATGAACCTTTTAGTGGATGTTTTGAATGTGCTCAATAAATCAGGTGCCTTTATCAGCTTCAGACTGAACATGGGAATCTTATTCATGTGTAGTTGCAAAATGCAGTGCAACATAAAGGGGACATAATGGTTGAAAACTCAGGCCCACATCCAAGGGATTGTGGCTAGTCAAGCTATGGAGAGCTCTGTTATAGTTGTGTTGCACACAGGGAAGACTCCCATCCCATTTCCACATATGCTTAGAGTTGTACATGTGTAGTGTATGCACAATAATCCTGTTGACAACCTTTGTCTGGCCATTAGTATGGGGGTGGAATGTAGTCGACCTGGTGTCCAACCATCTCCAAAGGATTAACGAAAACATGCATAGGAACCTGTTATCCTGATTTGATATTATGGTCTGCGATCTTAAAATGTACCCACACTCGTTCAAATAAGATTTTGGCAATGACTTATGTTGTGATACTCTTCTTGTAGGCAGCCAATATGACCATATTAGAAAATCTGTTGATGACCACAAATACATAGTCATTGCAATGCTTGGTAGAAGGAAGGACAAACATATAGTCCATGGAGATATTTTTCTAGGGCCAAATAGGAGTAGGCATAGGAGTATACAAGCCTTTATTCTTAATAGTTGGCTTGGATACAACACAGGTAGTGCCAGTGTAATGTTCCTTTTTTGGGAATTTATGCAATGTGGTCCTCAAGGACGCTGTATAAGGAAGGAAATGCAAAAATAAGTTGTAAGGGGACTTGGATACCTTAGTTAACACACCATACATTACAATTCCAGAAGTTGAGCTCAAATAAATAACCCTAGGAGGGTTATTTAGACCTCCTTCCCTTCAGTATCTTGAAAAGGTGCTCAAAGAGTGAGCTACAGCAACATATGAGCATAATCATGAAACTCTGAAAAACTATACATATCAATACATGGAATATAATACAACCATAATTTTTATTAATATATCAGCTACAATATACAGAAATATCTTGAGGGACAAGCCACTCAAGCTACTAGAATCAGTCTCCAATGATCAAACCATGAAATACATGAGTTGCTGCAACTGCAAAAAATGCCGGAGAGTAGTGACAGTGCTGCCTATATTAGATTAGCTACTGAAATAGATGCATAAACATGAAATATGGCTGAACTATACAAGAAATTCCCAAGAATAGAAGAATGGGCTCCAATACAAGATTTCTAGCCAATCTAGAAGAGATTGCTAGAAATGTCAGAGAATATACAATGTGACAATTTGAATTGTCACTACAACTGAATCAAAATAGAAAATGAGGCTGTAGCAGATCAGAAATAGTGATGCCCTCCTCTGATAGTGTATCTAAGCAAAAGGCTAATCCTTTTACTTAGAAACAACTCCTCCTGATGAGCTCAAATGACCCTCCCAGCAACTGCTTTCCAAAATAACGTAGATCAAGCTGGAAACTGCGCTGTGAGGGAAGCTGGATGGTTGGCCTAATTCCAATGATATGAAAATAAGACCAGGAGTCTTCCTCACTAATCCTCCAATGAATAGCTGAGCTCTCCACTGAAAAACAAGCCAAGGAACCACTCAAGAGATCCTCTGTTGCTGCACCTAGCAGCACAAAGTTATCCTGCTCTAGGAATAACGTTGTGACTGAAGGATGTAGCTTTGGCCAAATGCTGGAATGAGGAAATGCAGCTCTAGAACCTCTCCTTCCCTGAGGATGAGGTAGGGATTCCCGACTGGGAACACCCTAGTGCTATGCAGCACTACACTCTTGCTAAACAGCAAGAGGAGCGAAGTCTCAACAGACTAAGAAAAATAATAATCAAACATGAAGAAAAATGGCTCTCCTCCTCTCCTTATATAGCAAGTGCTCCTCTCCACCATGGGTCCCATCCACATGTGCCTTCCAACTCATACATGTGATCCTCCTCTAAAACTACGCAGTCCATCAAGGAGATACATTGTATCTAGACAGTGCATGTGGACTTGGTCAAAATGTCTAGATCAAGTATGATCCAGTCATGTTCACACCATGTGGTGCTCAAATCAGCTGCTTTATTATTCCTCTTTTCACACAAGGAGTGTTATTTCTTCCTTCTCAAGGATTATGGAGTCTCCTTTCCCATTTTATTTAACTAAATAAAATATTTCTAAATATAATGTTCCTTTTAGCTTGAGGCTAAAAATTGGGAACATTACAATCCTCCCTCTTTAAAATGTTGCTTGTCCTCAAGCAACTACAAGGTAGAGAAAAATTCCTCCCCCTCTTATTGTGGCCTCCTCATCAATAGAGCCCACCATAGCTCATCAAAGTATGCAATAAATCTGTCCTCCATGTATCCCTCCAAGTGTGTAAAACCAAAGTATACATCATGAGATAATAGAGGATGTAAATGGAAATATCCTTGTTTTTCAATAGCCTCCTCCAGGTAGGAGTGATGAAAAACATGGGAATTCTTATTCCCAACGAGTGACTCCTTCACCCATGCAATAATCCAAATGAAATGAGCCATCCTAGGTAGCTCATCAAAGCAGTCCTCAACCCCGGATCTATGCAACATGTTGGGGCTGAATGGAGAGTTTAGATTTTCCCATCCAAGTAGTTTCTCCCTCCATTTATGATAATTGTGAGGGGGTTGCTAATATTGGGATGAAATTTCATGGCCTTTAAAATTGGCCCAAGCCTCCCCACAAATTGAATCAACCATGAAGTGCTTCCTCCCACAACGCATTTCCTCCCAATAGCTCCTCCTATATGGAGAGAAAAGCAGTGACATGGCAATCATAGTGTGCCCATTGTTTCTCCTGAAACATACAACATGTGAAAAGGGGAGAATCATACTCCCAATGGGCATCTTTGACTCCAAGCCCACTCTCCAAACAAAGCCTCCCATGAGTATACAAATATCGGTAACATATGGAAGCAAAATACAATGAAAACAAGCTACCACATGGCAACTGGAGAGTTAATCATAGTTCCACATGAGGAACCAACGTAGTGCATTCCATGCCTGCCTCAAAACAAAAGATAACTAGTGCTTTAATAGCCACTTGTTTTCTGCCATAAACATCTCATAAGGTGAAAACATGTAAGTACAAGTTGGTGCCAATGGTGCACACCAAGAAGTATGTGGCTTCCCCCACAAACCAACATTAAGGTAGCCAAAATTAATGCTACAAGTAGCTGCAAGTACATTATACAAAATGAAAGAATGGATGATCCCCCTTGATACAATATGCTGCTCATGTAAAGTAAAGAAGTAAAAAACATAATATGGAATTATACCTTCTTTACCATGTACTTGATACTTTGAGCTGAAATGGCTCAACTGAAAAAGCTCCCTCACTCCCAATGAGTAGGAAGGTGGCTGTGACATCCTTTCTATCACCATCTAGGCTATGCATCTCTCCATATGCTGATATATGTCCTACTAAATTCCCTCCCAAGTGAACTCCTGTAACAAAACAAGATATGCATCAAGGTGCATAGCTAGGAAGTCCTCATGTGCCGTATGTAATAGTTTCTCCTTGAGACTAGATGCCCAAGTCAAGAAGTTTCTGCCATAACAATAGATGACCATATCATCCACCATGTATCTTTCATCTCTCTCTGGGTCATCAAGAACCATGCATGCACCAAGATCCTTGGAGTACTATACCGAAAGCTGAGACCTCCAATACGGATCAATCCTCCTCATAGACAACGCTGGTGATCTAGCATGTGAAGCTCCCCTCATGCTGCTGCCTATTAATTTAACATCCCTCATGCCAAAGTCATCCTCCAAAATGCTACCATGCCCATCATGCAGTTGCTCATGCTAAAATAATGATGGTGTCCTTTGGAAGTTGGCCTCCCATGAGAAGCTGTCATCCACAAGGAATCTCCCAACCTAGGCCAAAGTAAGCATGAGTGACCTACATCCACTCCTATGTATGTAAGAGTCCTCCCTCAAAGGAAGTATCCTCTTCTTCTCCAAATATGAGGAGAATTCATCCCACATCATGAAGATTCCATCCTCCATCCCTGCAGCAAACTCTGTCAGCGCAGTATAACTGATGAGAGTGGGTGATACTAAAAATGAGAGAGTGTCTCCCTCCTTCTTGGGCTTATCCAAAAATCTTTTCACTATGTTGGACTCCTCCAATGTCTTCACCTCTTTGGAATCCAAGAGTGGTGAATCAAGTGACAAGATTCCCCTCATCAACTCTAGATCAGGTGGCCCCCCAGGTGGAATTCCTCCATATAGTGAGACATCAAGTTTAGAAGTGGACTGTATGTATGAGTGGACTGATTTGTCCCTCTCTTCACTACGTTGTATAGTCTCCTTATCTTGTGAAAAAACTTCCCGGCATAGATAAGGGTGTATCAACCCTTGATGCTAATCCTTCTCTTCTTCCTCCATCTCACAATCCCCAATAACTGCTACATATGATTCTGAAATTGTGCCATGGTTCCCACATGAGAAAACATTTGGAACTTCTTTCAAAGGGACAAGGGCTTCTTTAATGGAAGCAAAGGCTCCCTTCTCACCTCCATGTGGTAATGGATCTCCTCCCAATATGATAGCATTGTTGGTCCTCTTGTGCTCATCCTCCCCATCAATAATTGAGATTACCTCATCATCAAGGAGAGACCCTAGATCTTGGTCATCTCTTGAAGGAAGTACCTCCATGACTTCAAAAATGGAAGAGGGCCCTTTACAAAATGGGTATCTTGCCCTTGGCAAGCCATCATACATGTTTTCATCCCCTTCGGAAATAAGGAATGGAGTTTGTTTTACGGTTTCATCTAATGCATGCAAAGTGTTTGAAGTTATGATACATGATGATTCAAATTGACTTCCATCAAATTTCTCCACCAAACCCTTAGTGAATTCATGATATGTTTTTACATTTGCATGACAATGTGAAACATAATTTTCAAACCAACAATCATGAGCCATACCTTTGAGTTGCAATGCTGCTCCTCTAATGGCCTCATCTTCTTCCTCCATCCTCCTCGCAATGCAAGTGGGAAATGGACTGTGCTGTGGATCTACATGTGTGGCTGAATGCCCACACCCATCATGATAATAGCTAGGGCTTGCTTCATCTTCAAACCCTCTCAAAAACTTTCTACAATTCTCCCTCTCTGTTTCCTTGAGATCTTCAATGATACCCTCCATGGTCTGGAAAAGAAGAAGGGAGACCTCCTCTTCCTTCCTTCCTCTTTTCTTGTTTCCTTTGTACATATCCTCTAAGTGAGGATATTCTCCTTCTAATGGCATATTATCTTGGGCTGCACAATCTGAGCCAAGATTGATGCTCTGATACCACTGTAATGTTCCTTTTTCGGGAATTTCTGCAATATGGTCCTCAAGGACATTGTATAAGGAAGGAAATGAAAAAATAAGTTGTAAGGGGACTTGGATCCCTTATTTAACACACCATACATTACATTTAAAAAATTTGAGCTCAAATAAATAACCCTAGGATGGTTATTCAGATCTCCTTCCCTTCAGTATCTTGAAAAAGTGCTCAAAGAGTGAGCTACAACAACATATGAGCATAATCATGAAACTCTGCAAAAATGTACATAGAAATACATGGAATATAATATAGCCATAATTTTTATTAATATATCAGCTACAATATACATAAATATCTTGAGGGACAAGCCACTCAAGCTACCGAAATTAATCTTCAATGATCAAACCATGAAATACATGAGTCGCTGCAACTGCACAAAATGTTGAAGAGCAGTGACAGTGCTGCCTATATTAGAGTAGCTGCTGCTATAGATGCATAAACATGAAATATGGCTGAAATATACAAAAAATCCGAAGAATAGAAGAATGGGCTCCAATACAATATTTCTAGCCAATTTAGAAGAGATTGCTAGAAATGTTGGAGAATATACAATGTGACAATTTGACTTGTCATTGCAACTGAATAAAAATATAAAATGAGATTGTAGCAGATCAGAAATAGTGATGCCCTCCTCTGATAGTGTATCTAAGCAAAATGTTGATCCTTTTACTGAGAAAAAACTCCTCCTGATGAGCTCAAATGACCCTCCCAGCAACTGCTTGCCAAAATAACGTAGATCAAGCTGGAAACTGCACTGTGAGGGAAGCTGGATGGTTGGCCTGATGCAAATGATATGAAAATAAGCCCGAGGGTCTTCCTCACTAATCCTCCAATGAATAGCTGAGCTCTCCACTAAAAAACAAGCCAAGGAACCACTCAAGAGATCCTCTGTTGCTGCACCCAGCAACACAAAGTTATCCTGCTCCAGGAATAACGCTGTGAATGAAGGAGGTAACTTTGGCCAAATGCTGGAATGAGGAAATGCAGCTATAGAACCTCTCCTTCCCTGAGGATGAGGTATGGATTCCCAACCAGGAACACCCTAGTGCTATGCGGCACTGCACTCTTTCTAAACAGCAAGAGGAGCGAAGTCTCAACAAACTAAGAAAAATAATAATCAAGCATGAAGAAAAATGGCTCTCCTCCTCTCCTTATATAGCAAGTTCTCCTCTCCATCATGGGTCCCATCCACATGTGCCTTCCAACTCATGCATGTGATCCCCCTCTAAAATTGCGCAGTCCATTAAGGAGATACATTGTATCTAGACAATGCATGTGGACTTGGTCAAAATGTCTAGATAAAGTATGATCCAGTCCTGTTCACACCATGTGGTGCTCAAATCAGCTGCTTTGTTATTCCTCCTTTCACACAAGGAGTGTTATTTCTTCCTTCTCAAGGATTATGGGGTCTCCTTACCCATTTTATTTAACTAAATAAAATACTGCTAACTATAATGTTCCTTTTAGCTTGAGGCTAAAAATTGGGAACATTACAGCCAGATCTAATGTATTTTCCAACATCATGTCAGAGATTTTACCAATAAAAGTACTTATTTAGTATGGCCACATTTTTCTCCACACCAAAGTTTCATGTGACCCGACTCTAGTGTGCCTCCCAAATCAACTTGAAATTATCACTTGAAGGAACATAAAGGTGGCCTAGGTATTACAATAATGCATCATGGAGGTGGAATTCTATAACTTGCTTTCCTTCCACTAAAATCTATTATGTGGTGGCTAAATCTGGATCATTTTTGTATAGATGTGGCCATCCAACGGTCTCGTGGCCACAAGAGTTTAGAAAAGTGCTTAG
Organism: Pinus albicaulis; assembly: GCA_034641835.2. Lineage (NCBI taxonomy): Eukaryota > Viridiplantae > Streptophyta > Pinopsida > Pinales > Pinaceae > Pinus > Pinus albicaulis. Next base: position 345,670,889 of record CM076574.1, on the reverse strand, counting down.
TGCTACAACTGGTGGTCGAATGAGGTAATCTGCATCATGATTGGTGTTTCCCTTCTTGTACTTTATATTCATATGGAATTTTTGCAGTTGTGTGGCTCACTTCTTATGGAAATCATTTTTCAACTTCCCTTGGGTTTGTATAAACTGCAAGGGTCGGTGAACTATGTGGATGAATCTCCTTCCCAAAAATGTAATGTTTCCATTATCGACAAGCCTACATGATGGAATGAATCTCCTTATAATAGGTGAGGTATCTTCTAATTGTATTGGAAAGTGTCTCATGTAGATATGCCACTAGATTCCCTTGTTTGGTGAGAACTGCACGAATAGAAAAATCCAATGCATTTTTCTCAATTTCAAATGGTTTTTGCAGGTTTGACAATGTGAGTACTGGTGTAGAGCAGAGGCACTGCTTCATCTCAACAAATTCTCTCTGTTAGGATTCAGGCCAAAATAACGTTTCTTTCACTCTAGCCTTGGTAGCTTGACTCAAAGGACAAGAGATATGAAAAAATCCCAACACAATCCTCCAATAAAAATTGGAAAGGACCAAAAAGTTGTAAAGCTCTGTTAGAGTGTTCAGGGTTGGTCAATCCTGAATGACTTGGATCTTAGTCGGATCCACATGCATGCCTTGGTCATCAATCATGTAACCCAAACATTAGATCTCTATCATGCCAAATATGAATTTATCCAAGTTGTAACATAGTCTGTGATACTGCAAGGTTTGAAGGACCCACATGAATGTGTTGCAAGTGCTCTTCCCAACTCTTGTTGAATATGAGGATGCCTTCCAGATATACAACCGTGAACTAGTCGGTAAAGTGATGCAATATGTTAGCCATCAACGTCATAAAAGTTGTAGGGGAATTTGTTAACTCGAAAGGCATGAACAACCACTCAAAAAGGGCCTCCTTGGATTTGAAGGTGGTCTTCCATACTTCCATGGGTTCTATTTGAACCCAGTGATAAGTGAACTTTAAATCGATCTTACTGAAATTTCTTGGACCCTTTGATATGGTCAAGAAGGTCGTCAATTCGTGGGATTGGATACCTATTTCTCATAGTGATTTTATTTAGTTCTTGATAATCAATGTAGAGTCTCCAAGTCCCATCCTTCTTCTTTACAAGTACAATCGGGCTCCCAGAAGGTGAGGAACTTGGTAAAATGTTCCCTTTTTGCAGAAAATCCTAGAGGTAGGATTTAAACCTGTAAAAAAATTATCTGCAAAAAAATTCTTAAAACCTACAATAAACAATTAAAAATAAAACATAAAACAAATATATACAAAGTTTTTCCCTTGCATCCCAAAACTAGGACTTCCAAATTGATTTTTCATTATATTTCTTTCAATGTTACAATACATAAATATACATGCCAAAGCATTCATAAAATCCAATCCATTAACCCTGGATTAGAACAAAACCATAGTTCCCTTGACTAGATCAACAAAATACCATGGGAAGAAAACCATTGTGCCCAAAACCATGTGCAAAATTCATGCACAAAACCATAGGTAGGTCAGTCGAACTATTATAACATATATCCAACACCCAAAACTGGATCTTCTACTTGATTTATTCATGGAAATAATATAACACACACCCAAAACTAGATCTGCTTCTTGATTTCTTCATTTTATAGAATAGAGTGGAGGTATATTGGCCCATTTTGTAGATTTGCTCTGAGAGTCGGATCGATTGACTGCTTCACCTGACAGTGTGAAGGTACCCTTATGGGAAAGTAGAAGATGTCTTTATATTCCTCTATGACCTTTTCGATCTGCTTTTGATACATGGTGGGACCCTTCATGAGGGCCATGGATGTGGCCACAATATTCCCCTTACTTTGAGAAATAATAAAAAAGAAAGCAAATTTTCTATTCTGGGAGATGATCTTACTGCATTGCTTAGAAAAGAAAAAAGAGATGACAGTAGGCGGGGCTACCTCTGGTATTTTGTATAACTTAATATCCAAAGTGATAATAAAAATGAGAGGCATTGACTCATACACATCATGACACTTCCATAAGTATGGTTGGCCTAATAATACATCAAAAACTTCAAGAGGAGAAATGTCACACAATACCTCACCCATGAAGGTTTTGATGTTATAGGGAAAATGAAGATGTTGGTTTACACGAAGATATTATCCTCGATTGAGCCACCATATGGTGTGTGAATACGTCTGTGGTGTGGTCGGTAGGCCATGTTATCACTCCCCCTTGCTTCCCAAGGTTGAGAATGGAGCTGAAGGAAGGTAACCATAGACCAATCTTTAAGTCAGGTAGCTAGCCCTACCTAGAATAGAGATGGCTCTCTCAATGTAATTTTTCAGTCAAAAGAATGACTAAATATAATGTATTAGGATAGTTATGATGCTTAGTAGATTAGGGTTTTTGTTTGTTTGGAGTTCTACTGGATAGAAATGACAATTAGGAAACTAGGTTTAGGGATTTGATCTGATTTAAAAGGTTTAGTTGCATAAGTAAGGGTGAGGCCAGGTATGTAAGATAATAAGCATGATTAATTTTCGATTTTGTATAGTGTGATTTGAGAGGGAGTCAGAATGGGCAATAAATTGAATTCATTCATCAGAAGAACAGAGACAATTTCATGTAAATGTTATAGAAACAGAGCATGGAAATCATGATTTATGTCAATAAAATAATAAGACTTAGCATAAAGAAGAATAAATGTGAAAGATGAGTAACATAACATTCAACATCATGGGTTTACAGAGAAAAACAAATGTTCAAAGGCATACCATAGGAGCCTCAACACTATGTCTGCAACATTGTCCTTGATTTTATTAGCAAAAGCTTGTACAATAGCTCCACTTCAAATAACAACTATCCAACCTCTAAAAAAACTTGAGGTGGACTAATTATCGAATATAGAGTTCAAGACACCTCATAGGGTCAAAATCCTATCCAAAAAATATCATAATTACATTAATTGAGTCACTTCGTAAAATCTAGGGAAGTTAGAAACTTATCCCTGAAATTTAGCTAAGGACTAGGAGTGTGTGTCTCCTCCATTAAATTACATGTTTCCTCATCATAGAGGAGAAAAAAAACTCAAACAAATCAATTGCCACCTCATGCGACAACTAGCATAAAATTTCTGGAGTTTTCTAGGCAAGACATATGTCTGAAAGGAATATTATGAAGAAACCTCCCGCCTAGTAGAAACGTCGTACTAGTTTAATAGAAACATCATGCCAGTTTAACAGAATCATTGCACCAATTCAGGGCTGATTTTGACCCACTTAGGAGCATCCAAATGAAAATTTGAAAGTTGTGCTGAGTAGCCATGTGAGTCTAGTTTCCAGAACATCTTGAATTTTTGGAAAACACCCACAGGAAGGCCTCCAAAAGTGTTTTTTCCCAACCTCACTCCAGAATCGCCGCGCCTACTCCAAAAAAGCGGAGAAGCTTAGAAATGAGGTGATTTTTTTCATTTTTCTTCAAAACCATAGCTTGTCTAGGTGACTCACCATCATGACTAGGTGGTTGATCCATAGTTTGTATTTGCTCATGTGTAGTTTCAGGTGCCAACACACCTCTGATGGTATTGGGAGAAAAAACCATACTCTTTCCATTCTCATAGGTTTGAGTGATCTCAACCCTAAGTGTTTTTGAAATCTGAGCCTGCCTGCTAGAAGAGCCAAGCTCCTTTGGCTATATTGATGTTGTGGTATGAACAATGGGTGGACTAGTAGCAGAAGTTGATGCTACTTTCTCCATGAAAAATTCCCATGTCATGTTGTTTGCTCAGAGCTGATGCATAGCAATCATCTTTATCAAATCATGGTGAAATAGATTGGGATAAGGATTTATACCTTTTCTTTATACTTTTTCCACCATCTTGACCAAACTCCTTAATAGATAATTTAACAAATTGAGAGATTTGGTAGTTGTAAAGTGTATTAGCAACCTGACATGCTATTGGTACAATCTTGAAAATATTCCATCACATGTAAAATAATTCATGATGAGCTTCATTAATGGGCCATAATTATCCAGTAAATGCCTTAAAGGGAAAAGATGTTCAGGTTCATCTCTACAATGAGGTTTTAGGAACGTTGGGTAATTTTTAAGGTCTAATTCCATGCCCTTCAACCAAAATTATCCTTCATTTGGGATCCATGTTGTTGAAGTGATGGCCTCTGTTGATAGAGTGAATTATATTCTTGCAATGATGGCCTTGTCTCTGCTGAAGTTTGTGGAAAAAAGGGTAGTCAATGGGGCATGAAATCCTACCTCCATAATCTTCTCACAAAATCTCAGACATCCAATGTTTTCAAAACATCTCTTAGCATATGGGGAGGCATTGAGTTCTTGCAATTTGGATGGCTCAAATCTAGAGTGGTGGCCTCCCTTGGGAACTTTTGTTTCACACTCCATGCTACACGTGAACAAGAATGAAGCCCTCCTAGGTGAAATGAGTGAGTAGGGATGGTAAATTTCAGAAAACAGGGGATATGGATAGGGTAGGTTTAGGGGTTGTGATGAGGTGTAAGGAGGTAGAGGAAAATTCCCCAAAAAATTGAGGCAGTAGGATAATGTGTTTGTTATGCAACTAGCTCCCAAAATAGAAGAAAAGAGATATCGACGCCTTATAAATCAACCACTTTGAAGGCACGTCCTCCTTTACTGATTTGAATGGAATGTATTATTTTTGTTGTGCTAAGTATCCAAACAGTAATTAAATTGTGTGCATAAGGTTCTCTGAAATTTGCAGATGAAACAAATGGTTTTAACTTAGTTAAACAGAATTCTGTGTGAGTTTAAAGCATGTAAATTGCTTGTATAACACTATACAACAGTAAATAACAAAGAAATAAACATCACATGTAACAATACTCAACAAATTTGATGAAGCGGTTCACCTCTCCTGGGCTACATATGCTGGTCCAGCTCCCAATGGCATGTCCCTCATATCTTATTGCTCAAAAATGGTAAGTACACATAAAATAAAGCCTCAAATGGTTGTGCTCTATGTAAAAAGAACTTTAGAATGCTTGAATTAGTCAAGAATGACTAAATATATGCAGAAAATGAAGAATGGATGCTCAATACACTGAAAACACCCTAGTGGCCCTAGTGGCTCCTTGACCTCTCCTGAAGAAAAACCTACACAATATGACATCTGATCGCTCTGAAACCCATGCCAATGTGTTTAAAATGTCACAATTACCCAAAAATGACTATTCATTCATCAAAATTGGTCGAATATCCAAGGAGTTATGGCCAAAACAATAAACTGCCCAATGTCCCTTAAAAAACTCTTCCAAAACTGGAGGAACTCCAGTTAGTTCTGAAAAATATGGTAACGTCCATCGGATTTGGTGGTCTAGCAGTGGAACCACTAGGCGAACTGGCAGTTAAGTTAAATGTTGTCGGAGTGGTCACATGTAGAACTCCACTGAAACTGTGGGATTAACCGTCGGACCAACCGTTTGGATAAACTTCGAATTAAATGCCGCGGAGTGCTGGCCACATGGAATAACCACCGGAGTTAATGGTTTCCATGCTGCCATGGTTTGGATTGGCTCTTGGTTCTTGACACGTGGTCTCGTGGAGTGAGGGCTGGCCCCCTTTTGCCGCCGATGGAAACCATTTCAAACCTTATAACGATGCGCTGCACTTAGGGGTTAAGAACGACCCCATAGGCAGAACGGTCAGGCGAGTGTGTTGTGTGTGGGAGGTCCTCCATTCGAGCCCCATAGACTCCAAAAAATTTTACACGACCATTCGCACTCCGGCCTGGGGCCACGTGGTAGCATTTAGGCTGGCCATGTAGCACCTGATGATTGGCTCGAAAACTTTAATATAAAAAATGTTTTTTGAAAATATAATTTTTTTGAAATTTTTTATACAAACTCAAAATGGGTCAAAATGTCATTTTTTTTGGGTTTACTAGGCCTTTCAAACCTTCATAACTTCTGCATATGACCTCTGTTTTTTGAACCGTTTGTGGCACCAGAATCACAATGACAAGACCTTTCCAGTAACACAGACTACAAGAACTTTTGAGCACTTTCATTTTTGAGCATTTTTGAACAATAGACATGATCTCCTAATCACAACTCCCCACTAGGAAGCTTTTGGACCCAAAAATTTCTCTGGACTACTAAACATGAAGATGAGGAAACCATGTCCCCACTCTTCCAATGTTAATCCACTAAAATTTCCCTAATTTCATTAATTGGAGCTTTTCATGAAACAATAATTTTTTCCTTGATTTTGTCGACCAAACATTGTTGACTTTGACATTGTCATGCTGCACATTTACTGAACTTGCATAAAAACAACATAACTTTGTAGTAAACATATTGTTTCTACATTGGCATATAATCAAAGGAAACTTAAAATTACTTTCACCTTGCATCCTGTCCTTATGGCGATTTTTTGCTGAATTTTCCTTAAACTTGCCTTTCTGAAACCAACAATGAACATTACTGAATCTTGTGCCTTCTTTTTCAAGTTTCTTTGCCCTATCTTGAACCTTTGCAACTTCTTGCATTGACACTTTGTTTTCAGCACCGTTCTACACCAAAATCAACTGTTGCAACTGCTTGTCTTCTTCTTTCAAAGACAACCTGCTTTCAAACTTAAACAATTCATTACATATATCAACATTTATATGAAAATGATTATGTAAAACTTCTCTTTGTTTAATCATCATCAATGTCAAGTTCTGACTTGCATTGATGAGCCTCTTCATATGCCATGCATTAACTAAAGAAGAGCCTGGATTTTTGCGATGAGCTCTCACAATGTACTCCTTGCCATCTTTGAATAAATGGTACTTGTTCTCATGGCGATGGAAGATAGCTTTCCTATCATAAAATTAAGGACTGACCAACACCATACCTGTTATATCAAGCGAAACAACATATAATTCAACTGTGTCAATAAAATGTGCAGTTATTGCAAAGCGCAACATGCACTTATTTGAAACCTGTAAATTTGCATCCTTACAAATCCAACCAAGTGGATATGGTTTTGGATGTGGAATGGTCCTCAAGATTAAGTTTCTTGACTTAGTCTTTAGAGATTAAATTCACTTTTGACCCACTGTCAAACAATGTGTCAAAATTGGTATGTTTGGAAATGACCCTCACATGAAGCAGTTCAATTCTCTTTTCTTCACTTGGAGCTTCTATGTGACAGTTAAGAATACTAGAAATAGGTTTAGTTTCATTCTCTTTCCCCTTTATGTTCTTCAGTGCCATAGCTATGATTTTTGTTTCATCTCCTGAATCTGACCCTAAGTCTTGTTCAACTATTGCAACTGTCTTGCCTTTCTCTTTGGCTTTCTCTTTGGATTTAAAACTTTCTGGTTTCATCTCTGGATGAAGTTTCCAATGATGGTACTCATCATGGTTAGTTTTAAAACATTGTTTGCAAAAGAATTTTCCCTTCTCTTTTCTAGTATTTGCATTTCTCTTTTTCTTCCATTTTCCTTTAAACTCACTTTCCTCATTCCCATCTAAGTTTTGTTTTCCCATTGCCTCTAAATGTGTGGCTTGAACACAAACCTCATCTAGGCTTGTAGGGTTAAACATGAGGATTATATGTCTTAGGTAGGTATGTAAGCCTCCTATATACTTGAGCAAAGTGTCTTGGCTATGCAAATATACTCCTAGTAAAAGAGCTCTTCTTCTAAATTCTTGAGTATACACTTATACATTTTTTCCTTTCAATTGTTTAAAATTTTTCCAGCACATTATGGCTTTCTGCATGTGAGCTAATGGATAACACTGTTGATTTAATGCAGAAATGAAATCAGTCCATGATAAGATAATCTTACCATATTTCTTGATCTCCTCCTTTGTCTTAGCTTCCCACCAAACAAATGTTGCACCTTCCATTCTCAATGAAGCTAGTTGGAATTCGGTGTCATCATCATGAAAAATTTTAATTCTCAAATAGACCTCTAATTTCCTAATCCAATTATCTAGCTTTTCTGCATTAAATTCACCATCAAACTTTGGCAATTGAAATTTAAAATCAAGTTTTAGAAAAGGATTTTTACCAGTGTTCTTTGACTTGTATGGCTAGTGTATTGAAGATGAAATAGAGGTTGATGAAGATGAAGATGAGGGTGATGATGGCGACTTTCCACTGTCTCCATTTCCTCCATTACCCTTCTTGGATTTATCTTCATCATTATAGCCTCCTGAAGATGCTTCTCCTTCCTTGTGAAGTTTAGATCCTTATCCTTCGAGTCTTTCATTCCTTTCTTGATAAAGGACTCTCACCATTTCAGTTAATTCAATAAATTCTTTTCTGAACACTCTTTCTTCCTCCCTGGGATCCATCTCTTCAGGGATTTCTCCTTCTCTTGAAGTCATTCTTATGGCTTCTTCTGCTTATCTTTGAGGTAAAATTGAAGGTGGAGATAATGGCACTCTTCCCTCCTTGACTGAGTATTACTTTGAAATTTCACCAATTGACCTTCTCCTCTCTTAAGCTTCAGCCTAGTAATCATTAAAAAACATAACAAATTCTGCCACGGGATGGCTCTGCACAACTTGCAAGAGTCATTGTGAAAACTGTTAAACAAATCCTTTGCACAAAGGTTAAACAGAGAAAATACTCTAGCTTAACTCAAGCTCAACCTAAAGCTTAACCCAAGCTCTGATACCAACTTGATCTAAATGGAATGTATTATTTTTGTTGTGCTAAGTATCCAAACAGTAATTAAATTGTGTGCATAAGGTTCTCTAAAGTTTGCAGATGAAACAAATGGTTTTAACTTAGTTAAAAATATTTCTGTGTGAGGTTAAACCATGTAAATTTCTTGTATAACACTTTACAGTAGTAAATAATAGATAAATAAACATCACATGTAAAAATACTCAGCAAATTTGATGAATCAGTTCACCCCTCCTGGGCTACATCTGCTGGTCCAACTCCCAATGACATGTCCCTCATATCATATTGCTCAAAAATGGTAAGTACATGTAAAAGAAAGCCTCAAATGGTTGTTCTCTCTATAAAAATATCTTCAGAATGCTTGAATTAGTCAGGAATGACTATTCATATGCAGAAAATATATAATGGATGCTAAATACACTGAAAACACCCTGGTGGCCCTAGTGGCTCTTTGACCTCTCCTGAAGAAAAAACTACACAAGATGACCTATGATGGCTCTGAAACCTTTGCCAATGTGTTCAGAATGTTGAAATTACCCAAAAATGACTATTCATTCATCAAAATTGGTCGAATATCCAAGGAGTTATGGAAAAAACAATAAACTGCCCAATGTCCCTTAAAAAACTCCTCCAAAACTGGAGGAACTCCAATTAGTGCTGACAAATCTGGTAACATCCGCCAGCAGAACTGCCAGGAAAACTGGAAGTTAAGTTAAATTCTATCAGAGTGGTCACATGTATAACTCCGCTGAAACTGTGGGATTAACCGCCGGACCAACCGTTTCGATAAACTTCGAATTAAATGCCGCGGAGTGCTCGCCACATGGCATAACCACTAGAGTTAACATTTTCCATGATGTTGTGGTTTGGATTGGCTCTCGGTTCTTGATGCATGGTCTCATGGAGTGGGGGCTGGTCCCCTTTGCTGTCAGCGTAAACCATTTCAAACCTTATGACAATGCGCTGCCCTTAGGCGTTAAGTGTTGGATGTGGAGCCTCATTATCTTGCTTACTTTGTATCACAGCATTAGACCCCTGTACCTTAAATGGGGCGGCAACGCCGCTCGTAAATTAATCGTTGCCGTGGGGGGTCTAGGGGGGGTGGCAGCGACTTTATGGAGCCCCCCCCTAGCGGGGGGTTTCGGGGGCAGCGCCCCCGAAGCTAAAAACAAATGTAAAATTGCCTTGTAAAAGTATAGTAATTTCTAGTCAATCTGAGCCGTTCATTAGGCAAATGATATGATGGTAGAAGTTATGTTTAGTTTATGATTTTTTTCCCTAGAAGGAAACCCCTCACTTTTATGAGGGTATTTTATTACAGCTGTGTATTGTATGTGTATTCTCAGAGCGAGAAACAGAGAGGGAGACTGTGAGAGAGAACATACAATATTACAGCGGATTTGCTGTAGGTTGTGTCTCTTCATTTTTCTGGATAATAGAAAGGAAGGACTGGATGTTTGGGGTGGACGTAGCCCAAACTGGGTGAACCACGTATATCTGTGTCTCTCTGGTTTTATGTGTTTTGTGTGCTTGTATTTTCTGCATATTTTATGTGTTGCATTGCTCTGTAATATATAATTTTCTAACAATTGGTATCAGAGCCGAAGGTATATTTGGCTGGTAAAATCACAGGAAAGAAGGGTTCCTGGTTCGAGTGGGAGCAATGGCGGAAGATGGTAAGTTTAGGGTCGAGAAATTTAATGGCCAAAAATTCCCGCTGTGGAAGATGAAGATGGAAGATTATCTGTATCAGAAAGATCTGTACCTACCATTAAGTAGAAAAACAAAGAAGTCGGTGGCCATGATAGACGCGGAATGGAACATTCTCAATATGAAGGCACTCAAAACAGTACGGTTGTGCCTTGCGGCATCAGTTGCCTTCAATATTTCGAAGGAAACAACGACAGAGGGTTTGATGCAGACGTTGGCGAAACTATATGAAAAACCCTCAGCCTCAAACAAGGTATTTCTTATGAAACGACTATTTAATATGAATATGTCAGAAGGTGGATCTGTTGCAGACCATTTAAATGATTTTAATACAGTTACCAGTTAGTTAAGTTCTGCAGGGGTAAAATTTGATGATGAAGTTAGAGCTCTATTATTCTTGTGCTCATTGCCAGAGAGTTGGAATGGTTTAGTAATGGCCATTAGTAAATCTATCTTTGGATCTAGTACTTTAAAGTTTGATGATGTTGTTGGTGCTATCCTTAGCAAGGAAATGTGACGGAAAATCTCCGGTGAGACATCGGGTAATGCTTTGAGTGCAGAGTCTAGGGGAAGAAGAATGGAAAGAGGAAAGAGCTTGGGATATCACAGTAAATCAAGGAAAGATAGATCCAAGTCCAGATCGGGGATAGTGTGCTAGAAATGCGGAAAGAAAGGACACCTAAAGAAAGACTGTAGATCTTGGAAGGGAAAAGAAGGAGACAAACAACAAAAAAACAATCATGAAGCAAATGTGACAGGTGATGTGTTACAAGATTCTTTGATTATTTCTTTCGAAAATGTTACTGATTCTTGGGTTGTAGATTTAGGGGCTTCATTCCATGCCACACCCGATAAGAAATATTTTCATGACTATGTTCAAGGAGATTTTGGACAAGTTCGTTTGGGTGATGATAAACCCTTTAAAATTTTTGGAATGGGTAAAGTTCTTGTAAAACAACAGAATGGAAACCAATGGCTAGTAAAGGAGGTAAGGCATGTTCCAGATTTGAAGAAAAATCTGATTTCAACAGGGCAGTTAGGCGGTGAAGGTTGTGTGACAAATTTCATGGATAAAACTTGGAAGGTCACCAAAGGAGCCCTGGTAATAGCAAAAGGTGAAAAGTTTGGTACATTGTATTTATGCAATGGTATTTCTAACTCTGTTAATGCTTTAACTTCCAAAGGAGCAGATGCAGCATTATGGCATCATAGGCTCGGACACATGAGTGAGAAGGGGATGAAGATTCTTCACTCAAGAAATTTGTTATAGGGTTTGAAGAATGTTGATTTGGATTTCTGTGAGGACTACATTTATGGAAAATAGAAGAGAGTCGGATTTCTAAGAGTTGGTAAAGAAAATAAGAGTGAAAAATTAGAGCTTGTGCATATAGATGTATGGGGACCTGCTCAGGTATCATCTCTTGGTGGCTCTCGTTATTATGTTACGTTTATTGATGATGCAACTAGAAAAATTTGGATTTATTGTATTCAAAATAAATCTGATGTATTTAATACTTTCAAGAAATGGAAAGCTTTGGTTGAGATTGAGACAGGAAAGAAGTTGAAGTGTCTTAGATCAGACAATGGAGGTGACTATTGCAGCAAAGAGTTTGATAGGTACTGTTTAGAGCATGGAATTCGTAGAGAGAAGATAGTTCCAAGAAAACCACAAGAAAATGGTGTGTCAGAAAGGATGAACAGAACAATCATGGAGCTTATAAGGTGCATGAGATTGCATGTGGGATTGCCTTTACAATTTTGGGCATATGCTGTAGATACTACTGTTTATATAATAAACATAGGGCCTTCAAGTTCCTTGGATGGTGGTATTCCAGAGGAAGCATGGATAGGTAAAAAGGTAAACTACTCTTTTTTAAAGCCTTTTGGTTGTGAGGCCTTTGTCCATATTAATAAAGAAAATAGATCAAAGCTTGAAGCAAAATCAAAGAAATGTACCTTTATTGGATATGGTGTTAATGATTTTGGTGATCGCTTATATGATTATGAAAATCACAAAATCATGAGCAGAGATGTAATATTCAATGAAAAGGTCTTATATAAGAATCAGTTGCAGGAAAAGAAACAGGAAAAAGAAAGCAAGGAATACACAGTTCTTGATGAGATAACTGAAAAATTAAAGGTGCCTGAAAATAATAATAATCAACAACCACAGCAGCAACAACCACCACAATAGAAATAGGCACCTCAAACACCTGAAAGTGGTGTTAGAAGATCTACCAAGATAAGTAGACCCCCTGAACGATACTCTCCTTCATTATATTATTTATTGCTGACTGATTCTGGTGAACCCGAATGTTATGAAGAAGCAATGTAGGTTGAAAGCAGGAAGAAGTGGGAGCTAGCCATGGAAGAAGAGATGGACTCCTTAATGCATAACCAGACTTGGGACTTAGTCAGGTTGCCTGCAGGAAAAAGTACATTGTAGAATAAATGGGTTTACAGGCTGAAGGAAGAAGATGGAGGAAAACGAAGGTACAAAGCTAGACTTGTGGTGAAGGGGTTTGCCCAGAAGAAAGTTATTGATTTTGATGAAATACTTTCTCCTGTTGTTAAGATGACTTCAATCAGAACTATCTTAAGTCTTGTAGCAGCAGAAGATTTACATCTTGAATAGTTATATGTAAAGACAAAATTTCTCCATGGAGATTTGGAGGAAGAGATATACATGCAGCAACCATAAGGATATGAGGTAAAAGGGAAAGAAAAATTGGTGTGCAGGTTAAAGAAGAGCTTGTATGGCTTAAAACAGGCTCCAAGGCAGTGGCATCTAAAATTTGACAAGTTTATGTCTGAACAAGGTTATACTAGATGTCACTTTGATCATTGTGTTTATCTAAAAAGGAAAAATGATGGCAGCTATATTATATTGTTATGGTATGTAGATGACATGCTTGTTTCAGGGTCTAACATGCAGGAAATAAATGTGCTCAAAAGAAAATTGGAAAATTCATTTGCAATGAAGGATTTGGGAGCTGCAAAACAAATCCTTGGTATGAGGATAACTAGAGACAGGAAAAATCGCAAATTAACGCTGTCTCTGAATGAGTACATAGAAAAGGTGTTGAAAAGATTTAATATGCAGAATGAAAAACCACTTAGTACACCTTTTGCTAGCCATTTCAAAATTAGTAAGGAGATGTGCCCCAAGACCCACAAAGAAATGGAATATATGTCTAAAGTTCCATATGCATCAGCAACTGGGAGCTTAATGTATGCAATCGTCTGCACAAGGCCTGATATTGCACATGCAGTGGGAGTTGTAAGCAGGTACATGAACAATCCAGGAAAATAACATTGGATGGCAGTAAAATGGATTCTCAGATATTTGAGAGGTACTGCAAATCAAGCATTATGCTTTGGTGGTTCAAACATTTCTCTACAGAGATATGTTGATGCAGATATGGCAGGTGACAGAGATAATAGGAGGAGCACTATAGGATATGTATTTATTGTAGGTGGAACAACTGTCAGTTGGATTTCAAAAATCCAAAGTGTTGTTGCACTTTCAACAACAGAAGTAGAGTATGTTGCTACTATAGAGGCTAGTAAAGAAATGATTTGGTTACAAAGGTTTATGGATGAATTGGGTTAAAAGCATGATATGGGCACACTATATAGTGATAGCCAAAGTGCCATTCATCTTGCAAAGAACTCAGAATTTCATTCTAGGACTAAACACATGCATCTCAAGTACCATTTCATATGGTCAGTATTGGAAGATGGAGAGTTGAAGCTGGAAAAGATACACACTAGCCAGAATCCTGTAGATATACTAACAAAAGTTGTAACCAGGGAGAAACTGAGAACGTGCTCATTTTCAATTGGTCTTCAAGGATGACGATGAATATGAGAAACAGCCAGGTCTAAAGAGGAGTCATTTCCCAGCAAATGAAGCAGCGGTGGAGTTGCTACAATCAGTCTCCAAGTGGGAGATTGTTGGGTGTGGAGCCTGATTATATTTTTTACTTTGTATCACAACATTGGACCCCTGTACCTTAAATGGGGCGGCAACACCACCCGTAAATTAATTTTTTTCGTGGGGGGTCCAGGGGGGCGACAACGACTTTATGGAGCCCCCCCCCCCCGGGCGGGGGGTTTCGGGGGCAGTGCCCCCGAAGCTAAAAACAGATGTAAAATTGCCTTGTAAAAGTATAGTAATTTCTAGTCAATCTGAGCCGTTCATTAGGCAAATGATCTGACGGTAGAAGTTATGTTTAGTTTAGGGTTTTTTTCCCTAGAAGGAAACCCCTCACTTTTATGAGGGTATTGTATTGCAACTATGTATTGTATGTGTATTCTCATAGCGAGAAACAATGAGGGAGACTGTGAGAGAGAACAGAGGATATTACAGCGGATCTGTTGTAGGTTGTGTCTCTTCATTTTTCTGGATAATAGAAAGGAAGGACTGGTTGTTTGGGGTGGACGTAGCCCAAACTAGGTGAACCATGTATATTTGTGTCTCTCTGGTTTTATGTGTTTTGTGTGCTTGTATTTTTCACATATTTTATGTGTTGCATTGCTCTGTAATATATGATTTTCTAACATTAAGAACCACCCCATAGGTCGAACGGTCGGGCGTGTGTATTGTGTGCAGGAGGTCTCGCGTTCAAACCCCATAGACTCCAAAAAAATTTACACGGCCATTCGCCCTCCGGCCTGGGGCCACGTGGTGGCCACCAGGCTGGCCATGTGGCACCCGATGATTGGCTCGAAAACTTTAATATAAAAATTATTTTTTGAAAATATATATTTTTTGAAATTTTTTATACAAAGTCAAAATGGGTCAAAATTTCATTTTTTTGGAGTTTACTGGGACTTTCAAACCTTCATAACTTCTGCATACGACCTCCATTTTGTGACCCGTTCACGACGCCAGAATTACAACGATGATACCTTTCCGTTCGCCCAGGTTGCAAACACTTTTGAGAACTTTAATTTTTGAGAATTTTTGAACAATAGACATGATCTCCTGATCATTTATATTACATAAATTAACAATTCTTGGATGATACAAATGATAAAAACTCCTTTCTATATATTGGAGTCCATGGGGTCACAATGGGGCACAACAATAACAATATGGGGACTACAGAGGTACAACAATAACAATAAGGGGGCTACACTAATAAAAATAAGCTACACTAGTAATATAGGGACCTAACATGCCCCTCTCCTTCAAAAAAATGTTGTCCTAAATGGTTGAATAGTTTTGGATACTTCTGTATAAAATTATGATCCTCCCATGTGGAATATTCAATGAGTAAGTTCTTCCACTTGATGAGATACTTTGAAATTGATCAATTTCGTAGCTATCGAGTCCTTATTTCCGTAACTGCTTCAGGTTCCAATATGATTTTTCCTTCCTCATCAAGTTCTGGAAATATTGTTTGAACTCAAATTTTGCCACCTATAACCTTCTTTAAGCATGAAACATGGAAAACTAGGTGCACTTGGGAAGAAGCAGGAAGCTCTAATTTTTATGCCATAGTACCAATCTTTTGCAACACCTTGTAAGGACCATAGTAATTTGGCGATAATTTATTATCCTTCTTAGCTTGCTTGAGAGAAATTTATTTGTATGGTTGTAGCCGTAAAAAGACTCAGTCTCCTACTCCAAAAATTCTCTTGTTGGGATGTTGATCTTCCTGTTGCTTCGTTCGATTTTGTGCCAAATTTAGGTAATCCTTTAAGAGTTGGAGAACTTGTTGTTGATGCTCGATGTGATCTTCCACTAATTTAACCTTACTATTTTCTCTTAAATATGATGTGATGGATGGTGGATGATATCCATAAAGTGCAATAAATGGGGTTATTTTTTCTACAGTATGGAAATAAGTGTTATACCACCATTCAACCATAGGTAACCACTTGATCCATTATGTTTTTTTATTAGATATAAAACAACGAAATATCCTTCCAAACATTTCTTCACTATCTCAGTTTTCCCATTGGATTGAGGATGATAAGATGAGCTATGAGCTAGTTGAGTACCCAAACAATAAAATAATTTCGTCCAAAAATTTCCAGTGAAAATGGGATTCTATCGCTTACAATAATCTTTGGGTTTCCATGTAGCTTTTGAATTGTTTCCATAAATGTAGTAGCAACTGTACTTACTTTAAATGGATGAGATAATGCCCAACAGTGTGCATACTTGGTAAGTCTATCAACTACCACCATGATGACACTCTTTAGTTTAGACTTAGGTAAACCTGTGATAAAATCCATTGAAACCTCCTCCCAACGTTAACTTGGAATGGATAAAGGTTGTAGTAGACCCGGGGTCTTAATTTTCTCAATTTTATTTTTCCGGAAAACAAAAAATTCTGCCAAAAAATTGTGAATATCAGATTTACAGCCATGCCAAAAAAAATCTTTCTTCACCCTATGGTAAGTTTTAAAAAATCTTGAGTGTCCTCCTAAGGGAGAGGTCTACAATTCCAAAATAATCTTCTTCTTCTTCTTTTTTTCTTTTTTTTTTTTCTTTTTTTTTTTTTTTCAGTTGGGAATTATTACAAATATATAAGCAATATTTGTACCATAATGAATCATTTTTCCAACTAAATGTATTAGATTTACTGGTATCTTGCTGAAAATTTTGAATGAGTGTCCACACTTCTTCATCATTCTTCCATTCCTCCCTTGCTTCGGTTATCCAATCTAGTTGGATAATAGAATGGCACAAAGAAATGCTTCCACCTCCTCATATTTTATTGAGAGTGAATTTGCAAGAACATTTAGCTTCCCTTTTATGTAGATGATTTCAAAGTCCTAACCCAACACTTTTGTGACCCATTTTTGCTTCTCTTTTGAAGATATTCTTTGTTCCAAAGAATATTTAAGACTATCATTCTAAGTTTTTACCTTGAAGTGTCTTCCCATTAGGTAAGGTCGCCATTTCTTTATTGCATGTAGTATTGCCAACATTTCCATCTCATAAATAGCTTTCTGTAAATACTTTCCCTTGATTGGATGGCTTTCAAAAGTGATGGTTCATCCTTCTTGCATTAAAACAACACAAATTCCATTTCTTGAGGCATCACATTCCACAATAAAGGTTTTTGTGAAGTCTAGCGTAGCTAAGACTGGTGCTTCGCATATTTCCTCTTTAAGATATTCGAAGGCCTTAGTTGCTTCACGAGTCCATGAAAATGCATATTTCTTCAATAATGTTGTTAGAGGTGTTGCTATTCTCCCATAATTCTTCACAAAATTGTGATAATACCCTGTTAATTCGAGAAATCCTCGCAACTGCTTTATGTTTGTGGGGACTTTCCATTCCTTAATGGCTTTAATTTTGTTAGGGTCTACCTTAACACCCTCCTGAGATACAATATGACCCAGATATTCCACCTCTTGTACTCTAAAGAAACATTTGGAGGTTTTTTCATATAATTTTTTATCCTCCAATAATTTGAGCACCCTGTCAACATGTTGAACATGATCCTTCCAAGACCTGCTGTAGATTAGTATATCATCAAAAAATACTAACACAATTTTTCTAAGGAAGGGTTTGAAAATGGAATTTATCAACCCTTGAAATGTAGAAGGTGCATTGGTAAGGCCAAAAGGCATGACCAAAAATTCAAAATGATCCTCATGAGTTCGAAAATTTGTTTTTGGAATATCATCAGTCTTCATTCTAATTTGATGATATCCTGAATGGAGATCCAACTTGGTAAAATAAATTGCTCCATGTAATTCATTCAATAATTCATATATCATAGGAATGGAAAATTTATCTTTAATACTGAGATTATTGAGCTCCATATAATCCGGACACATGCGCCATGATCCATCCTTCATGTGCACCAATACTACTGGAGCAAAGAAAGAACTTTGACTAGGTTGAATTATACCAGCCTCTAACATTTCTGCAATCATACGTCCAATTTCGCTCTTTTGGACATAAGGATATATGTAAGGCGTGATGTTTGGAGAAACACTTCCTGGAATCAAATGAATAGCATGATCATGATCACAAATAGGTGGGAGTCCTTTGGGAGTTTCAAACAGCTTGGAATGATTGTCCAAGACTTTTTGGAGATCTGGAGAAATAGATGATTTTGATGTTGAAACTTCTAGTGAGCATAATTGCGCAATTATACCTCATTGTAATTTCTTCAAAATCTTTTTCATAACATTATATATTATTATCATTCTCGACTTCCCTGTGATACCTCGTAATTCAACTTCCTCTCCTTTCGAAACAAATTTCAAGAAAATCTCTTGAAAATTAAAAGCTACCATCCCCAAAGATTGTAACCGTTGTACTCCCAGTACAATATCATCACCTCCCAATGGAATGGAAAGCATTGGACTATTCAATACATATTTCCCCATGGTTGGCTTGATATTATGGCACTTTCCAGAGAAATTTATATTTCCTCCATTTGCAACCATCACTTGACACTTTGGTGCTGGGTATAGGAAGCAATTCAATTCCTTGGCTACCTTACAATGAATAAAATTATGGGTACTATCCCAATCAATCAACACTATTGCATTTTTCTTCTTGATATTTCCTTCTATATTGAGAGTTTGGGGAGTGGTAATTCCTGCCAATGCATTACACGATATGGTCAAACTCATTTCTTCTTTCTCTAGGGTTGTTTCTTGGTGTTTATCCTCTTCTTTTGAAATTTCTTGTTCATTTTCTTCCTCCTCTTCACAATCTATTTAAAATAATTTCTTCTCAACACACTTATGACCTTTAGTGTATTTTCTATCACAACTGTAGCAAATCCATTTTTATATTTTTTCTTCTAATTTTTGTGGTGTCAACCATGTAGGTTTTGGAAGTCTAGGAGTAGCAACACTTCCATATTTATAGATGTGAGTAGTAGGCTTCCTTGTCGCCATAATTTTACTTTCATTTTTTCTTGTCAACCTGAATGCCTTCTCCAATGAATTAGGATCTCAAAGGTGAACCTCATGTTGGATGTTATCCTTTAATGTCCCTATGAAGACATCAATCTTGTGTTCCTCTGGAATATCAGTTACCCTTATACTCAATTTTTGGAAGTCCTCAATGTGCTCCACCATTGAACCCTTTTGTTTTATATTTATGAATTGGCTAAAGAAGGTGTTGCTCTTTGTATCATCATAATGTGCTATCACTTACTCCGTAAAAAATGACCAAGTGATTTTTTTTTACAAGAGAAAAGCCATCAATACCATAAAAATGTATTTTTTTCTAAATATATAGTTTCAAATGCGTACCTTTTGTGTGTTTTACACATTATGAAGATCAAAATATTGCTCCATATGTAGTATCCATGTTACGATGTCCTTTCCATAAAACTTCCTCATATCGATTTTTGGAATATGGTGGTATTAAATCCAACATTAGATTTTATGAAATCATGATTAATATTTATTTTGTTCTCATCATGATTTTTCTCTACTACCTTTTCGCCATTAGTGAGTTTTTCTTGTAGAAACTTTTCCAAACCTTCCTTCTGTTATCACTCTAATAATTCTCAAAAGTTGTGAGATTTTTTATTTTGTGTTAAAGAATATCAAAGGTAACCACAAATCTACTTTCAAGCCTTAGGATCTAGCATTCCTAATGCTCAGAGAGGGCTCTCTCTTTAAGATTTAACTTTGTTGATTATATTTGATTTTAGGCTAGTTATATGGGAAAAATTGGTTTTGGAGTTTTGATTTGGTTAGGTGGGGAAATCACTTACTTAGATGGATAGCTATAGATTTATATCCCATTGGGAAAATGGAGTCAATGTGTCAAGTAGTCAGATCAGGATCAAGGTCTAAAGGTAAATGTTTACAAGGCAAGATAGCAGAGTCACCTTAGATCTTCAAGGTTGATGGTGAAATGATTTTTATTGGGATAAAAGAGAAATTAAGGGTTCTTAAATCCGAATTAGGAGTGAAAAGGCAGAGGTCAATCAAAATCAGGGAGAAATTAAGGCTTTCCTAGTCTAGATATTAGTATAAAATATTTAAATGTGATCATTCAAAACATAGTGCTTTTGACAAATTCTGAAATACAATTCATGATTTATCATTTAGATTAAGAACACATTCATGAATAGATGGAAAAAATATGAAAATTAAAAATATGACAAATGAAATACTTCACTTGAGTGGCCCAACACATGAATCCTGTAATATGATGCTTTATTTCCTGTGATCCAGTCTGCTGACTTGAAATTGATACAAAAACCCTTCAGGTTCAGAAAAGTATAACTACATAAATGTTCAGCAATTCATCCACACTCAATATTTCAAATGATGAAGTATTTATACAAAAACTAGTACAAAATATCCTAGGATAAACTTAGGAATTTTTCTTGGAAAAATAAATATCTTCATGCAAGAAGATAGTGACAACTGCCTAACTAATTGCTAGTTGTCCTATTTATTGAAATAAAATAGCTTGCTGTTTTGATTTAGGCCGCAGCTAGAAAACTAAGGTGCTCCTTACGCTGGCAGTTTTATCTTCAATCTTTTTTGATCTTCAATATTTCATATTATACACTTTCATCCTGATACTCTTTGACTGCAAATTTTTTTTACTGCTGATGTAAAAAACATCAAACTCTATTTTTACCTTTCATGCTCTATCATCATTGTAATCTGATCTTACAGTAGATCAGTTAACTTCTCCCAGAACTCAGCTTTTGGAAATTTAATCTTCATAAGCCTTCTGAAGTTTTCATCAGCTTTAGTGTATTTGGAAAATGTTGGTTTGTTCACAAACAAGTGTTTTACTTCATGTTGCAAGTAAAACATATTTTCAAAATTCTTATACAAAACTTTCCCTGTTGGGATTCCTTGTAAATATGATTTGTTTACCTGTTCTTTAGCAAATTCTCTCATATTTTTTTCATAATCCTCCTATTTCATCATTTTTTCATTGATTACCAGTGGATTAGGAAGGCCTTTTTGCCTTAAAATATAAAATTTGATCATAAATCTTGTAATTGTCATTTCCATGTTTTGGCACTTTTCCTCTAATTGGTTCATCAAGTTCTTCTTGGATATTATTTTATTTACTTCAAGTATGGTCTTTGTTCTATCTGTAATTCCAATTACATTCAATTCTTGTTTATTTTTGGAATTGAGGAATTTGATAATTTCTAATTCCTCTTTAGGTTTTTTACCTAGCTCCTCTTTTGTTTTCTGTATTTCTTCTTTTGCTTCTTTCATTAAATCTTTCTGCTTATAAATTACTGGTATAAATGGCCAAGCATCATTGACTGCTTCAATGATATTGGACCATAATTGATTCTTAACATGTAACATATGTTCTTTCAAGGTTAATTCTTTTTCTAATTTCTTGAGTTGTTCATTCAACCTATTAGCCTTTTGCTCTTCATTCTTGATATTAATATGTGCAAGATTTTTGGCATCTTCCAGGTTTTTAATTTGTTCCTTTAACCCGTTTATTTCATTGGTTTGAATGGACATGTCCTGCATTGCCTTTACCAATTTACTTGCCTCATCTGATTGTTGGGCTGTTGTTACTGAAGACTCAGTGGCAGAAGTTGTTGATGAAGTTACTGTGACTTCTGTAGCCATTGGAACATTAGGAGCTAGTGTTTCTGCAAGAGTAGATGGCACTGTTGTTGTAACCACAGGAATCACAGTGGTAGGGACTTCCTGTGCTTTGGTGGCTTCTTTTTCTTGGACCAATTTGTCCATCTCAATCTCTATTTCTTTGATCTGGGTTGTCACCTGCAAAATAAGACTCATCATTTCATCTTTTTTATTAGACTCCTGCAAAATTTCTTTAGCTTGAGGATGCTCAATAGGAGGCAGTTTCAATTGTTTCTTAAGTGCAACAATATTAACATTATTCTTTTTAATTAGTTCTTCTGCAGCTTTTATGTTCTGAGGATCATAACCTACCTCAATTACTAACTCCTCCAAGGATTTGATTCTGATATCCTTTGCATATGATGATTCTTTCTCTAGTTTGAGCTGATCTCTTACATTTATCAAAGTATTTTGAAGCTTTTGAGCACTCTTTTCCTTAGTAGTCATTGTGGACTAAAGCATCTCTCTTGCTTGTTTATGTAATTTAATTTGGTCCAGAGGATGAATATCCTGGATTGGTACTTCAAGATCAACATTTTTATAATTAGATGATGTTTTTGGAGTTGGTACTGTGGGTTGAAGCATTGTCATCAACATCTTCTTGTTCTTGTAATCAAAGGCTGAAAGCAACCTTTTTTGTATGTTGGGGGTCTACTTTAAGTATTGAGAATATATTTCTTTTTTTATTTCTTAATTTTTAGCTTTAATTTCCTTGTACATTTCCTTGATGTCCATATCCTTCTATTCTGTTTTCTTTGATGATGACACTTCTATACTATACATTGTTTTTTAATCAAATGTGTATTGGAAGTGGTTGGTTGCTGTTCATTTTCAACTACTGTAGGAGGCACAATATCTTTCTCTGGAATCTCTGTGTCAATGACCTCAACAAACTCTTTTTCTTTGCTTGCAGGATTAATATTTGACTTTTTGTTGTATCTGAGTTTAAATTTGGTCTCTATAGTGGTCTCAGCTGTGTAAGACCCTTCTTCCCTATTTATTTTCATACTTCTATCTTCTTGAGCTGGAGTCTGCAAAATGTGACTAGTATCACTTTGCTTATCAGCTTCTACTAGTGTATTCTCTAACCATTCTGATTGGTTTGAGAATTTTTCAATATCAGGCTTCTTTTCATGAATGTATGGAGTCAATTTACATTTAAATCTCATTTTTCTGATTATACCAAAGGGATCATAATACCAAAGAAAAATAGTGTTGGACTTGAACTCTAACAACTGATTTTCTGCCTCTGGACCTGCTTCTCTGTTATTACATATGAATGGACCAACTTGATTCTTCAATTTAAACTCGGTTTTCTTCTTTGTAGCCAAGAAATGTACAACATCTGAGTTTAAAATCTATCTTATATACTCTAGAGAAAACAACCTCATAGGGAGGTATTTTTGAAATTTGTAAGGAATTAGGTTTGATCCATAAACTCTGATTTTAGTGTAATTTTGGCATAAATACCAATCAGTTGTCCTGCTTTGCTCAGATAATTGTAAATATTTCTTGATTTCATTGCCGATCCTTGGCTGAACACTATTTTTTTAGCAAATTTACCAATGGATGGATGAAAGAATATGTAAACTCTGAATAAGTAAACTCATTTGACTCCTTCCTTATTAAGGTAGTTTAGAATATAACAGATTGTGGATTTCCCTCCACATCCATCTTCTGAAGAGTTATAGGAAATTTTTCTGACTGAAAATAAAGGAACATGTGGAAAATAAATGAAGTATACCTAAAGACACATTCAATAGGTAATTTGACTAGTTGTTCATGGATGCTATCAACAATATATTGGGAAAAATTAAAGATAACTGCAGGAGGCTGGCCAGGTACAAATATGGAAAAGAAACCAAGTACTAATGCATCAGCATGTTCATGTGTGAAATATCCAAGGATAAAAGATAGCATGGAAATAATGTGTTTGGTTCTTTCCGAGAATTTAGAAGAGGAGTATGGAGGGTTGAGCTTAGGAATTTCCACATAGGATGGCAAGAAGGTTTGAAAATTTTGGAATCTCTTGGGAAAATAAAAATCCAAATAGAACTTAGTGAGTTCTTCAATAGATAAAGGGACTTCATTAGGTTCAAGCTGTAATTGAAGCACCTGGTTGATAGATTCAGCTGTAATGCTAAAAAATACTTCTTTTTCAGAATTCACAATGGCTCTTTGATCTGGAGAATAACAAGATTGGCATAATATGATAGCTTCTAGGTATTGGTAAGTGTGAGGGACAACATATTTAGGAAAATTTGATTCCAAAATAAACACATCATCTACTTGAACTAAGGATTTCTCTTCGCTCCAACAGTGGAGCTCAAGGAGATTAAACTCTATCACATGATCTGTAATTTTGAAATCTACATCTGCCAAGGGAGTATGTTCTACATCTATAACAGGGGGTTGTAGAGGGTTGATCACAATAGTGCTTTTGGATGCCATTGATTCGTTTGATTTATCAGTTTAAACACTCTTGACCTTTAAAACATTGATTTTAGGTCTTTGAAATATTTCTGTAAGTTTAAACATTTTATAGAAGGATTTATATATGACAAGGTTTCTATCTTTGGCCTGCAAAGGGATATTTCTAATAATTTTGACTCAAACTGGAAATTTTGTATCAAAAAGAGAAATTTCTTAACCTTATAGACTCAAAAAATGATATATAGGGTTTACAGTAAAAGTTTTGTGATGAAACAATCCTAGAGCATCAAATTTTATGCAGAAAGGATTTTGAGTACTGTAGAAAAGGTTTTGGAGGTATCAGAGATCTTTTTAAGTCTGCAGATGGCTTAAACTCAATCCAAATTTGTTCTAAAATAGGTCAAGGCTTTCAGAAACTGTGGAAAATGCTCATGGTTTGTATATATGAGGAATTTCTAAAGCAAAGGGGTTTTATTTAGGCATACAAGCTTCTAAAGGATTCAAATGAACTGTAAAACTCTTTTAGAATGATGGATGAGTCTCTTTCTCTGAAGAATACCTGTGAATTTTGAATTTTCACTATGAATAAGGGTTTCTTGGGGTTGGAAAGCTTCCAAAAGATTCTTCTGGACTTTATATGCAGTCTGACGGTTCTTGTAGTGTTTGTAGGAGTCGATTTTGATAATTCTGTTTCTTTTGAGATAAAACAGAGGCGACAATGTTATTTTCTCGATCTGGTAAGGTTTTATGAGCAGAAATAGTAACAGAGGTGTTTGAATGAATGTATTAAGTTGATTTTATAAGGAATTTGTTGAATAGTGAATGCATTTACTGTCGGTCAATTCAGAATATGAGCAGTTTTGGGCGTAGGGGAGGGAATAACCGCAAAGTGGTTTTCGCACGATTTAAAAATGGTAAGTGGGATTGATTGGATCGATGAGATCCAACAGAATTGGGACACGTGGAGGGGAGAGAAAAGCTCAAAACAACTTATATCGCAAAGTTTGGACTTGTTTAATGATCACACAATGAAATCTGCGATAAGGAATGGTCACCATTAGATCTGGCAGAAAGGAGTGAATGGTTGGGATTGTGCGACGAAGTTGAGGGGTCAAAGGCGTGGGGCTTGGGATATGTATGCAGCGGGATGTGGATTATATATTTAAAACATAGGTTTTAATATATAGTTTAGATATGGAATATGATAGGCGGGTGTAGTGTTTTATTTAATGAATGAAATGGATATATGTGTAATATTAACATAGGCGAGGTTAATATAAAATAGGAATAGTTTTAACCTATTGGAGCGGGAATATATATCACATGGGGAAATGAGACAGAAGTTGTCTTTAGTGCGACTTTTTGAAGTTTCAGGTGCTGGAATTCAGTGAAAATTTTTGAGGTAAAATCTTGGTTTTTTTTATTCAAACTGGTTTTTTGATTCTATATATGGATTCAACACCCTCAAAAACCTCTAGGGCACTTCGATTGTGCAAAGTTAGCAATCAAAATTTTCTTTTCAATAAATTTCTGCCAGAATTTAGAGAAATTACACCGTAAAAAGTCACCGTAAAAGCCTTTAAAAAGTCGCACTAAAGACTACTCGAATGAGACATAGGATAAAAACTAAAAATATGGGTGGGAATTAATAATAAAAAGGAATTAAATATAATATGGGATAAGGGTAAAATATAGGATTTAATATATAAATTTAATGTGTTAATAATGAAGTACAATGAGGGATAAAATAAACTAAGTCTAATGTAAAACATAATAAAGGGATAATTTGTATTGTTGATAGTCCCAAGATAATATTTTTACATTTAAACTTAGGATAAAATGTTTTTATGGGTTTTTGGCTTTTTTTGGGGTAAAAAGGGAATTAGTCAAGGGTTTTACTTTCTCTAAGTACAATGAATTTTACACTTAGGAAAAGGGGATTTTGTAAGTGAAATTAAATGACGATGGGAAAAGGAAAAATGAAGGGGAATAAAGAAAATAGTGGGGATGAAGTATTTTTACAAGGGGATGAATTTTTTGAAGGAAGTTAGTGACTGAATTAACCAATTTTCTGCTTATCCATGAATGTAAAACTATGTCTGCCTACCCATATGCTACCATAACATTTCTTCTTCATTTACCTGGGTGCATTTGAGCTTGCAAACCCTTGTTCGTTTTTCTTTTAAAACATCAAACTAACTAATTCTACCCTTATTTCTTCCAAGGGCTCAGATTAAGTTGTTGAGCTCCTTATTTATTCTCTACCTAACTACTAATTTTCCAAGATTAATCTGTTTGGCTAGATCTTTATTCTCTATCTAATAACATGAAATTTAAAGCATGAAAAAGTCAAGATTAAGCTATTTGACTTATCATGGATTATGGCATTGTGAACAAGCTGCACATAATCTTTATTTTGTAGTAAAAAGTAAATAGTAGTGACATTTGGATTTGCATCACTTTCATGTTTTATTTTTAGTTTTTTTTGTTTGGGGTCTATTTTTCTATTTTTTTTTTTTAATCTTTTTTCTTTCAAGTCCTTTGATTTTTCTTTTAGGACTTTTACCCTCTTTACATATTTTATTTTTCTAATATGGTAAAACAATTTGCAGAAATAAAAGTATGTACATATTACAAGACTAATCAAAGTCAATTAAAAAATAATGAATCCTATTATTATAGGACCCTAACAGTGGCTCCACATGGGGATGGAATTTCCTGGTGAAATGTCAAGAACTTTGAGACTAGTAGCCTTTGAATTTTGACTATGCTGGCCTTGGAAATGTTTTCTGAGCTTTTCAATTATTCATACTTATGATATTTTATCCTTCAAAGCTTAGGGCCTTCTCTCAGGGCTTCAACTTTGCTAGGAAAAACATCTAATCCAATCTAAAATCTGAAATGTTATGTACAATGAATAAAGTAAACAAAGTGAACTATTTTTTATTATGAGGAATAGTAATGCTTCAAAATTCTACCATTGACAGGTCCACCTAGTAGATCTGATCCATCAAACTCCTTCAAAAAGAAATCATTGGTCTATAACCATAAATAACATAAGGTCCTTTCCATAAGAAATCAAATTTTCCATGTTTACCTTTCTCTTCTCTCCTTGAATCCCACTTTAAAACTTTGTATAAATAATCTTCCTTAGTCTTCTCGTCAAATATATTTTTGATCTTTTCTTGGACAACTTGAGACTTAAGATAAACCTCTTCTCTGGTTTGATGCATGTGTATGGTTTGGTTAATCCATCTTTGAATATCATTGGTTTCAACTTGCAGTTCTTGAATTATCTTCATTACTGGTACTCCTAAAGAATATGGAAAGACAACATCCATCCCATAAACAAGCTAGTAAGGGGATGTACCAATAGATTTCTTTGTGGAAAGTCTATTTTCCCATAAGGCATTTACTAACCTTTTGTTCTAAGTTTTCTTATTGTCTTCTAGTAGTTTCTTGATGATGTTCACAAGGCTTTTATTAGAGGATTCAGCAAGGCCATTATCTTGAGGGTAATATGTAGTAGAATGGCCAAGGGTAATGTGGTATTTATGACAGAAGCCAATCATATTTTTGGACTTGAATGCTATTGCATTATCAGTAATAATATTTTCGGGGCATCCAAATCTTGAGAGTATGTTGTTTTCTAAAAATGAGATTATGACATTGTTAGTGGCTTGCCTGGAAGGTATGGCTTCTATCCACTTTGTGAAATAGTCTGTGGCTATCAAAATCCACTTGTGTTAGACTGAGGATGGAGGGTGAATTTCACCAATGAAGTTAAGACCCCATTTTTGAAAAGAAATTTCTGTTGAGATGGGTTTTAAGGGCAAATGTAGCAGCTTTTTATTTCCTTCAAATATTTGGCACTTATGACAAGAGGTCACATACTTTTTTAAATTTGCAAATAAGGTAGGCCAGTAAAAACCAGCTCTCAAGATTTTATCTGTAGTAGTCTTCCAGTAGAGATGTCCTCCACAATCACCTGCATGAAATTATTCCAAAACTTTATCAGCTTCTTCTTTAAGTAAAAAATTCAATAAAATTCCACCATGATCTTTCCAAAATAGTGCATTGTCTATGATACAACATCTTATTGCCTTTAACTTTAAAATATAGCTTTAGTTCTTGATAATCCAGGAGGAGCTTGTAAATTTAGTAATACAAATACAATATCTACATACAATGGTGAGTCTGAAAAGGCTTTACTAATCTTTGGAGTTGCCATCTCTTCCTGATCATCTATTTGGGCAATAAAATTAATATCTAAAGCATGACAATTCAATTCAGCCATTATTTTGGCTAAACCTTGACCTTTTATGAGTTTGGTGGGTTTGATTTCTATGTCATATTCCAAAATGGTGGCAATCCACTTGCGTCTTTTTCCATCAGGCCCATTCTGTGTTAGAATGTCCTTTACAACTGCATTTGGAACATAAGCAATGGTATGTGAATAAATAATGTACACTCTAAAGTCTTTCATAGCTTTCACTAAAGCTAGTGCCTACTTTTCCATTATGTTATAATTTAAAGTGGCATCTCTAAGTAACTTGCTGAAAAAAGCAATGGGCTGCTCATAGCCTTGATCATTTTTCTGCAGTAAAACTGCAACAATAGTGTGTTCTGAAGAAAAAGAAAAAATAATGAAATCTTTTTTAAAGTCAGGACTTATAAGGACTGGTGTTTTTGTCAATGCTTGTTTAATTGATTCAAATGATTTCTTAGCCTCCATGCTCCATTTAAGTACTGAGTCTTTTTTCAACATATTGTTAAGTTTTCTAATTATTTTAGCTAGATTTGAGATGAATCTTCTGAGAAAGTTTATTTTATATAAGAAAGCTTGTAATTCTTTAATATTCCTAGGATGACTAATGTTTAGAATGGCCTCTATTATAGCTGGGTCTATCCTAATTCCCTCTTTAGATATGATATGTCCTAATAATTTACCTTCTTCTAGTCCAAATAAATTCTTCTAGGATTTAGAGAAATGCCAAATTTCCTGCATTTAAGAAAGACTTGTTTGAGATGGTCTAAATGTTCATTGTTGATCTTTGAAAATACAGTAATTTCATCTAAATCAATCACAAGGAATTCATAAATCTCTTTAGAAAAGGATATATCCATAGCTCTTTGAAAAGTGGCTCCTACATTCATTAACCCAAAAGGCATTTTCACATACATGAAAGTGCCCCATGGAGTAATAAATTCAGTTTTAGGTTGATTTTCTAGTTGGACTAAAATTTGGTTATATCCAGAGAATCCATCAAGTAATCAAATTCTGGAAGAACCAACCACCCTCTATAGAATGTTATCCATATTGGGGAGATGGTAGTTGTATTTTAAGGACACTTTATTTAAATTCATGAAATCAACACACAGTATTATTTATCTTGTCTTTTTCCTAATGGGAAAAATATTCGAAACCTAATCAGAATATCTGATTGGCAATTATTCGTGTCCATGGTTATTCTTTTCACCTCTTTTCTCACCTATTAAAGGAACTAAAATGATTGATCCTTCTAAGATTCGTTTTAAAAGGTTTTTTATCTTCATGTGGGTATTTTATATTATATTATACTATAAGCCATATGATTTTAAGTCCTCATAACTCCATGCAAATACATCCCGAAGGAATTCCTTAAACAAAGCTGTATCATTTTTTGTCCCAGCAAGGCTTTGGTGCCTAATTCATCTTAGGCTTTAACTCTATTCCTATATCACATTCTTTCAATATCGCATCTTAATGGCTCCATCTTAGGTTTCCTTGCAACATCATTACAGTCAAAAAGATCTTCTAAAGGGGCTAATCCCTTAGGTAAAAAGTTGTCCTTGAGGTTTAAAATGTCAGAATCATCATTTACTATCTCTTCAATCTCTACTTTCTCTAAATTATCTATGTCTACTTGAGAGTAAATTTAGCAGGTTTAGCAAAATCTAAGTTATTTACATCTATATTGTTCAAATCAATCTCACTATGTTCTGATCTATTGTACAATCTGTGTCTATATTACAACCTTGAAATTCTCCTTCATTGTTCATAAAATGATAAATCTGTTCATCCTGTGAAAATATTTGCCAATATTTAAGATTATATGGTATTGCAGGTTTGTGTTTAACTTTTGTTGTGTATTTGTGATTTGGTTGAAATGGCAGATTACAGGTACTAGCAAAAGTTGCTAAGCTGTGAGCCTGTATATTCTGTTTTCTAGGAATTGCAGCAAAGTCACTTTCAAGCAGTTCCTTAATCAGATCTAAAACAGTATCTCTATATCGGCTTAATCTTGGATTATATATAGAATATTCTCATGTTGTCTATTTCACAATTAACTCAGAATCTCCCATGATTGACACTCTTTTGGCTCCTAGATTTCTAACAATCTGCAATCCTAAAATAAGAGCTTCATATTCAGCCATGTTGTTTGTACATTTTAAATTTAGTATAAAAGCATGACCTTCTACATGATTTTTTTCCATATTGTGTATCCAAACTCCTGCTCTTGCTCCTAATTCCATCAAAATCTAGGTGCCACAATGATTCATGAAAAACGTTTTCACTATCTGGTGCTTTTTTTTTCTTTCTGTTTTAGTTCAGTATTTTTTTCAATGCCAGTTTCAAAATTACATAAAATGAATGAATCCATATCAGTAGGTGTAGAGTAAATAGGATAATTTTTAGGTCTTCTACACTACTAACCATGTACTTCATTAATGTTTCTCTGTAAAGTTTCCTTGGTTGGCCAAAATCTGATATTGTTGCATAAGACATATCAAGTTGTAGATATCCCTGCAGTTTAGCTCCCCATGAGCGAGATAAGAGAATTCCATACTTGGGAGGGATGTCAGCTACTACAATGTCCATGACTATGCTTTTCTCAAGGTATTGAACTAAAGTAACACATAAATCTTTTATCAAACTTAAACATTTCACTTTACTAGAGTCAAATGAGAAGAGATCTTTGTAAGGTCTAGTGATGTCTAAATTCAAGGTTTCCATTATTGCTTTTGACATCAAATTGTGTGAAGCCCCTGAATCTAGCATTGCATTATGTAAAATATGATCATGAACAGTTCAGCTAATGTAGAAAGGTGGAACTGCTCCATCTTGGTGTTTCCCATTAACATAAGGACCAAAGATTAATTCTAGTTGATCAACACTTAAATTTACTGAATCTTCTCCATCATTCATATTCAAAGTTTTAGTGTTGGGTGTTTTGTATAGGTCATATTTTACCAAATTTGTCAAAGGAATTGGTATCTTTAATTTAGCAATTTCAGCTTGGATATTAAATGGTGCCTGTGATTTTACTAATTGAATTATTTCTTCTTTTGTAACTGTAGTTTGGGTGGGGTTGTCTTCTTTTTCTATAGTTGGTTTCTCATTTTTTGTTTGTATTTCTACTGTCTTATTGATTTTAGTTTTCTTTTCAGGAATAGTTAGAGATGCAATGGAAGTTTTTGCAGATTTTGTATTTTCAGCGGCTGTTTTAGCAGTGGCTTCTTTAGGATCAATTGATTTTGGATCAGCGGTAGGTGTTTTTGAATCCGAAATTGTTGTTTTAGAAGAATTTTTTGTCTTGGCAGCAATAGATTTTTGAGAATCTGTTGAAATTTGGACCACATCATCTGTGATGTCAACAATTTTTGGACTAGGTGAAATTTTGGGACTTAAAACTTTCTTAGTTGAACTAGAGTTTTGCTTGGTTTCCCTAGGGAGAATTTGCAGAACTTTAGTGGTAGGAGCTTCTACTATTTTCTTTGTTTGTGTTTGGGAAGATTTCTTAATAGAAGGCTCTACATTTTTCTTTCTCTTAAGGTTATATTGCTTATGGACTTCATTAATTGCAAACTCATAACCTTGCTTGTAATCAAAAGACTCACTAGAATCTAATTGTAATTGTTGTAATTCATATAACTCATGTTCTTCTTGTGTAAGAAAAATGGTGTTATGATCATTAATGACCATTAGATCAATGGTGTCTTCATCATCTTCATTTTGATGAGAACTTTCAACATAGTTCTCTTGGAAAGGTGGTCTTATTTTTTGGTCAGGTGCTGATTCTCTAGATTTTCCAGTGTTGGTGTTTTTCTTGAAATTGGGATTTCTAATTTGAGGTCCTTGTTGTTGGTTATCCCACTGTGACTTCATTTCCATATTATCTAACCTATCCATCATTCTCTCTAATGTTTTTGATAATTGATCTATTTTCAAATCTGAAGTAGATGTTTCCTCTTTTATTGGTACTCTCATTTCATATCTTAATCTAGCTTTCTTTGCTAACAAATTCGCCTCTACACTAACAACATTACTTTGCATATGCTCTAAGGTCTCTGGATTTCTCTCTCTCAATTGATAGGCTATATGCGTATCAAATCCATCAGGGAATTTGATAAGGACAAAGTTTGGAGGAGGCTTAAGATTAGCAGGAATTGCATTATAAATACTGTTATATCTAGTACAATAATCTTGAATTGTTTCATTTGGTGCTCTTTTTATGCTTTCAAATTCAGATAATATTTGTAGTGTATTTTTCTTCTTTTCCCATCTATTAAGAAATAATCTATGAAAAACCGCTAAATCAGCAATACTACCAACATTTAAACCTTTAAACCATTTTTTTACCTCATCAGTTAAAGTTTGGGCAAAAAGTCTCATTTGGACATCAACATCATCTATTTCATATAGTTCAAAATAATCTGTCATTTTATTAACATGATGTTGGGCAATGTAATGAGTGTTTGCATCAAATTGAGGGATTTTACTTTGATAATCCTGGGGCATGTCATGTAACTGAGCTAGTAGGACCAAGGGAGCATATTTGGAAGCCATGGTTTGGATTCTAGCTTGGATGGGAGGTAAATTTGAGGTACTTGGTGAATAGTTAGAAGTACTTGCTGATGTAGTTAAAGAAATTATAGATCAGATTGGAATATAAGAATATGTACTGGAAAATGTAGTTGAGATAGTAGAAGATGAAGTTGGGATATGTGAAGAGGTGCTTGGGAATGAGAATGATGTATTGGAAAATGCAGTAGAAATAATAGGGGATGAACTTGAGGTTGTGGAGGATGGAAATAATATTCTAGGTTGAAATGGTTGCTTAGGAAAGAATGAATCCGTGGATTGAAGTGTGGTGGAAATAATGGATGAAGTGGTAGTGAATAGGGATGAACCTAAAATCCCTAAAGGTGATTCTATAAGCCCGGTATTCAATGTATGTAGAAGGTTTAGGGTATAGGCTAATAAAGCACTCAATTCAACTCGAATGTTGTAAATAAGCTTCATATATTTCTTTAGTCAAAATAAAGAAGCAGGTGCATCAAGCTTATCATAAAATTCAAAAATATTTTCGAATCAATCAAACAATTTCCTTCTTAGTTTCAATGAATGAAATAAAATCAAGATATTTTACAACATTATGTAAGTCACTTTCTGATTTAGTTCTAAACAAAGATTGTTCAAAACTTAAATCAAATTCTATGTCTTGTAAATTTGATAGTTGTTTGGGAAGGGAATTTTCTTTGACTAATGGAATCTTATTACCTAAATCCTCTACTATTTTGTTTTTCTTTCCAATTCTATCAAGGTTATCTACTATGACAACAGGCTGTGGATCTAGATTTGACCTGGTATAGTAGACTCTTTTGGAAGCCACAACTACAATTTTTATGAAAATATACTCACAACTTATTTAAAACAATCTTAAGGTGAAAAGATAAATGAAAATATTACCTTTAAGATCTATTTAAAACACTGAGGATTGGTTAGTTCCCCAGTTGGTTGCCAATATGTTATCAAAGCTTCTGTGATCCATAATATAAATTACTAGAAATTCTTTCGGTAATAATCACATGAAAAAGAACGAGGTCGACGCGTTTCGAACCAACCAGTGTGGTTCATCATCAGGACTATGTGAGAGATCAGATCCAGACAATAAGTATAAATAGATGTAGAAATGGCTCAACTAGTCGTTAGGATAACAGCTAGTTTGACTTTGAAAAAGTAAATATTCCATTATTTAGTTATTTAATTAATTTTTATTTATTTATTTATTATTATTATTTTATTTATTTATAAAACCTTTAATATATTTATACAACTAATTAACCAATTAATTAATATAATGGTAAGTAATTTAACAAATCGTGGTGTATATATGTAAATTTTTCTTATTAATTTAATTGATTAAATTATATAATAATCAATTATTAGTATTAATTAATAAATATAATTAATTCTTATTCATATAATTTAATTATAACAAACCATCTATCAAATAGTCAAACATAGAGTCAAAAAAATAAATAAAAATAAATAAAATATAAAATATAAAAAAATAAAAATATAAAATAAATAAAATATAAAAATATAAAAAAATAAAAATAAATAAATAAATATAAAAATAAAAACAAAAACAAAAATAAAATAAAAAACATAAATTAATAAATAAATAAATAAATAATAAAAATAAATAAATAAAATATTTTATTTTAATTTAATTAATTAATTAATTAATATTAATATTATTATTATTATTTTTTAAATAAATAAATAAATAAAAATAAAAATAAATAAATAAATGAGTAAATAAAGTCAAGAATATAAGGCAGGAATCCAGCACCTGTTGATATTCCAACCGTCATCTCTATTGAGATTAACCGACCTTTTTTCAATTTCAATGGCCTCTCTCAACTTACGATGATGGAAATGGTCGATTCTAGCAATGAACTTATCATCTTCTATGCAAACATGATGGTTAGTCTTTTCTGCATGCTCAGCTAAGGCGGACGAGCGAGATCTTATATGCTTGATATCAGTAGCATGCTCACAGATCCTTTGATTAATAGACCAACCCGTCTCACCAATGTAAGGAGTCCCACAGGAACAAGGAATGATGTAGACACCTTTTCCATCCCTGGGGTCAATCAGATCTTTAACCGATTTTAGAGAACTACGAATTGTATTAAGGGGCTTGAAATAAGAGGATACCTTATGCTTTTTAAGGATTTTAGCAATCTTATCAGTGGTACCATGGATGAACGGAAGGTTGACACTGCCATACCATTCACTAGGTTCTTTTTTATTTTTATTTTTAACAGAATGACCTTTTTCCACTTTGAGGAAAGATTTGAGGCCCTGCGACATACTATAACCATTATTACAAAAGACATTCAACAGATGGGTCTTTTCCCTCTCAAGGTGAGACTCATTAGAGATTCTCAGCGCCCTCATGGCTAAGGTGCTAAGGATGCCTAAAATCAGGTTACCACTGATAAGATTGCTAAAATCCTTAAAAAGCATAAGGTATCCTCTTATTTCAAGCCCCTTAAAACAATTCGTAGTTCTCTAAAATCGGTTAAAGATCCGATTGACCCCAGAGATGGAAAAGGGTGTCTACATCATTCCCTGTTCCTGTGGGACTCCTTACATTGGTGAGATGGGTCGGTCCATTAATCAAAGGATCTGTGAGCATGCTGCTGATATCAAGCATAGAAGATCTCGCTCATCCGCCTTAGCTGAGCATGCAGAAAGGACTAACCATCATGTTTGCATAGAAGATGCTAAGGTCATTGCTAGAATCGACCATTTCCATCATCGTAAGTTGAGAGAGGCTATTGAAATTGAAAAAAGACCTGTTAATCTCAATAGAGATGACGGCTGGAATATCAGCAGATGCTGGATTCCTGCCTTATATTCTTGGTTATTATTTTTATTTTTATTATTATTTTTATTTATTTATTTAGTTATTTTTACTTTATTTATTTGATTATTTTTATTTAAAAAATAAAAAATAAATAAATAAATAAATAATAATAATAATAATAATAATAATAAATGAATAAATAAATAATATAAAATAAAATAAAAATAATAATAATAATAATATTAATTATTTAATTAATTAATTAATAAAATATTTTTATTTATTTTTATTATTAATTTATAATTTTATTTTTATTTATTTATTTATTTTTATTTTATTTTTATTTTTATTTTTATTTATTTATTTATTTTTATTTATTTATTTATTTATTTTATTTATTTATTTATTTTGACTTTTTGATAGATGGTTTGTTATAATTAAATCATATGAATAAGAATTAATTATATTTATTAATTAATAATAATAATTAATTATTATATAATTTAATCAAAAATTTAAATATATACATCACTATTTGTTAAATTACTTACCATTGTATTAATATATTAAAGGTTTTATAAATAAATAAAATAATAATAATAAATAAAATTAAGAAAATTAAATAAATAATGGAATATTTACTTTTTCAAAGTCAAACTAGTCGTTATCCTAACTGCTAGTTGAGTCATTTCTACATCTATTTATACTTATTGTCTGGATCTGATCTCTCACATAGTCCTGATGATGAACCACATTGGTTGGTTCGAAACGCATCGACCTCGTTCTTTTGCATGTGATTATTACCGAAAGAATTTCTACTAATTAATAATATGTTATCACTCGAATAATTCTTAAAGTTGTGAGATTTTTAGTTTGAATAATATCAGGGGTAACCAAAAACCTACTTTTAAGCCTTAGGATCTAGCCTTCCTAATGCTCAGAGAGGGCTCTCTCTATATGATTAAATTTTTTGATTATATTTGATTTTAGGTTAGTTATATGGGGCAAATTGGTTTCGGGGTTTTGATTTGGTTTGGTGGGGAAATCACTTACCTAGATGGATAGGTATAGATTTGTATCCCGTTGGGAAAATGGAGTCAATGTGTCAAGCAGTTAGATCAGGATCGAGGTCTAAAGGTAAATGTTTACAGGGAAAGATAGCAGAGTCACTTCAGATCTTCAATGCTGATGGTGAAATGGTTTTTATCAGGATAAAAGAAAATTAAGGGTTCTTAAATCTGGATTAGGAGTGAAAAGCAAAGGTAAATCGAAATTAGGGAGCAATTAAGGGTTCCGTAGTCTGGATATCAGTAGAAAACATTTACATGATAATCAGTCAAAACAGAGTGCTTTTAAAAAATTATGAAATACAATTCTTGATTTATTATTTAGATTCAGAAAATATTCATGAATAGATGGAAAACATAAGAAAATAGACAATATGACAAGTCAAATACTTCATTGTAGTGGCCCAACACATGAATCCTATAATATGATGCTTTATTTCCTGTGATCTAGTCTACTGACTTGAAATTGATACAAAAACCCTTAGGTTCAAAATAGTATAACTACATAAATGTTCATCAATTAAGCCACACTCAATACTTCAAATGATGAAGTATTTATACAAAAACTAGTACAAAATATCCTAGAATAAACTTAGGAATTTTTCTTGGAAAATAAATATCTTCATGCAAGAAGATAGTGACAACTGCTTAACTAATTTCTAGTTGTCTTATTTATTGAAATAAAATAGCTTGATGTTTTGATTCAGGCTGCAGTTGGACAACTGAGGTGTCCCTCATGCTGGCAGTTTTATCTTCAATCTGATTTTGTCTTTATCCTTTCATATGATACACTTTAGTCTGATACACTTTCATCTTGATACTCTTTATTGCCAAAAAACTGTTACTGCTGATGTAAAAACAACAAACTCTATTTTTTACCCTTCCTGCTATGTTTTCACTGTTATATGATCTTACGTTAAATCAGTTAACTTCTTCCAGAACTCAGCTTCTGGAAATTTAATCTTCATAAGCCTTCGAAGTTTTCACCAGCTTCAGTGTATTTTTAAAATGTTGGTTTGTTCACAAAAAGGTGTTTTACTTCATGTTGCAAGTAAAACAGATTTTCAAAATTCTTATATAAAAATTTCCCTATTGGGATTCCCTGCAAAGCTCATTTATTTACCTGCTCTTTAGCAAATTCTCTCATCTTTTTTTCATAATCCTCCTGTTTCATCATTTTTTCATTGACTACCAGTGGATTAGGAAGGCCTTTTTTCCTTAAATATAAAATTTGATCATAAACCTTGTAATTTCCATTTCCATGCTTTGGCACTTTTCCTCTCATTGGTTCATCAATTTCTTCTTGGATATTACTTTCTTTACTTCAAGTATGGTCTCTATTATATCTGTAATTCCAATTTCATCCAATTCTTGTTTATTTTTGGAATTGATGAATTTGATAATTTCTAATGCCTCTTCAGGTTTTTTACCTAGCTCCTCTTTGGTTTTCTGTATTTCTTCTTTTGCTGCTTTCAGTAAATATTTC
The DNA here is from genome assembly GCA_034641835.2 of Pinus albicaulis. Classification (NCBI taxonomy): domain Eukaryota; kingdom Viridiplantae; phylum Streptophyta; class Pinopsida; order Pinales; family Pinaceae; genus Pinus; species Pinus albicaulis. The sequence continues at coordinate 345,632,296 of CM076574.1, read as the reverse complement.
TGCTCATAAATTACCTGTATAGATGGCCAAGTATCATTGACTGCTTCAATGATATTGGACCATAATTGATTCTTAACATGTGCCATAGGTTCTTTCAAGGTTAATTATTTTTCTAATTTCTTGTGTTGTTCATTCAACCTATTAGCCTTTTGCTCTTCATTCTTGGCATTAACCTGTGCAAGCTTTTTGGCATCTTCCAGATTTTTAATCTATTCCTTTAACCTATTTATTTCATTGGTTTGGATGGACATGTCCTGCATTGCCTTTACCAATTTACTTGCCTCATATGATTGATGACAGTTGTTGCTGAAGACTCGGTGGCAGAAGTTGTTGATGAAGTTACTTGGACTGCTGTAGCCATTAGAGCATTAGGGGCTAGTGTTTCTTCAAGAGTAGATGGAACTGTTGTTGTAACCATAGGAATCACAGTGGAAGGGACTTACTGTGCTTTGGTGCCTTCTTTTTCTTGGAAAAAATTGTCCATCTCAATCTCCATTTCTTTGATCTGGATTGTCAGTTGCAAAATAATACTCATCATTTCATATTTTTTATTAGACTCCCGCAAAATTTCCTTAGCTTGAGGATGCTCAGTAGGAGGAAAATTCAACCATTTCTTAAGTGCAACAATATCAACATTCTTCTTTTTAATTAATTTCTCTGCAACTTTTATGTTCTGAGGATCATAACCTACCTTAATTACTAACTTCTCCAAGGATTTGATTCTGATATCCTTTGAATATGATGATTCTTTCTCTAGTTCGAGCTGATATCTTACATTTATCAGAGTATTTTGAAGCTTTTAAGCACTCATTACCTTAGTAGTCGTTGTGGAATAAAGCATCTCTCCTACTTGTTTATGGAATTCAATTTGGTCCAGAGGATGAATATCCTGGACTGGTACTTCAAAATCAACCTTTTTATAATCAGATGATGTTTTTGGAGTTGGTACTGTGGGATGAAGCACTGTCATCAGCATCTTCTTGTTCTTGTAATCAAATGATGAAAGCAGCCTGTTTTGTATGTTGGGGGTCTACTTTAAGTACTGAGAATATATTTCATTTTTTAATTCTTCATTTTTAGCTTTAATTTCCTTGCACCTTTCTTTGATGTCCATATCCTTATCTTCTGTTTGCTTTGATGATAACACTTTTATACTATGTTTTTGTTGAATCAAATGTGTATTAGAAATGGTTGGTTGTTGTTCATTTTCAACTACATTAGGAGGCACAATATCTTTCTCTGGAATATCTGTGTCAATGACCTCAACAGTCTCTTTTTCTTTGCTTGCAGGATTAATCTTTGGCTTTTTGTTGTATCTGAGTTTAAATTTGGTCTCTGTAGTGGTCTCAGCTGTGTAAGACCCTTCTTCCCTGTTTATTTTCATACTTCTATCTTCCTGAGATGGAGTCTACAAAATGTGACTAGTATCACTTTGCTTATCAGTAACCATTCTAATTGGTTTGAGAATTTTTCAATATCATGTTTATTTTCATGAATGTATGGAGTCAATTTACATTTAAATCTCATTTTTCTGATTATACCAAAGGGATCATAATACCAAAGAAAACTAGTGCTGAACTTGAACTCTAACAACTGCTTTTCTGCCTCTGGACCTACTTCTATGTTATTACATATGAATGGACCAACTTGATTCTTCAATTTAAACTGGGTTTTCTCTTTTGCAGCCAAGAAATTTACAACATCTGAGTTTAAAATATGTCTTATATACCATAGAGAAAACAACCTCATAGGGAGGTATTTTCACAATTTGTAAGGAATTAGGTTTGATCCATAAACTCTGATTTCAGTGTGCTTTGGGTATAAATACCAATCACCTGTCCTGATTTGCTTAGATAATTGTAAAAATTTCTTGATTTCATTGTTGATCCTGGGCTAAACACTGTTGTTTAGAAAATTTACCAATTGATGGATGAAATAATCTGTAAAATCTAAATAAGTAAACTCACTTGAATCCTTCATTATTAAGGAAGTCCAAAATATAACAGATTGTGGATTTCCCTCCACATCCATCTTCTGAAGAGTTATAGGAAACTTTTCTGGCTGAAAATAAAGGAACATGTGGAAAAGAAATGAAGTATAACTAAAGACACCTTTAGTAGGTAGTTTGATTATTTGTTCATGGATGCTATCAGCAGTATATTGGGAAAAATTAAAGATAACGGCAGGAGGCTGGCCAGGTACAAAAATGGACAAGAAACCAAGTACTGATGCATCAGCATGTTCATCTGTGAAATATCCAAGGATAAAAGATAGCATGGAAATAATGTGTCTGGTTCTTTCTGATAATTTAGAAGAGGAGTATGGAGGGTTGAGCTTAGGAATTTCCACATAGCATGGCATGAAGGTTTGAAAATTTTGGAATCTCTTGGGAAAATCCAAATCCAAATAGAACTTAGTGAGTGCTTCAATAGATAAAGGGACTTCATTAGGTTCATGTTGTAATTGAAGTATCCGGTTGATAGATTCAGCTGTAATGGTAAAAAATAATTCCTTTTCAGAATTCACAATGGCTCTTTGATCTGGAGAATAACAAGATTGGCATAATATGATAGCTTCTGGGCATTGGTAAGTGTGAGGGACAACATATTTAGGAAAATTTGATTCCCAAAAAAGCACATCATCTACTTGATCTAAGGATTTCTCTTGGCTCTAGCAGTGGAGCTCAAGGAGATAAAACTTTGCCACAGGACCTATAATTTTGAAATCTACATCTTCCAAGGGAGTATGTTCTACATCTGCAATAGGGTGTTGTAGAGGGTTGATCACAATAGTGCTTTTGGATGCCATTGATTGGTTTGATTTATCAGTTTAAACACTCTTGACCTTTAAAACACTGATTTTAGGTCTATGAAATACTTCTGTAGGTTTATATAGTTTACAGAAAGATTTAGATATGACAAGGTTTCTATCTTTGGCCTACAAAGGGATATTTCTGATAATTTTGACTCAAACTGGAAATTCGGTATCAAAAAGAGAAATTTCTTAACCTTATAAACTCAGCAAATGATATATAGGGTTTACAATAAAATTTATGTGATGAAACAATCCTAGAGCATCAATTTTATGCAGAAAGGATTTTGAGTACTGTAGAAAAGGTTTTGGAGGTATCAGAGATCTTTTTAAGTCTGTAGATGGCTTAAAATCAATCCAATTTTTTTCTAAAATAGGTCAAGGCTTTCAGAAACTGTGGAAAATTCTCTGGGTTTGTATATAAGAGGAATTTATGAAGCAAAGGAGTTTTTTTTAGGCATACAAGCTTCTAAAGGAATCAAATGAACTATAAAGCTCTTTTAGAATGATGGATGAGTCTCTTTCTCTGAAGAATACCTGTGAATTTTGGATTTTCGTTGTGAAGAAGGGTTTCTTGGGGTTGGAAATCTTTCAAAAGCTTCTTTTGGCCTTTATATGTAGTTTGATGGTTCTTGCAGTGTTTGTAGGATTCGATTTTGATCATTATGTTTCTTTTTAAGCTAAAACAGAGGTGGCAACGTTCTTTTCTCATTCTGGTAAGGTTTTATGAGTAGAAATGGTAATAGAGGTGTTTGAATGAATGTATTCAGTTGATTTTATAAGGAATTTGTTGAACAGTGAATGCATTTACTGCCGGTCAATTCAAAATATGAGCGGTTTTAGGCGCCGCGGAGGGAATAACCGCCAAGAAGTTTTTTCACGGTTTAAAAATGGTAAGCGGGATTGATTGGATCGATGCAATCCAACAGAATTGGGACGTGTGGAGGGGAGATAAAAACTAAAAACAACTTATATCGCAAGGTTTGGACTTGTTTAACAATCTTGCAATGAAATTTGCGATAGGGAATGGTCACCATTAGATCTTGTGGAAAGGAGGGAACGTGGGATTGTGCGATGAAGTTGAGGGGTCAAAGGCGTGGAGCTCAGGATATGTATGTGGCGAGATGTGGATTATATATTTAAAACATAGGTGTTAATATATATTTTAGATATGGAAATGATATGCGGGTGTAGTGTTTTAGTTAACGAATGGAATGGATATATGTGTAATATTAACATAGGTGAGTTTAATATGAAATAGCAATAGTTTTAACCTATGGGAGCGGGAATATATATCACGTGGGGAAATGAGACATAGGCTAAAAACTAAAAATATGGGTGAGAATTAATAATAAAAAGGAATTTAATATAGTACGAGGTGAGGATAATATATAGGATTTAATATATAAAGTTAATGTGTTAATAATGAAGTACAATGAGGGATAAAATAAACTAAGTCTAATGTAAAACATGTTAAAGGGACAAGTTGTATTTTTGATAGTCCCAATATAATATTTTTACATTTAAACTTAGGATAAAATGTTTTTATGGGTTTTTGGCTTTTTTTGGGGTAAAAAGGGAATTAGTCAAGGGTTTTACTTTCCCTAAGTACAATGAATTTTACACTTAGGAAAAGGGGATTTTTGTAAGTGAAATTAAATGATGATGGGAAAAGGAAAAATGAAGGGGAATAAATAAAATAGTGGGGATGAAGTATTTTTACAAGGGGATGAATTTTTTGAAGGAAGTTGGTGACTGAATTAACCAATTTTCTGCTTATCCATGAATGTAAAAACTACGTCTGCCTACCCATATGCTACCATAACATTTCTTCTTCATTTACCTAGGTGCATTTGAGCTTGCAAACCCTTGTTCATTTTTCTTTTAAAGCATCAAACTAACTAATTCTATCCTTATTTCTTCCAAGGGCTCAGATTAAGTTGTTGAGCTCCTTATTTATTCTCTACCTAACTACTGATTTTCCAAGATTAATTTGTTTGGCTAGATCTTTATTCTCTATCTAATAACATGAAATTTAAAGCATGAAAAAGTCAAGATTAAGCTATTTGACTTATCATGGATTATGGCATTTTGAACAAGCTGCACATAATATTTATTTTGTAGTAAAAATTAAATAATAGCGGCATTTGGATTTGCATCACTTTCATGTTTTATTTTTTATTTTTTTGTTTGGGGTCTATGTTTCTATTCTTTTTTTTTTATCTTTTTTCTTTCAAGTCCTTTGATTTTTATTTTAGGAATTTTACCCTCTTTACATTTTTTATTTTTCTAATATGGGAAAAAAATTTGCAGAAAGAAAAGTATGTACATATTACAAGACTAATCAAATTCAATTCAAAAATTATGAATCCTATTATTATAGGACCCTAACAGTGGCTCCACATGGGGATGACATTTCCTGGTGAAATTTCAAGAACTTTGAGACTAGTAGCTTTTGAATTTTGACTGTGCTAGCCTTGGAAATGTTTTTTGAGCTCTGCAATTATTCATACTTATGATATTTTATCCTTCAAAGCTTAGGGCCTTCTCTCCGGGCTTCAACTTTGCTAGGAAAAAAATCAAATCTAATATAAAATATGCAATGTTATATACAATGAATAAAGTAAACAAAGTGAACTGTTTTTTATTATGAGGAATAGTAATGCTTTAACATTCTACCATTGACAGGTCCACCTAATAGATCTGATCCATCCAACTCCTTCAAAAAGAAAGCATTTTTGCCTCGGTAACCATAAATAACATAAGGTCCTTTCCATAAGAAATCAAATTTCCCATGTTTACCTTTCTCTTCTCTCCTTGAATCCCACTTTAAAACATTGTCACCTATATAGAAATCATCTTCATTAGGCTTCTTGTAAAATATACTTTTGACCTTTTCTTGGACAACTTGAGACTTAAGATAAACCTCTTCTCTGGTTTGCTGCAAGTGTATGGTTTGGTTAATCCTTCTTTGAATATCATTGGTTTCAACTTGCAGTTCTTGAATTATCTTCATTACTGGTACTCCTAAAGAAGATGGAAAGACAACATCCATCCCATAAACAAGCTGGTAAGGGATGTACCAATAGATTTCTTTGTGGTAAGTCTATCTACCCATAAGGCATTTACTAACCTTTTGTTCCAAGTTTTCTTATTGTCTTCTAGTAGTTTATTGATGATGTTCACAAGGCTTTTATTAGAGGATTCAGCAAGGCCATTACCTTGAGGTTAATATGCAGTAGAATGGAAAAGGGTAATGTGGTATTTATGACAGAAGTCAATCATATTTTTGGACTTGAATACCGCTACATTATCAGTAATAATATTTTCGGGGCATCCAAATCTTGAGAGTATGTTGTTTTCTAAAAATGAGATTATGACAGTGTCAGTGGCTTGCCTGGAAGGTATAGCTTCTATCCACTTTGTGAAATAGCCTGTGGCTTTCAAAATCCACTTGTGTTGGGCAGAGGATGGAGGGTGAATTTCACCAATGAAGTCAAGACCCCATTGTTGAAAAGGCATTTCTGTTGAGATGGGTTTTAAGGGCAAAGGTAGCAGCTTTTTCTTTCCTTCAAAGATTTGGCACTTGCGACAAGAGGTCACAAAATATTTTACATCTGCAAACAAGGTAGGCCAGTAAAACACAGCTCTCAAGATTTTATCTGCAGTAGTCTTCCAATAGAGATGTCCTCCAAAGTCACCTACATGAAATTTTTCCAAAACTTTATCAGTTTCTTCTTTAAGTAAACAATTCAATAAAATTCCACCATGATCTTTCCAAAATAGTGCATTGTCTATGATACAAAATCGTATTTCCTTTAACTTTAAAAATCTAGCTTTAGTTCTTGATAATCCAGGAGGAGCTTGTAAATTTAGTAGTACAAATACAATATTTGCATACCATGTTGAGTCTGAAAATGCTTCACTGATCTCTGGAGTCCCCATCTCTTCCTGATCATCTATTTGGGCAATAAAATTAATAGCTAAAGCATGACAATTTGATTCAGCTATGAGTTTGGCTAAACCTTGACCTTTTATGAGTATGGTGGGTTTGATTTCTATGTCATATTCCAAAATGGTGGCAATACACTTACCTCTTTTACCATCAGGACCATTCTGTGTTAGAATGTCCTTTACAACTGTATTTGGAACACAAGCAATGATATATGAATAAAGAGTGTACACTCTAAAGTCTTTGATAGCTTTCACTAAAGCTAGTGCCTGCTTTTCCATTATGTTATACTTTAAAGTGGCATCTCTAAGTGACTTGCTGAAAAAAGTAATGGGTTTCTCATAGCCTTGATCATTTTTCTGCAGTAAAATTGTAGCAATAGTGTGTTCTGAAGAAAAAGATAAAATAATGAAATCTTTTTTAAAGTTGGGACTTATAAGCACTAATGTTTTTGTCAAGGTTTGTTTAGTTTATTCAAATGATTTCTTGGCCTCGACATTCCATTTAAGTACTGAAACGTTTTTCAACATATTTTTAAATTCTCTAATTATTTCAGCTAGATTTGAGATGAATCTTCTTAGAAAGTTGATTTTACCTAAGAAACCTTGCAATTATTTAATATTCTTAGGAGGATTAATGTTTAGAATGGCCTCTATTCTAGCTGGGTCTATCCTAATTCCCTCTTTAGATATGATATGCCCTAATAATTTACCTTCTTCTAGTCCAAATAAATTCTTTTTAGGATTTAGAGAGATGCCAGATTTCTTGCATTTAAGAAAGACTTTTCTGAGATGGTCTAAATGTTCATTGTCAGTTTTTGAAAATACAGTAATGTCATCTAAAGAAATCACAAGGAATTCATGAATCTCTTTATCAATGGATATATCCATAGCTCTTTGAAAAGTGGCTCCTGCATTCATTAATCCAAAAGAAATTTTCACATACAAGAAAGTGCCCCATGGAGTAGTAAAAGCAGTTTTAGGTTGGTCTTCTAGTTGAACTAGAATCTAGTTATATCCAGAGAATCCATCAAGTAATGAAATTATGGAAGAACCAGCCACCCTCTGTAGAATGTGATCCATTTGGGTAGAGGGTAGTTGTCTTTTAAGGACACTTTATTTAAATTCCTGAAATCAACACACAGTCTTATTTCTTCTGTCTTTTTCCTAGTGGGAACTAGATTCGAAACCCAATTAGAATATCTAATTGGTGCAATTATTTGGGCTTCATACATTCTCTTGACCTCTTTCTCAATTAAAGGTATCAAAACAGGATTGATCCTTCTAAGCTTCTTTTTAAAAGGTTTTTGATCTTCTTTTATGGGTATTTTATGCTGTATTATACTAGTGTCATAGGATTTTAAGTCCTCATAACTCCATGCAAATACATCCTGAAATTCCTTAAACAGAGCTATGTATTTTAATTTTTCTTCCTGAATTACGGCTTTTGAAAGTTTAATCATCTTAGGCTTTAACTCTGTTCCTATATTGCACTCTTCAATATCAGAGCTTAATGGCTCCATCTTAGGTTTCCTCACAACATCACTAGAGTCAAAAAGATCTTCTAAAGGGGCTAATCCCTTAGGTAAAATGTTTTCCTTGAGGTTTAAAATTTCAGAATCATCATCTACTAACTCTTCAATCTCTACTTTCTCTAAATTATCTATGTCTACTTGAGTAAATTTAGTGGGTTTAGAAAAATCTAAGTTATTTACATCTATATTGTTCAAATCAATCTCACTATCTATGTTATGATCTATTGTATAATCTGTGTCTATATTACAAACCTGAAATTCTCCTTCATTATTCATAAAATGATAAATCTGTTCATCCTGTGAAAATATTTTCCAATATTTAAGATTCTCTGGTATTTTAGGTTTGTGTTTAACTTATGTTGTATATTTATGATTTGGTTGAAATGGCAGATTACAGGTACTAGGAAAAGTTGCTAAGTTGTGAGCCTGTATATTCTGTTTTCTAGGAATTGCAGCAAAGTCACATTCAAGTAGTTCCTTAATCAGATCTAAAACAGTATCTCTATATCGGCTTAATCTTGAATTATATACAGAATATTCTCCTGTTATCTATTTCAAAATTAACTCCGAGTCTCCCATAATTGACACTCTTTTGGCTCCTAAATTTCTAACAATTTGCAGTCCTAAAATAAGAGCTTCATATTTAGCCATGTTGTTTTTACATTTGAAATTTAATCTAAAAGCATGACCTTCTACATGATTGTTTTCCATATTGTGTATCCAAACTCCTACTCGTGCTCCTAATTTATTAACTGATCCATCCAAATCTAGGTACCACAATGATTCATGAAAAATGTTTTCACTATCTGGTGCTTTGTTTTTCTTTTTTAGTTTAGTATTGTTTTCAAGGCCAGTTTCAGAATTACATAAAATGAATGAATCCATATTGGTAGGTGTAGAGTAAAGAGGATAATTTCTTGGTCTTTCTACACTATTAGCCATGTATTTCATTAATGTTTCTTTGTAAATTTTCTTAGGTTGGCAAAAAAATGATCTTGTTGCATAAGATATATCAAGTTGTAGATATCCCTGTAGTTTAGCTCCCCAGGAGCGAGATAAGACCATTCCATATTTGGAAGGGATGTCAGCTACTACAATGTCCATGACTATTCTTTTTCCAGGGTATTGAAGTAAAGTAACACATAAATATTTTATCAAACCTAAACATTTCACTTTACTGGAGTCAAATGAGAAGAGATATTTGTAAGGTCTAGTGATGTCTAAATTCAAGGTTTCCATTATTTATTTTGGCATAAAATTGTGTGAAGCCCCTGAATCTAGCATTGCATTATGCAAAATCTGATCATGAACAGTCAAACTAATGTAGAAAGGTGGAACTGCTCCATCTAGGAGTTTCCCATTAACATCAGGACCAAAGATTAGTTCTGGTTGATCATCACTCAAATTTATTGAATCTTCTCCATCATTCATATTTAAAGTCTTAGTGATAGGTGTTTTGTATAGGTCATGTTTTACCAACTCTGTTAAAGGAATTGGTATCTTCAATTTGGCAATTTTAGCTTGGATATTAAATGGAGCTTGTGATTTTCCTAGCTGAAGTATTTCTTCTTTTGTAATTGTAGTGTGGGTAGGTTTATCTTCTTTTTCTACAGTTGGTTTCTCATTCTTTGTTTGTATTTCCACTGTTTTACTGCTTTTAGTTTTCTTTTCAGGGACATTTTGAGATGCAGTGGAAGTATTTGCAGATTTTGTATTTTCAGCAGTTGATTTAGTAGTGGCTACTTTAGGATCAGCAATAGGTGTTTTTGAGTCTGAAATTGTTTTTTTAGCAAAAATTGTTATCTTGGAAGCAGCAGATTTTTGTGAATCTATTTAATTTTGGACAACATCATTTGTGATGTCAACAATTTTGGGACTAGGTGAAATTTTGGGACTTGAAACTTTATGAGTTGAACTAGAATTTTTCTTGGTTTCCCTTGGGAGAATTTGCGAAGTTTAGTGGTAGGAGCCTCTATTGTTTTCTTTGTTTGTGTTTGGGTTGATTTCTTAATAAAAGGCTCTCCATTTTCTTACTCCTAAGGTTATTTTTCTTATTTTCTTCATTAATTGCAAACTCATAACCTTGCTTGTAATCAAAAGACTCACCAGAATCTAATTATAGTTGTTGTAATTCATATAACTCATGTTATTCTTGTGTAAGAAAAATGGTGTTATCCTCATTAATGCCCAATAGATTTATGGTGTCTTTATCATCTTCATTTTGATGAGAAATTTCAGCATAGTTCTCTTGGAAAGGTGGTCTTATTGTTTGGTCAGGTGTTGATTCTCTAGATTTTCGAGTATTGGTGTTTTTCCTGAAATTAGGATTTCTAATTTGATGTCCTTATTTTTGGTTATCCCACTGTGGCTTCCTTTCCATACTATCTAACCTATCCATCATGCTCTCTAATGTTTTTGCTAATTGATCTATTTTCAAATCTGAAGTAGATTTTTCCTCTTTTATTGTTACTCTCCTTTCATTTCTTAATCTAGCTTTCTTTGCTAACAAGTTTGCCTCTACACTAACAACATTACTTTGCATCTGCTCTATGGTCTCTGGATTTCACTCTCTTAGTTGATAGGCTATATCTGTATCAGATTCATCAAGGAATTTGATAAGGACAGAGTCTGGAGGAGGCTTAAGATTTTCAGAAATTTCATTATAAATATTGTTATATCTAGTAAAATAATCTTGAATTGTCTCATTTGGTGCTCTTTTTATGCTTTCAAATTCAGATAAGATTTGTAGTGGATTTTTCTTATTTTCCAATATATTAAGAAATAATCTATTAAAAACTGGTAAATCAACAATACTACAAGCATTTAAACCTTTAAATCACTTTTTTTACCTCACTAGTTAAATTTTGGGCAAAAAGTCTCATTTGGACATCAACATCATCTATTTCATGTAGTTCAAAATAGTCTGTCATCTTATTAACATGCTGTTGGGCAGTGTAATGAGTGGTTCCATTAAATTGAGGGATTTTAATTTGATAATCCTGGGGCATGTCATGTAACTGTGCTGGTAGGACCAAGGGAGCATATCTGGAAGCCATGACTTGGATTCTAGCTTGGCTAGGAGGTAAGTTTGAAGTAATTGGTGAAGAGCTAGAAGTACTTGCTGATGTAGTTAAAGAACTTGCAGATGAGATTGGAAAATAAGAAGATGTAATGGCAAATGTGGTTGAGATGCTAGAAGATGAAGTTGGGATATGTGAAGAGCTTCTTGGGAATGAGAATGATGTATTGGAAAATGCAGTAGAAATACTAGGGATGAACTTGAGGTGGTGGAGGATGGGAACAATATTATAGGTTGAAATGGTTTCTTAGGAAAGAATGAATCAGTGGAATGAAGTGTGGTGGAAATAATGGATGAAGTGGTAGTGAATAGGGATGAACCTACAGATTATATAAGTCTGGTATCTAAATGGCTGGTAGAAGGCTTAGGGGTATAGGATAATAAAGTAATCAATGCAACTGAATGTTGTAAATAAGCTTCATCTATTTCTTTAATCAAAGTCATAGTTATGGCATCAAGATTATCATAAAATTCAAAAATATTTTCCTCAGAATCAACTGAAACAGTTTCCTTCTTAGTTTCAATGAATGAAATAAAATTAGGATCTATTACAGTTTTATGTAAGTCACTTCCTTATTTAGTTCTCAACAAATATTGTTCAAAATTTAAATCAAATTCTATGTCTTGTAAACTTGATAGTTGTTTTCGAAGGGAATTTGCTTTGAATAACGAAATCTTGTTTCCTAAATCTTCTACTCTTTTGTTTTTCTTTCCAATTCTGTCAGGATTATCTACTATGACAACAAGTTGTGGATTTGGATTTGACCTGGTATCGTAGATTCTTCTGGAAGCCAGAATTACAATTTTTATGAAAATATACTCAACTTATTTAAAACAATGTTAAGGTGAAAAGATAAATGAAAATATTTCCTTTAAGATCTATTTAAAACACTGAGGATTGGTTAGTTCCCCAGAATGGTCGCTAGCATGTTATCACTCTAATAATTCTTAAAAGTTGTGAGATTTTTTCTTTTGTGTTAAAGAATATCAGAGGTAACCACAAACCTACTTTTAAGCCTTAGGATCTAGCCTTCCTAATGCTCAGAGAGGGCTCTCTCTATAAGATTTAACTTTGCTGATTATATTTGATTTTAGGCTAGTTATATGGGGCAAATTGGTTTTGGGGTTTTGATTTGGTTTTGTGGGGAAATCACTTACTTAGATGGATAGCTATAGATTTGTATCCCATTGGGAAAATGGAGTCAATGTGTCAAGCAGTCAGATCAAGATCAAGGTCTAAAGGTAAATGTTTACAGGGCAAGATAGCAGAGTCACTTAAGATCTTCAAGGCTGATGGTGAAATCATTTTTATTGGGATAAAAGGGAAATTAAGGGTTCTTAAATCTGGATTAGGATGAAAATGCAGAGGTCAATCAAAATTAGGGAGAAATTAAGGGTTCCCTCGTCTGGATATCAGTAGAAAACATTTAAATGATAATCAGTCAAAATAGAGTGCTTTTAAAAAATTCTGAAATACAATTCCTGATTTATCATTTAGATTAAGAACACATTAATGAATATATGGAAAACATATGAAAATTAACAAGATGACAAGTGAAATACTTCACTATAGTGGCCCAACACATGAATCCTGTAATATGATGCTTTATTTCCTGTGATCCATTCTGCTGACTTGAAATTGATACAAAAACCCTTGAGGTTCAGAAAATTATAACTACAGAAATTTTTAACAATTCATCCATGCTGAATATTTCAAATGGTGAAATATTTATCCAAAATCTAGTACAAAATATCCTAGAATAAACTTAGGAATTTTTCTTGGAAAAATATCTTCATGCAAGAAGATGGTGCAACTGCCTAACTAATTGCTAGTTGTCCTATTTATTGAAATAAAATAGTTTGTTGTTTTGATTTAGGCTGCAGCTGGACAACTAAGGCGTCCCTTACGCTGGAAGTTTTACCTTCAATCTGTTTTGATCTTCAATCTTTCATCTGATACACTTTAATTGATACATCTCATCCTGATACCCTTTGAATGATACTCTTTGACTACCAAAGCTGTTTATTGTTGATGTAAAAAACAACAAACTCTGTTTTTACCTTTCATGCTCTGTCATCACTATAATATGATCTTACAATAGATCAATTAACTTCTCCTAGAACTTAGCTTCTAGCAATTTAATCTTCATAAGCCTTCTGAAGTTGTCATCAACTTCAATGTATTTGGAAAATGTTGGTTTGTTCAGAAACAGGTGTTTTACTTCATGCTGCAAGTAAAACAAATTTTCAAAATTCTTATACAAAACTTTCCCTGTTAGGACTCCCTGTAAATCTGATTTGTTTACCTATTCTTTAGCAAATTATCTCATATTTTTGTCATAATCCTCCTGTTTCATCAATTTTTCACTGATTACCAGTGGATTAGGAAGGCCTTTTTGCCTTAAAATATCAAATTTGATCATGAATCTTGTAATTTTCATTTCCATGTTTTGGCACTTTTCCTCTAATTGGTTCATCAAGTTCTTCTTGGATATTACTTTATTTACTTCAAGTATGGTCTCTGTTCTATCTGTAATTCCAATTTCATCCAATTCTTGCTTATTTTTGTAATTGAGGAATTTGATAATTTCTAATGCCTCTTCAGGTTTTTTACCTAGCTCCTCTTTGGCTTTCTGTATTGCTTCTTTTGTTGCTTTCAGTAAATATTTCTGCTCATAAATTACCTATATAGATGGCCAAGTATCATTGATTGCTTCAATGACATTGGACCATAATTTATACTTAAATGTGCCATAGGTTCTTTCAAGGTTAATTATTTTTCTAATTTCTTGCGTTGTTCTTTCAACCTATTAGCCTTTTGCTCTTCATTCTTGGCATTAATGTGTGCAAGATTTTTGGCATCTTCCAGATTTTTAATCTGTTCCTTTAACCTGTTTATTTCATTGGTTTGGATGGACATGTCCTGCATTTCCTTTACCAATTTACTTGCCTCATATGATTGTTTGGATGTTGTTGCTGAAGACTCGGTAGCAGAAATTGTTGATGAAGTTACTGGGATTGTTGTAGCCATTGGAACATTAGGAACTAGTGTTTCTGCAAGAGTAGATGGCACTGCTGTTGTAAGCACAGGAATCACAGTACTGGCAGGGACTTCCTGTGCTTTGGTGGCTTCTTTTTCTTGGACCAATTTGTCCATCTCAATCTACATTTCTTTGATCTGGGATGTCAGATACAAAATAAGACTCATCATTTCATCTTTATTATTAGACTCTCGTCAAATTTCCCTAGCTTGAGGATGCTCAGTAGGACGCAGTTTCAAATGTTTCTTAAGTGCAACAATATTAGCATTCTTCTTTTTAATTAATTCCTCTGCATCTTTTATGTTATGAGGATCATAACCTACCTCAATTGCTAACTCCTCCAAGGATTTGATTCTGATATCCTTTTCATATGATGATGCTTTCTCTAGTTTGAGTTGATCTCTTACATTTATCAAAGTATTTTGAAGCTTTTGAGCACTCATTGCCTTTGTAGTCATTGTGGAATAAAGCATCTCTCCTGCTTGTTTATGGAATTCAATTTGGTCCAGACGATGAATATCCTATACTGGTACTTCAAAATCAACCTTTTTATAATCAGATGATGTTTTTGGAGTTGGTACTGTGGGCTGAAGCACTGTCATTGGCATCTTCTTGTTCTTGTAATTAAAGGATGAAAGCAACATGTTTTGTATGTTGGGGGTCTTCTTTAAGTATTGAGAATGTATTTCATTTTTTATTTCTTAATTTTTAGCTTTAATTTCCTTGTACCTTTCCTTGATGTCCATATCCTTCTCTTATGTTTGCTTTGATGATGACACTTCTATACTATGTTTTTTTTTAATCAAATGTGTATTAGAAGTGGTTGGCTGCTCTTCATTTTCAACTATTGTATGAGGCACAGTATCTTTCTCTGGAATCTCTGTGTCAATGACCTCAACAGTCTCTTTTTCTTTGCTTGCGGGTTATGGATTAATTCGATTTTTCTATATCTCGAGTTTAAACGTGACCTCCGTAGTGGTCTCACCGCAAAATGTGACTAGTATCACTTTGATTATCGCCTTCTATTGCTGTATTCTCAAACCAATTCCGATTGGTTTGAGAATTTTTCAATATCAAAGTTTCTTTTTCATGAATGTATGGAGTCAAATTATATTTAAATCTCATTTTTTTGATTATACCAAAGGGATCATAATACCGAAGAAAACTAGTGCTGAACTTGAACTCTAACAACCTAAGCTCGCTCGAATTTCTTCTCTCGTCGAATCACTATGCTCTAACAACTTGATTCTTCAATCTTAAACTCGGGTTTTCTTCTTTCCAGCCCAATAAATTTTTTTGTGTAAATCAAATTCCAAAATAGAAGAAAAGATATATCAATGCCTTATAAATAAGCCACTTCGAGGGGGAAACCTCCAATACATTACATGAATGAACAATTCTGGATGATACAAATGACCAAAACCTCCTTCTATATATAGGAGTCCATGGGGCCACAATATAATCCTAGTGGGGCCACAATGTAATCCTAGCCGACCTAACAATAATAATGTAAGGGCACAATAATAACAATATGGGGGTTACAGGGGTGCAAAAATAACAATAAGTGGGTTTACACTAACATAATAAGGGACTACACTATTAATATAGGGACTTAACATGCCCCTCTCCTTCAAACAAGTGTTGTCCTCAACGCTTGAGTAGCTCTGGGTGCTTCTGTATAAACATCTCATCCTCCCATGTAGAATCTTTAGTGGGTAAGTTCTTCCACTTGATGAGATACTCTAAAATTGATTGATTTCGTAGTTGTCGAGTTCTTGTTTCCATGACTGCTTCAGGTTCCAATATGATTTTTCCTTCCTCATGAAGTTCTGGCAATATTGTTTGAACTGGAAGTTTGTCACCTATAACCTTCTTTAAGCATGAAACATGAAAAATTGGATGCACTCGCGAAGAAGCATGAAGCTCCAATTTGTATGCCATAGTACTAATATTTTGCAACACCTTGTAAGGACCATAGTATTTTGGCGATAATTTATTATCCTTCTTAGCTTGCTTGAGGGACATTTGTTTGTATGGTTGTAGCCATAAAAATACCCAGTCTCCTACCTCAAAACTTCTCGTCATGATGTTGATCTGCCTGTTGTTTCATGCGATTTCGTGCCAAATTCAGGTTATCCTTTAAGAGTTGGAGAACTTCTTGCTGATGCTCGATGTGATCTTCCACTGCTTGAACCTTCGAATTTTCCCTTAAAGATAATGTGATCGATGGTGGATAATATCCATAAAGTGCCATAAATGGGGTCATTTTTGCTGCAGTATGGAAGGAAGTGTTATATCACCATTCAGCGAGAGGTAACCACTTGACCCATTGTGTTTGTTTATCAAATAAAAAACAACGAAGATATCCTTCCAAACATTTACTTACTATCTCAATTCGACCATCGATCGAGGATGATAAGATGAGCTATGAGCTAAATGTCTACCCAAACAAGAAAATAACTCCGTCCAAAAATTTTAAGAAAATGGGATTCCTCTGCCAAGCCACAATAACCCTGGGCTTCCATGTAGCTTTTCGAATGTTTCCATAAATGTAAAAGAGTTAACCACTTGCTTTAAATGGATGAGATAATGCACAAAAGTGTGCATAGTTGGTAAGTCTATCAAGTACCACCATGATGACACTCTTTCCTTTGGACTTAGGTAAACTTGTGATGAAATCCATTGAAATGCCCTCCCAACGTTGACTTGGAATGGATAAAGGTTGTAGAAGACCCTGGGTATTAATTGTCTCAAATTTATTCTACTGGCAAATCAAACATTCCGCCAAAAAATTTTGAATATCAGATTTAAGGCCATCCCAAAAAAATTCTTTATTCACCCTGCGGTAAGTTTTTAAAAATACTGAGTGTCCTCCTAAAGGAAAAGTGTGCAATTCCAAAAGAATCTTTTGTTTTAGCTGGGAATTCTTACAAAGATATAAGCGATCTTTGTACCATAAAGAATCATTTTTCCAACTAAATGTATCAGATGTACTAGGCTCTTGCTGCAACTTTTGAATGAGTGTCCATACTTCTTTGTCCTTCTTCCATTCATCTTTTGCTTCGGTTATCCAATCTGGTTGGATAATAGAAATGGCACAAAGCAATGCTTCCACCTCTTCATTCTTTCTTGAGAGTGCATCTGCAACAACATTCATTCTTTCTTCAGGAGTCCATGAAAATGCATCTTTCCTCAATAATGTTGTTAGAGGTGCTGCTATTCTCCCATAATTCTTAACAAAATTGCGATAATACCATGTTAACCCAAGAAATCATCGCAACTTCTTTATGGTTGTGGGGACTTTCCATTCCTTAATGGATTTAATTTTGTTAGGGTCTACCTTAACACCCTTGTGAGATACAATATGACCCATATATTCTACCTCTTGTACTCCAAAGAAAAATTTGGATGTTTTTGCATATAATTGTTTCACCGCAATAGTTTGAGCACCTTGTCAACATGTTCAACATGATCCTTCCAAGACTCGCTATAGATTAGTATATCATCAAAAAATACTAGCACAAATTTTCTAAGGAAGGGTTTGAAAATGGAATTCATCAACCCTTGAAATGTAGAAGGTGTATCAAGGCATAAAAGGCATGACCAAAAATTCATAATGACCCTCATGAGTTCGAAATGCCGTATTTGAATATCTTCTGGCCTTAATTCTTAATATTAGATGATATCTTGAACGAAGATCCAACTTGGTAAAATAAATTGCTCCATGTAATTCATCTAATAATTCATCAATCACAGGAATGGGAAATTTATCTTTAATAGTGAGCTTATTGAGCTCCCTATAATCTGGACACATGCGCCATGACCCATCCTTCTTGTGCACCAATACTATTGGAGCAGAGAAAGAAATTTGACTAGGTTGAATTATACCAACCTTTAACATTCTGCAATCATACGTTCAATTTCATTCTTTTGGACATAAGGATATCTGTAAGGCTTGATGTTTGGAGAAACACTTTCTAGAATCAAATGAATAGCATTATCATGATCACGAATAGGTGGGAGTCCTTTGGGAGTTTCAAACACCTTGGAATCATTGTCCAAGACATTTTGGAGATCTGGAGAAATAAATGATTTTGATGTTGGAACTTCTAGTGAGCATAATTTTGCAATTACGCCTCGTTGTTCTTTCTTAAGAAGCTTTGTCATGACATTAGAGATTATTATCTTTCTGATTCCCCGCAATACCCGTAATTCAACTTCCTTTCCTTTCGAAAAATTTCAAGAAAAATTTTGGAAAATTAAAAGCTATTGTCCCCAAAGATTGTAACCATTGTAATTCTAGTACAACACGCACTCCTCCCATACGAATGGAAAGCATTGGACTAGTCAATACATATTACCCCATGCGTTAGCTTGATATATATTTCTAGAGAAATTTAGTAGTTCCTCCATTTGAAACCATCACTTGACATTCTCGGGTGTCATATATGAAACAATTTAATTCCTTGGCTACCTTACAATGAATAAAATTATGGGTGCTACCTGAATCAATCAACACTATTAGAATTTTCTTCTTGATCTGTCCTTCTATATTGAGAGTTTGAGGAGTGGTAATTCCTACCAATGCATTACATGATATGTTCAGACTCATTTCTTCTTCTTCTAGGGCTGGTTGCTGGTGTATATCCTCTTCTTGTTCATTTTCTTTTTCCTCTTCACAATCTATGTAAAATAATTTCTTCTCAGCACACTTACGACCTTTAGTGTATTTTCTATCACAACTCTAGCAAAGCCCTTTTCCTCTTTTTTCTTCCAATTGTTGTGGTGTCAACCTTGTAGGTTGTGGAAATCTAGGTGTAGAAACACTTCCTTCTTTATAGAATTGAGTGGTAGGCTTCCTTGTCACCATTATTTTACATTCAACTTTTCTTGCCAACCTGAATGCCTTCTCTAATGAATCCGGTTCCAAAACGCGAACTTCATGTTGGATTTTATCCTTTAAAGTGCCTATGAAGAGATTGATCCTGTGTTCCTCTAGAATATCAGTTACCCTTATATTCAATTTTTGGAAGTCTTCAATGTGCTGCCCCACTAAACCCTTGTGTTTAAGATTTATCAATTGGCTAAAGAAGGTGTTTCTCTTCGTATCCTCATAATGTGCTATCATTTCCTCTGTAAAAATTGACCAAGTGACAATTTTTTTACGGGAGAAAAGCCATCGATACCATACAAATGTATTTTGTTCTAAATGTAAAGTTGCAATGCATACCTTTTGTGTTTTTTGCACATTGGTGGAGAAAAGTATTGCTCCATCCGTAGTTATCCATGTTACATGATCCTTTCCATCAAACTTCCTCATATCCATTTTTGGAATATGGTGGTTCTTCCCGCCAACATTAGAGTTTATGAAATCATGATTAACATTTATTTTTTTCTCATCATGAGGTTCTTCTACTATATTTTCACCATTAGGAAACATTTCTTGTATCAAAATTTTCAAACCTTCGATATCTACTTTTAGATCATTCTTCATGTTTTCTATGTTGTCTTTCATGTCATCCATCTTAGATTCCATGCTAGCTTCCATGCCATCCATCTTAGCTTCCACGCCTTTCTTCAAACTGTCCATCTTCGCTTCCACACCTTTCTTCAAAACTTCCATTTCATTTTTTGTTGCTCTTTGCGAGAGTGAAATTTGTTGCACTTGCTCTTGTAATTTTGATAGACCATGTTGCAATTCTTCATCTTCATGAGTCATAGTAGAGCCTTCTGAAGGCTTAATGGGTGTTAAATTATTTTTACGGGGCATCTTTTATAACCCAATACTGATATATATTCTACAATATACCCTTGGAATCAATTCAAATTGATTCTTCAATCAAGACTTATGAAATTTGGAAAAAAAAATACACACCTTTTTCTTGCTTTTGAGGAGCTCGATATTGAAATTGGATTATATATGTGATTGCAGCACTTCAATAATTGAATTTTGGTACCAATGTAGCCCTATGAATTATCTTTCGAATGCCATAGGTCTAACCTGATTTGGATTCTCCAAGACAAAGTTGTGTCCAATCTCCCACAGTGACCTAATTATGGACTGGTTCAGTAGAGTGAACTTGTATGACTTTCCATGTGTCACTGTTTCGTCCTTCGTCTCTGAAATTGATAGCCAAGAAACTACAATCCGTGTAATTGTGACCAATTTTTACGGCACTCTAATCCGATGCTCAGAAAAATAGTTATGAAGATTTTCTCACGATCACCTCTTTGAGATGAAATTCAGGAGCCTGAAAAAGCACTACCTTCCACAGATCATATCTCCGGAAATATTGTGAACCAAGCTCTGAAATTTTTGACGATTTTCCTTAGGATTTCAGCTTCGCACCCTAAAAATTTCAGCTTCTGAAACTTCGTAGAAAAAAAGTTATAGCGCAAATTCCACGATGACCTATTTAGGAGCCTAAAAAAAGACCTAACTTCCACAGATCATATCTCCAAAAATATTGTGAACCAAGCTTTGAAAGTTTTTGAAAATGTTCCTCTGGATTTTGGCTTCACACCCTAAAAAATTCGGCTTTTGAAACTTTGTAGAAAAAACATTATAGAGAAAATTCCACGATGACCTATTTGGAGCAGTGAAACCCTATAATCCAAAGCTCTGATACCAAATGTTGTGTAACCAGCTCCAAAAATATAAGAAAAGAGATATCAACACCTTAGAAATAAGCCACTTTGAGGGGGAAACCTCCAATACATTACATAAATGAACAACTCTTGGATGATACAATTTACAAAACCTCCTTTCTATATATAGGAGTCCATGTGGCCATAATGTAATCCTAGTGGGCCACAATGTAATCCTAGCCAACCTAACAATAATAATTTAAGGGCACAATAATAACCAAATGGGGGTTACAAGGGTACAATAATAACAATAAGGGGGTTACACTAATAACAATAAGGGACTATACTAGTAATATAGGGACCTAACAAGATTTACAACATCTGAGTTTAAAATATGTCTTATATACTCTAGAGAAAACAACCTCATAGGGAGGTATTTTGGCAATTTGTAAGGAATTAGGTTTGATCCATAAACTCTGATTTCAGTGTGATTTTGGTATAAATACCAGTCACCTTTCCTTCTTTGCTCCGATAATTGTAAAACTTTCTTGATTTAATTATTGATCCTGGGCTAAACACTGTTGTTTAGAAAATTTACCAATGAATGGATGAAAGAATCTGTAAACTCTAAATAAGTAAACTCATTTGACTCCTTCTTTATTAAGGAAGTCGAGAATATAACAGATTATGGATTTCCCTCCACATCCATCTTCTGAAGAGTTATTGGAAACTTTTCTAACTGAAAATAAAGGAACATGTGGAAAATAAATGAAGTGTACCTAAAGACACCTTCAATAGGTAATTTGACTAGTTGTTTATGGATGCTATCAACAATATATTGGGAAAAATTTAAGATAACTGCAGGAGGTTGGCCAGGTTAAAAAATGGACAAGAAACCAAGTATTGATGCATCAACATGTTCATCTGTGAAATATCCAAGGATAAAAGATAGCATGGAAATAATGTGTCTGGTTCTTTCTGATAATTTAGAAGAGGAGTATGGAGGGTTGAGCTTAGGAATATCCACATAGGATGGCATGAAGTTTTGAAAATTTTGGAATCTCTTGGGAAAATCCAAATCCAAATAGAACTTAGTGAGCGCTTCAATAGATAAAGGGGCTTCATTAGGTTCAGGCTGTAATTGAAGCATCTAGTTGATAGATTCAGCTGTAATGGTAAACAATACTTCTTTTTCAGAATTCACAATGGCTCTTTGATCTAGAGAATAACAAGATTGGCATAATTTGATAGCTTTTGGGCATTGGTAAGTGTGAGGGAAAACCTATTTAGGCAAATTTGATTCCCAAATAAACACATCATCTGCTTAATCTAAGGATTTCTCTTGGCTCCAGCAGTGGAGCTCAAGGATATTAAACTCTGTCACAGGACCTGTAATTTTGAAATCTACATCTGCCAAGGGAGTATGTTCTACATCTACAACAGGGGGTTGTAGAGGGTTGATCACAATAGTGCTTTTGGATGCCATTGATTGGTTTGATTTATCAGTTTAAACACTCTTGACCTTTAAAACACTGATTTTAGGTCTGTGAAATACTTCTGTAAGTTTAAACAGTTTACATAAGGATTTAGATATGACAAGGTTTCTATCTTGGCCTGCAAAGGGATATTTCTGATAATTTTGACTCAAACCGGACATTGTGTATCAAAAAGAGAAATTTCTTAACCTTATAGACTCAGGAAATGATATATAGGGTTTACAGTAAAATATATGTGATGAAACAATCTTATAGAATCAAGTTTTATGCAGAAAGTATTTTGAGTACTGTAGAAAAGGTTTTGGAGGTATCAGAGATCTTTTTAAGTCTGTATATGGCTTAAACTCAATCCAAATTTGTTCTAAAATAGGTCAAGGCTTTCAGAAACTGTGGAAAATTCTCAGGGTTTCTATATATGAGGAATTTCTAAAGCAAAGGGGTTTCTTTAGGCATACAGGCTTATAAAGGATTCAAATGAATTGTAAAACTCTTTTAGAATGATGGATGAGTCTCTTTCTCTGAAGAATACCTGTGAATTTTGAATTTTCGCTGTGAAGAAGGGTTTCTTTGGGTTGGAAATCTTTCAAAAGATTCTTCTGGCATTTATATGCAGTCTGATGGTTCTTGCAGTGTTTGTAGGAGTTGATTTTGATAATTATATTTGTTTTTGAGCTAAAACAGAGGCGGCAACGTTCTTTTCTCGGTCTGGTAAGGTTTTATGAGTAGAAATGGTAATAGAGGTGTTCAAATGAATGTATTAAGTTGATTTTATACGGAATTTTTTGAATAGTGAATGCATTTACTGTCGGTCATTTCAAAATATGAGCGGTTTTGGGCGCGGGGGAGGGAATAACTGCCAAGCGGTTTTCGCACGATTTGAAAATGGTAAGCAGGATTGATTGGATCGATGTGATTCAATAGAATTGGGACGTGTGGAGGGGAGAGAAAATCTCAAAACATCTTATATAGCAAGGTTTGTACTTGTTTAACGATCGCGCAATGAAATTTGTGATAGGGAATGGTCATCGTTAGATCTGGCAGAAAGGAGCGAATGGTCGGGATTGTGCGATGAAGTTGAGGGGTTAAAGGCGTGGGGCCCAGAATATGTATGCGGTGGGATGTGGATTATATATTTAAAACATAGGTTTTAATATATAGTTTAGATATGGAATATGATAGGCGGGTGTAGTGTTTTATTTGACGAATGAAATGGATATATATGTAATATTAACATAGGCGAGGTTAATATAAAATAGGAATAGTTTTAACCTATGGGAGCGGGAATATATATCACGTGGGGAAATGAGACATAGGCTAGAAACTAACAATATGGGTGGGAATTAATAATAAAAAAGAATTAAATATAATAGGGGGTAAGGGTAAAATATATGATTTAATATATAAAGTTAATGTGTTAATAATGAAGTACAATGAGGGATAAAATAAACTAAGTCTAATGTAAAACATAATAAAGGGATAAGTTGTATTGTTGATAGTCCCAATGTAATATTTTTACATTTAAACTTAGGATAAAATGTTTTTATGGGTTTTTGGGTATTTTTTGGGTAAAAAGGGAATTAGTCAAGGGTTTTGCTTTCCCTAAGTTTAATGAATTTTATACTTAGGAAAAGGGGATTTTTATAAGTGAAACTGAATGATGATGGGAAAAGGAAAAATGAAGGGGAATAATGAAAATAGTGGGGATGAAGTATTTTCACAAAGGGATGACTTTTTTGAAGGAAGTTAGTGACTAAATTAACCAATTTTTTGTTTATCCATGAATGTAAAAACTGCTTCCTCCTACCCATATGCCACCCTAACATTTTTTCTTCATTTACCTGGGTGCATTTGAGCTTGCAAACCCTTGTTCATTTTTTCTTTTAAAACAACAAACTAACTAAGTCTATCCATATTTCTTCCAAGGGCTCAAATTAAGTTGTTGAGCTCCTTATTTATTCTCTACCTAACTACTGATATGCCAAGATTAAAATGTTTGGCTAGATCTTTATTCTCTATCTAATAACATGAAATTTAAAGCATGAAAAAGTCAAGATTAAGCTATTTGACTTATCATGGATTATGGCATTTTGAACAAGCTGCACATAATCTTTATTTTGCAGTAAAAAGTAAATAGTAGTCGCATTTGGATTTGTATCACTTTCATGTTTTGTTTTTATTTCTTTTTGTTTGGGGTCTATTTTTTTATTCTTTTTTTTATCTTTTTTCTTTCAAGTCCTTTGATTTTTCTTTTAGGAATTTTACCCTCTTTACATTTTTTATTTTTCTAATATGGGAAAACAATTTGCAAAGAGCAAAGTACGTACATATTTTTTTTTTCTAAGTAAGACTAATTCTATTAATATAACATATGGTACAAAGAGTGTCTGGCCTTTGGAATTGTTGAACTAGCCAAGTCCAGAGGCATTATAAGTCAAAAAATCAAAATAGTGACTACCCCAGATGGGGAAATCAGTCAAAATAGTCTTACTGCAGCTACCCACATAGGGGAAACCAGCTTCATACAGAAAATAGTTGAGAATTATAAAAATATTCAAAAGATACATAGTGATTCCGAAAATTGACCGAACTGAGTAAAAAAACATGTTCAATCTAGGTGTCATTATGTGGAGGCAGTGGTTCCTCCACAATGAAGCACCTATACTCATTGGAGGAGTCGTCTGTATTATTCATCTATGGCGTTGCTAGCTCATGAGTTATGATGGTGCATGCACTACCCTTGCAACCCTTTTCTCCATACCAATCTGAACTATCGCCACCACTGCTACCACTGTCGCTGCTACCTTTGTCGTTGCTGCTGGAGGAGAGGGCACCCTGAATGACGGGAAGGGATTCAGACTTACGAGAGGGAGGAAGAGGGGCCGAGTCAATGGTGAATTTTCTGAATTTTTTTCTGGGGCTGTGGCTAGCAGCAAGGGAAGCTTCCTCCTTGAAGATGATGGAGATGGTGGTTGTGATGCGAGGGTGGTCCAGAGTGCAGGTGTAGTGGAATTGGGCAGAGTTCTCAGTAGGTGGTGAGGGTAGCAACTCCAAATGAGGCAGAGAAGGGGAGGAGCGAATGGTAGGGTGGCACAACACCAAAGTTCCACCCAGAGAGATAGAGCGAGACCATCTTGACTCATGACCTCAGCCTCTGCTACTGCGTGTTGTAGGATAGTGGCCCAAAACCTCATCAGGAGACAGAGAGGAGGACTTAGAGCGGATAGAATACGAAGGATGAGTCGCCCACCCATGCCCACTGCCTCGGCGACAACGCATTCGGTGTCACATGGGCATAATGGAGTTGTTGGAGGCATTGGAGATGTAGATAGGTGTAGAGGGCTGAGAAGAGGGAGCAGAAGGCTGAGGAATCGAAGGCTCTGGAACACAATTGAGACTGTAATGGAGGCTATGGGAGAGGTGGTGACCAGGGGCGAGAAAAATGAAACAGTAGAGGTTGCACCACCTCCCTGTGGGCGTTCATGAACTCGGCTACGAGACCACAGAGGGGTAAATGCATCTTGAAGGTGACGGAGGAATGCTACAACGCGAAGGCATTTTGAAAGGGTGGTGGATGCATCGACGTTCGGGCGAGTTAATGTTGCAGCGTTGAGAGCAGTTGGCAGATATAAATGCCCAAGGCTTGAGCCCATGTGTGACCATGTGGCTAAGCCATGTGTCACATGCTGGGCTCGCCGTCTAGCTGTCGTTAATGTTCACTCACATCTAGGAAAAGTATGTACATATTACAAGACTAGTCAAAGTCAATTAAAAAATTATGAATCCTATTATTATAGGACCCTAACAACTTCAAACCTTCCATGTATTTTTTCAAATGTCCCATGTTTCCTTCTGTACCATCGATCTTAGCTTCCATGCCATCCATATTAGTTTCCACGCCATCCATCTTAGCTTACATGCCATCCATATTAGCTTCCATGCCATCCATCATATATTCCATGCCATTCTTCAAACCATCCATCTTAGCTTCCATGCCTTTCTTCAAACCATCCATCTTAGCGTCCATCCCTTTCTTCAAACCATCCATTTCTTTTTTTGTTACTCTTTGTGAGAGCGGAATTTGATGCACTTGGCCTTGTAATTTTGATATATCATGTTGCACTTCTTCCTCTTCATGAGTCATAATAGTGCCTTCTGAGGGCTTAATGGGTGTTGAATTCTTTTTAGGGGGAATTTTAGATCCCAATACTATATCTATGATTCAATATGCCCTTGGAAAGACTTCAAACTAATTTTTCAAACAAGACTTATGTAATTAAAAAAAATATATACACACATTTTTATTGCTTTTGAGGTGCTCGATATTGAAATTGATGTATCTCTGCAATTTAAAAACCTTAATATTTTAGTTTCAGTCCCATAGTAACCCTCTAAGTCTTCTTTACAATGCCACAGGTCAAACCTGATTTGGATTCTTCAAGACAAAGTTATGCACGATCTCCCAAAATGACCTAATTATGGACTAGTTCATTAGAGCGAACTTGTATGGCGTGCCATGTGTCGTTGTTTCCTCCTTCTGCTCTGAAATTGATACACCAAAAACTAAAGTTTGTTTAATTTCAGCCACTTTTTAACAAAATTCCAATGCGATGCTAAGAGCGAGAGTTATAACGATTTTCCCAAGGTCACCTCTTTGAGATGAAATTTGGGAGCCTACAAAAACCCTAACATCCATAGATCATATCTCTGAAAATATTGTGAACCAAGTAATGAAATGTTTACACTACATTCCTGAGGATATCTACGTAAATGGGTTTTTTTTTTAGCATCTGAAACTTCATAGAAAAAAAGCTATAGGAAAAATTCCACTATGACCTGTTTGCAGCAGTGAAACCCTTGAATCCAAATCTCTTATACCAAATGTTATGAAACCAACTCAGAAAATAGAAGACAAGATAGATCAACGACTTAGAAATAAACCTCTTCAAGTGGGAAAAATCCTTTGCATTACATAAATGAACAATTCTTAGATGATACAAATGAGAAAACCTCCTTTCTATATATAGGAGTCCATGGGGTCACAATATAATCCTAGCCGACCTAACAATAATAATGTAAGATCACAACAATAACAATAGTGGGATTATATGGGGCACAATAATAACAATATGGGGACTACAGGGGTACAAAAATAACAATAAGGGGGCTACACTAACAACAATAAGGGACTACACTAGTAATATAGGGACCTAACAGTGTTAGCTTTAGGATGCAGGTGGAATTCCCTTAAATAGGTATGGGAAGGCGGGTCAAAATAGGAATTAACTGATTTTTTCCAGTTTTGTTGTGAAAGTGTAGTGAGGAGTTAGGGTTTTTATGAAAGAAGGGTAAATAGGACTGTGAGTGATAGGAGGTGTTGTGGTAAGGTTTATAGAGGATAAATGAAGGTTTAAATGATAGGGAAAAGGGGTCTCCAATGGCTAAACCAATTAATAAAGGAGAAACCCTAGATAATAGGAGACAAAAACCCCAATGATGAAAAAAACTCATACAATCATGAATTGGCTTGAAGGAGGCGTTGGAATGCCAACTTACTGGTTTTGGAGGCCACAAGATGTTTTTCGTCCTACTTTAGAAGTTGATTTGGAGGCAAAAATCCAAAAACATAACACTCTTTTGTAGAAACGTAGTGCTGCTCAGAAGTGTAGCGGCAATACCCAGAAGAATCGCGTTAACCTAGAAACATCGTGCAGTTTCTTCAGAAGCGTCACAGAGCCTCCAAAAACATAGAAGATTGGTTTTTCTTGCAAATTCTCCAGTTTTCTTCCACCTTTGGAAATGGTAAGGTATTATGAAGGTAAGAGATACAGTTTATTGAGTGAGAGGAGGTAAAATGAGTGAAATAAATCACTTTTTTTCTTTTTATAACATCAGTAGAAACACCTTTTTTTTCATTTAGTGAAAACATGACCCTTTTGAAGAACATTTTTCTTTTTGAAATAATTTGACAATGAAACAAGCTTTTAAAAGAATAAAAATTGTCTCTTTTTTATCCACCTACCTAAGCTAACTCCCTTTTAAAGAAAATTTTGTATGATGGAGTTGAATGACTCGACCTTTTTCCTTTTTAATGACAGATTTTGGACTTTTATGGAGGCGAAATAAAAGACACCTAGACACTGACCTAGGTGAAAATATGATAACTTTACCTAAGACTATAAATGATAATGGATACATGACCCATGAAATGAAGATAACCGTGAAAAAACTGAAGGGAGTAGCTTTTGAAAACCTAGACATATCCAACGATCAAAATTTTATTTGAAAAATAATTTGGAAATGTAAAATTTTGACCTAGAGCAACTACTAGACAAATTTGAAAGAGTACATATTGATCACTGAATATTGGACACTAACATTGGCTCCAGCTGGGGATGGCATCTCCTTCAGGACGTGTCAAGAACACCGTAGATTAGTTAGCCTTATCCTTTGGGCGATGGAGTCAAAACTGAAAATTGAAACAACTTCGACAAACTGAAAAACTGACTCAAAACCTGATTGGACTTTTTGAAATTTTTTGAAAGAAAAACATCAGTTGATCATAGAAGTTTCATGGCCTTCGCCTTGGGCTTCAAACTTCTGCAACATCTTCTTATTCTTGACAGCAAATCAAAGTGATATTTACAATGAAAGTGAAGATTTTCTTCAAACTTAGGTAAGGTAGTGTTTGAGGAACCTACCATCCACCGGTCCTCCCACAATTTCTTGCCCATCAAGATCTTCTAATAAGAATGTCTTATTACCTTTGAATGTTGTGATCTTGTATGGACCTTTCCATAAATTATCAAACTTATTGTGCTTACCTTTGTCTTCATTTTGGGCATCGCACCGAAGGACAACATGTCCTACCTGGAAATCATCGGCTTTGGTCTTCTTGTCATACAATTTCTTGATTTTCTCCTAAAGTTTTGAAGTATGATTGAAGAATTATTCTCTTGTCTACTCTAAATGAATCATTTGAATGATTCTTCATTGGATATCATTTGGCTCACTATCGATCTCTTATGTAATTTTCATCACTGGGACAACTAAAGAAGTGGGAAATTTTGTGTCAACACCATACAAAAGCTGAAAAGGCAACATATTAATTGATCTCTTGGTGCTAACTCTATCTGCCCATAGAGTATTTATGAGCTTCTTGTGCTAATTTATCTTGTTCTCTTGCAGAAAATTCTTAGTATGTTGTAGAATGACCAAGTCTTATGTGATATTTATCACAAAATTCATTCATTTTCTTAGACTTAAAGGTAGCTGCATTATCAGTAATAATTTTTTGAGGACAACTAAAACGAGACAAGATATTGCTTTCCAAAAACTGAATGATGATAGTATATGTAGCTTGCCTCATCGGAATGGCTTCAATCCACTTTGTGAAGTAATTAGTAGCAGTGAGTATCCATTTTGCTGAGTTGATGAAGGAGGATGGATCTCACTAATGAAATCAAGGCCCCACTGCTGGAAAGGTGCTTGAACTGTGATGGGTTTTAAGGGCAACGACAAAAGCTTTCTTTTTCCTTGAAAATTTTGACATTCATGACAAATCATGAAATTCTTATACAAATCTGAAAATAAAGTTGGTCAATAGAAGCCAACCATCAATATCTTATTTGTTGTAGTCTTCCAGAAAATATGACCACCAAAGTCACCTTTATGAAATTCATTCATCACTTTTTTCAACTTCTCCTTCTAGCAAGCAATTCAACAGCACTCCACTTGGATCTTTCCAATACAAAGCATTTTTAAAGATGCAATACTTAAGAGCCCTCAACTTCAAAAATCTAGTCCTACTACTAGGTAAGTCAGGAGGAGGATTCAAGTGTTGCAAAACATAAACAATATCAATGCATCATGGAAATGAAATAAAGATTTCAGATACTTGAGGTAATGAATCAACCTCTTGCTCTTCAGATAATGAAAAATAAAATTTATTTCCAAAGCATGAAGATTGGAATCCACCATACACTTTTCCAAGCCTTGTCCCTTGATAAGTTTTGTAGGCTTGATCTCCAAATCATACTCCAACATAGCACTCATCCATTTGCGACGCCAACAGTCAGGATCATTCTGTGTAAGCACATCTTTGACATCAACGTTTATAACATATGCAATCACATGGGAGTGAATAATATAGACTCGGAAGTCATTCAATGCTTTAACTAGCGCCAAGGCCTGTTTTTCAATGATATTTTACTTCAAGGCTGCATTTCTAATGGTTCTACTGAAGAAAGCAATGGGTTGTTATGTTTCTTATTTTTCTTTTGTATGAGGATAACAGCTAGAGTATGCTTTGAAGTAAAGGAAAAAATGATGGAATCAAGTGTGTAATTTGGACTAATGAGAATAGGAGCGTGAGATAAATCAAATTTTACTTGATTCAACGAATTTTTTGCTTCCTCGGACCATTTTATTTCACTATCTTTCTTTAGCATGACAATAATTTTCCTCAAGTATCCAACAATATTAGGAACAAACCTTCTTAGAAAATTAATTTTAACTTTGAATGACTGAATCTCCTTCTTTCTTCTAGGATATTCCAAGCTCTGAATCACTTCAATTCTTGAAGGATCTATTCATATGCCATATTTTGAAATGATGTGGCCCAACAATTTTTCTTCCTCCATAACAAAAAACTCTTTTTAGGATTTAGCAATATGCCAAATTTCCTACATCTCTGAAAAACTATTTTCAAGTGCTGCAAGTGTTGCTCACATGTCTTGGAAAAAATAGTGATCTCATCAAGATAGATGACCAAGAAAATGTCCTTTTCATTGGCGAAAGAAATGCCCATGGCTCACTCTAAAATTTCTCCTGCATTTTTCAATCCAAAGGGAATTTTGGCATACTTGAAGGTACCCCATGGATTTTTAAAGGCTGTATTTTCCTGATCATCTCTATGGACTAAAATCTGATTTTACTTGGAGTATCCGTCCAACAATGAAATTATGGATGATCCAACTACCCTTTGTAGAATATGGTCCATATTTGGCAGTGGGTAATTGTATTTCAATGACACTTTATTCATATTTCTGAAATCTATACACAAGCAAATTTCTCCGATATTCTTCCTTACTGGCACTAAGTTAGACATCTAATTTGAGAAGAGAAGTGGAACTATAATAGCAGTATTAAATAACATGTTTACCTCTTTTTGAATGGTGGGCAACAGATTGGGATTGATTCTTCTCAATTTCTAGTAGAAAGGCTTCTGATCCAGTTTCAAAGGAATAATATGTTGAATTGTACTCATCATAAATTTTCAGATCAGAATAATCCCATGAAAAATCATCAACAAACTAAAACATGAGCGCTACATATTTACCTTTCATCTCTAGCCTCAAGGATTTTGAAATCTTGACTATATTGGGCTTTTCAGGAGTGCCAAGATTAAGATCTTCCACTCCTACTTCTGTTGGCAGCATGGTTGGTTTGTGTGCAACATCGTCTTGATCAAATATCTCTTCCAAAGGAACAAGACCTCTAGGAATGGAGGTGTCTTTTAGCTAAAGTACTTTCATTTATGTTGCGTGTAATTCTTGGTCATTTCCAGAAAATTTGTCATCCATTTGTAAATTCACAAATACCTCTTCTGTCTGCAAGACGTTGTTGATATGTTTGTCATATTGAAAGGCATGCCAATACTGAACATTATCCAGAACAATAGGGCGATGTTTGACATTTATATCATACTTCTTATTGGGATACAATGGAATTTAAAACATGTTCGCTGAAGTGGCAAGAGAATCAACAATAACATTGTTGTCCCTTGGGACCAATGAAAAATTATACTCGGTGAAGGTCTTGAGGATATCTAATAATACATTTCGGTAAGCTCGCATCTTAAGATGATTGGCTTGGTATTCCCCTTTGACTTTTTTTATTACCAATTCAGAGTTTCCATACACAGAAATTTTCTTTCCACCTAACTTCATGAGAATTTTCGAGCCGACTATCAAAGCCTCATACTCTGCTTCATTGTTTGAACAATCTAATGCTAACTTGTAAGAGGACATTCGAACATTAGGAGGAATTTTAAGAGACTGATTTATAGGCCTGTGAATCCATACTCCAATTCCAACCCATTCCTTACCCAAGGCTCCATTGAAGTCCATGGTCCACAAACCACTGTCTTCATCGGAATGTTGCACTGATGGCTGAACTTTACTTGCTACTTGAGAAAGGTCCGTTGTACCAATTTTTTTTGTGTATTTCACTTCTTCATCTCTTTTTTGGGCTAATGCACTTGGTTCTAAACCACTTGGCATATTTTCTTGATTTTCTGCATTTGCAATTTCTAACATAGAATTTGAAAACTCAGGAATTTTTGCCTTTTCTTCAATCAAAATTTCTGATGATGCTGAAAATTAATCATTGAATAAGATAAAAGACTCTAAATCTGTGTGAACAACATGTATGGGTTTATTATTAGTCTTTTCTCTGCTACTGATCATGTACTTCATTTTACTTTCCTGGTATAATTTTCTGAGCTTACCAAAGACCGATATGGTAGCATATGAAAATTCAAGCTCCAAGGTACCTCTAAATTTTTCTCCCCATGACCGAGAGAAAAAAATTCCATATACGGGAGGGATATCAGCCACAACAACATCCATGAGGACATTCCTGGCTGGGATATTTTCTAAATACACCAATATATCTTTAATGAGGCCAAGACATTTCACTCTACCTGAATCAAATGAATAAAGGTCATGGTAAGGTATTGTGATATCTAGGCCTAATCTTCCCATGATGCCTTTGGGAATAAGGTTATGAGACGCTATGGAATCAAGCATGGTGTTATGGAGGATAAAATCGTGGATTTTGAGGCTAAGATAGAATGGACGGACCTCACTATCTTCTAAATCGCCATCAACAACAGGACCAAATAAATGTTTTGGGTGATCATCACTTACATTAACCATATCAGACATCTGATCTACCCTAAAAAACTTGGCTACATGAAACTTATACTGGTCATTCTTGACTATCTTAGTTAAAGGAATGGAAACTTTCAGCATAGATATTTCATTTTCAAGACTAAAAAGGGTAGAATGTTTTTCTACCTCTTTGGATGATGCATCTTTCTTCTCTAGCTAATGTTTGTGTGGAATTTACCTCTTCTGTCCTCCATCTTGGATTTTTTTATCTTTTTTCTGACTGTTGGTAGAAGCCTCATTAACTTTTGTAGGAAGAGGAACAAACGATCCCTTTTCTTTGCTTTGATTTGAAGTAGTCGTC
Source organism: Pinus albicaulis (assembly GCA_034641835.2). Taxonomy (NCBI): domain Eukaryota; kingdom Viridiplantae; phylum Streptophyta; class Pinopsida; order Pinales; family Pinaceae; genus Pinus; species Pinus albicaulis. The sequence continues at coordinate 345,598,542 of CM076574.1, read as the reverse complement.
TCTTTATAATGAGTATCGGTTTTAGAATTCTGTCTTTTTTTCTAATTGGAGATGATAGGGACATTATTATTCCTCTAACCATACTGCCTCTGTACTTGAGTAAGAGCATTTTGATATCCCCTTTGATAATCTTATGTTTTTACTGATAGCATATCATCATTTGACAAGACATATTTCTAATCGTTCGGTGCATGAATTTATGCAAAAAACTAATCTTCTTCAGTGAGGAAAATAGGTTGTTGATTTTCCTCAAATAAATGATTCTCGCCAGAAATTTCTTCTTCATATTCTTCATTAGGACCTTCTGCATAGTTCTGTTGAAATGGAGTGCGAATTTTCTGCTGACTTTGTGGATCCTAAGTCATTTTTTCCCTTTTCTTGATCCTGTATTGAGGCTTCTGATTTTGACTACTAAAATTGGGATTTATAAAGGAGGGTTCAACTTGTATATCAACGACGAAAATTTTATCCATCATATTCTCCATGGTTTTGATCATGGTGTCGATCTTGCCCTTTGATGAACTAGATGTTTCTTTCTTGATAGTGACCCTTTTTTGTGTCTTGATTTTTGACTTTTTAAGAATCAAATTAGTTTCCACGTTCACTGCATTTATTTGCATTTCTTCAAGAGTTGATGGATTTATTTCCCTCAGCTAGTAATCCATGTTAGGATTGAAACCATCAGGGTAATGAAGTAAAGAAAAGCATGTATGAGGCTTGATATTTTCAGGAATAGAATCATAAATCTGATTGAATATAGACGTAAAGTATTGTACATACTCATTGGGATTCCTTTTCAAGCCATTATATTCAGCTAGGATTTGGAATGGATTCTTCTCCTCCTCCCATTTTGTCATAAAAAAATCAATCGGATACTGTGAATTTGCTACTAAACCAGTTGTGAGAGAGCGAAACCATTTTTTAACCTCTCCTGAGAAACTCTGTACTATGATGTGCATCTTGGCGTCATCACTACCAATCTCTTCAAGATCTATGAAATCAACCACTTTGAAAATATGTTGATAAGAAGTAAACACTGATGTTCCATAAAAAAAGGGCAATATTTGACCAAAATTCTGAGGTAGTGTAGTGAGTTGTTGGGGTAAGATTAATAGAGAGAATTTGGCCATGATTAATGGAGGGGGTTGTAAATGTGTTGATGGAGTGAAAACTTGCAAAGCTAATGATGGAATAAGGAAGAGATGATGATGTAGTTGCGTGAGAAGGCATAATGGAAGGTGGTGAAGCAAAAGCATGTTGCTGGTATTGGATATAAGCTTTGTCTGGAGATTCTTGAAACTTATCCACCAAACCTTTGAGTTTGTAGAAATTAGACCAACTTTCACTATCAACCTCGGAATAAGAAGACTCAGAAAATGGTACAAAGGTCTCAAAATCAATAGGATCGAAGACAATTTCTGAAAATAAAAGTCTCAGACTTAGACCTAAACAAATATGTTTCAAATTCAAGATTATAGGAAAAATCTTCTGAAGCAAATCTCGTAGGAAAGGAATTTGATTTTACAAGTGGAGGAATAGCCTTTCCAACTTTCTGAGACTTATTCTTCTAATTTCTTAAAAGACTCTCAGGGGCATTTACAATTGGTGATGGATTTGGGTCTGGATTTGACCTAGTGTGTCTTTTGGGAGCCACATTTTCTTGAAAATTGGTAGTTTGGCCCGAATTTACAGACTCAGCCTTCTTTGAATGTCATAACTTGTCACCCACAAGTCTAACCTTTAATGAAATAAATAATTTTTCCTTGGGAAATTTTTGCAATCACTCCCCGACAGCGACGCCAAAAATGTTAACACTCCCCCTGCTTCCCAAGTCTGAGAATGGAGCTGAAGGAAGGTAACCACATACTAACCTTTAGGTCAGGTAGCTAGCCCTAACAAGACCAGATAGGGCTCTCTTAGTGTCACTTTGTAGTAAAAAGGATGACTGAATATAATTTTTTAGGCTAGTTATGATTCTTAGTAGATTAGGGTTTTTGTTTGTTTTGAGTTTTGCTGGATAGGAATGACAGTTAGGAAGCTAATTTTAGGGAATTGATATGATTTCAAGGGTTTAGTTGTAGAGGTAAGGGTGAGTCCAGGGTACGTAAGATAATAAGCATGATTAATTTGTCATTGTGTATAGAGTGAACTAAGAGGGAATCATAATTAGCAATAAATTGAATTCATTCATCAGAAGAACAAAGACAATTTCATGAAAATATTATAGAAAACAAAGCATGGAAAGCATTATTTATGTCAATGAACTGATAATAATTAGCATAAAGAAGCATATATGTGAAAGATGAATAACATAACATTCAACATCACGAGTTTACAGAGAACAAAAATGCTCAAAGGCATACCACAGGAGTCTCAACACTATGTTTGCAACATTGTCCTTGATTTTATTAGCAAAATATTGTACAATAGTTACACTACAAATAACAAATATCCAACCTATAAAAAGACTTGAGGTGTACTAATTATAGAAAATAGAGTTCATGAAACCTCATAGGGTCGAAATCCTATCCAAAACACATCCTAATTACATTAGATGAGTCACTTCCCAGAATCTAGGGAAGTTAGAAACTTATCCCTGAAATTTGGCTAAGGACTAGGAGTGTGTGTCTCCTCCATTAAATTACAAGTTTCCTCATCATAGAGGAAAAAAAAAAATCGACCACATTAGATATCATTTTTGGGATTCAATTACGTTAAGTAATTCATTCATCTATGACCATTTCTATGAGAGGTATTTGTAACTAACTAATTTCTCATTATTTTTGAATAGTCCTCTTAGCACTCATTGCATCGGGTGATGCTCACAGGGGTGAAGAAGTGGGATTGAAACTAATGAAATGAATCACATAGCGTCAATCATCACTTCCGAGGCTTGCACCCGGTAAACCATGAATTTCTGGGAGGTCACCCATCCCCGAACACCTCTGGATCAAGATGGAGTTTTCCACACAATCAAGCCCACTTAGCTTGCTTCCCCATTTGCAAAATCTTAGCAAGTATTTTTCCTCATGAACCATTCGAGTAGAGCTCCCTTTACTCTTTGTATTTAAGTATGAGGGGTTTCCATAGTGCATTATATTAGATATCATTTTTGGGATTCAACTGCGTTAAGTAAGTCATTCATCTATGACCATTTCCATGAGAGGTAGTCGTAACTAACTAATTTCTCATGATTTTTGAATAGTCCACTTAGAACTCATTGCATCGGGTGATGCTCATAGGGGTGACAAAGTGGGATTGAAACTAGTGAAATGAATCACATAGTGTCAATCATCACTTCCGGGGCTTGTACCCGGTAACCAGGATTTCTTGGCAGGTCACCCATCCGAGAATGCCTCTAGCTCAAGCGCGCTTAATTGTGGAGTTTTCCCCACAATCAAGCCCACTTAGCTGCTATGCCATTTACAAAACCTTAACAAGTATTGTGACTCTTGAACCATTCAAGTAGAGTTCCCTTTACTCTTTGTATTTAAGTATGAGGGGTTTCCACAGTGCATTATATTAGATATCATTTTTTGGATTCAATTGCATTAAGTAAGTCATTCATCTATGACCATTTCCATGAGAGGTAGTCGTAACTGACTAATTTCTCATGATAAGTTTGAATAGTCCACTTAGAACTCATTGCATTGGATGATGCTCACAGGGGTGAAGAAGTGGGATTGAAACTAGTGAAATGAATCACATAGCATCAATCATCACTTCAAGGGCTTGCACCCGATAACTAGGACTTCTCGGGAGGTCACCTATCCCAGAACACCTATGGCTCAAGCGCGCTTAAATGTGGATTTTTCCCCACAATCAAGACCAATTATCTTTCTACCCCATTTTCAAAACTCAATCACATCAATTTCCACCTCATGGGACAATTAGCATCAAATTCCTGGAGTTTTATGGGCAACACAGTTGTCTGAAAGGAATCCTATGCAGAAATGTCGCGCTTATAGCACAAATGTCATGCCAATTTTGTAGAAGTGTTGCACCTGTTCAGGGCTAATTTTGACCCACTTAGGAGAATCCAAATGAAAATATAAAACTTGTGCTGAGTAGCCCTGTGATTCTAGTTTCCATAACACCTTGAATTTTTTCAGAACACCCACAAGAAGACCTCCAAAAGTGGTTTTTCCCAACCTCACTCTAGAAGCATCACACCTACTCCAAAACAATGGTAGAAGCATAGAAATGAGGTGGCTTTTTGTATGTTTCTTCAAAAAAAAAGCTTTTAATGGACAACCAACTCCAGATATGGCATGTATTCATCAATATGCACCCATCCATGTAATAAAAATTGTATTTGGACACTCTAATAAAAAGCTTTTCACCTCGGCGTGACACTTTTGAGGAGACTAAATTTCCAGATTTGTGCAAAAACCACCAAAAATAAAAAATGTGCTCAAAATTGACCAAAATTGGTTCTATAACACCCATGGAGGATGGGTTAAACATCCATGGATGCCTCAGCATGGAGTTCTAATTTTTATTTCTCCTTGAGCTTCATTTGAGCCTCTTTAAGCTTCTTTTTCACTTGTTTAAGCTTGATTTGTGAAATTTTGTTCCTGGCGCAATAATGATTGGCCATATGTCTCTGGATATTATTGTTCTTTTTAGCTTTCTTCAGCATCTTCTCAAGGTGCCTATTGACCCTATCAAGCCAATACTCTCTATATTTATTGGTTTCATCAAGAATTATCTCATCAAAAGTCTCCAAACTTGATTTAGGATTTGTTTGTTCTCTTTCTCTCTGAAGTGCCTCCTTGAGGCCTATTGTCCTTGGTATTCTTATTTTTGTTCCAACCTATGCATCCTCCAAATTATCATCATACACTATATCTTTTCCCTTGCCTTCATCTACATCAACATGTACCTTTGGTTTGTCTTGGAGGATCATTTTCACCTTTAGCTAAAAACTCTCTTATTGTAGGAATGTGATCTGAGAATTTTCAATTGAGAAAACCTCCCTCAACTCTGCTATTTCATCATATTTCTCTTTAATTATTTCTTCAAATGACTTATCCTTAACCTGCTCTGCCATGTCAATCCAAGGATGCTTTTTCATCATGGTGTTACAATGGTGACTCACCATCATGGCTAGGTGGTTGATCCACTGTTTTTATTTTCTCATGTGTAGTTTCAGGTGCCAATACACCTCTGATGGTCTTGCGAGAAAAAACCATTATCTTTCCCTTCTCATAGTTTTGAGTGATCACAACCCTAGGTATTTTTTAAATCTGAGTCTGCCTGCTAGAAGACCCAACCTCCTTTTTCTATACTAATGCTGTGGTATGAACAATGGGTGGACTAGTAGCAAGAGCGGATGCTACTTTCTCCATGAAAACCTCCCATGTCATGTTTTTTGCTAAGAGCTAGTGCATAACAATCATCTTTACCAAACCATGGTGAAATAGACTCGGATGAGGATTTCTACCTTTGCTTTGTACTTTTTCCGCCATCTTGACCAAAATTTTGAATAGATAATTTGACAAATTGAGAGATTTGGTAGCTGTAAAGTGCATTAGCAACCTGACATGCTATTGGTACAATATTGAAAATATTACCCCTCACGTAAAATAATTCATGATGAGCTTCATTAATGGGGCATACTTATCAAGTATATGTATGAAAGGGAAAACATGTTCAGGTTCATCTCTACATTGAGGTTTTAGGAACATTGGGTAATTTTCAAGGTCTAAATCCATACCCTTGAACCAAACTTCTCCTTCATTTGGAATCCCTGTTGTTGAATTGATGGCCTCTTATGATAGAGTGAATTATATTCCTGAAATAGTGGGCTTGTCTCTGCTAAATTTTGTGCAAAAAATGGTAGTCAATGGGGAATGACATCCTATAAAGAGTGGGCTTGTCTCTGCTAAATTTTGTGGAAAAAACGGTAGTCAATGGGGAATGACATCCTACCTCCATAATCCTCTCAAAATATCTCAGACATCCAGTGTTTTCAAAACATCTCTTAGCATATGAGGAGGCATTGAGTTCTTGCAATGTCGATGGCTCAAATCTAGAGTGGTGGCCTCCCTTGTGAAATTTATTTTCACCGTCCATGCTACTTGTGAATAGGAATGAAGCCCTCCTAGATGAAATGAGTGAGTAGGGATGGTGAATTTGGAAAATAGGGGATATGGATAGGGTAGGTTTAGGAGTTGTGATGAGGTGTAAGAAGGTCGAGGAAAATTCTCCAAAAATTTGAGGCAGTTAGGTGATGTGTTAGCTTGAGGATGCAGGTGTAATTCCTTGAAATAGGTATGGGAAGGTGGGTCAAAATAGGAAAAAAATAGATATTTTTGAGTTTTGTTGTGAAATTGTAGTGGGGAGTTATGGTTTTGATGAAAGAAGGGTAAAGGGGACTGTGAGTGATAGGAGGTGTTGTGGTAGGGTTTATAAAGGATAAATGAAGGCTTAGATGATAGGGAAAAGGGGTCTCCAATGGATACACCAATTAAGAAAGGAGAAACCCTAGAGCATAGGAGACAAAAACCCTAATGATGAAAAACACTCATACAATCATGAATTGACTTGAAGGAGGCTTTGGAATGTTAACTTACTAGTTTTGGAGGCCACGGGATGTTTGCACAAAGGTTTTGAAGCTTTAAAAGCTAATTTGGAGGCCAAAATCTAAAAATGTAGCACTCTTTTGTAGAAATGTAGCGTTGCTAAGAAGAGTAGTGCCAATACCAAGAAGCATCGTGCTGACCCAGAAACATCATGCAACTACTTCAGAAGCATCGCAAAGCCTCTAGAAACGTATCAGATTGGATTTTCTTGTAATTTTTTCTAGTTTTCTTCCACCTTTGGCAATGGTATGGTATTCTAAAGGTAAGAGATACACTTTATCGAGCAAAAGGAGGTAAAATGAGTGCAATAAATCACTTTTTTCCTTTTTATAACATCAATAAAAACATAATTTTTGTCATTTAGTGAAAACATGACCCTTTTGAAGAACATTTTTCTTTTTGAAATAACTTGACAACGAAACAAGCTTTTCAAAGAAGACAACTTGTCTTGTTTTTATTCACCTTTCTAAGCTAACTTCCTTTTAAAGAAAATTTTGTATGATGGAAGTGAATGACTCTTCTTTTTTCCTTTTTAATGACAGATTTTGGACTTTTATGGAGGAGAAATGAATGACACCTAGACACTGACCTAGGTGAAAACATGATAACTTGACCTAAGAATCTAAATGATAATGAAGACATGACTCATGAAATCAAAATAACCATGAACAAACTAAAGGGAGTAGCTTTTGAAAACCTAGACATATCCAACGATCACAATGTTATTTGAAAATTGACTTGGGAATGTAAAATTTTGAACTAGAGCAACTACTAGACAAATTTGAAAGAGTACATATTTATCACTGAATATTGGAAACTAACAGGGCCCACCACCTAGTAGCTCTACTGATATTAGGTTCATTTGGCTCCTGCTGTTAACAATGAACTATAGCGGAGACCCTTTCACTCACATATGTGAGTGGAAGAGATGCTCCCCTCCCTCTGTATGTTTGGGCTCAATATTTTGGATCTCGGTGGTGGAAATAGTGGCACTAGGCTATGCATCAATAATATGATTCCCTTTTTCATTCCCATTGTTAGGTTATGACTCATATTCAGAACATGGATCTAACTCTAAAGCCTTTAGCTTGGCCACCAGTGACTACTTGGCTCGACACTCACTTGTGTTGTGTGTGGGGCTCTTATGAAACTCACACCACTTTCCTGTGTCCTTATTTATCTTCGTGGTGTTTTTCTTTACTTGTGGCTTCGGTGGGTTGGCCTAGGTCACCCTACCTTGGTTTTTTCCTTTTTTTTTGCGGTTTGGGAGCGCCTTTCCCTGACTTCATATTTGAAAATCCAAAGTATTTCTTCTTCTATTTAAATTTATACTCTATCTTCACAATGTATCGATAGGCGACACCAAGCAGGGATATTTCCAGGAACTCCACCTCATTTAGGATGTATTTGTGTAGAAAACCATGAAAATTAAGTACCATATGCTACTCAGAATCCTTGATACTCATCTTCATGCAAAAGGTATGAGAAATATTTGTGAACTATGGCACATTTTGGTCCCTTCCCTACCACACTGTGGTCCACTTTATGTACTTATCTTCATAGATTCTGGCAGGGTAATATTGATACTTGATGACATCTCAGAAATAATTCCAAGTGGATGTGGCTGAAAACAATGAGGGTTCCCTCTCGTCCCTCTACTAATAGTACACTTCCCACTATTCCTTGACGTGGGACGCGACTTTGAGGAGTTCAAAAGTAATATTTTCCCTATTGGAAAAATGATGAACCAAAAAATATCCTTCCAACATATTTAACAATTTATCTATGATATCTTCATCTATATAGCCTTCGAATATGGGAATTTCAAAGTTGACTTATACCTTGAAGGGAGTGGCACCTGCAGGGTGGTTGTTGGATGAAGATGCATCACCTATGGGTATATGTCAAAGAATATGGAAAAATTTATCCATCATCACGTTCCTTTGTTGCTTGATGGATTATTTGAGAAATATTTTGAAAGGATATCCTGCTCCCTCCTATTTATTTTCTTCTACCACGGGAGGCCATCGGGGTTGGCAAGGATGCCCTTGCAAAGGTTCAACCAGTTAAAGCACTAAATCCTTATACCAAAGCTTGGTTGGGACATGCATAAAAAATAGACAAAGAGAATATCGCTCTGATACCACTAACCCATAGTTATGCAGGAATGAAATGGAATAAATATTTAAACAAAAACAAATAGTTACTATGAAAATGAATCTTCAATTTATTATAACATGTTACTGAAAAATTGTTTACATGCAGAATGGAATAAACTATCTTGGGTGATGGTAGCTTATCTCTGAGAAGAGATGTGGTGGCTACATGCCTCCGAAATATGTTAAAATGAGGCTCAAAGGCCTATTTATTATTGAAAAATAGTGGAAAACCCTAAGCATAAAAAAAATTAACCATAGAAGATGAAGCACGAAAAGTATATAGGCCATGTTGGGGTAAATTGGTACATCAAATTCTTGGGGTCATAACTTTCCCATATGATCTTCGTTTAACGTTCCCGATACCTCGTTAGAAAGATATATCCTAGGAATAAAACTTTCAACTAAAAAACCCATGTCACTAGTTATCATTTTTTTCCATTTCCCAACAAAATGTCCTATACGGCCTAAAAATGGCTCTGGAAGTTCAGGACCCGAAAAAATTCCAAAATAGTAAATTTCACTACAATTAAGAAAATTGAAAGAAATTGTTGTGGCCCTATAATTTATAAGATTGGAAAGAATAAATGATAGAGGACAACATCAAACCGCTTTGGAATCTAGGACCTAACCATCCTAGAATCAAATAGGGCTCTCTCTATTTACGATATTCAATTTTTCTTTAATGTTATGAATGTTGATGTTAGGCTAGTTACAATGGTGGTGGTATTGGTTGTTTTGATTGATTTTTTTGGTTGGATGAGAAGGTCTATAGAAAATAATTCATTGGGCTATGGAGTCAAACATGGGTTGGTTTTGTTTCATCAAAAGTTCAAAATAATCACAGGGCAAGCTAACTGTGTGTGCTGGATCTTAAAGTAGCAAGAATTGTGAGGTGAAAGAAGTAGTGAATTTGCAGTAGTGGTTAAAAAGAAATTAAAAATTTCTTAACTAGACTTCATGAATAAAACATTCACATTGTAATCAAAGATAGAATTATGGTGCTCCAACAGCAAATCTTAATCTAAAATTTATGTTTTACAATCAGCTTAAAATGATATGTAGTGAGAAAAAAAAATGGACACATTAAACTTAGAGAAGAGAATCACATCACCAGACAGACATAGCTCAAGCATCCTGCAAATGGTTTCTTACTATTGATGCTCGAGCTCCCAAAAATTACAGTGCTCCAATACAATATTTCTTACAATGCAGGGTTCAACAAGGTCCAACCCTTGATACTACCAATGCCTGCAGTATTTAACTAAAAAATACAATCAATTTCCCTATCTACTTTGGAAACTTTCATTAATTACACTTAAACTAAAATTAGACAAGTGTGGCCAGCCAAGGCCTGAACAAAATATCTCTGACAAAAAAAACCGCTTGTGGAATTAACTTTGACAGCTCTTCGTAAATTAAAAAACTAGGCTGAATGTGGCTGAGGTAGTCATGAAGAGGCAACGATGGGTGGCTTTGACATCTGGCTCTACCTTTGGGCCGCCTTTGCTAGATCATTAAATATAATGCAGCGCTGACACTTTTCGTCGATTGGTGGCTGTGCTGATGTGTTCACCATGCCTTTTCAATCTTGGTACATGCACAATTTGGCCCACTCCTTCTTACCTATAATTCTCATCCCTATGACATGTCAGTACACTTTATCCACCTCTGTGTATTTGTTGAAAGTCAGCATGGTGAGGAAAACATGTTTCAGCTCATGTTGAATAAAGATGTCATTGTTCAAGAGATCCAAGACAACCTTCTTGGTCACGTTTCCTTTGATGTTGGAAAATTTGGTGGTATCCTTAGCTATTTCCCTGAGCTTGGTCATATAATATCCCTTTTGGACTAGCTTGTTATTAATTACATACAATGAGGGAAATCCTTTTGCCCTCAGGGGCTCATTTCTGTTTAAGAATCTATTAATGGCCATGACCAATTAATGAAACTTCTCCTCCATTTGTCTCACAAAATTACTCTTAGTGAGGACCCTTTTCACCTCTAATATGGTCAATTTTTTTTCCTGCACGTCCAACTCTTCAAGCTTAGAATTGATTTTGGAGTTCATGAATTTTATGATTTTAGGGGTTGTGACTAGCATATTTCCCAATTCCTGATTTTATTTTTCAATAGCCACTGTGCACTTGTCAATCAACTCTTTTTGTTCAAAAATAATGTGGATGGACTGCCATATTTCATCCACTGACTCTATGATACTACCGAAAATTATTAGCTTCATTTGGCCCAGACTACTGCTGGCCAAAAATTCCTTCTCTGCCTTCTCCAACCTCTCAATCTTCTTTTTGGCTATCTCATGGGAAGTTTCAGATCTTGCCTTTTGATCCCTCGGGATGCCTATCTGTGCCTCCAATTTCTTGATTTCTTGTGACTGCAAGGTCATACTTTCTATGGCCTTGGAAAAATGATCTGTCCCATGATGCTCTAGCAGTTGCTAGTACAACTGATGGTATTGATGAAATGGGCACAACTTCCAGTGGGATGGGTGCCACTCGAGTTACTTCTTCTTTTTCCTTCAGTAGTTTCTCGATCTCCATCTCCATCTCCATTTGTTTGATTTGGGTAGACTGTCCCATAACTAACTTCATTAACTCTGCCTTATGTGACTCATCTTCCTCAATGCCTATAGCCAAGGGGTCTTATGTTCCTGACATCTTGAGTTGTTTCCTGAGGGATACTATGTCAGCATTCTTTTTCTTCAATATCTCCTCCACAGCTTGAACATTGGTTGGGTCATACCCAAGCTTCACTATTAACTCTTCTAAGGAATTTATCCTTGATTCTTTAGCCATAGTAGAGATTTTATCCATATCGAGCTGTGACTGGGTATTAGATAAAGCTACCTGAAGTTTTGATAGACTCATAGCAATAATTATTAAAGTGGAGGCCACCATCTCTCTCGTATGCTTGTGTAATTCCATTTGGTCAATAGGATGGATGTCCTTGGTACTGAACTCGAATGATGCCTTCGTATAATCTACTGCTCCTTGAGGCTATGGGACCAAGGCTTTTAGAAATTCCATCTGCATCCTCCCTTTTTCAGTGTCAAAGGCATACAGTAGCCTGCTTTGTGAACTTGAGGTCTGCTTCTAGAATTGATTGTATGTGATAGTCTTCAGCACCTCATTCCTCAACTTTATCTCCTTGAATGTGTCATAAACTGATTTTTATTGGCCTTCTATGGCAGGCCTAGAAGTAGATGTTTGCAAACCTTGATATTGTAGAGACATTGTGGATGAATATGTAGGGGAGGCCATTGTTTGACCACCCACTAGAGATGACCTAGGGGTGTGTACAATGTGAATCATTGTCTGCTACTCTGATTCACCTCCTTGATCAATATCCATGTGAATTATGGCCCTCTTCCTAAATTTCAATTTAAACTCTTTACTAGAGGTGTCAGTCACTGAAGGTGATTGATCCTCTCTTAGCCTCTTGCTCCCTATCTCTTTCTCTTACTATTTCCCCTTGTCTTATTTTCCTTCTGCACTCTTCCTTTCTTGTGGTGTTGGGGTCTGGATGCCTGAGGTGGAGATCACCTGTTCTTCATCTTCTTGTAGGGTTTTTTTCACCCATTCTACTTGATTGGCATACTAATCAATTGAAGGCCTGTGTATGTGAACATAGGGCGTGGATATGTTTTCCACCCTTTTCTTGGAGATAATCCCTGCAAGGTCATAAGACTAAGTTAAATTGTGAATAAAACCCATTTCCTTCAATATCTTATCTGCCTCCTCCCCTGCTACTCTGTTGTTGCAGATGAAAGGCCCAATATGTGCCTTGATTTTGAACTAGGACTTCTTCTTTGCAGAAAAAAGGTGAAGCTCATCTGCATGTATCATTTTCCTTATATACTCCAGTGCAAAGACCCTCATGGAGAGGAACTTTGGAAATTTCTAGGGGGCTAGCTCACAACCATAGACTCGTGTCTCTGTGTAATTTTGGTACAAGTACCAATCTCCTACCTTTATGTGCTTTGTCAGCTGCATGGTTTTTCTGATTTCTTCTTTTATCCTTAGCTCTCCTACACTGCTGAGTGCGCTGATGGCTAGATGCATAAACAAATCCACAAAATCCTTGTATGTATAATTCTTCTGATCCTTTAATAGTATAGTGGTCTAGAAGATGATATATTGAAGCTCATCATCTTCATCAACCTTTGTCATTTGAAATTGAAAACTATTAGACTGGAAATAAAAGAACATATACACCAATACAGAGGTGTATTTGAAAACCTCCTCTGCATTAAACTTTAAAAATTGGTCATGTATAACATCAACAAGAAACTGGACATAGTTAAACATTACTGTGGGTTTATCATTTGAGGAAATAATGGACAAAAATCCTATCATAGCTTCATCTACCCACTGATCAGTTTGATACGCCAATAAATAAGATAAAACAATGACAATGTGTTGGGTCCTATCATGAAAGATAAATGAAAGATAGAGTGGATTCTTGGTAGGCATCGGGGCATCAGTTGCCATGAAAAGTTGCAAAGTTTTAGCTATGCTGGAAAAGTCAAGATTCTGATAAAATTCCCTAAGGGTTTCATAAGAGAAGGGAATTGTTTGCTCAGGAGTGGAGGTCTGCATCATTTGCTGGATGGATTGGGCATTGATGGTGAAAAATATTTCTCCTGTTAGGGTGACTATGGTTCTCTGATTAATGTCATAATAGGATTGGAATTTCCTGCTGAATTATGGGCAACTATGGGTTTTGGGAAAGATTTAAAGAGGTAGTTGGGTCTCCCACGGGCCTATATCATCAACTTATTCAAGAAATTTGTCCTCGAGGCAACAATAGACATCGAATAAATAGAATTTTGAATCTGTCTTGTGGATTTTGTAATCTCGGTCTACAAGGGCTATATGATCTAAGTCCAACTGAGGGTAGAACATAAGGTTAAGAGGCTCCTGGTCTTTCTTAGGAGGCATTTCATCTTCTGTAATTAACTTTAACTGGTCTCCTTCACTGTATAAGTAAGAATGGGGATAAAGAAAAGTGAATCAAAGAAGGGAAACAATATCAGATCAAGAATGGGGAAGGGAGAAAATAGAGGGGAAGTGTGAGAAATATGATTCAATCTGTAGAGCATTGTGAGATGTTGTTGATTACTTTAGAGTTTGTCTCCGCTGATCCTTTGCTGCAAATTTTGTGTGTAATTCGAAACCTGCAATGTTGGATAGAAAAAGCAAGGTGAACCTTGCTTTCGGTCTTGAATTCTGGTTATAACTAGTGATTTGGCAAACGGTGGGTTAGTGCAGGCCCATTGGACAACAACCCAACCAATTGAATGTGCAGCGTGCATTTGGCGGGAGTGAATGTGATTGGACGTGAGGGATAGGTAGGCGGGGATGTGGCAAAGAGGCAGAGGGAAATGGCTAGTCTAACAGTTGGTGGGCATGATGGTTTATTTAAAGGCGGAAACCACTTTCGGAGGGGGGTTATAGTGGTAAAAAATATCGACAGGGGGGAGGGGGTGTGAAAAATCATGGGGGTGACACATCGCGAGTTTGGAAGTATCAAGTACTCCCTATTTCGGACCCCCACCACCCCCCCCTCCCCGTTGTTAAAGTTCAGAGGCTGAGGGGGGGTCGAAAGGCGTTAAGGGTTGTTGGATGAAGAGTGAGGTGTGGAGATGACGGATAAGGTGGGGGATAGTTAGCGCGAATGGGACATGAGACATGATGGTAGGGTCAGAAACGAATGAGTGTCAAGGTTAGTCTAAGACTTAGGATAAAATGGAAATGAGTGTTTAGGGGGTCGGGATGAGGGAAAGTTAATGTTGTCGGGACTTAGGAGAAGAATTGTAACATAAAGTTCCCAACTTTATAGAATCACCTTTCTTATAACTTTAGTGTATAAATACCCTTTTTATTTTTATTTTTCTTCTTCCACCATAGGAAAAAAAACTGCAATTTTAAGCTATACATTTAGAATAGACTTTAAATTTTCCTTTCATTCTTTCTCCTTATGCTCTCTACCTACCCAAACCTAATTTTTTTTCTTCTTTTGTAGGGTGCATTTAGACTTGTAGACCCTTAAACATTTTTCTTTTTAAATTTCTAACCTACTATCTATCCTTATGCCAGCCATTGACTCGGTTTAAACCGTTGAGCCAATTTCATTTTCTACCTATCTACTGATATGCCAAGATTAGGTAGTTTGGAAAATTTTCATTTTCTAACCTATCAGCAAAAAATTCAAAATTTTACAATCATGCTTAAACGGTATGATTGAACAAAACTTTCTAAAGAGTAGTGGCATTTTGATTTGTAGCACTTTCAGAACTATTCATTTTTTGTGGGGCTTTCCTTTTCCTTTTTACACCCTCTTTTTCTTCTTTTTCTTTATTTTTTCTATTCTTTGGAAATGCTTTGAATATATATATATATATATATATGAAAATCTACAGGGAAGAAACATTCAGTCACCTTGTGATACTGTAAATTACAGGACTCTAACAGTGGCTCCAAATGGGGATGGAACTTCTTCTTAGGGAAGTGTCAAGAACACCAAGACCAGTATCCTTGTATACTCCTTTTGCAATGATTTCCATGAATCTTCTCTTGTTGCTTTTTCATGAGTTTTTCTTGTTTTTTTTTCAGCACAAAAAGGTAGCCTTCAAAAAGAACCCGAACCAAAAATTGTGGTATTTACAATGGACTGGAAATTTATCTATACTTAGGAGAAGTAATGCTTCAACATCCTGCTATTTACAGTACCTCCATGCAGCTTTGTTCCATCCATATCTTGTATAAAAAATGCATTATTCCCCCTTAAATAATGAATAATATACGGGCCCTTCCACAAGTTGTCAAACTTGCCATGTTTACCTTTATATTCTCTTATGGAATCCCAACTCGGTATTTTATCTCCAATATTGAAATCATTTTCCTTTGTTATTTTTTCAAATATCTTCTTTATATTTTCTTGAACAACCTGAGTTATGTTGTAAACTTATTCTCTAGACGGTTGTAGCTAAATGGTCTGGTTTATCCTTATTTGTACATCATTCTCTTCAGCCTGTATCTCTTGAATTATTTTCATGGCTGGCACTCCTAATGATGTTGGGAAAACTGCATCCATCGCATAGACCAACTAGTATGGTGACATGCCAATTGATTTCTTAGTTTTCAATGTCAACCCACAATTCATGCACCAATCTATTGTGACGGGATTTCTTATTGTCTTCCAACAATTTCTTGATGATATTAACCAAAATTTTGTTGGAGGATTTAGCTAGTCCATTATCTTGAGGGTAATAAGATGTTGAATTCCCCAAGGAGATGTGATAATTATGGAAAAAATCCACCATTTTCTTGGACTTAAAAGCAGCAGTGTTATCTGTGATGATTTTTCTAGGACAACCAAATCTAGACAGGATATTGGCTTCAAGGAATCTGATAATCACTGAGTTAGTAGCAGTTATGGAAGGGATGGATTCTATCCATTTGGTAAAGTATTTTATGGCAGTAAGGATCCATTTATGTTTGGCAGAGGATAACGGGTGAATTTTCCCAATGGAGTCTAAACCCCATTACTGAAAAGGAGCCTCAACAGAAATTGGCTGTAAGGGCAAGGGTAGCAAATTTATTTTACCTTCAAACTTTTTACATTTGTGACATGTGGCTACCATTTTGTGGATATCTGGGAAAAGAGAACGCCAATAGAAACCATCTCTAAGGATATTGTTAACAGTGTTTTTCAAGTAGTGATGGCCTCCACAATCCCCTTCATGGAATTTTTGCATAACCCTATCTGCATATTCCTTAACCAAACATTTAAGCAATATTCCCCCAGAATATTTCCAGTACAAGACATTTTCTAGGATGCAAAATTTTACAGCTTTCAATTTCAAGACTCTAGCTTTTGTTTTCGACAAAACAGGAGGAGCATTTAATTTAAATAGAACATATAATACATCTGTGTACCAGGGAGAGTTTAGGAATGATTCCTCAATAGGTGGAGTCGCCATCTCCTCTTGTTCATCCAGTGAATGGATCATGTTGATATCTAATGATTGAAAATTGGTTTCAGCCATCAATTTGGCTAACCCTTGTCCCTTGATCAGTTTGGTGAGCCTAATCTCTAAATCATACTCCAGGATAACAAAAATTCATTTTCCTCTCTTTCCATCAGGATTCTGTGTTAGGATGTCTTTGAAAACTGTGTTGGGCACAAAGGCCATGATATGCGAATGTAGGATGTAAAATCTGAAATCCTTCAGTGCTTTGACCAAGCAAAGACCTGATTTTCCAAGATATTGTACTTTAAAGGTGCATCTCTCAAAGCTTGGCTAAAAAATGCAATGGGTTGTTCTTGTCCTTTCTTGTTTTTCTGCAGCAATACAACAACAATATTGTGTTATGATGTAAAGGAGAAAATGATGAAATCTTTGGTGAAATCAAGTCTGATCAAAACGGGTGCTTTGGTGAGTGTATGCTTTACCAATTCAAAGGACTGTTTAGCCTCCATGCTCCACTTAACTCCTAAATATCTCTTGTGAAATTTAGTGATGTTTATCATAAGTTCTGCAAGGTTTGGTATAAACCTTCCCAAAAAATTTATCTTACCAATGAAATATTGAAGCTCTTTGATGTTCCTAGGATGACTAATTTGAATTATACCCTCATTCATGCTGGGATGAATTTTGATTCCCTCTTCAGATATAATGTGGCCTAGAAACTTCCCTTCTTCAAGACCAAATAATGATCTTTTGGGATTCAGAGATAGTCTGAATCTTATGCACTTTTCAAAAATTCTTCTTAAATGGGCCAGATGTTCTTCATTGGCTTTTGAATATATTGTAATATCATCAAGGTAGATCACCATGAAAAGGCCGATCTCTTCTTAAAAAAGTAATTTCCATTTCTCTCTGGAAAGTGGCACCAGCATTAATTAATCCAAAAGGCATTTTCACATACATGAAAGTCCCCAAGGAGTAGTAAAATATGTTTTTTGTTGATCATCAGGGTGCACCAGCACTTGATTATACCCTGAAAAACCATCTAGTAAAGAGATACTTATATAGCCCACTACCCTTTGTAATAGGTGGTCCATCTTTGGTAAAGGGTAGTTGTCTTTAAGTGATACTTTGTTCAAATTTATAAAGTCAATGCAAAGTTTGATCTCACCTGTTTTATTTCTTACAGGCACAATATTGGAAACCCATTCAAAGTATCTAATTGGGACTATTATTTTGGCATCATACATCTTCTTGATCTCCTTCTCAACCAAGGGCATTAGGACAAGATTTATCCTACGCAGTTTCTATTTGAAAGGTTTCTGGTTTTCCTTGACTAGAATCTTGTGCTGTATAATACTAGTATCATAAGATTCCAAGTCCTCATAGCTCCAAGAAAACACATCAATGAACTCTGTAAAAAAATAAATGCATTTTTGTTTTGTAGTCACTAGCAGTGTATTTGATAACTTTATCATTTTTGGATCTTTTTCACTACCTAGATTGCACTCCTTAATGTTTGCTTCTGTAGGTTCAATCTTTGGTTTTCTGGCCACATCATTGAAGTCAAATAGTTCCTCTAAAGGGAAAAATCCTCTAGGAATAATGCTATATTTGAAGTGGACTACTTCAAATTCCTCTTTTTATAGGTATTTATGTATCTTTGTTCTATGTAAATCTTCATTTTTTGAAACATTAATATCAGAATCATGAGGTGGTTCACCCATACTCATTTGTCCTTTGGTGGGACAATCTTCTTCACAATATAGGTCCAAGCTAGAATCTTCAAACTCACCTTTAGATTGTAGGAAATTTAAAATTTGTTTGTCATTACCAAAGACTTGCCAATATCTCATATTATCAGGGACTGCTGGGTGGTGTTTAATCTGTACTGTGTATTGCTTGCTGGGATGAGGTAATTGACAAGTGCTTTCCGAAAATGCTAAACCATTGGCAAGGAAATTTTTATTTCTTGGAACTGCAGCAAGTTCATATTCTTCAAAAAAATTTAGGAGGTCAAGGGCAGAATTCCTATATGCTCTCAATATGGGATGCTTGGCTGAGTATTCTCCTTTGATTTGTGTAATAACCAACTCAGAGTCCCCATGAACAGAAATTATTTTGGCTCCTAATCTCTCCAGCAATTGTAAACCCAAAATTCGTGCCTCATATTCCGCTATATTGTTGGTGTATTGAAAATTTAATTTGTAAGAATGACCCTCTGCATGGTTATTCCCAGTATTGTAGACCCACACCCCTGCTCCTGAACCTTCTTTGCTACAAGAGCCATCAAAACTCTTGTTCCAAAAAGGTTCAGATTCAGACTTGTGTTGTACAATTTCCATTTGGTTTTCTTTTTCTCTATCCTGGTCCTTCTCTTCTCCAACTACTTGTGCCTCACTGTTTGTATCATTGTACATAATGAATGAGTCAAGTTTAGAGTGAACAGAGTAAAGGGGATATTTATGCAGTTTCTCTTGACTGCTCACCATGTATTTCATCAAAGTTTCCCTATATAGTCTTATTTTTTGGCCAAAAACTGGTATGGTAGCATAAGTCATATCCATTTGGAGGGTCCCTTGTAGCTTGGCTCCCCATGAGCATGATAAAAGCATGCCATACTTAGGAGGGATGTCAGCCACTACTATATCCATTACTAGACTCTTTGCTGGGATCTGAGCTAAAGTAATACAAATATCTTTGATGAGACCGATGCATTTGACTTTGCTGGAGTCAAATGAGTACAAATATTTGTAGGGTATAGTTATCTCAAGGCCAATTTTTTCCATAACAGCCTTTGGCATAAGATTATGCGATGAAATTGAATCTAACATGACATTATGGAGGATTTTATCATGAACATTCAGACTGATATAAAATGGGGGAACACCTCCCTCCTATGATTTACCATCTACTTCTGGCCCAAACAAAATTTCAGGTTTATCATCATTTAGATTGACCGTGTCAGTAATTTCTCCTATGTTCAACACCTTTAGGACCTAGGACCTATATACATCCTTGTTTACTAATTCAGTGAGAGGAATTGATATTTTTATTTTAGCAATTTCGTTCTCAATGCTGAATGGTGTCTGTGTTTTGTGGCAGATTTGGACAATCGGTCTTCTCATGCACTATTTTTGCAGCAATATCAGCTTGTTGAATTGTAGTGGGGATATCAGCTTAAGCTGTTTTAACAAGGCTGATAGCTGATTTACTAGTGCTGCTTTCTATATTATACTTTCCTAGGAAGTTGACAGCTCTCTTTGAACTTTATGTTGTTTTATGGGGATCAGTTTCAGGGACCTTTTTGACAGAATTTTCAAAATTCATTTTTTTGGAGTTATCAGAGTTCTTCTTGCTTCTAAGGTTATATTGTCTATGTACCTCCATGATGGAATTCTCAAACCCTTATTTATAATCATCATACTCTTCAGATTCTACTTAATTTTGAGTCAGAGAAAATAAACCTTATTCTTCTTGAGTAAGGAAAAGATAATCCTCTTCGTTAATTCCCATTAGATTAATCTCACTTTATTCTAGTTCTTCGACCACTCCCACATCTTCATCAGTGTAATTCTCTTGGAATAGAGGCCTAACTTGCTAGTCAAGGCCTCTCTGTTCTCTTTGTCTTATTTGAGGGGGGTTTCTTCTAAGGTTTTGATTTCTATTCTGAGGAGCTGGCTGATTTTCCCTAGGAATAGCTCTCTCCTTGAGGCTAATTCTCTCCATCATTCTCTCCATAGTTCTAACTAGGTTATCAATATTAGCATCGGATGTGGAGGTTTCAGGCTCTTCCCTTATAGTGACTCTCTTCTGATTTCTCATTCTAGCCCATTTTGCAAGCAGACTGGCTTCTACACTTACTGAACCCTTCTGCATTTCCTCCAATGTAGAAAGATTTATTTCTCTAAGTTGATAAGCCATTTCTGGATCAAAACCATCTAGGAACTTAACTAGGGGTAAGCCTTTTGGGGGTTCATGTGAGTAGGGAGTGTGTTAAAACACTGTTAATCCTAGTGCAATAGGCTTAGACACTCTCTCCAACATTTATCTTGGTGTTTTCATATTCTGACAAGATTTGAAGAGGGTTTTTCTTAACTTCCCATCTATTGATGAATAGTTTGTGAAAGGCAAGGAGGTCATGGATACTATTTGGGGTAAAACCATTAAACCATTTTCTTACTTATCCTCCCAAAATTTGAGCAAACATCCTCAACTTGACACTTTCATCATCTATCTCTTGAAGGTCAAAAAAATTATTCATTCTATCAACATTTTGTTGAGTATTTGCAAGACCAGTCCCATCAAATTGTGGAATTTTTGACTGATAATCCTGTGGGATGGGTATCACAGGTGGTGGCAACACCAATGGAGCATATCTCGCTACCATTATTGTTGGTAGGGGAACCCAAGGGGGGTTGACAAGAGGAGGTGGAGGATTAAATGGAGGAAGGTGGACAGTGGGTGTATGAGTGGTGGTTTGGGAGCTTTGGTGGGAAATTTTTGAGGAAGTGGTAGGGGTTGTAGACACACTTGGAAATTTTGACTGAGAATGAGAAAATTTGGAAATAACATAGGGAGATTTTGTAGCCAAAGTAGATAATTTTACAGATTGTTGAAGGTAAGCATCATCGACAGCTGAGGTGAGTCCTGCTACTAGATATTGAAGGGAATCAAAGTGTTGGACATTAGGGGAATTTTGAGGTCTAAAATGGGCCTCCTAAGGAAAATGTACAATCAAAATTCACTTTATGAGAACCAATCACATTTTATGGGATGACATCATCCCTAATGGTTGAGGTGGCATTGTTTGAGTTAAAGGTACTTACTTGTCACATTTTCAATGGTGGATAAAAACTCATGGTTAACCATGGTAGTGCTCTAAGTACTTTTAAAGTCAACAAGTAAAGTACTCATAATAAATGTCATTTCACACTTTATTTTCATTTCATATTTTTTGAAAGAAACAATGCATATCCCTACACAATCTTCATGTCTTTACAAACTTTTCAATAAATATTATATTGGTATATTTTCATATATTTATTTTAAAATTATATATTCATCTCATTTTATTTAATATTAAAAATTCAAATTAATTATAAGTTAATATGTATAAGTACAAAGGACAAATGCATTATTTGTTCAATGATAACGATTTTTTCTTGAAAAGTTCATTCTTATTTATAGTCACATCAATACAATTTTTTTATTAATTTTATTTTTCTACAACTTTTGAATTGAATTTAACTATGGTTACATGGATTGTGGTGCAAAAAGTGAATTTCAAATTCATAAATATTATTTTATTGGTTTAACTATTATTTTATTATTTCCTTAGGAGGCCCATTTTAGACTTCAAAATTCCCTTAATGGAAGCTGAAGGTCAAATTGGGTGGATGTGGAGGATTCCCCAACTGGACTCTATTGTAGGATAGATGGGTCAAAAATTGTATGGGCTGTCTAATTATGAGATTTGGTCCTGAATAAGCTTTGTTCAAAACATAAATTGAACTGGATGTCCTGCAAGGTTACAAGGTTTCTCGGGAGGGAACTTTCTCTATGGAGGGATTTTCCAACAACTTGACTCTCAGTTATGGGGATTTTTCTCATGATTTTCTCTGGACTGTCAATTATTGTAGGAGGATTTGGGTCAAGATAAGATCTTGTAAAGATTCTTCTAGGAGCCAGAATTTAGACCCGAAGCACAGACAGGTTGAATATTTGTAACACAGCTGAAAAACCAATCTTTGGAAAATACTTAAATCATACAATGTTTTACTGGGGTTTCTGAGTTCTGATGAAATGCTAAGATTTTTCAACAACTCCCTAGTATGGTCGCCATTATGTTGTGGCCCTATAATTTATAAGATTGGAAATAATAAACGATCGAGGACAACATCAAACTGCTTTAGAATCTAGGACCTAGCCTTCCTAGACTCAGAGGGGGCTCTCTCTATTTATGATATTGAATTTTTATTTAATGTTATGAATGTTGATGTTAGGCTAGTTGCAGTGGTGGTGGTATTGGTTGTTTTGATTTATTTTGTTGGTTAGATGAGCAGGTCTGCAGAAACTAATTCATTATGATATAGAGTCATACAGAGGCTGGTCTTGTTGCATCAAAAGTTCAAAAGCATCACAGGGCAAGCTAACTGTGTGTGCTAGATCTTAAAGCGACGGGAATTGTGAGGTGAAAGAAGGAGTGGGTCTGCAGAAAATAATTCATTGGGATATGGAGTCATACAGGGGCTGGTCTTGTTGCATCAAAAGTTCAAAAGCATCACAGGGCAAGCTAACTGTGTGTGCTAGATCTTAAAGCGACGGGAATTGTGAGGTGAAAGGAGTGAATTTGTAGTTTAAAAAGAAGTTAAGAATTTCTTAACCAGACTTCATGAAGAAAACATTCAGATTGTAATCACAGACATAATTAAGGTGTTCCAACAATAAATCTTAATCTAAAATTTATGTTTTACAATCATCTTAAAATGATACGAAGTGAGAAAAAACAATGGACACGTTCAACTTACAGAAGAGAATCACATCACCAGGAAAACACAGCTCAAGTATCCTGCAAATGGTTTCTTACTATTGATGCTCCAGCTTCCAAAAATTACAGTGCTCCAATATAATATTTCTTACAATGCAGGGTTCAACAGGGTCCAACCCTTGATACTACCAATGCCTGCACTATTTAACTAAAAAATAAAATCGGTCGCCCTATCTACTTTGGAAACTTTCATTAATTACAGTTAGACTAAAATTAGACAAGTGTGGCCATGCAAGGCCCGAACAAAATATATCTGACAAAAAAACTGCTAGTGGAACAAAATTTGGCAGCTCTTCATGAATAAAAAAAGTAGGCTAAAGGTGGCTAAGGTGTTCACAAAGAGGCAACGATGGGTGGCTATGACATTCAACTCTACCTTTGGGCCGCCTTTGCTGGATCATTAAATATGATGCGTCGGTGGAAATTTTCGTCAATAGGTGGTTGTGATGATGTGTTCACCATGCCTTTTCAATATTGGTACCTGCACAATTTGGCCCACTCCTTCTTACCTGGAATTATCATCCATATGACCTTTCGGCACACTTCATCCACCTCTATGTATTTTCTCAAAGTGGGTCTAGTGAGGAAAACATGTTTCAACTCATGTTAAATAAAGATGTCATTGTTCAAGAGATTCAAGATAACCTTCCCGGTCACATTTATGTTGATGTTGGAAAATTTGGTGGTGTCCTTAGCTGTTTCCCTGAGCTTGGTCATATAATCTCCCTTTTGGACTAGCTTTCTATTAATTACATATAGTGAGGGAAATCCTTTTGCCCTCAGGGGCTCAATTCTGTTTAAGAATCTGTTGATGGCCATGTCCAATTTATGAAACTTCTCTTCTAGCGGTCTCACCAAATTCATCTTAGTGAGGACCCTTTTCACCTCTAATATGGTCGTTGTTCTATCCTATACATCCAACTCTTCAAGCTCATAACTAGTTTTGGAGTTCGGGAATTTTATGATTTTAGGGGCTGTGACTGGAATATTTCCCAATTCCTGATTTTCTTTTTCAATAGCCACTGTGCACTTTTCAATCAACTCTTTTTGTTAAAAAATAAATTGGATGGAATGCCAGATTTCATCCAATGACTCTATGATACTACTCCAAATTATCAACTTCGTTTTTCCCCATATGCTGCTGGCCGAAAATTCCTTCTCTGCCTTCTCCAACCTCTCAATCTGATTTTTGGCTATCTCATGGGCAGTTTCTGATCTTTCCTTTTGATCCCTCAGGATCCCTAATTTTTCCTCAAATTTCTTTATTTCTTGTGACTGCAGGGTCATAATTTTCATTGCCTTGGATAGTTGATTTTTCCCACTGGATGCTCCAGTAGTTGCTGGTAAAGGTGACGGTATTGATGAAATGGGCACAACTTCCAGTGGGATGAGTGCCACTCAGGTTGCTTCTTCATTTTCCTTCAGTAGATTCTCCATCTCGGTCTCCATTTGTTTGATTTGGGTAGACTTTTCCATAACTAAGTTCATGAAATCTGCCTTCTGTGACTCATCTTCCTCAATGCCTTTAGCCAAGGGGTCTTTTGTTGCTGACATCTTGAGTTGTTTCCTAAGGGATGCTATGTTAGCATTCGTTTTCCTCAATATCTCCTCCACAACTTGAAAATTGGTTGGGTCATACCCAAGCTTCACTATTAACTCTTCTAAAGACTTGATCCTTGAGACTTTAGCCATAGCATATATTTTCTCCATCTTGAGCTATGACTGGGCATTAGATAAATATACCTGAAGTTTTGACAGGCTCATAGTAGTACTTGTCAAAGTGGAGGCCACCATCTCTCTAGTCTTCTTGTGTAATTCCATTTTTTCAATAGGATGGATGTCCTTGGTACTGAACTCGAATGATTCCTTCTTATAATCTAATGATCCTTGAGGCTGTGGGACTAAGGCTTCTAGAAATGCCATCTACATCCTCCCTTTTTCAGTGTCAAAGGAAGACATTATCCTTCTTTCTGAACTTGAGGTTTGCTTCCAGAATTGATTGTATGTGTTAGTCTTTAGCACCTCATTCCTCAACTTTATCTCCTTGAATGTGTCATAAACTTATTTTTCTTGGCCTTCTATGGCAGGCCTGGAAGTAGATGTTTTCAAACTTTGTTGTCGTAGGAGACATTGTGGCTGAAGATGTAGGGGAGGCCATTGTTTGACCACCCACTGGAGATGACCTAGGGGTGTCTATAATGTGAATCACTATCTGATGCTCTGATTCGCCTCCTTGATTGATATCTATGTGAATTCTGGCCCTCTTCCTATATTTCAATTCAAACTCTTTACTAGAGGTATCAATCACTGAAGGTGACTGATCATCTCTTGGCCTCTTGCTCCCTATCTCTTTTTCTTTCTCTTTCCCCTTGTCTTCTTTTTCTTATGCACTCTTCCTTTCTTGTGGTCTTGGGGTCTAAATACCTGAGGTGGAGATCACATGTTCTTCATATTCTTGTAGGGTGTTGTTCACCCATTCTGCTTGATTCGCATACTGCTCAGTTGCAGGCCTATGTGTGTGAACATAGGGTGTGGATCTGCTTTCCACCCTTCTCTTGGAGATAATCCCTGCAGGGTCATAAGACCAAGTGAAACTATGACTGAAACCAATTTCCTTCAATATCTTATCTGCCTCCTCCCCTACTGCTCTATTTTTTTAGTTGAAAGACCCAATGTGTGCCTTGATTTTGAACTGGGACTTCTTCTTTGCAGAAACAAAATGAAGTTCATCTGCATGTATCATTTTCCTTATATACTCTAGTGCAAAGACCCTCATGGAAAGGAACTTTGGAAATTTGTAGGGGGATAGCTCACAAACATAGACTCACATCTCTGTGTAATTTTGGTACAAGTACCAATCTGTTGTCTTTACTTTCTCTATCAGTTGCATGGTTTTTATTATTTCTTCATTTATCCTTGGCTCTGCTGCACTGTTGAGTGTGTTGATGGCTGGATGCACAAACAAATCCACAATATCCTTGTATGTATAATTCTTCTGATCCTTTAATAAAATAGTGGTCTAGAAGATGACAGATTGAGGCTCAGCATCTTCATTAACCTTGGTCATCTAAAATTGAATCCTTCTGGACTGGAAATAAACGAACATATACACTAATATAGATGTGTATTTGAAAACCTCCTCTGCATTAAACTTTAAAAATTGGTCATGTATAGCATCAGAAAGAAACTGGGCAAGGTTAAACATGAATGTGGGTTTAGCATCTGAGGAAAGAATGGAGAAAAAACCTATCATAGCTTCATCTACCCACTGATCAGTGTGATGCCCCAATAATTAAGATAAAATAGTGACAATGTGCTAGGTCATATCAGGAAAGATAGATGAAAGATAGGGTGGATTCTTGGTAGGCATTGGGGCATCAGTTTCCATGAAAAGTTGCAAAGTTTTGGCTCTGCTGGCAAAGTCAAGCTTGTGATAAAATTTCCTAAGGTTTTCATAAGAGAAGGGAACTGTTTACTCAAGAGTGGAGGCCTGCATAATTTTCTGGATGGATTGGGCATTAATGGTGAACATGATTTCTCCTTTTGGGGTGACTATGGTTCTCTGATTAATGTCATAGCAGGATTGGCGTTTCCTGATGAATTCTAGGAAACTATGTGTTTTGGGAAAGCTTTAAAGAGGTAGCTAGGTCTCCCACAGGCCGATATCATCAACTTCTTCAGGAAATTTGTCCTCGAGCTCGTAGTAGACATTGAATAAATCAAATTCTCACTCTGTCTCGTGGATTTTGTAATCTCAGTCTGCCAAGGCTATATGATCTAAGTCCACCTGAGGGTAGACCATAGGGTTAAGAGACTCCTGGTCTTTCTTAGGAGGAATTTCATCTTCTATGATTAAATTTAACTCATCTCCTTCACTATATAAGAAATAATGGGGATAAAGAAAAGGGAATCAGAGAAGGAAAATGGTAGCAGATCAAGAGTGGGGAAGGGATAAAATAGAGGGGAAGTGTGAGAACTGTGCTTCAATTTGCAGAGAGTTGTGAGATGTTGTTGATTATTTTGGAGGTTGTCTCTGCTGACCCTTTGCTGCAAATTCTGTGTGTAATTCGAAACCTTCAATTTTGGAAAGAACGAGAAATGTGAACCTTGCTTTTGGTCTTGAATTCTGGTTATAACTCGTGATTTGGAAAATGGTGGGTTGGCGCGGGCCTGTTGGACTACATCCCAACCAACTGAATGCGTAACGGGAATTTGGCAGGAGTGTATGTGATTAGATGTGAGGGATAGGTAAGCAAGGACGTGGCACAGAGGCAGAGGGAAATAACCATTCCAACAGGTGGCGTGCACGATGGTTTTTTTAGCGACATAAACCATTTTCGGAGGGGGGTCATAATGGTAAATAGTATCGGCAGGGGGGGGGGGTGTGAAAAATTGTGGGTGTGACACATCATGAGTTTGGCGGTATCAGGTACCGCCTATTTTGGACCACCCCCATTGTTAAATATCGGAGGCTGAGGGGGGGCCAAAAGGCGTTAAGGACTGTTGTATGAAGAGTGAGGTGCGGAAGTGTCGGATAAGGTGGGGGACAATTAGCGTGGATGGGATGTGCAACGTGATGGTAAGGTCAGAAATGAATGAGTGTCATGGGTAGTGTAGGACTTAGGATAAAATGGAAATGAGTGTTTAGGGGGTCGGGATGAGGGAAAATTAATGTTGTCGAGACTTAGGATAAGAGTTGTAACATAAAGTTCCCAACTTTATAGAATCACCTCTCTTCAAACTTTAGGGTATAAATACCCTTTTTATTTTGATTTTTCTTCTTCCACCATAGGAAAAAAAAATTCATTTTTTATGTTGTACATTTTAGAATAGACGTTACATTTTCCTTTCATTCTTTCTCATTATCCTCTGTACCTACCCAAACTACAAATCTAGCATTTTTTCTTCTTTTGTAGGGCGCATTTAGAATTGCAGACCTTGAAACATTTTTATTTTTAAAGTTCTAACCTACTATCTATTCTTATGCCAGCCATTGACTCATTTTAAATTGTTGAGCCAATTTCATTTTCTACCTATCTACTAATATGCCAAGATTAGGCAGTTTGGAAATTTTTCATTTTTTGACCTATTAGCAAAAATTTCAAAATGTACAATCATGCTTAAACTGTATGATTGAACAAACCTTTCTAAAGAGTAGTGCCATTTTGATTTTCAACACTTTCAAAACTATTCATTTTTTGTATGGCTTTCATTTTCCTTTTTACACCCTCTTTTTCTTCTTTTTCTTCCTTTTTTCTATTCTTTGGAAATGCTTTGAATATTGATATATACATACAATATGAAAATCTGCAAGGAAGAAATATTCAGTCACCTTGTGATACTGTAAATTATAAGATGCTAACAGAAAAAATGGTGGGGGTCCAACTGTAATAGGAGGATGACCACCAATATATACGTAGAGAAGTCCCCTCCACTTAGGAAGAAATGGTCCCCATTTTTTTGAGTGCCTCCATGAGATTGGGAAACATCTGCTGAAATTTGTCTCTATTGAGCCACTTGCCTTGGTGCAAGAGTTGGTCAGCTTTAACAACCCAACACAGTTGGATATTTTGTTGGCGAGTGTTCTTGACCTATGTTTCCATGATACGCTTAGTTGTGTCTTGTTTAATGCAATATGAGTTGAGATTTGTGTATAAATTATACACACATATGTATATCAATGGATTCAATCTGATCTAACAATGTACTAAAGCTAGATATTGAATCCTTCTACAAATCAATTGTGGAAATTAAACACAATCGCCAATCACATTTAGAAAAGAAAGAATCAAATCAAACCACAACACATATACTTTCCTAGGGAAATATTGTTTCTCAAAACCCCTCTATCTTCTATTGTATATTCACCATGGAATCATGAAACAATTACAATTCACTCTTCTCACAAGAGTCTCCTGCACTCTCACAACTGTCTCACATTGTCGTAGACAAAATCGACCAACACTTAGCCAATTATTAGCCTCTAAACAACCTGCCTTGATTGCACAATTCCCGATAAATAAAATCCCTATTCTTTAGGAATTTTTTCCTTCCAAAACTGTCCAAGGATCATGGGCAATCCAATGGATGTCTGGTTGCATGCAGGAAACCTAATAATCACACAACTGATATTTAACATCTATTTAACCTTTGTATCAACTGGGTCTCCAGTGGAACTGACATGCATGCACCTATTAATATTAAATGATGAGTTGCATGGCAGATCACTGATTTGAATAATATTTAATTCACTTGCTCTCTCACTAGTGCAACAAACAGTTACAACTAGTTCAACTGACTCTAACTCACCTAACTGAATTAATTGATTAATCATGCATTAAACTAATGCACCAACTGCAATTCAAACTCCATAACTAATAGAATTACTATGCATGCCTCACCAACCACCCTCAACTCGAAATACATGAGCTAACCGATTTTATCACAATCAGTAAACTATTACAAGTGATCATGAGATAAGATTACATTTTCTTGTCCACTTTAATTAAAGGAAGATTAAACTAGACACTACACCAATCTAATTAATTAAATTTCCCTTCACACTAATGTATCGCTAGGACTTGTTGGTCCCACACTAGTGTGTGTGCTGCTATTTCTTGTTGGACTTCAACACTCCCTCTCAACAAGAAAGGTATTATATGCCACCCCAATCCTGCCTCTATGGTATTTGAATTTGCTCCTGGCGAGCGCCTTCGTCAGAACATATGCATCCCGATCCTCCGTGGGAATGTACTAAAGTAACATAATGCTACTCTAAACATAATATTTAAGATGGTGGTACCAGATGTCTATATTCTTGGACCTATCAAGGAATACCGGATTAACCGAGAGTTTAATGCAACTTTGGTTATCACAATGTATCACCGACGGATCCATCTGAGAACCAAACAAACTAACCAAGATATTTCTCATCTAGATGACCTCACATGCACCCTAAATTGCTACCATGTACTTTGCCTCGGCTGAACTGAGTGCCACAGATCGCTACTTCTTGTTGTACCAAGAAACTGTTGTCGATCCTATGCTGAAGATCCCTCTTGATGTGCTCTTTCTATCTTATGGACTACCTGCCCAATCTGCATCCATGAAGCCTTGAAGCTTCACTCCCTATGTCCGTTTGTACCATAATCCATACTCTGTAGTGCCCCTGATATATCTCAAGACATGCTTCCTTGCCTTCCAAAAGAGCTTGGTCAGCTTAATCATAGCTTGACTCAGTTGGTTAACTGTGTATCAAATTTCTGGTCTGGTGTTCACCAAGTACATCAATGAACCCACTATTTTCCTATAGATATTAGCATCCACTACTTCTCCTAAAGTGGCATCCTCTTTCCTCCAATTTCCTAGAAGAGGAGTGTCCATGGGTTTACAACTATCCATGTGAAACTTAACCATTATCTCTTTAGCATACTTTCCTTGAGAAACAAAAAATTCACCGTCCCGTTGCCATATTTCTAAACCAAGGAAATAGTGAAGGAATACCATGCCCTTCATTTAGAACTTCCTTGCAAGATCCTCCTTGCATGAAGTTATCAGCTGCTCATCACCTATCAAAATTATATCATCAACATATAGTAAAATAATCAAGAGCTTACCATCAACCACAATATGGTACAAGTTTGCACCCGCTTCACTTTTGATGAAGCCCAACCTAGTGAAATAACTGTCAATCCGAGTGTACCAAGCATGAGGTGCTTGCTTCAGCCCATACAATTCTCTCTTGATTCGCACACATGTGACTCACTGTCAAATATCTCTAAACCTTCTAGCTACTCTATGTACACTTCCTCCTCAATAACTCCATTGAGAAACATAGTTTTCACATCCATCTGATGAATGTGCCACCCCATCTGCGTTGAGAGTGCAAGGACAGATCTAATGGAAGAGTACCTCGCGAATGGTGTGAAAGTCTCTTCATAGTCAATCCCCTCAACTTATGAGATTCCCCAGGCCACAAATATGGCCTTGTACTTCTCAACACTCCCATCCGCTGCTTGCTTCACCTTATAGATCCATCTAGATCCAACCACTGAATTTCCGACTAGTCTTGGGAAAACTTCCAATGCACTATTCTTGATGACAGAGTCATACTCCTCTACCATAGTGTCAACCAAAATTGGTTGTTGCACCACTTCCTCAAAGGAGTATTGTTCTGTCATAATGAACTTGCTCATAAGAGCCATGTATCCATTAAACTTGTCTGGATATTGTCTTTGTCTGCATAGTGAAATAGGGGCTCCTACATTCTTTGTTGCATCAAGTCTCAATCTATCTGCTTCTGTCGTACGCCTTCTACCATTTTTGGTGGATGGCTCTGCATGAGCGTTTTCTACCACTCCATGATCCTCTGCATGTGGCTGCTCCACATCTTGAGGTTCAGTCTTTGGAACCAGGATTTCCTCCTCTACATGAAAATCCAATTCCCTCTCAGGGGACAATCACATGGCTTTCTCCTCATCAAATTTTATATCCCATCTCACAATAGTCATTATGTTGTTTGGAAAATACACCCGATAGTTGTGGGGAGTATCAATGTACCCCACAAATATCCCAATCTCAGCTGTTGGTTCAAGATTATTCCTGGCGTCTTTGGTCACATGCACATAAACAGATGAGACAAAAATCTTAAAATGTGGAATATCAAGTTTCTTACCAGTAAAATCCTCCTCTGGTGTACTCTTTCCAAGTATCCGATGAGGATAACAGTTTTGCACAAATACCATTGTGTTGCATGCCTCTGCCCACAGATGCAACAGTAGGCCCTGATCATGCAAGATAGCTCATGCTGCACCCACAATTGTTCTGTTATTTCTTTCTGCGACCCCATTCTGCTGTGGGTTATAAGGCACAATCAACTCTCTCTGAATTCCTTCTTTGCTGCAGAAGTTCTTGAATTCATTGAAGATGTAGTCACCACCATTTTCTCTCCCAAGAGCCCACACATGCATCCTCGTGTCTTTCTCCACCAACGCTTTGAACTCAAGAAATTTTTAGAACATCTTATCTTTCTTCTGCATGAAGTAGATCTAAAACTTTCTAGAAAAATCATCAACAAATATCACACAGTAATTATGCTTTGATGTTGAAGCAGTAGATAATGGTCCATACACGTCTGAGCGAAATCTCTCAAGGATTTCCGAGGCTAGGTTCTCCTTCTCATGAAAATTGGCCTCCACATACTTCCCCATAGTACATCACTTGAATGTGTCTAACTGCGCAAGAGTACCCTTGGGAAGATCCGTAGAAATATACTTAGTGACCTTCAAGGCTCCATGGTGTATATGGCCCAATCTACTATGCCATAACTCACCCTCATCCCAACTCACCACTTTTTCCACCTTACCCATCAATGCTGCATAGCCATATACATCAAGTTTATAGAGATTCTTCACATGAATCCAAATCTTCTTGGCTTGTCCTATTTTTTTGTGTCACAGGAAAGATTTTCCTTCACTGAAAACAACATCATAGCCTTTATCCTCCAACATTGCGATTGAGACTAAATTTTTCTTCAAGCCGGGTACATGCATTACATATTTTAATTGAAAGGGTTTACCTGACTGTCTCTGGAAGGTAATTGTACCAATATTGGTAGCATTGTACCGCCCATCATCACCCATTTCGATATTCATCTGAAGGTCCTTCCCCTCCAAGCTACTAAAAATTTCTTTGTCTCGCATCATGTGAAAGGTTGCACCACTATCCAAGTACCACACTGATCCCATTGCACTTGACACCATGCATGCAATGAGTGAGAAGTCAAGCTCAAATTGCAAGGCCAAAGCCTCACTAGCTATAGATCCTAAAGCCTTCTTGTTCTTCTTCTTTTGTGGACAATTAGTGGCATAATGTCCATGCTTGTGACAGTGAAAACACTTCACTCTGGACATGTCACGCTTCTTGCCATCTTTGCGGGACTTAGATTTGGAATGAAATTTATTTTCTTTCCCCTTCTTCGCCTTGGAAGCCAAAGCGTAATATTCTTCATCATCATTCTTAGATGAATATCCATCCCTGGTATTCCACCTAAATTCTTCTTGCACCAAATTCAACCAAAGTTGTTCCCAATCTAGAAGATTTTCCCTTCCATTGATAGAGTCCTGATCACTATGCCAACTCTTGGGAAGTCCTAGAAGAGCTAGGCTCACCAAGTCATCATCCATGACAGTAATTCCGATGCTCCCAAGGTCATCCCATAATTGGACAAACTTTGTTAAATATTTCAGCATAGTGTTGCCTTTCTCCATTTTGATTTTCCTAAGCTTATCCTTCAGTGCCAATTTTCTATGACCACTGCTACTCTGAAATAGAAATGTCAAATCTTTCCACATTGCATATGGTGTCGCTTTTTCGTGGAGACTTGAAACAATGTGGTCTCGTAATCCCTCTAGTAAGATCTTCCTCGCCTTTGCAACCTTCTTTTTCCAAGCATCAAGCTTTGCAGCATTTGCTACAGCGGGTTTGGGAACATCATTATCAGTGATTTTTTTCAACCCATTTTCCTCCAGTACTGCCTCCATCCTGTCTTTCCATGCAATATAGTTAGATTTTCCCTCAAGTGCATACTCCAATCTCAATCCATTGAAATCCATTTTGATCCTGAATCGCCTGTCGCATGAAGAATACCTTTTGCAAATTAGAATTATATTCAGTCACAAGCTCAGCTTCTCCTCCACTATAGTGATTTCCTGTGCTCTTAAACCATGTAGAAATTATACAAACATATGCATATAAATGGATTCAATCCAATCTAATGATGTACTAAATATTTATACCAAATCATTCTACAAATAAATTGTGGAAATTAAATGCAATTGCCAATCAAATTAAGCAAAGAAAGAATCAAATCAAACCATAACACAGATAATTTCCTGGGGAAATATTGCTGCTCAAAACCCCTCTATATTCTATTGTATATTCACCATGGAATCACGAAACAATTACAATGCACTCTTCTTACAAGAGTCTCCTGTACTATCACAACTGTCTCACATTGTCCTAGAGAAAATTGACCAACACTTAGCCAATTCACAACCTCTAAATAGCCTGCCTTTCCTGCGCACTTCCTTGCCTTCCAAAACTGCGCAAGGATCATGGGAAATCGAATGGATGTCTCTTTGCATGCGGGAAACCTACTAATCACACAAATGATAGATAACATCCCTTTAACCTTTGTCTCAACTGGTTCTCCACTAGAACTGAAATGCATGGAACTATTAATAGAAAATCATCAGTTGCATGGTAGATCCCTAATTGTGAATTAAATAACATTTAATCCACTTGATCCCTCACTAGTGCAAAAAACAAATACAACTAATTCAACTAACTCTAACTCACCTAACCAAGTTAAGTGATTACTCATGCATTAAACTAATGCACCAACTTCAATTCAAACTCCATAACTAATAGAATTACTCTGCATGCCTCACAAACCACCCTCAACTCGAAATACATGAGCTAACTAAGTTTATCACACTCAGTTAACTATTACAAGTGATCATGAGATAAGATTACATTTTATTGTCCAATTTAATTAAGGGAAAATTAAACCAATTTAATTAATTAAATTGGCCTTCACACTAATGTATTGCTAGGACCTGTTGGTCCCATACTAGTGTGTGTGGTGCAATTTATTTTTGGACTTCAAAACTTTGTTGGTTTCAATTTCTCAACAATGTTTGATGTGTCCAACAATGGTGGAAAGTATAGCCAAAGGCGATCCACATTGAATACAGGGTGCAAGCCAAGGAATGGGGTGATACTGAGCTCGAAAGCATTGTCTCCCACAACCTTGGTCATGGTGTAAGGCTCGTTTCAGATTGGTAGAAGATTACGATGGACTCTAGTGAGGCACTCTTTTTATAGATGTAACCAAACATTGTCACCCACATGAAACTTATGGGGAATCCAATAACGATCATGTCAATGTTTGTATTTGGAATTTCCTTTCTCCAGGATATCGTGAAACTATTGGTGGATGTGTTGAATGCACTTTATAAACCTAGTGGCTTTATCAACTTCAAATTGAAGATGGGAAGACTCTTCTGGTGTAGTTTCAAAAGGCAATGCAACATCAAGAGGACATAATGGTTGAAATCCTAGGCCCACTTCAAAGGGATTGTGGCCAGTCATGCTATGGTGAGATTTTTTATAACTGTGTTTTATATAGGGAAGACTCTCATCCCATGTCTACTTATGCTTAAAGTTGTACATGTGTAGTATGTGCACAATATTCTT
This sequence comes from Pinus albicaulis, assembly GCA_034641835.2. NCBI lineage: Eukaryota > Viridiplantae > Streptophyta > Pinopsida > Pinales > Pinaceae > Pinus > Pinus albicaulis. The sequence goes on along the minus strand of CM076574.1, from coordinate 345,563,001 downwards.
GTTGACGACCTTTGTCTGACCATGAGTGGGGTGGGGGGGGGGGGAACGTAGTCGACTTGGTGATCTTGGTGTCCAAAAAAATTAAAATTCTCAACAAAAATGTGCTTAGGAACCTGCTATCCTAATCTAATATTATGGTCTACGGGATCTCAAAATGTACTCACACTCGTTCAAAGAAGAGTATGGAAGTGGCCTCAGTTGTGATGCTCTTCTTGTAGGCATCCAATATGGCCATCTTAGAAAATATGTTGATGACCACAAATGAACAGACATTGTGATGCTTGGTAGAAGGTAGGCCATACATATATTCCATCGATAGTACATTCCCAAGGTCGGCTAGGAGTAGATATAGGAGTATACAAGCCTTGATTATTAATAATTGGCTTGAAAATGACACAAGTAATGGATGATCTGATGTATTTTCCAACATCCTATCATAGATTTGGCCAATAAAATTACTTCTTTAGTATGGCCACAATTTTCTCCACACCAAAGTTTATTGTGACCCAAATGTATTGCACCTCCCAAATCAACTTGGCATGCTCACTTGAAGGAACATAAATATGGCCTAGGTAGCATAATAAGGCATCCTGGAGGTGGAATTCTGAAAATTTATTTCCATACACTAGCATCTGGTATGTCGTGGTTGACTCTAGATCATTCTTATATAATTGTAGCCATCCATGGGTCTTGTGGCCACAATAATTGAGAACAGTGTTTAGTTCTACAACTGGTGTCTGGCTGAGGCAATTGAAGACATGATTGGTGCTGCCCTTCTTGTACTTTACATTCAAATGGAATTGTTGTAGATATGTGGAACACTTCTGATGGAAATCATTCTGAAACTTCCATTAGTCTTGTATAAACTATACGGGTCAGTGATCTTTGTGTATGACCTTCTCCTTCCCTAGAATGTAATGTTTCCATTTCTTGCAAGCATGAACAATGGAATACATCTCCTTATTGTAGGTGGGTTATTTATGAATTGTATCATAAACTGTCTCACTGTGATAGGGCATTAGATGCCCTTGTTGGGCGAGAACTACAACAATAGCATAGTCAAAGGCATCTTTCACAATTTTAAATGGTTGTTGTAGGTCTAACAATGTGAGTACTAGTGCAAAGTAGAGGTGGTTATTTAGATCAACGCATGCCTTTTGTTGGGACTCATACTAGAATAACTTTGTTTTCACTCTATCCTTGGTAACTTAACTCAGAGGCCAATTTATATGATAGAATCCCAACACGAACCTCCGTTAAAAATTGGAAAGGCCCAAAAAGCTGTGAAGCTCTATTAGAATGGTCGGGGATAGCCAATCTCAAATGACTTGGATCTTAGATAGATCCACATGCATGCCTTGCTCATGAACGATGTAACCCATATATTGGACTTGTCACATGCAAAAGATGCATTTCTCCAAGTTGGGACATATTTTGTGTTATCGTAGAGTTTGAAGGTCCTATCGAATGCGTTGCAAGTGATCTTACCAACTCTTGTTGAATTTGAGGATGTTGTCCAGATATACAACCACAAATGAGTTGGTAAAGGGCAAAAATATATCATCCATCAGCCTCTTAAAATTTGCAGGGGAATTTTTCAGCTCAAAAGGCATGACCAACCACTCAAAAAGACCCTCCTTAGATTAGAAGGCAGTCTTCCATACATATGTGGGTTCTATTGGAACTTGGTGATAGCCAGAATTTAAATCGGTCTTTCTTGATTACTTGGCCCCTTTGCACTGGTCAATAAGGTCATTGATCCATGGGGTTGAAAACCTGTTCCTGACAGTGATTTTATTTAGTGCCCAATAATCAATCTAGAGTCTCTAGGTCCCATCCTTCTTTGTTGGAGAATATAATTCCAACCACTTGCGAGGTGTCGAAACCATCCATCCAAGTGTCCCATTTCAGTTTCACTTAGTCCGGTTTTAGTTGAGTCTCGTTGCAGTCATTTAATGTTGATGTATCCAATATAATGTTATTTAACTCATTCATAATATTGAGAAGAGCAATCCTCTATTCCACTTCTTTTCATTTTTCAATTCTTGTCATGGTGTCAAAGCTAGCTTTCATAATACTCTGTGAGAGAGAAGCAACATGATAAAAGTTGGAGTAGTAGTGAGAAGAGGCGAGCTTGCATAAGACTCTTTGAGAGAGCTGCAAAAGTTTTAAGAAGTTTGAAGATGCTTCCTGCTTAAAAACGACAGAGCTTAGCCTGTGTAAGACTCCTTCAGAGCATCAAAGATCGAATATCAAAGTTATGTTGTGTAAGACTCCAGAGCAACAACCTAAGCACAAGGTGAGCGTGAGATCCAAAGGAATAATGTTGAGGTATAGAGATCCAAAATAAAAAGAAGAACAAAGAACCAGTAGAAGAAGAAGCCCTTGATAGTTGAGTGAAGTTTTTTTTTAATTTAAGTTTTTTTTATCAGCACTATTTTTGAAGGAAAAAGTGGGCCGATCAGCCATCAACACTGGTTTGAGGCTAATATTGGGGCTGACAGTGCTACTTTGAGCACGATACTAGGGCTGATCAATGCATTTTTGAGCTAGATACCCACGTTGATCTGGTAAAGACTTCTAGCGATTTTATTTCCACGCGACCAGCATGGAAGTGGTGTTACAGAGCCGCGTCGGTGTGAGCTCGTTGAAGAAGAGCGATAGAAGGCTTCAAGGTATGCTTTACAAAGTTTAAAATTGATTGTGGGGAATTGTAATATTAAGAAAAAAAAAATTGCAATTTTTTATTTTATTTCTTGTATAAGACAAGTAGCGATGTCATGTCTAAAATTTGTGTTACTTGTTGAGTAGTAGTGAGCCAACACTCAAAAAATGGTTAAATCCAAGAGGCTAAAGAAAAAATAGGAGATGTTTGAGATATTTTTAGATCTAGAAGTGAAGAGGAAAAGGGATTCCTTTGCATTAAAATGCATAAAAGAATTTGTGGATGGAAGCATTCTTCCCTTGATTTCAGATGCCAAGACAACCAAGGAGGCCTAGGATACCCTTGAGAGGTGTTTTGGTGCAAGGGGGAGAATTTAATTTGAATATGAAGGTGGATATATAGCAGCAGATCTATAGAAAAATGGAAAGTTTATTGAATCCCGCTATGCTCAGCCACAAGTGGATGATGTCTGTGAAGAAATTGCAAAAGCAGTAGAGAAGGAGCATGAAGATGCTTGTTAATCCCATTGTACATATCTACAAGTGGACAAATATTTTATGAACCTAGCAACAGAGCTTTCTGATAATGATTAGTTGGTTCCACCGATAGAGCTTACTGATGATGATATGGTGAGTCCAGCAACAGAGCTTTTTGATGAATATTTTGTGAATCCAACATTACAGCTTGATGATGAGAGTGAAATTTCTATTGAAGCAACAATTTCAATGGTAAATCCAGTGACTAATATTCTTGACGTAAATTTTGACAAAGAATTTTTGGCTAATGATGATTGGTTGCAGATGATGCAACAAAAACATCATATTAGCATGATGCTATTTAGTGAGATAACCCCACTAACAGAGAAAGAGGCAGAAGTATAAAATGAAGCGCAACAAGAGAAAGCTCTCATTGCAGAGAAAAACAACCAGAATCAATGTCGTTTTGCAAATATTTTTAATTCTAACATTGATTTCCACTGTGCAGGAAAACAAACTAATTATGAAGAAGAGTTAAAGTTTCTTGAAACATGGCCTGCAACACCATGTCTAGATGAGGTCTATACAGCAGTTGTATATATGAATGTTGAAGACATCATGCATGATGAACACGTCAATGAAATTTTCAGGTATTGGAGTTTTGAAGAGATAAAATATTATTCTCAGCTTATGTTGCAACATATTGATGTTGAAAAGCGCAATACAGAGGAAAATATGTGGTAGCATCCCACATACAAGTCATTTATTGAAAAATTCCAAAACATGCTTAGACAACCTATAACAATAGAAGAGTTGCACCAACAAATGAAGAAACAAAGGTTTGAATAATACAACAAGAAGAAAATTCTGAAACAATTTAGAGGCTATAGAGTCTGGAAGAAAAGAAGAAGAAAACTAAATCTGGTTGAAGTCAATTTTTTAAATTGTAAGCCTCACTGAGACATAGACCAACATGTATCTTAATTAGTTTTTTATGTGGTTGTAATTAAGGGAGAGTGTTAACACTGGAAAATCGTACAACAGTAGATGAAATTAATTAATGTCAAGCCAAAGGATTTACAGGGCTGGAAGACATTACAGAATCCGGAAAGTATTTAAGGAAAATCAAATTTGAACTAATATTAAATGTTTTTTGTGCGCATTATCCTTCGAGAAGAGCGCCTTCTACGCGCCTTTTTGCCCGATATGCATGCATTCCTGAGAGTGGTGAAATGTCACTATCCGGGACCACCCAAAGCAATGGACAAGTCACTCCTTACTTGAATCCGCCTAAGGACAACCACCAATGCGTCCTTAGACACTATGTGAGCACACAATGGAATATTTGGAGAACACAAAGGAATCATAGCCCTCTCTTGGGTCACCATCCTCCATGTACCAAGAGAGGGAAGGAGTATTTGAAATCTCCTATATAAAGCCACCATGAGATGAAGAATGGGTGATCAAAATGTTATTCTGGCCAAAATTGCCCAAGCAATACCAGTAGTGTGTAACCTGGAGCTGAAGACAGAGGGGACTCACTTGTTGGCCACCCAACAGGCTCAGTCCACACAGTAGAGAGAAAGGGAGACTGCACTGAGGCAAGCTTGGGATAAAAACATCCTTGCATTGGGACCTAGAACCATTGTCTAGGGGCCCTTTGACAAGAGGGTAAAGTATCACTCTTCTTACTACCAGCGCTCAATAAGAGGGGCCCAGGGCCACCGTTTGCATTATTGTGTCGTTTGACTCGTTCAAAGCTTCTATTTATTTATTTTTATTTTTAGTTTAGTTTTTAGATTACATTTTCATGATTTTTCTTATATATAGTATGCTCATTTACTCCAATTATTTCTTCCTATTACCAATAGTTGAAAGGGGTAAACCACACCCCTTAAACTGGTATGATTTCGTACATACATGCACCAAACACACCACAATAGGATTGGTGACTCCACTAACATTTTATTACCAAGTTTATGTGGTTGTGCCTTCTTTTGCATGAGACCTCTGTCTATGCTGTGGAGTGGAGTTGAATTTCCTCTGATTTCTCATGCAGTCACTAGATTCACCCCGAGTGACAGACTGAAGAAGAGAATCTCCTAAAAAAATTTACTTGTAGGATTTTGTGCACGTTGTTTCCTCACAGACACGTAGGGTGCGCGTTCAGTGCTGACCCACGTGCAGAAAGCGCACCTGTCTCAGCCTTTTTCACGTTATTTATAGAATGAGAAATATCTCCCTAAATTCTATTTTTTTCTGCTTGTAAAGTTCTTGGCAGCCCCTAATGCACCTGCCAGCACTGGTTTTGGTACCCCACAGCTTGTTAAAACCCACTTTTAGCTGCTTTATGTAGGCTTAGTGTCAGGTTTACTTCAAGTGCATTTTTGAAAAATTCACACATAGTTTAAGTAGGGGGGGGAAATAGCTTGCATTCCAAAAAATTTATGTTTTGCAAATTTTGGTACTTACATCTAGATAACTAGTCCAAGCAAGTGGCCCATGACCACACATGCATAGCTAATTTTCTTTGTGCTAGTGAAATTTTTTAGTTTAGTTCAATTTTTGCACTAGGAATTGTGGGACTAGGATTGAATAGTTTATATAAGAGAAATTAATCTCTGCTACCTTTGCACCCTCCGGTGATCCTAGGTAAGCTTATGAACACTCCATATTCACAATTCACCATCTCCCTATAGTTAGTCACATAGATTAACTAGGAAAATTTGAAAGCGGCCCATTATCCACACACGTTTTCCATTTGAGCCAAGAACAATACAACATATTTTAAATAAGGGATTTTGTAAATGATCATCTATATCAACTTTTTCAAACTATGTGCTTTTCCACTTTGTGCTCACACACACTCACCCACTAAGTAAAGAAAAAACACCTAAAACTAACTTAACCAAACTCACTAAATTCTCCCCACAGGGGCCACAAAATAATTTATAGCTTAAGTTAGGATCAAGAGGTAGGCATCCAATAAGAAACCTTGATCATACTTCATATCGAAACATAGAAGTTGTGTATTTAGGGAGCTTCAAATCGACCTATCATCCCACGGCAAAGAAAACTCAAGCGCGGTAGAAACCTATTTCAGAGGGGGTTAGGCTTAGGTGCAGTGCGTGCGGTATCAGTTGGGGCTACCTGACCCGGCTGATACTCGGTACTGTTAGTTGACTACCAAGAAGCCCAAGACTCGAATGTTCAAGTGGGACAGTGGTTCTTAGTGGCCAAAAACTAGGGCAACCTTTACCCTATAGGTGATGGTGCAGACAAGCTCCAAACCCTCTACCCTTACCTTGGTGGATTCTCTTCGGCTGACTGGGGGCATCGCGAGCTCTTACGGAATGTTGTGCCAGCACTCGCAAGAAATATTCTCAAGGCCCAGTTAATTTTTAGTGTGTGAGGACGCATAGGTCTTCTAGGATTTTGAGTATCATATGCAAACGAACAAAAACCACTTTTTTGATTTCTTGATCACATAGATTAATTTAAAGGGAAATATATTTTATTTTTCATTTTGTTTTATGTATGTGACAACCATTTTTCTTTTATCATAGACTTTATCCTCTCAAATTTTTCCAAAACCAAACCTGGGTAACATTTGATAGGTCCCAACAGAACCTCGTCGATCCAAGAACCTTTTGGACCTCCCCCCATTACCGGGAGGGGTTCCAAGTCTTTCACCATTCAGGCGTCAAAGAAGGAATGGTGCCACCATTATCGGTTCATCCTTAATCGGGGTAGGCGTAGTTGGGAACCCTAGTCGGTCTCCCAACACCACTCCACATACCACTTCTCCCACAACCCCCAGGGGGCAGAGGAGTGCATCCCATACGGGAAGCCAACTGAATACACAATAGGGTATGTCACAAACTAACCCCCGTTTAATCCAGAACGTTGTGTCTTCACACATTGCAATGGCGTCAACATCTAAGTCACCTTTCTTAGCTTTGTTGAATCTACCCGATTTAACCAAGCTAATAAATGACCCCATCACACACGATCCTACATGGCCTCTCATGCCCAAGAATCTCCCTTCGGATATACCAAAGTTCAAAGGCAAGAAAGCGAAAGACCCAGGTAATCATGTCATGACCTTTCACCTATGGTGCTCATCGAACGATATCATTGACGACACTATTCGATTGAGATTATTTCAACACACTCTTATAGGAGTAGCCGCGAAATGGTACGTGGAGCAACCCTCAACTTCACATGGAACCTTTAGTGCCCTTGCTACTGTGTTCCTAACATATTTTCAGTTACCCATTCACCATGATTCCATAATGGAATTACTGACTCATTTTAGACAAACCCCTGCCGTCCACATCTCGGACCATCTCCATGAATGGAGGTGGTATCGCATTTTATGTAATGCTAAACTCGACGACTGGGTTCTCTTAGATTTGTTCTTGAAAACTCTGATGGCAGATATTTCAAAGGATGTGGCACAACAGAATCCCACATCCGAAGAGGACACAATTAGCAAAGCCCATAATCTTGAGCTGATTTATACGCAGTCAAGATACATTTATAACATCCTGACTAATGCCCCATGCCTACAAAATTATCAATCTGAAAAAAGGCTAATTGAGTCAATGACCGAGGGTTACCTAGGCAGCAGTAGTCAAAACCTCAGGTACACATATAGTTCTACCCAGAACGTGCCTCAACCCGGTTTTCAAAGTCATCAGATGCCTCAGCAAAATTTTACCAATAGGGCGCCAACGTATCACGAGGGAGGACCTTATCCTCCAGCTCAGGGGAATCAGTACGTAAAAATAAAATCTGACGAAAGAAATCCCCTCCAACAGTCAGGTGCAAACTCGAGACTGCATTACACTAAGTCCCCATCACACGACCATGAGAACTACCTTCCTAATGCACAGGTAAACTTTGTGCAGCCGTCCCAAAACCAACGACACCAATATAACTAGGATAACTACCCTCCTAACATGGTAAAGAAAAAATCCAAAAACAAGCCAAAAGGGAACCCTGGACAGGGGGGTAGAAACCAGTAGCACCCACCGCAATCCCATGTTGGAAGTAACTCCAACCAAATTCAGAACCAGGAGCCAAGCAATGCCCAACGACAGAGCAAGAGGCCACCTCTTCGAACAAACCATTCCTGTTCTATATGTGGTGAGTACAGGCACTATACTCACCACTGTCCCAATCTCCCTGAGCTAAAGAATCTATAGAGTAACTGAGGTTAAGGAGGATCTTCACAACAACCAGTCGTGATGCAAGAACCTTTCCCCAACCAAGGGACGATAAGCACTCACCAGCAAAATATAGATGATTCCAGGAAAAGCAGCCATGAAATCTACATCACTGGAGAAGATATGTTTTTCCAAACACGGAAGCGCAACTACGATACCCCACTAGACACCAATACATCAGTGGTGTTGGGCCAGAATTGTGAATTACAGATAAATCACGCTTCCCTAGACAGGTGCTAGTCTAGAAAAACAGGTGAAATACTATACAACTATTTCTCCTAACGAAGAACAGATACACAGAGAGGATTAGAAGGTTACTTGTGATCCAAGCGCTTCTAAATGGCTCCTTCTGTCGCTTCTGTTGTAGCTTCAAATTCAAGTGGTTTGTGCGGAATGATTCCTACAAGAAAGAACACTGAAACAGTAGAAGATGCAATAATATAGATATCTATTCAATTTAGTTTTCTAAAATCAGTAAAGCATAAACCATACACATGAACTAAGATCTTACAATATGGAAATTCAAAGCCAATACAGATGCATATAGGGAAAAATAAGCAGTATTATTTATTGATGATAGAAGGAGAGGTTACCACCAAATGACTAATTTGAAGTGACCCTTCTATCAATGTTCCCAAGCCTCATCAAATTATAAATATCTCCAGCAACAGCTACACAAATCTAGCTCTCAATTGAAAATTCTCCAACATTTCTCTACTCAAATTCTTCCTTCTCAAGCACTCAGATTTGTGCTCAATTTATAGATGAACTATAGGTTGTTTTGAAATCAATTACTTTCCAATAATAGGCAAGACATGTTTCCATTCATGTAGATGTCAAATGGACACTTGGATCCGAAGCTTGACACATGTGAACTCTTATAGAAGGCACTGGCCAAGTGGAGATTCCGAAACAATGAGATTTTCGCTCCCAATGTGACCAATGCACCTATGAATGTCAGGAAGTTCTTTGTAGTGCAGCCTTGCAAGGGGCTACCTGCATGTGCAATGCACTTAGGCCCCTTAGAGCCTACATTGGTGAGCTCGCATATGCTATATAATAAGCTTCAAACCATGGAAACCTTTACTTCATGAAAGTCTTGCTTGATTTGGCTTGTTTCTTGTCTTAGGGCATGTAGAAATTGAAATGATAGGGAATGATAGACCCTTGATCATTGGTCCTGGAGATGATGTCGAGTTAACTAGGTCATTAGGAATGGTGCCCAAATTGACCTATAACAATTTCCCCCTAAAGCATGAGATCCAAATAATAAAAACATTTGATTGAGATGCTTTACAATGTGATGAGCTTGGAAACGAAGCGGAGTGGTCACCTGCATCAATATTACAATACATTACATCATGATATATCCTCTTTGATCATAATTGCTAAGGGTAGGCATTCCCATGTTCAGCACATAAAACAATATAATACCATCTACATAATTCAGAAAGTCATCTTCATTGGAATGTTTCCCAGATGCAGACATGCCTACAGATATAGGCCCATGTTTGGATCACAATTTGTATGTAAGGTCACCGTACAGATGATGTGTACAAAAATATTAAAATCGTAGCCTGGATGGATGAAACTAGATCCAGGGTATTCTTATCTTGTTCACTCGATCATTTGGGTATAAGTCTAGCCATGCGAATATATGATTTGTAGTCGAACATGGAAAGACATCGTTTGATTACCAGCCAATGATGTGAGTTTTTAACAAACGTGAGAGAACAACCATTAATTTCAATGGCCCTCAAGGTACTGCAGACATTTTTTAAGGTTTGAATACATGATTTGATGTCAAATGCCAAACAAAATATTTCGGTCAAAGGTCCAGAAGCGAGGATCTTGTCAACGTTGTAACAAGCCTCATGGTACTGGAATCTGATGTTTCTGAGTGAACTTCCTGGATATTGATTTTTTGTCGATAGGAAGTCACCTTATTGCAAAACTAGAGTTACTAATTTTGGAGACAAGGGCATGACTTGATATAGCAATTTTAAGGGATGACAGTCATAAAAATGAAGGTTTATGAGTATCGCAGAAGGATGACTTTTTAATCACTGGATGACTTCTCTTGAACATATTGGTGACACTGTGATGAGTTGGCAGCATTGATCCGAATTTTATGCAGGAACACAACAGAATATAGAAATAACCATGAACATATAGATGCAGCAGAAATAATGCTTCATTTTATTAATAAAAGAATGACTGAAATAAGCTTACAGGCATAATGGAAATAAAATAGCTAGGGTGCTGGTAGCGAATCTCTGAGAAGAGATGTGATGGCTACCGACCTCTGAACTATGTTACAATGAGGCTCGAGGGCCTATTTATTGTTGAGAAACAATGTAGAATCTGAAACGTCCAAAAACCCAACCGTAGGAGATGAGGCGCCAAAACTGTGGGCGCCCGTTTGGGTAAATTGGTGGTTCAACTTCCCGGGGGCGTAACTTTGGCACCCGATCTCCGTTTGACGCGCTCAATAGCTCATTAGAAAGATATATCTGAGGAGTACAACTTTTTAACAAGAAACATCGGTCCAAGGACCCATGTTGCTCTCCATTTTCCCAAAAAACATCGTTTAGGGCCTCAAAACAGCTCCGGAAGTTCAGGACCCAAAAAACTGCTAAAAATAGTAAGTTTTGTTGCAACTTGAAAATTAAAAGAACTGATGGTGGGGGTTCAAATGGAATAGGTGGGTGGCCACCAATATCCACCTAGATCATTAAGGCCCCGAAATGGCTCCGGGAATGGAGGACCCGAAAACCTGCTAAAAATAGTAAGTTGTGCTGAATGTGAAGAGTTGCAAGAATTGATGGTGCTAGTCCAAATGGAATAGGTGGGTGGCCACCGAAATCCACCTGGATCAAGCATTGACCCAAAACTGAAGTAAAGGTATGATGAACCATAGGTGTGAATGAACCATCAAGATGATTACCCAACCCAAATATTCACGGACATGGAGTGAAAGAAGTGTCATGTTCAAGAGCGACTTGCTGCCAAAAAGAAACTTTTTCCCCGGTCATTTGTCGACCAGTACCTCTTTTTTTTTTGTTAACAAGCTTGAGGAGGATAAAATTTTCTTGATCTATAATTCAACCCTTTGGGCGAATATAAAGTATAGCTATTTAATAAATTAACGAGTCTAGCGATGAATGAAACTCGATTCTTGCCATGATCGACAAGCCCGTCACTATTTTATGTTTTAACGAGCTTCATGACAGTGATAGCCCGGTCCTTTTTCATATTTAGAGAGTCTAAAAAAGAGGACGAAAGGGAACTCCAAAAGTACTTTTTCGTAAATTTGTGACTCAGATCTGAAAAAGTGTAAAATAAATAATATCTGAGAGAACCTCTTTGGTCATGTTTAACCAAGGTATTCCTTTTTCGTAAATAATCCATCTCAGTCCGGAAAAGGGTTAAACTTATACTGAGTAGATATCAATTCATTCACTTTTACGAGCTCAAAAAGACAAGTGCTCGACAATATTTTCTTATTATCGGACTCTGAAAAGAGCTGAAAGAAGACTCCAGGGGTTCATTTTTCACTGTTATCGAAGCTCGAAAAAGAGATAAAAGTGTGCTTCAAATCCTTTTTCGTTTTTAACAAAGCTTGAAAAATAAGGAGAAAAAGTATGCTTTGTGGTCAAGTCATTCTTTGAATAAATCTGCATGACTAATCTGTTCATCAGTTGTCTTTCCTGTTCAGAACAACATCAAATGGATTAAAAAAACTTGTTTCATGATAAAACATAATAAAACTATAGTCATAGCAATAAATTTAACTTGCAAACAATTAAATGACTATAAAAAGTAGTTTCACTATTCATTTTTACCATTCCATGGTTACCATTTATATTTTTGGAGCTCTAAACCTGATTTTTCCCCCGAACTTCAGTCGTTGATTGTGGTCGTTTCTATGGATGGATTTCATCACTATTTGATCCAAGTTAGTATCATGAACCTCCTCTTCCCTTTGGTATTCATTTTATTTCCATACTCTGCAGATTTTTAGGGTTTTAAGGCCCCTAGGGTAAATTCTGCCCAAAATGAGGGAAACACACCCCTGAATGTCGAAACCTACGTTGCATAGTAGGTACAGTGAAGGGTACCTGCATATGCAATGCACTGTCTCAACCTAGGGAGTGCATTATGCACAGTTCAAGTTTTTGGTTTTCATGTTGTGCCCAAAATTTGCCTAGTTTTTTGCAATGAATGGAATCTAATGGATCTCATGATTGTATTTCAGGTTTCCATTAGATTATAATGACGATTACATTGAGGGAAAGAGAACATGAAGAACAAGATATAATTTCCTTGAATGATTCGGGTACTGTAAGATCCCTAAGAGATTGTGGACTACTTAAGTACTTCAAATTGTCGGGAATGAGGCAAAAAATAAAACTCTTGGAGTTCTAAGTTCGAGCATGGGATCCGGCGATAGAGGAATTTCACATTAAAATTGAAGTGGTTCCCATAACATTTGTGGACGTGTATTTTCTCACAGTTTTGTCAAGGAGAGGTTTGCCCATTTCTCTCACAGGGTCTACCATTGGAGGAGAGACAGTGCGGGACTATGTTATGCAATATTGCTATTCAGGGGAAAAACCTAGCAAATATGGAAAAATAAACATCTGGGATGTCATGGATTTGCCTTTGAGAACCATCCTTTTCACGATCGCTAAAATTGCTTGCACCATTACACTACATGTAGCGAACAAATCGTATATGCAGTATGTGCTAGAGTGTTTAGAGCCAACAGTATTCAACTGATCTAAATTTGTTCTATCTCAGATAAAGGAACAAATGAACAAAGAAAAGGGAGGAAAGAAGAAAATTTTTAGTTATGGTTCAATCCTTATCTCCTTTGCTGTGGAATGGATTCCACTGATGCAGCCACAACATGTAACACTGGATATATCTAGTCCTAGAGATCCTTGAATGCAAAGATGGATAGAACTCATGGGTCAGCATGCATGCCAATCAACCGTTGTGTTCTCTACTGCATTCTTTACCTGGTTCCATCGACAGATCGTCGCCATCGATGAGTATGCATACACAGGCGTCGAATTCTGAGGAGATCCAGATCTAGTATTATCAGAAGGTGCTCAGTGGGGTGCAATAGGTAAGAATGATTTGACCATGTTTTTTGATTTTTCTAAGGTTTATACAATGTTTTTGTCTTTTTATTTCTTTTCAAGACTAAAATAAATGTTTGATGTAATGCAGATATCATTCGTGCTCAAGCAGTAGAGGAACCAGAGCGCGAAGCAGATGCGCCAGCAGAGAGGGCTGTCAGGAGAGTAGTCCTTCAGGACCTTGATATGGCTAAGACTCGGGCTAAGCTTCAGCAGCACATAGAGGGATTGAACTTCGGGATTCCAGATTTTCGGGTCGAAGAGATTCCCATGCAACTACAGTGACACACTATTGGGGTTCCTAACCATTGGATGCGGTTGCTCCGTAGGATTGCTAGATCTATAGCATGTTACCATGAGCACCACTATTTTACTTATGAAATTTTGCATACATTTTGAGGTCAGATGACCAATGTGTCTTGGGCACAAATTTTGTAAAAACCTATAACTATCTATCTATATGATTTCAGGGTTTTTCCTATGTTTATTGTGCAATCCTATTCAATGATGTGGATTTTTTATTTACCTATGTTGCAAATGTCTGTCTGAAACTTGATTAGCTAATGAATCAGTCAATGTGTTCAAATTTCTAGAAATTTGTTGATATTGAACAAAATCAAAATGTCTTTCCAAAAGTCAAACTCTTAGGAACAATCTAAGAAGTGTTGGATTTCTAACAGTATAAACACTAGTAAGTTGTAATACCACAAGTTGTGAGTCTAACCTTACGATTATGCAGTTAATACCAAATGAAATGGCATCAGAGAGAATTTCGATCAACGCGCTATACTCAACGATATTTTCGTTGATCTACTAATAAAAATCCCTCGAAAACTCACTAACTCACCGTTCAGAGCGAAAATAGCCCACTCTGCAGAGGATAGATTTTGTGTACTACGAATATCACCATCAGCATACCCAACAAATGGTTTCGAAGATTCAGACATCTGCGATAAATTGTAAAGCGGATTACTAACGTCAAGAAAAACTCTAAAAACAAATTAATATAGTGAATGCAAATCAACAGCATATATACAATATAATATAAAAAATTACTACGCTCATGATTAAGCATAGTAATGTTTAAGATACAACCCATTTCTAGGTTGTGCCAATGGAATCCCATCGTAATCAACTAACTCATACGCACCCTTAGAAAGAACTCTTTTGACAATATAGGGGCCATGCCACAATGGCTTGAATTTCCCTGTACCTATTACATCAGCTTTTTGATCGTAAAGAAGGACCAAGTTTCCCTCTGAGTAGATGTGAGGCTGGAAATTTTTGTTGTATTGTGCCTTTATACGTCTCTTATGTGCTTCATTGGCCAATTGGGCTTCATGACACGTTCATCTAGATGGATGAGGTTAAGGAGACGCGCTTCTTCTTCTGAGGTTTCAGGTAACAAGTCTATCGTGAGTTTTAATGATGATATTTCACATTGGATTGGTAAGATAGCTTCCAGACCATACACCAATTGAAAAGGAGTAAATCCGGTTACGTTTCTCACTGAGGTTCGATATGCCCACAAAGTAGAGTACAGGATCAAATGCCATTTCCTTTTACGGACTCCTCTCATTTTTTGAAGCATTCGTTTAAGAATTTTGTTAATAGCCTCAACTTTTCCATTTGATTGTGGATAATAAGGAGTATAATTATCATGCAAAAATCCTAACTTGGTAGTCAATTCAGACATCATATGGTTGTCAAAATGCTTCCCATGATCGGTAACTATATCCTGTGGGACCCCAAACCATGCAATAACATGGTTGAAGAAAAACAATGCAGTTGTTTGTCCTGTGTTATTGAATGTAGGCATCGCTTCAGCCCATTTGGTAAAATAGTCGACTGCGACAATAATATAACCATGCCCCCTAGATGAAGGAGGGTTACAGGTCATGAAGTCAATACCCCATTTCATAAATGGTCCAGCAGAGACAACAGGATGCATTGGTGCTAGTAGTTTGCAGATTTTACGATAAAAAATCTGGCATGCATGACAACTTCTGACTACGAGGATGCAATCTCAAAAAATAGTAGGCCAAAAGTAACTAGCGTGGATTATCTTCTAGGTGGTAGCATATCCAGATAAGTGTCCACCACAAGCCCCAGCATGACAATCATTTATTTCAGCCTCCTCATGTGTGAGGCACCACCTTTAAATGGTATCGACACCACGATGATAAAGTTTATCACCAACGATCAGATAATCTTTGGCTTGGTATCAAATATGTTGTTGTTCATAGTGAGAGGTATTAGGTCAAAAATTTTGGGTTTGGAGATAAATGATAAAATCCCCATACCAAGGATCAGATGATCCGATCAGAAATAGAGACTCGTCTGGAATAGATGGTTCTGATGTAGTAGCAGTACTATCAGAGGCAAGGTCACGGAGAATCTCAGCCAAAACTAAAGGCTTCTTTGACTTGGATTTGATGAATTCCAAATAAAATTCCTGCAAAATGAAAATCCATTTTGAATATTTCCCCCCCAGCAATTGACGTGATAATATATAAGTCATGGGGTTGCAATCCGAAAATATTTTTGTTTTTTGGAGCAGGATATAATGGCGAAATATTTGGACATCTTGAACAACTACCAAGGTAAGATTTGCCACGTACGAGTACTTAACTTCTTTATCATTGATATTACAACTCAAATAATATATCGGATGTTCAATTCCATCTTCTACTTGGACCAAAACCATGGAAATGGTCATTTCAGCCACGATGATATATAGGAAATAATCATTTTTATAATTAGGAGGATAAACTAATAACGCTCGGACAAGAGTGTCCTTGACAACAGCAAAAGAAGCTTGTGCAACTTGCTCCCAATGGAAGGGAACCCATTTTTTCAATAATTGAGTAAATCCTTTAGCCATTTTGGCGTAGTTTGGAATGAACCTTCTCAGGAAGTTAGCCTTTCCTTGAATTTTTTGTTTCTGAAGTAAGTTTGATGGTGCAGGCAAATCAAGAATAGCCTATACCTTCAGTGGATCTATTCAAATTCCTTATTTTGAGACTACAAATCCGAGAAATCGACCAGAACCAACACAAAACACACATTTATATGGATTTAGGCGTATTTTGTAGTGTTGGCAGCATAATAAAATGGCTCTCAAATGCATCGGGTGATCAGTCCAATTTCGTGAATGCGTTGGTAAATCATCTAGATATGGTTGAACAATGTGCTTGATGTCGTTGAAAGAATAATCCATTGCTCTCTGAAAATTTGCCCCAACGTTATTTAAACCAAACGGAAGTTTCCTATATGCGAATGTGCCCCAAGGATAGATGAATGCTCTCTTATGTTGTTCATCTGGGCGGATATTGATTTGATTGTAGCCGGAAAATCCATCCATGAACGAAAAAATTTCGCATCCAGCATAATCGTCAATAATCTGGTCGATAAAGGGAGTAGGATAGTTGTATTTTGGACAAGCATGATTAACATCCCGATAATCGATGCACACTCTAATGGTTCCTTGTTTTTTCATAATAGGAATGATATTGGAAACCCACTTAGTTAGCGGAACAGGGTATATAAAACCAACATGCAAAATTTTTTCAACTTTTTCTTTGATGGCAGTAGCTTTCTTTAGATGAACAAGACAAAGTTGTTGGTGCATCGGTTTGACATCAGGATACATATTAATAGTGTGTTCAACTATACTAGTATCTATGCCTGGCATTTCCTCGTAAGACCAAGCGACTACGTCACGAAATTCATGAAATAGAGAGTGATATGAATAAAGTTCTGATGGAGAACAAGATATACTGACATGAATATTTTCTATAATGCCAGGTTTGGTCAAAATATCGATAGAAATGGTTTCTTCAATATTTGATAAATTTCGCTCAGAGTCAATTGCATTAATTGGTAAAGAATTCGAAAAGAAATTTTTGATGGATGGGTGATATAGTTCACTGAGAATGTTTTCTTCATAATCAGGAAGATGGGAATGATGATGATAATATTCCCATGGTTCTCCTTCTGACATCATAGCTTCCAAAATATTTTCATCTGTCTAAAACTTTGAGGAAAATGGATCAGGCGGATTACCAAAATCTAAGGAACGATCAACCCAAAAACTCGACGACGCTGATTTCGGATTTGCTACCCAAGCCAAATAGATTGATTGCTATGCTAGCTCAATAGGGTTGAGCGGTAGAAATTCATCCAACGTAGAAATATTAGAATCACCCGTACTCTCCCTTAAGCCAGATAGATTGGAAGAGATCATGTAGCAGGTCTCTACACTTGCAATTTCTGCCGACGTCGCGAGCGGCGGTAATGCAAAGGTTCCAATAAGAGTGGAATCCCTTAAGAGTCCTACACCAATGTTTTGAATTTCTAGTCGGAGTAAGTGAACAAACGGAACGCTTCCAGTTACCTGCAAAGCGGAGGAAAAAAAGGATAATTGATTAATGACTGTGATTGTACTTTTATGTGGAAAGGCAATCATTTTAAAGTATGTAGAAACAATGGTAGTCATTGCATATACCCATGGTCTTCCAAGTAAAATATTATAGTCAAGGGGTCCATCAACAACCTCGACATCAATATTCATTGTTTTTCCCCCTAGTTCAACATGCAGGTTATTGATAATAGCACAAGGTTTATATGTTCTTCCATCAAAAGCCTTCAACGTCATTGATGATTGTGATAATCGCGGGGAGCCAAGTGACTTCAAACAGTTTAGAGACATAATGCACATAGATGCTCCCTCTTCAATAATAGTGCAATGAACAAGGTGATTGAGAACATTTACTTGTATGGAGAATGCCAATTCTGCCGGTAGTTGTGGTACATAGCCTGTACAATTAAAGACAACAAGATTATAATCATTCAAATCAATTCCACCAATGGCCGACAATAAACCCTGCTTCTGGGAGGGACAATTTTGTAATACTTCAAGAGCAGACATAGCTGAAGGGGATTGAGAAAAATCTTCAACTATATTATAATTTTGTGCAGCTCTTTCTCGAGGATTATATGCCGATTTATGAATTACTCCCTTTGGTGGCTTACCTGTCAATTCATGAATAACAGTAGGTGGTACTGATTCAGTAGATGTATTTGTTGTCAAGGTAGCAGGTTGATCAATGGTTGGACTACCATAGTCTTTATGCCATGTCAACACAAAAATATATTGTGAAGGTTTTGTGGTGGATAACGTTAACACTTGGGAACTAGGAGCTAGATCCATAGCAACCAAATTAGTGTCTGGATTTGGAAATGGGTCCGTCAACACAGCTGATGCATGGGAAATCTTGATGATTTTTGAGACTTCAACACAATGAGGAAAATCCCTAACAAAGTGTTCCTCATTATAAATTATGCATGGATAACAAGGTTTCCATGGTCTAGATGGTTGATCAGATGATCTTTCCTACGGGTTAGAATTTTTCTTTTTCTTTGATTTCCCCGTTTTCTTACTTCCCAGTTACTTGTCACATTTTCCTTTGTCAAACGACACATAATTAATTTCAGAAGTAGGAGCAGGATTAGATGCAGTAGTGTGGTGTGTGTTTGCAGAGCCTATCAAGCCATCTCCAGCATGAGAGTCCTTTATTTGAGGAGGAACATTAAAATTAGATCGCGGCGCATTAGGGATTTTTTCATAGAGCGTATCGGACTGAGTGTAAATCAAGTCTAAATATTAGGCATGAGTGATAACTTTCTCTTCTGTGACGACGCCACCCTTAGCCACATCCTCAGTTATAGATGGTAACAGGGACTTAATGAACCATTCAACAAGGAGTTGATCTAGAACAAATGTCTTAACCATTCGTCGACAACGACGCCACTCATGAATATGATAAAAAATGTGAGTAGCATTAGTCTGTTTGAAGTTAGTCAAGAGTTCCGTTCCAGTTTCGTATCTGATCGATAATTGGAAATGGGTCAAAAAGACAGTAGCTAAGGCAGTGAAATTTTCAAGAGAAGCTCTAGGTAACTCAATGTACCATTTACCAGCCTGACCTGTAAGCGTATGCTGGAAAAGACATAGTCGAATAGAATCATCATTCAGGGAATTTGATGAACACCATAAATGATAAGTCATGACATGAGTCGACGGATGTTCTCTAGTGTTTCCATTTAATTTAGGAATATCGAAGAGTAATTTATGAGGTATCACTGGCCACCAAGGAGCATAATTTATAGGATCATTGGTTAACCGGTTTAAATATGGTAATTCCAAGGTTTCTACAAAAGGAAATTGTCTATTAAGGTCAGGTTGAGCATAGCCAGGGTAAGATGCAATTGCTTGAGAAATAGGCCTTTGAGCACCAGCATACAGAATATGCTATTGGTAACCCAGATAGGGGTTGTTTTGCATAGCAAACGCTTGAGGATTCTGTTGACTAAAACCTGGATGTGATACTTGTTGAAATGAAGTTTGAGGCATTTGTGCCTATGGCTGCCAAGGGGTCTATCCACCAATGTTATAACAAAAATTAGAATAACTTGGATTCGGTTGATATATATAACTAGGTTGCATTTGTGACATCCCATAAAATGGTACACCAACTTGTGAATAAATCATTCCTGATACAGGTTGTTGTAAATTAACCAAAGTATTTTGAGTCTGTGGAGCCAACATTTGATGATATTGAGTTGAAGGACCCGCCTGATAAGTTTGATGTACAATATTTTGATTTTGTAACAGGGGTATAGATTTATTGACAAGTGGTAATGAAGTGGGTGTAACAGGTTGAACCGGTTGATACGAGTGTACAACCGTTTGTGGTTGGATACGCAGAGTGGGCTGCCATTGACAAACATTCATGTCAACATTAGTTTGACCAAAAAGTGACGGAGTACTGTCATATTGGGTGACCAAAGGTTTCCCCCCAACATGAGGAGGATAATAAGACAGAAAATAATTCTCTCCAAATGCTGGGAGTCCAGTTGATATGGTACTTAAAGGAATTGACCCAAAAGGACCGACTTGATATTGCCCTGATGATTTATGTAATGAATCAGGTCGTTCAGTACTAACGATAGGACTACCATTTAAAACACCAGATGATGACATTGGCAAATACCATGATCGTGAAGATGCACCATAGAAAGTGTCAGATAATGATTTGTAACCTATTGGTACCGAAGGGCCACCGTGCAAATATGACTCTGGTGAGGTTGTGAACATCGACGAAGTAGCGAGGGTAGGAGCTGACGTAATTGTAATAGCAGACCCAACCAAAGATGTTGGTTTAGACATAGTTGTTTGACCAAATGTATACGCTCGAAAATCAACGGGAGATTGAAAGGGAACAGGATCAACAAAAGCAGATGGAAACGATTGAGGAAAAGACTCATACAGGTAAATGTCCCCCCCAAAATGGGTTGGAGTTAAAGGTGTATCGTCTTGTGATATTTCTTCAATCACAATTAAACCAGGAGGAAGAACTTCACTGTTAGGCCCAAAATATATTTCAGATGGTTGATTGTACAATATAGGAGTTTCAATAGCTACATAACTTTGTGGGATGACCAAGGTAGGAACAAATTCTAGTTGTTCGACTTCAGGATTCAGATGTTCTGGAAAAGAAGAGATAGGATCTGGATCAATTTGTGATTGAACAACGTCAGGTCCAGGAGGTATGGTCTCACTAATTGAATGGATCGTGACCACGGGTAGCTGTGAAGACTCCGTTTCGACAATAGTAGATGAACAAGGATATGTGGAAACAATTTGAGCTAACTCTAGTTTAAAAGATGATGTTTCACCAAAGGTATGGATTATAATTGATTAGACAGATTGTGATCGCCTTCGCCTACCAGAAGTGACTTCTGGCAGTAAAGTCGGTTTTAAAGCTAATCTACGCGAATGATGGGGGATAGGATTTTGTTCTTCCACAATTACTGATTTATTTTAACCAAAAAATAAATAAACAAAAAGAGGGTAATGCTAAGCAAAAGGGTTTACCAAGAAACTGTGAACTGCAGAATACTTCCTCGCGAACCAAGAAGTACAGGCAGGTAATCTCCCCGAATGCTATGTTCGGTGTATCACAATTTCAAAGTGCCTGACTCGGTTCACTATGGATGGATAGCACCTAAAATTTTTCCTCCCAAATATACCCGAAGGTACGTGGAGGCCCAAGTCTGTATTATCGTTGTTTGATGTGAAACAGCATAGTGAGAGCACCCCTTTATACTTATCGTACTATAACACTGCCCGATATACCCGAAAGTACGTGGACAAGCTATGATATACTACGTACGTGGAGTCAGGTATCACACTCGGAATGCATCATAGACAAGTTAACGATAGCTACTATGTTTTACGACGCCGAAATATGTCTCTAGCCTAGACCTTCTAAATGTTATCGTTATGGTTCCAATGCGTTGTTAAGTAAATTGAGATTAATTTTATGTTGATCTTGCTTAACAATTTTCCTTTCAAAGGTTCACTGCGATGATGTGTATGAAATTCCCAAAATGCAAGCTAAGAATGATAAACAATTTTTCACTTTCAACTTTTTCAATGAAAAACCTAGCTACTAAGGGAAGAGAGCAAATAATTTTTGGGCAAACAAATCAATGAACAAAACAAATAATTGAACAAAACAAATCAATGAGCACAAACTAAATGCAGATTTCCTAATGTTCCTTTTGCAAAACACACATTATTCTACATGCAAATGCAAGTTTTTATTTTCAGTTTCCTTAATGTTATGAATGCAGAAAAGAAACTAGGTGCACTAAATCAATAATCCAAATTCTTTTTACTTTTGGGAAATGAAGAATACAAACGATAATTTCTCTTTTGAAGGAAAAATTAGGATTTCAACAACAATTTCTCCTATCAAGGAAATGAAGATTTTGCGACAATTTCCTATTTCGAAAGCAAATGATTCTTAATGTAACCATAAAAGGTACTTTGAAATCAATTTATCAATGATAAAGAAAAACTCTTTTAAACCAACATTGAACAAATTTTCAGTCAAAGGATGAAGAAATATATAGAGTCACTGGTCAATTGAGGAACAAAATTTTCAAAACACAACAACAAACAAAACTGAAGCAAATTGAAAAGGAAAATTCAAAGGAATTTGGGTACTTTTAGGAGTCAACGCAGTCTCCAAGGGGATATAGTGCTCTGCAACACAGGCTAGGAAGGGAGACAATGCTCTGCAAAGCACTGTGTCTAGTCTAAGGGTGTGTTGGGCACAATATACAAAGAAAAATACTACTGTTTAACTCATTGTCTTTGCTAATTTGGATTTGAAAAAGTTTAATATATATGAGTAACAACTACTATGTGGATAAACAAAGCAAATCAAAGGCTTAAAAACCTAGAACTAAGAGAAATTCTCCCCAACAGAGTCGCCAATTTGTTGGGCCAGAATTGTGAATTACGGATAAATAACACTTCCATAGACAGGTGCTAGTCTAGAAGAACAGGTGAAAGACTATAAGATTATTTCTCCTAACTAAGAATAGATACATAGAGAGGATTAGAAGGTTACTTGTGATCCAAGTGCTTCTAAATGGCTCCTTCTGTCACTTTCGTTGCAGCTTCAAATTCAAGCGGTTTGTGCGGAATGCTTCCTGCAAGAAAGAACACTAAAACAGTAGAAGATGCAATAATATAGATATCTATTCAAGTTATTTTGCTAAATCAATAAAGCATAAACCATACACATCAAATAAGATCTTGCAATATGGAAAATCAAAGCCAATACAGATGCATATGGGGAAAAATAAGCAGTATTCTTTATTGATGATAGAAGGAGAGGTTACAACCAAATGACTGATTTGAATTGACCCTTATAGTAATGTTCCCAAGCCTCATCACAGTATAAATCTCTCCAGCAGTAGCTACACAAATCTAGCTCTCAATTGAAAATTCTCCAACATTTCTCTACTCAAATTCTTCCTTCTCAAGCACTCAGATCTGTGCTTAATTTATAGATGAACTATAGGTTTTATTGCAATCAATGACTTTCCAATAATAGGCAAGACATGTTTCTAGTCATGTAGATGTCAAATGGACACTTGGATCTGAAGCTTGACACATGTGAACTCTTCTAGAAGGCACTAGCCAAGTGGAGATTCCAGAACAATGAGAATTTCGCTCCCAATGTGACCAACGCACTTGTGAATGCCAGGAAGTGCTTTGCAGAGTAGCCTTGCATGGGGCTACCTGCATATGCAACACACTTAGGCCCCTTAGAGCCTACGTTGGTGAGCTCTCATATGCTATATAATAAGCTTCAAACCATGGAAATCTTTGCTTGATGAAAGTCTTGTTTGATTTGTCTTGTTTCTTGTCTTAGGGCATGTAGAAACTAAAATGATAGGGAATGATAGACCCTTGATCATTGGTCCTAGAGATGATGTATAGTTAACCAGGTCATTAGAAATGGTGCTCAAATTGACCTATAACAAGGGGCAAGTACCAGTGCACCAACTGCACCTTTGAACATTTCAAAGATGGCAAAGGGACCTAATAGGCGAGCAGGAAACTACTCCAAAGTAGCCCATAATTATAGCATCATGGATGATTTAGCACAATCTCCCACTTCCATGTCAGCTTTGGAAGTATTACAGTCATGCCCAAAACAACGGAAAGCCATACTTTCTGCATTAGGCGCTATCGACCCTGTCGATACGCGCCTGATGGCTTTTGACTTAGATAAAGCCACCCCCCGTCTTCCTTCCATGGTCGCCTTCCAGATACCAGTGTCGGTGCAAAATATCACTATCCACCGATGTGTCATAGATGAGGGTGCATCCACATGCATCATGTCCAAAAAATTTTGGCAGAAGTTAGGTTCTCCCGAACTAAAACCCTCAGTCATAACGCTTCGAGCATACGATGGTCGTCCCTCAACTCCCGTTTATCCAGAAAAGATGATCCACATAGACATCAAATTATTGGATGCTTACTTATATTACAATATAATCCTCAGACGGAGTTATATGTACGCCATGTCTTCCACAGCCTCCTCCGTCTTCCGCATTATGATGTTCCCCCACGAGGAACACATCATTACTATAGACCAGCTAAAACACAGCGAGAAGCATCCCCTAAAAAACATAGAAGTAATTTTACCCTATGTAGATATAGCCTTGGATGCTCTTTCATGGTACCAAGAATATGGCCCTGGCCATTTCAAGCTGTCATCCTTTCTAAGGTCATTCCTAGGAGATCCTCCCATAATCCCTGAGCCATTGCCCGATATCACAGGGGCTCCGGTGTGCATGATGTCCACATCAAGCACCGAAGCTATTCATGACATAGACTCAAGCAGTAATGGAACTTAGGCATCGACCACGGAAACCTCTCTAGCCTACGTCACCTCCCAAACCCCTTTCCTCTACCCTCCAGCTGACTTCATCTCCCAACAGGTTTTGGCAACACTGGTGTTACCCAACATATCATTGGCATTCCCAGTTTGGTACCTTGTTCCCCCTTCCAGAACAGGAGCCACCTATGTTACTGCCACAGAGTTGAAGCCTCTTAGTCTTGAGGAGCCCCCACCCGTCCAAGAAACAGTTGAGACCACTCCTACAAAGGAAATTCCCATTGCAAAACTGGTGATTACGACTAAGAAAATTGAGAAGAGAGGAAAGAAGATGGTGACCCCCACTGTTCAACGGGAATCACTAGTCTGCACGATATGCGACGTAATAGGTCACCCTACCCATATCTGTCCAGAGCTGGATGAATTAAAACCACTCCTTGGCTCTGAAACAGACATCGTGATGTTGCGTTCCGGTAAAAAAGAACCTACCACCAAAGGTAAAGGAAACGTTTTGTGTAACAATCATGCATGCGCTCTCTGTAGCAACTATGGCCATTATACCCACCATTTCCCTGAGATTCCGTGATATAGGGATGCCTTACATGCGATCGAGCGATCCTATCAAGAGGATCCCTCCATGCAGTCTATCAGCGATTAACCTCGCACCATCCTGTACCTACAGGAAGAACAACGGGCTCTTGAAAGACCCCCAGTCATGCCTGTTATATATTGCACACAATGTGATGAACATGGTCACTTCCTCAAAGATTGCACAACCCTGGAACTCATCCACAGATGGTATCCAATAGAAATGGTGTACTATATGGGATTACGGGTAGTGAAATTCACATGTCCATTATGCGTCGAAAATCACCTTTTGGAGAATTTTCACTATATCCCCTAATTCCAGATAGCACTAGTTATTTTGCGCTCTGCTATAGTCCACCTCTCCCAAGAAGATGACATGGATGCGGAATCCATGAATAGCTCCACAACCTAAGAAGATATGATGAGCATATCCATCATGTTCTTATCTGTTGAAGAGCAACCGATCAAGGAACCCGTAGTTAGCCCTAACCGCCCTGCACAGAGATGACCAACATGTACGTTATGAAAAAATACAGATCATGCAGTTTTCCATTGCCCTGATTTAGCAACCTTCCTGTGCTGGTTCCCCATTAGACCTCAAACCGAACTCGACGGAACCTTCATATCAAGGACATTTTGCCTCATATGTCAGGGAAATAAATATGAGCGACACTGTACTTATGCCTCACAAATTCATGCCACCATCGACATGATTAATACCATAGAGAAGAGATAGGACTAACCCTAGGAATTGCATAAAAAGTACATCACTGGGTCAATGTCCCCACCCCCAAAATGGTGTATCAGGCACGATAAGACAAGACACCAAAAAAGCATAACCCCGGCCAAGCCAAGGATAACATGTAGACTATATGATCTGAATGACCACCGAATCAACCAATGCAGAAATCTGAAGCCTCTTGCAAATAGTCTCTGCATAGTCTCTTCTCTCCCTCAAAAACTTCTCTCAAACCAAGAGAAGATCACGTGCATCTATTGCTGGATTTGTTCACACTTTCACCATATGATTAAATGTGTGCATCTCCCCAAGCTAAGAGTGGCAAGAGCTGTGTTGAGTCCACACTCCACCAAAGAGGTAGACACACCTAAGCCAAAAATACAGAAATGGAAGCAGAAGACAACCTCTTCCACACTAGACTCTTTCCAAGCATCCACATCAGGAACTAGCTCAATGATATCATGCACCATCTGCACTGGCCAAAACCACACACTAGAGTCATGCCCACTAATGGAAAAATTCAGGCACCTCTGTGGTAGGCACAATTTCCACCTACCGAAAATCGACCATCCTAACGGGGAACCCAACCTTGCGCTCATGCAGAATCCCATTAGGGAGATTCTTCCCCCGCCAAATGCTGATGACA
Organism: Pinus albicaulis; assembly: GCA_034641835.2. Taxonomy (NCBI): domain Eukaryota; kingdom Viridiplantae; phylum Streptophyta; class Pinopsida; order Pinales; family Pinaceae; genus Pinus; species Pinus albicaulis. Next base: position 345,536,242 of record CM076574.1, on the reverse strand, counting down.
CAATCCACCATATACAATTTGTATCAGCACATACTAGCGATAGGATTACTGTCATCTCCTCGTCCTAGGATTTCCATCTCATTCTTGTTGCAAAATAACAAGGTACCTTGCGCTTTTGCATAGATTTCCGCAAGATCCCAAATTTGCATGCTGCCATCAAACTCCTCAATGACACCCAGCCTCTAGAGCAGCACCTAGTACAACTAGAGCTTGTCGACAAAAATCGACGACAGTCACTACAACACAACGAGGCCCACAAGAAAAGGGTAAAATCATCATTCGACCACCACATCACCCCTCGCTCATTCACCGACGGAGAATTATTCCTCTACTATGATGTCGCAAAAGAGGCCTTAGGGCCAGGAAAGTTTGAAATATTGTGGAAAGGACCTTACATCATTAAACATTGCCTTCGACAGGGGGGCATACATCTTGATAGAATCGGATGAGACCTACCTCAATAACCCCGTCAACGGCCTTTACCTCAAGAAATTCTACCCAAAAGGGCCAAGCTGGCCCTTCCCCTAAAGTGAAAGTACACACAAACCTAGCCACCCAATTTTATTTTTTTTTACCCAAAGACTTATTTAAAAGCGCTCAAAGTATCACCATGGATCACCAAAATGAACCCTATTTCATATTTTCTGATAGAGCATCAATATGGTCTCAAAATTTAGCCGCAGCTTCCTGGGTCATTTACCACCCTGACCGATCACCACTCTACTCAAGTGGGGTGTGCATCGGTTTAGAAACAAACGATCAGGAAGAATATGATTTCGTCATTGGACGTATGTGCAATGCCCTCCATCAGGGCATACGCCATATGCATGTATACCTCGATTCCCAATTAGTAGTATCGCAGCTAAACCAAACATTTGAGACAAGAGACACACATCTGTTTAGAAAATATCCGCGTGCCAAAAGATTAAGCAGAAAATTTGACTATATCACATTTACACATGTACCAAGGAGTCAAAACTAAACAACTGATCGCATAGCTAACAATATCCTAAACTAGAATGCATCTTGAATAAACCATCATACATAAAACCAAAAATCCATAAACATAACAAGATACATAAATCGAAATAGGTGATACATCATGTAGAACCGCAAAAAATATCTCTCATATATATATATATATATATCACAATGTGTATATCTAAGTACAAAAATAGTGTCGTTGGCCCAATTTCCAACCCAAAGATACAAAATTCGTCAAAAATAAGGGAAGCATCCTCATAGCGGATGCTTTCCCTGTGTACAACAATACTCTAGGGGGGTGCCCCCTCAAGAGGGGCACCTGGACCCACCACTTCTCCCGATACCACCACCGGAGCTGTCGTCGCAATTGCAATCACCACCCGACGTAGAGTGGGCTGATAGTCCCTCTCATGGGCCATCACTGTCTCTAACCATACCTCCTCTAAGTCATCCATGAAACCTCGATCAAGCATCCCCTGGGTCAAGCGGTCCACTCGACCCCGGAAGTCCTCAAGAGCAGAAACCTGAGTTGTCAGTTCTGCAATGCGAGCTTCTATTGCATCAGCACGAGCTCGATCGGCCGCAAACTCTCCAGTGTCGAGCTGCTACCATCCCCATAAGGGCCAGCACCACCACCTAAACCACCTGCATCACCTCCTCCCTAACCACCCTGAGGTCATCACGGAGGATCGTGGCCCGCCAGTCAAGCCACGGGGCAGCCCACCTCGCCGACATTTGCGCGAGAAACCAAAATAATGTCATTGTCACTAGCAAAACATATAAAACATACCTCAAGGCCCCCAAACATAACCAAAAGGGAGACCCATGTTTGGGTTTCCCTGGAAGTCCATTCTGCATACGTGTATGGCAAGAACATCTGTGGGTTGGCCTCGAACCAGGCCTCTGTTGTGGCATTCTAATAATGCCCCACCATGCCACCATCGCCTCACGGCATCACCTAAGCGCACCTCCTCATACGTGACTCCCGTGACCCCTCAATAGGCACCGCTACTACCGGCCTCAGCAGCACCACCCTCTCGTACATGATGATGCACAAGATGCTGGCATACACAAACTACTTAGATCCACGTTGAACCTTGTTCATCTGCGACACCATCCCATCAAAACAGAAATGAGAAAAATAAAAAAAATGCTCAGACCTCAGCTGGCACAAAACTCCAACCTGCGGGCCAGACGACCGATGCAGAGAAAACAACCCTGCAGGTCGTACGATCACTGCCAGAGTGCACTACTTTGCCACATATGTCCAAATCCCTCTCCCTGGAGGGAGTGGATACCTCAGCGCCTCACCCTGAGGCAGTAACCCGGTCACAAAATATATATCTGTCTCAGGACAGATGATCAAGTTCGTACCCTGTAACACGAACATGTTGTGCCACCTGTGCCAGTGCTGAATAATGTACCGTAATAATTGGTCCTGTGACCGAGGAAACTCATTCCCAACAAACTTCAAAAGGCCCCATAGCGCCAACTGACGACGCGGCCCGACATCAGCAGATAAAGCGGTTCAGATTTTGATCTAGTCTCACTCCCTCCACACTAACCTGTCATCAACACAAATACCCATCAGTACACAGAAAGAACCCAAAAATAGGAAAAAAACAAAATACTTTGTCACCTCGGCCTTTACGCGCCTTTCCCTCAGACATGCGCTCTTACCGTGCACCTGTATTTTACACAGGTGTGCCCAAGGCGCACTATAATTGGGGAATAGAGCACCCTCGCTCGCTTTTCCTCCAAAATTTCACACAAAGGTGGTGCACTTTTTCCCAGATCGCCCGCTCAATCTAGGGAAAAAGTCACCTTAAGACCGTACAAACCTAGTCTGTACAGACCCCGACACTATCAAGCTGTAAAAAAATAAATGTAGGATGTCATGGAGGTTACCTGGGCATAGTATTACTAGTCCCTGGTACTCTGGCTGACCGCAACGACAAGAAATGCTACGCAAAATCCTCTAACCTCTCAAAACACACCAAGTACAAATGAATTGAATCAGGGCCATATTCACCTATTCTGTGAACCATAGGTTGCACCGTAATCAACACTCCATGATGAACAGAATCAATGCCACACATTCGCTTTCCAGAAAAAATAAATTTTCAGCACCAGCAGGTATGCCCTCTCTCATCTTCCTTTTTAAAGCTCATGCCTTTCAATAATCTTCGATAAAAGAAGATGGTTCACTTGAGGTAGTTGTTTTTGCAGGAAAAGCTCACAAACCATCCATAACGTTATCTCCTGAAAGTTCCAGAGCAGGTATCATTCTACCCCCAGCATGATAGAGCCCTAGAGAACTCCGCATATCCTGACATCATTTTTCCATCAGGAATAAACCATAGGGTCCTCATATCCGACCGTGTTTATCATCACCTCACCCTCCACATGATAAACATCTGCGTTGGTCAGTAGAGCCTCCCCTCCATGGCGTCCGTCACCCATAGTAGACCATATATCACAACACAACACCATGGCCATGCCACTTCAGTCCGGGAGGCACCTGCTACCCATCCATTCATCATGCATAAGGTCAAGGTTACCATACAAGCCACAACCCCCTTCCCGGACGACTAGGTTGTACAAGCAGATAAAGAGCGCACCACCGCGCCTCGCATTTGGCCCACCATACCTCCACCAGCATAATCCCATTTGCGATACTTTCTCATTCGCTTCATCAACCCCACACATGAGACCAACCAATGGGAACCCCACCCCCAGGAAAACACCTTCCTCATGCCATCAGTGAGTGAACACTTTCATGTTTTGGGGTACACGTCTCTGTGTTTTGTACAAGCCAAACCCCATTATTTTATTCTTTTGGTAAGTGTAAAAAGACAGCAAATGGTGCACTTTGTCCCTTCACCCTCTCATTTCATCTTTCTTCCATCGCAGTAGTCCTTGAACACCCTTGGTCAAAGTATTTCACCCCCCCCCCCATGCACAAAGCATCATGACATTCATAGCTAGTTTACACCCGCCCTAGAAGTCCTACTGACTCTAGGAATTTCCCTTCAGAAATAACTATGAATACCGCAAAGTTTCTTAAATATACTCCAACCTCGGGCCACTGAATCCCCATCATCAGTTTCAGTCACCTCTCACCAACATGCCTATGTTAAACCCACCACATACAGCTCCCCAATCCCTCCTATCGGTTACCCCTCGTTCGGTTGAGACTTCCTTTTTTGTCAACTTCAACACCCATATTCCAAACAGGAAGTGGTACCTTGGATCACCCCTCTCCATACTGAGGGGCATCCTTGGGTGGCACTTTGGGAGACATCATTGTCCACAGATGTCATCGATCCTCCTAACATTCAACTACGACAAAATCTTTCATGTCAAGATGATATCGTACATTACAACCATTACACTTTGATCAGATCTGTCGAAGACCTATGCCTCCATAAGCGTCTCTGTCAACAATTCTTACACGGGAAGGTCCCAGCCAGCACCTATGCATAAATTGCGCATCTATATGCCATACCAAGTTTACGCATATGGGTACCACATTCCACCTATTGTCAGAGAAAAAATGCCCCTGAGGACGTCAACAGTCATCGTCAACAATAGCCAACATCACTACCATAGTAGTGACATAGACAGAACATATATCTGTCAATTTTTTTTAACTAGCCATAGCATCACGAGCATGGGACATGCCCGCCTCGTTGAAATTTTGTATATGTATTGTAAATTTTATTTGCTTACAGGGATCCCTTAGGCCATGGTCATTCTTGGAAATGGTGCAGGGTGTTTTCAATCCCAAGGCTTCACTTAGGTCTCTCACTCTCTCTATGCACAATACAGAAAAGAAACTATAATGTATTTCGGTTATACAGTTCTTCCTAGACCTCACACATTAGGCGGCAACTGTTAACGTTGGAAAATCGTACAGTAGAAGATGAAATTAATTAATGTCAAGCCAAAGGATTTACAAGGCTGGAAGACATTACAGAATCTAGAAAGTATTTAAAAATCTCAAAGGTTTGAGGAAAATCAAATTTGAACTAGTCTTAAATGTTGTTTGCACGCATTATCCTTTGAGAAGAGCACCTTTTGTGTGCCTTTTTTCCCAATATGCGTGCATTCCTAAGAGTGGCGAAATGTCACTATTCGGGACTACAAAAGCAAAGGACAAGTCACTCCTTACTTAAAGCTGCCTAAGGACAGCCACCAACACCTCCTTAGAAACTATGTGAGCACACAAAGGAATCATACCCCTCTCTTGGGTCACCATCCTCCATGTACTAAGAGAGGGAAGGAGGATTTGAAATCTCCTATATAAAGCCACCATGAGATGAAGAATGGGTGATCACATTGTTATGCTGGCCAGAATTTCCCAAGAAATACCAACAGTGTGTGATCCAGAGCTGAAGACAGAGGGGACTCACTTGTTGGCCACCCAACAAGCTCAGTCCACATAGTAGAGAGAGAGGGAGACTACACTGAGGAAAGCTTGGGATAAAAACATCCTTGAATTGGGACCTAGAACCATTGTCTAGGGGCCCTTTGGCAAGAGGGTAAACTATCACTCTTCTTACTACCAGCGCTCAATAAGAGGGGCCTAGAGCCACCATTCGCATTATTGTGTTGTTTGACTCATTCCGAGCTTCTGTTTATTTATGTTTAGTTTTATTTTAGTTTTTAGATTACACTTACATGCTTTTTATTATATATAGTATGCTCATTTACTCCACTTCTTTATGCCTATTACCAATAGTTTAAAGGGGTAAACCACACCCCTTAAACTTGTGTGATTTCATACATACATGCACCAAACACACCACAATAGGGATTGTTGGAGAATCTAAGACCAACATCCTGCTAGGTGTCGAAACCTTCCATCCAAGTGTCTCAATTCAGTTTCACTTAGTCCAATTTTAATTGAGTTTCACTGCAGTCATTTAATTTTGATGTCTCCAATGTAATGTTATTTAACTCATTCGTAATATTGAGAAGATAAATCCTCTTCTCCACTTATTTTCGGTTTTCAATTCTTTTCATTCTTATGTATAAGTAAAATTGGGCTCCCACAAGGTGAGGAACTTAGTCATATGTGCCTTTTTTGCAGAAACTCTTGGATCTACCACTTCATTTCTTCATTTTCCATAATAGGGCAGTGATATGTCAACCCATTAGGTAGAGGTGCTCCGAGAGTCATATCAATCAAATGATTGACCCGACAATATGAAGGTACCCCTATGGGAGAGGAGAATATGTCTTTGTATTCTTCCATTACCTTATACACCTACTTCTGTTGCATTAAAAAAACCCTTTGCGGGGGCTATGGATGTGGCCATGATATTCCCCTTACTTTGAGAGTGAATAAAAAATAATAAAAAATTCCCACTGTCTAAGATGATCTTATTGCATTTATTAGCAAGGATCAAAGAGATGGCAGTAGGTGGGGCTAACTACATTATTATGTATAACTTACTACCAAAAGTGATAATAATTGTGCGATATTTCAACTCATACAAAAACATGACACTTCCAGAAGTATGGTTGTCCTGATAATACATCACAAACTTCAAGAAAAGAAATGTCACAAAATACCTCATCCATGAAGGGTTTGATGTTGTAGGGAACATGACACTGTTGGTTGACGCGAAGATCTCGTCCTTGGTGAAGCCACCCAATTGTGTATGGTTTTGAGTGTGGTTTCATCAATAGGTCTTGCAACTTAATAAAATCTACTTAGATAAGGCTATTTTGGATCTTTTTTTTTACAATGAACTATAATGGAGACCCCTTCACCCACATTTGTGAGTGAAAAAGACACTCCCCTTCCTCTAGATCTTCGGGATCAATATTTTGGATCTTTGTGGTGGCAACGGTGGCACTAAGTTCTGTATAAATAATATATGTCCCTTTTTCATTCCCCTTGTTGGGTTATGAGTCAAATTCATAACTTGCATCTGAATTTGAAGCCTTCTACTTAGCAACCAGTGATTTCTTGGCTAGACACTCACTTGCATTGTGAGTGGGGCTCTTATGGAACTCAAACCACTTTTTTGTATCCTTATTTTCCTTCGTGGTGTTTTTATTTGCTTTCACCTTCAATGGGTTTTTCTAGGTCACCCGTCCTTCGATTTTTCCTTTCTCGTACAGTTTGGGGGTGCCTTTCCTTTGCTTTGGATTTGTAGATCCAAAGTATTGCTTCTTCTGTTTAAATTTTTACTCGATCTTGACAACGTATCGATAAAAATCATTGATCGAGGAGATGTCCAGAAACTCCATATTGTCCTAGATGTATTTGTGTAGTTATCCACAATACTTGAGTACCAGATGCCTCTAATAATCCTTAATACCAAACTTTGTTCAAAGGGTAGGAAAAATATTTGTGAACTTTGTCACGTCTTGGTCCCTTCCCTGCCGCAGTGTGGTCCAATTTATGTACTTATATTCATAGATACTGACATGGTAATTTTTAGTATGATTCTTTCGTCGTAAAATATCACTTTAGCTACGCATAAAAAATAGCCCTAACATCGATTATGGCTGCAAAATATCTTTAAGTTTGCTACACAAATTCAGATCTAAGCACAAAAGACATTAAGCAGATAAAATATAACACGGCTCCATAAATCCAATGGACAAGACAAGAAGAATGTATTTAAAAGAATGATTTGTATTATATTAAATAATGGGGCACCTGAGAGGAAAACAAGAAAGGTGTTTTCTGGTTCTCCTCAGTGGGATGGGTTCTTGGAAGTCCTCAGTGTTTCAGATCTAGAATTCCTCTCTCTTATTGGTGTAGAAAAACAAACATGGAACTCAATGGGAGTTCATAAAGCAAAATGGAAAAAATGGTGACCAAGAGTAGATCCAGAGTGATCTAATGCAATGAAGGTGATTAATGAATCGGGAGAACCCTTCTATTTATAACAAAATATTGGGGTGTTCTAGAACTCGGTGTATGAATAAAATATTATTAAGCAAGTTCTAGAATCACCCTTTAGGAATATTTTATTATATTTGTTGGAGGGAAAAGGATTTTTGACTTGGGCCAATTCCTTTATTTAGAAATAACAAATAAATAAATGATTTATTTATTATTTTAGGGCAATGATGGGAATATAATTAAATAAATAATGGTTTATTTAATTATTTAAAAATGATTTAGTCAAATTTAACTAGAAATAGTATTTAAATAGTGATTTAAATAACTTATTCTTAGGAAATAATCAAATAAATAATGATTTATTTAATTAACTTCCTTGTTTTGCGTTAAATGTGACCAGGAAATATATGCAAATGTTATTTTTCATGGTGAAAGCAATTTTACTTAGGGTAAAATTGGTCTTACATGGTGTACTTGGGTTCATCTAATGGTAATAGGTTAGATGACCAAAAAATGTTGTAACAGTAATATTGTTCCTTAATGGCATCTCAGAAATAATTCCAAGTGGGTGCATCTGAAAATAGTGAGGATTCCCTCTTGTCCCTCTAATTGATGTAGGTTTCCCACCAATCCTTGACATGGGGGGCAACTTTGAGGAGTGAAAAAATAATCTTTTCCCTATTAGAAAAATCATGAACCGAAAATATCCTTTCAAAAAATTTAACCATTTATCTATGACATTTGCATATATCTACACTTCAAATATGGGAATTTCAAAGTTGACTTATCCCTTAAAGAGAGTGGTGCCTCCTCGGTGGCTACTGGATGAAGATGTTTCACTTTTGAGAATTCGTCGAATGATCTAGGAAAATTTGTCCATCATAATGTTCCTTTCTCACTCGAGGGATACTTTGAGAAATATTGTGAAAGGATATCCTGCTCCCTCATCTTTCTTTTATTTTTCCATGGGAGGTCCTTGGGGTTGGTGAGTCTGGTCTTGCAAAGGTTCAACCAGTTCAAGCCCTAACTCCTTATACCCCGACCTTTTTGGGGACACACAAAAAAATATGGAAATAGAATTCCATTATGATACCATTGATCCATATTTATGCAGGAACAAAATGGAATATATATTGAAACATAAACATAGATTTTATAGAAAAAACTGAACTTCAATTGATTATAAAAAAACACTAAAAATTGTTTACATGCAGAATGGAATAAACTAGCTCATACGATGGTAGCTTATCTATGAGAAAATATGTGATGTATACATGCCTATGAAATGTGTTACAATGAGGCTTGAAGGAATATTTATTATTGAGAAACAATGGAAAATCCTAAAATCCCAAAATCCTAACCCTAAGAAATGAAGTGTAAAATATCTATTGGCCTCGTTGGGGTAAATTGGTACATCAAATTCCCGAAGTTGTAAATTTGGCATACAATCTTCGTTTGACAAATACGATACATTTTTAGAAATATTTATCCAAGGACTACAAATTTTGCAAGACTTTTTTTCCAAAAAAATGTCGTTTACAGCCTCAAAATGGCTCTGGAAGTTCAAGACCCAAAAAAAACTGCCAAAAATAGTAAAATGTGCTCCTATTAAGGAAAATGAAAGAAACAATGGTGGGGTTCCAAGTAGAATATGTGGTTGGCCACCAATATCCACCTATATTAATTGTACAAGTAATAGTTTTTGGACCTTAAAACACTTCATTAGATTCCTGAAACCATCTTTAAACCTTAATTTACCAAATTGGGACCCACTGGTGAAAATGGTCTTGTGAGCTAATTCCTTCCATTTTTCCACTTTGAAAGCATCTATATGGATGCCTAATAATATAATGATCCAATTTGGATCGTTATTCTCCATTTAAGGAGGATTTTGGTCCCCAAAATATTTCATTGAATGAGGTGAGGAAAATTGTCCTCTACCTTCTCCCTAGAGTACCATTTCTCCTTGCTTAGAAGTTTTCCTTTCAATCCAATATTCCAAAGGTTATGCTCCCCCTATCTTGTATCTCTAGAAATATTCTAAAAAACTATATATTTTTTCAACTCTAATTGATCACCTAGTGCTAATTCTTATATAAAAGGTAATAAATGTTCATCTTCTTGGTCCCACATGGAATACTCATAGAGTTTCAAATTTTGTACATTTAGAAATGAGTAAATACACATGTCTGTGGGTATATTTAGTCTAGGTGTCATCACCCACATTTTCCATATATTGAAGGGACCATATCAAAGAGACTCAAATTTGTACAAGGACTTTGTAGCCTCTCCTTCTTCAATTGTAACCATACTTTGTCTCCCACCTTGAATAAATTCTCTATTCTATGCTGAAAATTCTTGGCCTTGTACTTTCCTATGAATTATTCAATGTATCTTGAAATTCCAGGTCGATATTCCCTCGCTCCTCCTTGCTATCAATATGAAATATCCAAGGGTGAAGGTGGAAAATATCCAAAACAATTTTGAAATTGGTACTTACCAGTAGAAGTGTGGACTAATATGTTACAAGAGTGTTGTGTATATACCAAATTTTCATCCTAATTCTTCAAATGCTTCAGTTTGTAACCCATAAAAATCTACACCAAAGTATTGTTTACTACTTTGTATTGTCCATTTTATTGTGTATGAAATGGTTTATTCATATTCAAATTCATTTCCATGTTCTCCCTCATCATTTTCCAAAATTCATTAAGAAATATTGTGTCTCATATCTAAAACAATGGTCCTTGGTATTTCAAAGTGCACCCATACCTATCCAAAGAACAAGTTTTCTATCTCTTTCCCGTTGATGGTATTTATATAGGGCATGAGAATTCACATATTTCTAAGCCTATAAAATACCACAAAATGTAGTCATGTACCTTCCAAGTTGTTGTTAAACCTCCCACAAATTCCATGGAATCTATTTCCCAAGGATGATTGGGACAAGTAAGGGATGGTATAGACCCAGTTTCTTGTTACTAGGCTTACTAGTAAGACAACACATAATTCTCTTATGAACCTAGTTACACCTTCTTCCATATTGGTCCAATAAAAATACCTATATAAGTATTCTACTATTTTCCCTACATCAAAATTCATTGCAACCTTGGAGGTGTAAGCCTCTTTGATTACCTACAATTTCTTACCTTTAGGAACACATAACTTATCTAGCCTATTGAGTAACCCATTCTGGATATGATAGTAAAGTGTGTTGTGACCATCATGCAAATGAATAAAACCTTTGAAGCATCTTATTTATGTCCTCATCCTCTATGTATTCCTCTCTATATGCATCATGGTTGAAAACCTTGATGTGCGTACTAGTTCTTGAAGCTGTGATTTTTTATATGGATGGATAGGAAACATGTCAAAAAAAAATTTTGTGTTGTCCTTATTTTACTAGATCATTAAACTAAACTATTATAAAAACCCCATCCACTTGTAATGCCCAATCTATTGTAACTTACTCTAGTCCTAGAGGAACTTTAGTGGCTCATGACCTATGTCGATTATTATCTACTTTCCCATTAGATATTGTTTCCAATTTTTTATAGTTTGGGGCAGGGTATAGAGTTCCCCTTCATAGGCAGGGTAGTTGATATATAACTCATGAAACACTTCAAAATGGTAGCATAAAATCCTTCTTCCCTACATCAACACTACTCCCACTCGCATATGTCTCCACTTTAAAGCATTGTTGCATTTTCGATAATGCAAGAACTAATGTTTGACTGGTTTACTTATTTAACTCCTCAAGGGACTTATGATGAGCCTTTCCCCATTGGAAACTCTTGGAACTTTCTATTATGGTGTGAAGTGGTGATGCTACTACTGAAATTAGGCTATGAATTTCCTTAAGTACTGTGTTTGCCCATTGAAACTCTTGGCATCAAAAATATTGGTAGGCATCGACCACTTCATGATGGCATCCATTTTGGAAATAACTATGTTCAACTCTCATCCACCGAAAAACATATTTTAAATGCACCAAATTATGTTGTGAAAACTCACATTTCATGATATTTTCCAATAGGTGGAGCTTATTCAATGTCTATAGCACCTACATTAAATGTGATATGTTTTCCTCCCAGGTAGCACTATATACCAGTATATCATCCAAATACAAAATAACATATGAATCTAAATATGGACACCATATATCATTCATTGATCTCATGAATGTAACTAATGCATTACATAAACCAAATGGCATGACTAACAACATACAAACCTTGTCTAGTTTTGATCGTGATTTTCCAGGTATCTTCTTCTCTAACTCAAACCAAGTGATACCCTAATTTAAACTTCATCTTATTCAAGTAATTTTCTTGTTGCAACAAGTCTAATAGATCATCTATCCTTTATTGGGGATATTTTTCCTTGAGAGTTATTTGGTTCAAAGCCCTATAATCAATACACATTTGCTAAGTCCCATCCTTATTAGGCATAATGATGATGGGTGACCCACATGGTGTGGTACTTGGTTGAATACCACCCTACAACAAGAGTTTTTGCAACTATTTGGTTACTTCATTTTCTTCTATTACTGATTTCTAATGCATCCTAATGTTAATTGGCAACAAAGAGTCTAGAAAGACTTGGATCTTATGCCCCACTTCCCTTTTGGCTCTTGGAACACTCCCTTGTATTCCTATAAAAACTCTTATATTTTTTGTTTTTTTTCCTTATTACACCCCTCTAAGGATTCATTCTCTCTCATTAATTACTTTACCAATTTTTTTTATCTTAAAAGTAGTAAAATGTACTTCTTGCAAAAAATGATCAATTTCTTTGCTTGGTTGACATTTACCAGTGAAAATTTAGACTTTCCCTTTTGTGCGTTAATGGTGAAGGATTTCCCAACCTTAATGAGGTTGTAGTGGCTGTATCTCTGCATGAATATTTCATTCATGTACATATAGGGACTCCCAGACACCACTCCACACACATCAATTAGAACTACTTCCAAATCTACTTCAACAATAAAATCCACAATGATAAAAAAATTTCTAATATTATTTCATTACCTTTATTTTTGAATCCTTATTTACCTAATGGATATGGGCTATGATGATCTCTAATCTACAATCCTAGTTTTTTTAGTAACTTTGTTGCAATGAGTTTCTTTGTGATGCTAAGTTGAACAAAGCATCAATTTTCATGTTTTTGACTTGCATATTTATATGGAAGAGTTTTGTCATCTTGTTACCCTCATATTGTTGAAGGATACTAAAATTCACCCCCTTCCACACTAATTTATAGATGATATTTGGTGAGTCTATGTATTTCACCAAGGGTGTTGCAAATCCCAGGGCTTGCCCTACTTTACTTTATCAACCTGAGGTTCATACAAACTTGGAGGTGACAGTGCTATATACACAACAGATGCATTCTATTCATGTCATCCTCTTCTTCTTTACGAAAGGGTGCTATTCCTAAGGGGTTTCAGTGAAGTTTGTCACACTTCAATGAAATTGAAGTAAGTTGCAGAAAGGAAATGACAGAAAGAAAACTAAATTGAATTGATGAAATGAAATGATAGGAAGGAAAATAATCTAAATTGCTGAAAAGAAATGGCAGAAAGGAAATCAAATTAAATTGCAGAAAGGAAACTAATTTAAATTGCACTTAACTTGGCCAAACAACTAAATGCACTCTACTTATCCTATGGTCTATCTACCATGCTTCTGTCCATGCAGCTAGGCTATCCATGACTTAATTCTAATTGAAAAAGCGTTGATTTTCAATTTGGATGAAAAGGGCTAAAGAGGCTAATGGAGTGCTTAAACACATGAAACAAGGCTTAGAGGAGGAAACATTGGGTTTTAAACCTTATTACAACTTTATTATGGCGCAAAAGCTTTGGAGCAGAATGATTAAAATATGTGATGGTGGAGTTATGATTGGCAGATAGAAGTGCAATATGCGATCTACGATATCGCAATCGCAATATCCCAAGGTTGGAGCGGTATAGGTTAACAGGAACAAAATAAAAAAACACAAAATGAAATTTGTGATGCGTCGGAGTTCAGAATCAGCGTTTGGAGTGGAAAAGGTTAACAGGAACAAAACAAAAACTGTGATTCGTGATGTGGTGGATGACGTGGCAGTGGAACCGGTGACGGAGTGAAATAAAAATCTCGCAATTGACGGATAAGAGTGGTAAGCCTTAAATAAAAAAGGAAAAGGTTGCAGAGAGCAATTTGTGGTGTGGTAAAAAATGAGATTTGCGATATGAAACAGGGAAAAATTTGCGACGTGCGAAATGCAAAAAGTTGCGAAGTGCGATTGCGAAAAGGCTATGAATTTTGTGAAGTGCAAGATGCGATGGGTGACATGGCAACAGAGTAAGGTAAGAATATTGCAATCAGGGAGTGGAAGTAGAAAGTATTAACGGAAACTGATAAAATATGCGAATTGTGATTGTGATAGGGAATTGAGGTAAGTATTTTAGAAGAAAAGGGATCAAGTTCCAATGTTTTTTGAATATTTTCGTTAAAAAGGTAAAGGTGAGGTGAAAAGGGAAAATCACTGAAATTTTGAAGAACAAAAAAGGAAAGGGAAGGGGTTCTACGATGTTCGAGATGTGATAATATGAAAAGTCCAAGGTAAAAGAGCACATGAAAAAATTTAATGGTTTCCATGAATAAAAAGGCTGCGGGAGCTGATAGGAAGAGGAAAGAAGGAGGGAAATGGAGCGGGAAGGTGAGGGTAAACTTCTCCATAATTTTGATACTGACTCCTACAAAAAAACCTGTGGATTCATGCATGGGAAAACATAAAATAATGTGCCATAAAAAAACAGTGAACAGAAATTATTTTTTGGGTCTGTGGGAAGGTTTAATCTCCTCAAGCTCTATTGACATAGAAGAGAATGGGATCTTGATCCACAAACTTTTTGGTTTTCCTCCTCTATTATATTACTCAGAAGAAAATAAAACCTACAACAGAAAACTGAAAGAAAAAACTAAACAACAATGAAACTATCAGAAGCAGAACTAACTAAATGATAGAAATAAAACTAGCTTAATGGCAGAAAGGAAAATATAGTAACAACAAATAAGTCGAGGCACATGGGTTGGGCCCTAACCCACGAGCCTAGCTCTGTGAAACTTAAATCAATAAAATGAAATCATTATGCTCATTTCATAAAAGAATAACCTCATACATCTCTGAGAGTTTGATCACTGAGTAAAATAATGAAAATCTCAATAGCTTGCAACAAAGTTCCAACTAGAATCGACTGACTGACTAACTAACTACTTCCTAGCTCTAGCTCTACTCTATTTATTCTCCATGGTAGCTACCAAAAACTCCCTTGAAAATGGTGACTGAGTCCACTTGACTCCAAGTAAACATAGACTGAGTGCACTCCTCTTGAAGTTTCTTGGCTGCCTCTAGAATGTAGGTTTTAACCTTGAACAAAAATTATCTACACACGAATCTTATAACAGAAAATAAACAATAGCGAGAGCATAAAACATAAAACAGATAAACACAGAGATTTTCCCCTGGATCCCAATTCGGGATGACCAACTTGATTTTTCATTTTTGTTCCTTTTAGTGTTACAACACAAATATATACATGCCGAAGCATACATAAACCCCAATCAATAAACCCTGGATTAGAACATAACCGTAGTTTCCTTGACCGGATCTACAAAAATACCAGGGGCCGAAAACCATCGTACCCCAAAACCATGTGCAAAACCATGCACAAAACCATGGACACGGACTACCCACCGGAAATTAAGGACTAACCATGCATGTGCTTAGTCGTGGAAAGAATATAACACATACCCAACATTCTCCCAATTGTTGTTTTCTTTCCACAGGGGGTCACAAGAGAGCTTAGTCATTGGCCCAATTCTTCAACACCCATTGTTTCTCTACACCAAGAGAACTTCTGAGTGCTCACAGACTTTGTTAATGCATCTACAACATTCTTCAAAGTGTCCACCTTTACCAGCAACACCCTTTTAGCCTCAACCATATCTCTAACAAAGTGATATTGAACATCAATGTGCTTTGTCTTTGAATGATAAGCAAGGTTCTTAGCCAAGAAAATTGCACTTTGGCTATCACATTCTATCCTTATAGCTTGTTGTACCAACCCCATACTTGAACACAATCTCTGCAACCAAACTGCTTCCTTGCTTGCATGAGTGGCTGCTATGTATTCTGCCTCTGTGGTTGAAAGAGCCACTACAGACTGTCTTTTACTCATCCAACTGACTGCGCCTCCAAATAGGCTAAACACATACCCACTTGTAGATCTTCTTTGGTCCAGATCTCTAGCCCAGTTTGCATCAACAAAACCACGAATGTCCAACATTCTTTCCAATCCTGGTCTTCCCTGGTAGCACAAGCCATAATCACTAGTGCCACGTAAATATCTGAAAACCCGCTTCACTTCTGTCCAATGCTCCTTCCCTGGGTTTGACATAAACCTGCTCAATACTCCCACTGCATGTGCAATGTCTGGTCTAGTACAGACCATTGCATACATCAAGCTACCCACTGCACTTGCATATGGAACACGAGACATATACTCCTCTTCTTCTTGTGTCTTGGGACACTGTTTAGCAAATAGCTTTACACCTATAGGAATAGGAACTTTCACCGGTTTACTATCCTGTATATTGAACCTCTGCAATATAGTTTCGACATACTTCCCCTGGTTTAACCAGAGCATCCTCTTTGCCCGATCTCTCTTAATTTCCATGCCCAAAATATAGTTTACAGCACCAAGATCCTTCATGTCGAATTTGGAGAATAGTTGGGTCTTCAAATCTTGGATAATTTCTTTGTCATTTCCAATCAACAACATATCATCCACATACAAGACCAAATAAATAACATGGTCACCAATTAATTTAAAATAAACACGATGATCCTCCTTGCTTCTGGTGAAGCCAAGTCCCCGTATATAGGTATCGAATTTCTGATACCACATCCTTGGTGACTGTTTTAACCCATATAGAGACTTCTTCAACCTGCATACCAGTTCTTTCTTACCCTTCACCATAAAGCCTTCAGGTTGCTTCATGTATATCTCCTCTTCTAGATCCCCGTGAAGAAATGTTGTCTTCACATCCATCTGTTCTATCTCAAAATCAAATGTAGCAGCAACAGATAAAAGTAATCTAATAGAAGTGACTTTGGCAACAGGAGAAAAAATATCACCAAAATCAATTCCCGGCACCTGGGAATAACCTTTCGCTACCAACCGAGCTTTGTATTTCTCCACCTTTCCTTCTACATTCATCTTCTTCTTAAACACCCATTTTCTCCCAATGGGCTTCCTTCCAACCGGCAACTCCACCAGATCCCATGCATCGTTTTTGTGCAAGGATGCCATTTCATCAACCATGGCCTCCTTCCAGAGTTTTCCATCCTCTGAATCTACTGCCTCCCTCACAGTTTTGGGTTCATCATTAGTTATAGTTAAGGCAAAACCTGAACAGAAAGCAGATGGACTATACCTTTCTGGTTGCCTTCTTTCCCGAACTGATCTTCTTAAAGCTGGAGTTTGTGGCTCATCATCTTCTGAGTCTTCTTCTGTTGTAGAGTCTGATTCATCCTCCTTTAGCTCAAACTCTGTCTTCTCAGGTTCCTTTGGTAGGACTTCATGTTTAACAACATCTTTCACTTCTCTAAACACCACATCTCGGCTGTACACAACCTTCCTTGTTTCTGGGTTCCAAAGCTTGTAACCCTTTAAACCATCCTTATACCCAGTAAAGATGCACCTTTCAGATTTATTATCCAACTTGGTCCTTTTCTCCTTTGGAACATGTACATATGCATCACATCCAAATACCCTTAGATGTGAAAGAGAGGGTTTCTTACTATTCCATACCTCATGTGGAGTCTTATCCTCCAACGCTGATGAAGGTGATCTGTTAACTAAGTAACATGCAGTCTCCACTGCCTCTGCCCAGAATTCTTGTCCTAACCCAGTACCACTGAGCATGCTTCTTTCCTTTTCCATCAGTGTTCTATTCATTCTTTTTGCAACTCCATTTTTCTAAGGTGTGTATGGAGTAGTCTTCTATCGTGCTATACCACAATTCTTACAGAACTCTTCAAATTCCTTCTTGCAGGACTCCCCACCATTATCTGTCCTCAACGCCTTTATCTTCTTCTCTGTCTAGTTTTCCACCAGAGCCTTAAATTCTTTAAACTTGTCAAAGACTTCAGATTTCTTCCTCAAGAAATATATCCATGTATTCCTTGAGAAGTCATCTATGAATGAAACATAGTACACAGACTTTCCCAGTGATGGAACTGACACAGGCCCAAACACATCACTGTGAACAAGTTCTAATATCTTGTTTGCCCTCTTAGCACCAGAAGGAAAACTCACCCGATTTTGCTTCCCATATACACAAAGTTCACAAAAATCGAAATCCAGAGAACAATTAGACATACCTTCTACCATACCATCTCTATGCAGTATCCGAAGGCCCTTCTCTCCATTATGTCCAAGCCTTTGATGCCATAGCATGGTCTTTTCTCCAGAGACAACTAAGCTTTCCATCCCACTTTCAGGAACCACAGAACTGTTACACCCATCAATAACAGTGCTACCTTGTAGCTTGTACAGAGTTCCAGTCCGAACTCCCCGCATTAATACCAGTGCTCCCCGAACCATATTACAGACATCTTTCTCGAACACTGTTTTTACACCTGCATCATCCATCTTGCTTACAGAAATCAGATTTATAGCCAATGCAGGAATATGAAGAACACCAGGAAGTGTTCTAATCCTTCCACCTTGTAGCTTCAGCTTTACCTTTCCACGTCCGACGATTTTTGCCTTCCTATCATCCCCTAGGAAGACATCACCATCATATTTCTCATACTCGCAGAACCACTCCCTATGGGGAGTGAAGTGAAAGGATGCACCTGAGTCAATCAACCATGACTCATGATCTACATGTGTATTTGAAGAAGAAGCCAAATACACATCCCCACCTTCATCTGAGGTGGTTTTTGCCTCTGCAGAAGGAGCTTCATGAGATCCCTTTCCTTTCTCAGGAGCTTTAGATCTGCATTCCTTTTTGTAGTGTCCTTCCTTTCCGCATTTCCAGCACACCTTTACAAACTTTCCAGGAGATTTAGATCTCCCTCTAGATTTAGATCTCCCACTCGAAACCTTATTCTTGTTTCTATTCTAGGACCTTCCTCGTACAGATAAGGCATCTCCATTCTGACCCTCCATATTTCTCCGTCTCATTTCCTCCGACAGCAAGGCTGAGACAATGTCATCAAAATTCAAGGTAGTTGTATTGCTACCTATTGCAATAACCAGACTGTCCCACGAGTCTGGTAGAGAGCACAACAAAATGATGCACTTATCTTCATCTGAGATTTTAATATCAACAGACGACAGCTGACTTACCACAGTATTGAAGGCGTTCAGATGCTCTGTCACCGAGTCTCCATCCTTCATCCTCAGGTTATACAGCTTTTTCCGCAGGAACAACTTATTCACCGGAGACTTAGATTGGTACAAAGTCCCAAGTTTTTCCCACAAATTCTTCGTCGTAGCTTCCCCAGATACATTCAACAATACTGAATCTGAGACACACAACCGTATTGTGCTCTTAGCCTTCCGATCCAGTTTCTTCCAATCTTCATCTGACATTCCCGTTGGTTTAGTACCTGGATCTACCGTGATCCACTAATCTTTATCCACCAGCAGATCCTCCATCTTGAACTTCCACAACTCAAAAATCTGACCATTAAATTTCTCGATCTCTATCTTTCCGTCGCTTGCCATCTTCTTTCACCACAAGAATCGATCCCGCAGATCTCCCATTGAACAGGGTCTACCTCAGGCCCGAACTAAAAAACCCTCAGCAGCAAAGGCGTCCCCTTGAAGCCGAGATAGCTCCGATACCAAATGTAGGTTTTAACCCTGAACAGAAATTATCTACACACGAATCTTATAACAGAAAATAAACAATAGCGAGAGCATAAAACATAAAACAGATAAACACAGAGATTTTCCCCTGGATCCCAATTCGGGACGACCAGCTTGAATTTTCATTTTTGTTCCTTTTATTGTTACAACACAAATATATACATGCCGAAGCATACATAAACCCCAATCCATAAACCCTGGATTAGAACATAACCATAGTTCCCTTGACCGGATCTACAAAAATACCAGGGGCCAAAAACCATCATACCCCAAAACCATGTCCAAAACCATGCACAAAACCATGGACGCGGACTACCCACCGGAAATTAAGGACTAACCATGTGCATGCTTAGTCGTGGAAAGAATATAACACATACCCAACATAGAACTAGAATTGCTGGAGAGAATGATTGAGTCCACTTGACTCCAAGCAAACATAGATTGAGTGCACTGCTCTTGGAGTAGCTTGGCTGCCTCTAGAACTCGAATTGATGGAAAAAATATTTGGGGTGATTGATTCCACTTGACTCCCAAGTAAAAAAAGATTGAGTGCACTTTGTCTTCAGTTTTCTTGGCTACCTTTGATAGTTAAGGATGGTGGGAAACCCCATGAATCTCACCAAGATTTCTCAATAATTTCTTGATATTGTGCTCATTTATTCTCCAATCTTGATTTTCCAGTGGCAGGGAGCAAGTCCCTAAATTATCTCCTTCTCCAAATCTGCATAATCTTCCAAATATTCTCACAACATTCTACAAAAATAACCAATATTAGGCACAAAAATGCAATTACCTTTAAAACTTCCTAAGAAAATATTAAAGCATAAGAAAACATTATTAAGTGCAGAATTCAATATACATTTTCATGTGCATAAGGAAGGTAGATGAGTCTAAGAAAGGTTATATGGGCCTTAATTTATTTCTAATTTAGAGGCCCATCATCACCCCCCTACTGAAACTATTGCTCATCCTTTGAGAAACCTATTCATCCTCCCTGCCTTATGGTTTTTCCTACATGTTGGCTTATTTCATTTTATATTTTTTTGCCCATGCGTTGCTCCTCCTAATAATTTTCTTGCTATTATTCTTGCATTTATTCTTGTAGGTGCTTCATGGAGGTCCTGGGATTCCTTAAGCAAATCTATTTTGCATGCCAAGAGGTGCTGGATCCACCTTTTATTTTTTCTTTTTTCTTTTTTTGTTCTCTTTTTTTTTTCTTTTTTTCTTTTTTATTGCATGCAAAGTAAACTCACAGTTATTTTTTCTGTGAAATGAGTTCATCCTTGGTTATCCCTTGGAACTCCTCGTCTTCTATTACAATGAAATCCTTACTGCCCACTTTCTCAAGTCCTTTTTACTTTTGTCTTGTTCCTTTTCTTGGTGGAAAAGTGAGGCTAGTTAATAGATAAGGCTGAGGTTGCTCTGCTACTGATTTTAGCTATATAAAAAAATTTCCTTCTCACACTTTTTAATGTTTTATTAAGCTAAAATAGATTCGAAGAAATGGTTAGATGATTTCATACCTGAGCCTTACCACTAATTTGTTTTTGCAGGTGATATTGAAGTTGTCGATATGGTTGTTGAAGCTGTCTTCAGTGGTTCTAAAGCTGTAGGTGATAATCTGCTTGAGGTCCTTTTGGAGCTTCTGAGCACAGGAGGAGGATATCCAAGTTTGACTACCTTTAACCAAGGTGTTGACCGAATTTTATTTTTGTGCCAACTTTTTATTTTTCTACTTGCAAAGGTTGGAGAGCACCTGCATTCATTAGAGAGAGATACATGGAGGTTTTTTTTTTTTGTAAGGCCTACTAGTTACCTCAATGAGGTTTTCAACTAGAAGGTCTGCGTAGGCACCTCAAAGGAGGTTTTCACCTAGGATATTTTCTTTTCTTTTCTTTTCAACCCATTGACCGCCTCATGGAGGTTTTCAATCAGTGGGCCAATCTCAAATGCCTCAAAAGAGGTTTTCACCTGAGATTTTATTCTTTCCCTTTTTTTCCTTTTTCTTTTCTTCTTTTTTCACTTTCCTACTCTACTTGAAAAAAACAAAACCTTTTTTAAGTATACGACTTCCAATGGAGCCATGTACACATCAAGATGACAGATAAAATCATGTGCACACTTGGAATACATGCTTTGACATGTACCTAAATATGAGAGATGAATCTCTTTCACTTGGATTGTATCAAGTACTGTTGGAGAAGAGTGTGTTGCTGCAACTTAATGACTGTTTGGAACCATATGTCAATATAGTTGTGATTCCCCTGGTTAACTTGCTGAGTTGGATCACCTTGGATGTGTTCTTCTATTATGCCAATCAAATATTCCTCTTTTTGTTGATTGTTCTCTTGAACACATGGAGGAAATACTAGTAAACATGAGGGAAATTTCTCAACATCTGATTCTGATATCTGCTCTTCATCAAGTGCAGCCCTCGATATTTTGATCTCCTCATTTGGATCTTCTTCTTATTGATGTTGTCCTTCAATGAAATTAAGAAAATATCTTCTTTGCAATACCTTTCTTGAACTAAAATGCAGACCATTTAGATCAAGAGGATATGTTTGGTAGTGTTGTACCTTAGCATTGTAAGTGAGCTGAGATACTTCATTGTATGGGTTTGGAAATGGTGGTACAGGTAGTTGAGTGGGGGTGGATATATGAGATGGATGTGGTTGAGGTTGTGGTTGTGGTGGAGGTGGATGATAGGGATAGCATGGAGTTAGGTATGGAGGATATTGTGGGAAATATTGAGGATGTTAAGGATTTTCCCAATAAGGACCTTGCCAACCATGTTGCCAAGATTGGTTTTGGGGTTGATATGGCCAAGGTTGCCAAGGAGGGAGTGTGTCCCAATTAGTTTGATATGGATGTGAATAAGATTGAAATTGTGAAGTGGGTCCTTGCATCATATCAAGTTGACTAGGCTGCCAGGGTCTCCTTGGAGCTACATAACATAGCTTCTTTGGTGATTTCCTTACTCCATTGTCTTCCTAGTAAAATTCCTTAAACCTAGGGAATGATGAACAACATTTAGTAGCATATGATTCTGCATGGATAAAAAAAATATCAGCATCTTTGTTTTGCTCATTTTTCATTCGTAAGATTTCTACTTGTTCACTTAGATTGCTAAGAATTTATGTTTTAAAGTTGTCAAGAAAATTTCCAAGTTCATCTTGCCTTACCAATGTTGATGTTGACTTAGTTACTCTTTCCCTTCCTCTTTGCATGTTTCACAAATTTCTTCAAATGACAATTGATATACATCTCCTTTACTCATGAGATTAAGGAGATCAATCCACTCATCCCTAATTGTTCTAAGTAAGAGGGTTTTTAGTGTGTCAAACCCTAAATGATGCAATTTTTCCCTCTTAAAATTATACATGAACCTCTCTATTAGATCCTCAAGTCTCTCATCTTCTTCTTGGTTCATTCTTAAAATTTCCTCTCTAAGATCACGATCTGTATTTTTCTAGAAATATATTTTGCATATAATTCCATGATCTTATTGAATTAGTACCTAGAATCATGAACCATTTAAGAGCTCTACCCTTAAATGTTGCAAGAAACAATTTTTTGAGTGTGTGATAAGTAGCCATAAGACCTACAAAGTATCTAAAATTCAAAGAGAAATTTTTTCAAATCCTTTGTCCTCATACCATGGAAGTTGGGAAGGAAAGATGGATGGATGTTCTTCATATGTACACTGATGTCCATATCTTGAATGGGAAATCCAATAAGATCTTCTTGATTGTCATCATATCCATCCATCTCTTCTACCTTCAAAGGTTTATGGTGATGTGGTTCTTACTGCACCACGTGGTCAAGTGGGGGGGTTGGTATTGGAGAATTTTTTTTAATTCTAAGTATCCCTACTCCTATGAGGCATGAAAATAGGATATTTTTGTATTTTTTTTTTAATATTTCTGAAATGGAATGAAAATAAAGGAAAGAAAAAAATAATGCTAAAAACAAAATCAAAGCATCTACTAGACATCTCCCTGGAAACAGCACCAAAAAGTGGTGAGCCTTGTTATTGCACCAAGGGTGCTGCAACTCCCAGGGGATTCCCTAATTTACTATATCAACTCGGGGTTTGTACAAAATTAGAGGTGACAGTGCTATATACATAGCAGATGCATTCTATTCATGTCATCCTATTTTGCTTTATTAAAGGGTGCTATTCCTAAGGGTTCTTAGTGAAGTCTGTCACACTTCAATGAAACTGAACTAAGTTTCAGCAAGGAAATGACAGAAAGGAAACTAAATTAAATTGCTCAAAAGAAATGACAGGAAGGAAACTAATCTAAATTGCTAAAAAGAAATGGCAAAAAGGAAACTAATTTAAATTGCACATAACTTGGCCAAACGAATAAATGCACTATACCTATCCTATGGTCGATATACCAAGCTTCTATCCATGCAGCTAAGCTATCCATGACTTAATTCTAATTGAAAAAGTGTTGATATGAAGTTTGGAGGAAAAAGGGCTAAAGAGGCTAATGGAGGGCTTAAACACATGAAACAAGGCTTAGAGGAGGAAAGAGTGGGTTTTAAACCTATTATCACTAAAAAAAAAAAAAATTAAAACATGGCATGTCAACTCTTTTTTGACCATGATCTAAATAGTTTTGAAGACATTTTAGTATGGTCAAGGGTATATCATAGTTTTGGAGGTTAGTGTTCATCATCAAAAATTAAAAAAAAAAAGTCTTTTTAGGTTCATTCCATAGTTAAAAAGTTCACATTTTTCATTTAAGGCACATCTAAGTAGGTTTTAGGTTGAATTTATGCAATTAGCTACAAATACACAGTTTCGTAGTGCCATTAGTTCAAAAAATGAGTTTTGCGCTATGAAAGTGCTACTACTTTCGTAGCACAAATTGCAAAATTTACACTGTGAGCGCTACGAAAGCGCAGTTTCGAAGCTATTGTGTCAAATAAGCTGGGATTTGTCAGTTTCAGTTGGGGAATGACATGAAAGGAGTATGGCCAGTTAATTAATTAACAGATTTGTTGTACCCACTTGTCCTATAGTCATCATATTCATGATAAGGTATCAATTAAACATCATTTGGTCATGAAGTGACATCTCTAATTCGAATTTTTTTTGCCTAATTGAGCCATTCCTATTTCATTCACCTTCACATATGTTATCCAAGCTCTGAAAAACTGAGGATAAGTTTATGGTTGTTCTATCCAAAGAAAAATCTCATCAAATCAAGCGAGGTTGTTCATCTGGTCAAGAGAGGTTGCTTTACAGGTTTTAACGAAACCAATAGGTTTTCTACAGGGAACATGGAAGAGGAAAAGAAGATCCACAGAGGGGAACATTGTCTAAGGTATGAACATGAGAATGAAAATGCTGTTATGGAGGATCAAATGGTAATGGAGGCTTTTAGCAAGGCTGGCTATCTCAAATTTTGTGAAAAGCTACAGGGTTGCCACACTCAAGTGTCCAAAGAGATTTCTCTACATTTCAGTGGAACCACTACCAAAGTTTGAATTATAAACATGCTAGTGACACCTGAGATCATAGCTGATGTGACAAAGATACCAAGGGGACATCAATCTTGGATTAAAGGTTTTAGGTTTGACATGGAGCCATGCAAGGAGTTTATGAAACCTGAATTTGTAGATATGGACTTGAACAATGAAATACCCAGGAGTTGTATCAAGGATAACTATGCAAAGTTGATATTCAACATCCAAATATATTTCACATGTGAAGGCAGGTACCATAAATTCTACACTTATCATTTTAAACTGTTGTTGCATTTCACAGGAATGATATCATTAGATTTACCATTTTATTTGCATAGAAGCCTTTCTAAAATGGCTGACAAAGTCCAATCTAAATATGATGGTTGTGAAACATCTCTATTTCATCATGGTTTGATTAAGTTACTGGTTTTAAATGAGCTACAAAAAATAAATAGAAATTGTTCTTCCTTTTTATTTATGAGTGGATTTGAAATGGAAGCCCTAACCCCAGCTAGAAACCCTAAGATCAAGGGAAATCCTTCACCACCAGTAGCAGAATCCAGTCAGCCAGTTGTTACCAAAGCTAAGAGGTTTGTGAAGTTGAAACCAAGGAAACAGGTTGAAGATAGAATTGAGAAAGAATCAGTTCTTGTTGCAAAAACCCCATCACCTGCAAAACAAAAAGTAGAAAAGGTCAAAGAAATAAAACAAAAATAGGTGGCTAGTAAGTAGGAGAGTTGGAGAAAGACAAGAAATCAAGTATTAGCATCAAAGGGAAAAGAAGCAGTTTCAAGGATAGAGGACAATCCAATGATGAAAGTCAACTTGGATGATATAATACACACAATAGACATAGAAGAACCACCCATTTTGTAGGAAGATTTCATTGAAGTGAATGAACCTAAACAGAGAAAAATCAAATCAGCAAAGAAATTGGATTTTGAAGGTGAGAATGCAGCTTTTTTTTTTCAAGCTAGGAAACCTCTAACCAGACATGAAAAGAAACTCCAAGAAAACAGTAAATATTTCCAAGTGACTATTGAAGAAGCCAAAGCACCTAAAAAGGTGACTGATCTCTCATCTCCTATAGTGGAGCATGCAGTCAACAAGGTAGAGAAGGGAAAAGAACACATGTCAGAGTGTCAACTGTTGGAAAAAAGGTTGAAGCTAGAAATCAAGAAATGGAAATGATGAGAAAGAGGGCAAGATAGCATAGCATTGAAAACACAAAATTAAAGAGATTGAAGGCTATTTGGGAAGGTCAAATAGTTGGTAGGTCAGAGATCCCAAGCAGTGCCCAGCAGTTCTTTAAATGGACAGTTCCAACTATTAAAGAAGCAAGGTTTTTTAGAGTGATAAGCACTCATTTGAGAGAAAGTAACATGAAGCTAAGAAGCCAAGTGAAGGATTTTGAGCTACAATTAAAATAGTCTCAAGATGAACTAAAGAGCCGAGGTACAAAATGACAAATTCAAAACAAACTCTAAATGGAAAATGAGGATAAAAGTTTGTGAAGATTATGTTTTTAGTTCAAATATCTGATGGTTTTGATGAAGCCAATGATTTTCTGAAGCTTTGGTGCCTTTTTGTTTTATAATTTTGTGAAAATATGGTTAAAACTGCTTGCACAGCAGTTTCGTAGCGCCTGTAGTGCAAAAAGGGTGAAAAGCGCTACGAAACTGTTGTAATAGCTTTTTCACCCTTTTTCTTATCAAATTTTGGAGGGAAGACCAAGAATTTTGATTTGAAATTCCAAAGGGAGATATATCAAGTGAATATAAAAGTAAATATGAAGCAAAGGAAGTTAAATTTTGAAGGAAAATGGTAAAAATGACCGCACTACGAAAAGCGCTACGAAACTGTGCTGCTTTCGTAGCGCAAGTCTGTTTTCATGGTTTTGAGAAATTCAAGGTGGTTTTGCACAACTGACATGAAGGGATGACTTGGGACATATGTCAATCATGTTCCCAACATCAATTAGCCTCAAATTTATTATTTGTAAGTGGTCAGAATATCTTAAGAAACTAAAGGGATCCTAAGCCTAAAAACAGGGGAGCAGTTTCCTAGATTACAGGAGATTAACATCATCAACATTATGGTATAACAAGTTGAAACTCATCATCAGGATTCAAATGAGTCGAATGATAGGTGTAAAATGATGTATTTAATTTTAGATAAAGCTATTTTGAGTGGAACCAAAAGAGTTCTAATTCTATTTGTAATAGGACTCTATGTTAGTTTTACAACTGTGTTTGTAATAAATACCATGTTTTATAGTTAGAATAGGTGTCAAAGCATGGGAATTCGGTGTATCTAGTTATGGAGAAGCTTATCTCATGATGTAAAGGATCTATGAAATATCAAGAAGTCTAAATGGAAAGGGTTGGACATTTTTTAGAAAATAGACTTTGTTTTATGTAAGTGACTGTTTTCAGCCTAATAGAGAATTTCTACTTTGACAAGTCAAGATTCATAAGGAGTTCTTGTATGTTCTTGTTCTAATGGAATATTTCCAATATTTTATTATAGTGGCATTTGCTTATGTTACTCAGAATTCATCAATGATGCTCTGAATTCCTTCATAAACAAGCTGACTGTGTGTTTCATTGTTCTACATGTTTATTCCTTGACTTGAACTCTGATATGCCTTGACTTCCATGCTAGCTAGATTATCTTGGTTTTGCTGAAGCTATCATGACTCCATAAGCCCAATGTAAACTTGATAATATGATTTACAACCATTTTACATCATTTATATTTTTTTATATCATATAGAGTTAGCCATCTACATATTTATCAAAAATCATAAACCCTTGAGAGATCCCTCTCAGGTTGAGGAGGCTAAGCCTCAACCAAAAGATTGGTTTGAAATAGTTACACAAGATTGGTTTGATGAGCAGCCTATCAGGTCTGATTTTGTGATAACATTTTGGTGCATCTTCCAGGAGCCTGAAGATTATACTTTCTCGAGATTTTGAAGTTGAACTTTTGAAGGTAGCATGAGCTCAGGAAGCTTTTCGAGGCTACATCTACCTTGGTGACTCCATTTAAAATTTATATGTTCAAAGGTGGCTTCGAGAAGGAGATACACGAGGAGTAATCCTGACCGAGATCCACCTACCATCATGGACAAACCAAACATCATTTCAAGAGGCACTCAAGGCATTTCTGAAATATCAGGTACTCCATCTCATTTGAAATCCTTGTCCTCTAAAATATCAAGAAATCCTGAAGACAAAAGAGTTGATGATAAAATTCATGAGGTTTTTTTTAGATAAGAAAATGAAAAGGAGCTAATTGAAATTATCTTAGACTTACATAAGAGAGGAATTGATAGCTCATCTCTAGTAACACAAGAAGACAAAGAGGAATTTTGGGAAGCTGTCACTTCAGAATTGTTGTTGGAAAGAGAGTCTCTAGACAAATTAAAGGAGCTTGATGCTTTCAAATTATTGTTGAAAATTAAAGCTAGTTTACCTCTTCCCAACTGGAGATCAATTGTTAGTGGCCTACAAAGACCAAGCAATCCTCCCCATAGCAGTTTATCATCTACTGTTTCTGCCTTTCCTAAAATTACCATAGTACCTCTAACCATGGCTGGAAATTCACCTATTGTGCCTGCTAGATATGCCCCTATTGTCCTTATTTCTGTCTTACATGACCTCCCAAGTAAATATGCTGCTAGAATTAAAACATGGGGAAGTGATGAAGACATTACAACAGAGGATCATGTAGATCAATTTAATGACTTTATAGATAGGGAGGAGGTTGATCATGAAGATGTTAAATTGAGATTGTTCACTCAGAGTTTTACTGGTGAGGTTAGAAAATGGTATAAAGCTCTTACCCCCGGAAGAATTCATAATTGGAATGCATTTTAAGATGTTTTCCTAAGAAAATGGGGAAATATGTAATGTTCCTACTTAGCCTTAGCTAAGAGGAAACATTCAATTTTGATTTTATTTATGTTTTATGAATAAATGAATAAAGGAGGACATGTAAAACTCCTAAAAAATCTCAATAAATCAATGCCCGTGTGAATAAAGACAAATCAGGGCATGTAAATAATCACTTGTAGGTGTGAAAGAGGTTTGAGCCAAAGATTAGGTCCACTTTGACCAAATCAACTACACTGTCTAGGTTCATTGCATCTCCAAAAGGGATTGCGCAGTTCTAGAAGGGAGCCTCTACTGTGAAAAGGGCTAAATCATCAAAGTGGTTTAGGGTTTGCAAGAGATTTCTCATCTTATAAAAGGAGAAGGAGGGCAACCAAAGAAGGTTGTTGATAGATTATATTTCTGAAGTATTTTTCTGCTTAGAAAAATACCATTCTCTGTTGTTTAGTGGAGGATTGTGATTGGAATTCCTGTTTATGGGTTTCATCTCTTCCCTTAAGGATCATTGGAGGGGTTCTTTACTGAAGTGAGCCAGTATGTAGTTGGATACCAAGCTTCATTATCATGAGAAGCGTTGTCCCATTGAGGGTTTTGCAGCTACTGTGAAGTTCCAGCAAGTGGTGATTCAGATCTGCAAGGATCTAGATGTTTTGAGGGATTTCTCTTAGGGAGGGTGTCTTGTCACCACCTGGAAGAGGATCTCTGTTGTATTTTTATTTCAGATCTATATATTTAATCCATTTTAACATTAATCTCAAGCTACAGTGTTGTTTCTCTGGTGAACTGCGTTATTACATGTACTACTTTTACTGCTAGTTTTATTTCTCTCATTGTACTTGCTTCCTGATGATTGAGGCTTGCCTCTAATCTTGAAGATTCATCTTGTAGCTGCTGATATATAGTTTTCAGATCTGATATATTGCAATAATAATCATCTTTAGCAATTTCTAGAATTTTCCTGCAGTTTCATGTATTAAAAGTCAGATCTACATCTTCTTGTGCAATATCTTGTAAAAACCCCAAAGGGGACTTGTAGAAGAGGCTGAGTAGTTTCCAGATCTGGTATGGATATGATGTTACAGCCATATATCTGAAATCCATCATTTATCTGCTGAAGCACACTTAGATGGACATAGTCCATTCTTTTCTGCAATTTTATAAATGTCGGAGATGTCATTTTAGTGGATTTCTACACTATTATTTCATGTGATTTGTTGTATGTTAATGGGAGAATATTTCATAATACTGATATGATGTCCTATGGCTGAATTATGAGCCTTATTTCTGATATTCATTGAATCCTGGGCAAAACTGCGCAATTCTGGTTGTTGGGTTTTCATGTTGCAGCAACTCTTCTCTATAGCTGATTTTTAACTAGTCAGCTTCGTGGGAGATCTGTTTAAGGTCCTTAAACACATTTTTTTCAGCTAAAATTCAGCATAGAGGTCCCCCATAGCCTAATATAGGGAATCCCAACCCTGATCTACGTTATTTTTTCACTCCCTTGCTTATACATCGTTTTCCCTAAGCCTGTTGCAGAATTTCCTGAAGTGGAATTTCCCGCTTCTTCCTTGGATGGTTTTTGCTCCTCTTTGGACTCATTTATTACATATGAAGATCTAAGAATCCCAAGGGCTTAAAAATCCATTTTTATTTTTTTATTACCATCCTTGATGTGTTTCACCAACTTTCTATAGACAGAGTCTAAAACGGGCCAGGTAGCCTCTGGATCTCACCCTCTCCTTAGAGGTGACACATCCAGTAAAAGCTCCTTTAGTATATCTCTGGTTTAGAATTTCTAGTTCATTTCCATACTACTGTGAATCCATAGAGGAATATCTCAAGATATTCCCTACTGAGCCTAATTTTCCCCATTTGGAATATCACAGTGGTATCAGAGCATGATCTCTGGCTCAGCATGTGAGATCAAGATATTAGAGAAGCACTGAGAAGAAGTAGGAAGCAGAAATCAGAGAACATAATATGGAGAGGATGAGATTACTCTCATCTATTTTCAAAACAAAGAAGAGCCTCTCCAAGGAGGTTCAACCGATGGAAGGAGGGAGATGCAATGAAGCCCCAAGAGGGTTTCAAGGGGAAGAAGGAGGTGCATGCACTTCCTGCTTTCCTAAAGACAGTGAAAGGTGGGAGGAGGAGGAGTCCTCTTCTCCATCTGAATAACCTTGTACCAGCATTGTCCTACCCATGAGGGAACAACTATCTATAGCAGCAGTTGGACCAGCTAACACATGGGAGGGAGAGACTCTTAGAGACATGCAAGTTTCTTCAAAGGCTCCCAAAGAACACCTCACTGATGAGGATAAACAAGCCTGCACAGCACTGTGCCACTATGGCTTGGCACCCTTAATTAGCAACATGTAGCAGGAGGTGTGGAGGTGCAAGGTGTTGGGAGGTACCAGGAAAAATGTGCCACCTTCTCATAATGTTTGGTTCTCTATACACTTGGATTCTTTTGGATCCAATGGATTGAGTGGTGAGAGGCCTTCCCACAAAGATCTCCAAAGGTTTACATCTCAACTTCCCATGAGGTGTAAAGGATAAAGCCTGCTTGGGGAATTTGGTAGTCCTCATTGGGAAGATACCAATGGAAAGAATGGTTGGGGGCAGCCCTACTTGGATGAAGAAGGATGTGTAGAAAGCAAGAGGCTTGTGAGCCATTTGAAAATATATGATACAGGCCAGCAAGAAGCATGGTTGCACTAGTTGCTTTTGGGTGAGTATGGTCACCACCCAAAAATTTCTACTTCCTTATCTCATGCCTTAAGCTTCAATGATGGGATGCATAAGAAGAAGGCATGGGTGTTGTGGTCATTAAGAAGAGAGGTTGGAAATTACATGTTGAATCCTATGTCCATATATTTTCTCTTGTTTGAGGTATGTCTCATGTGCTCACATGTATTTATGTTTGAGATATATTCCATGAATGAACATTGTCTTGGGAGGAAGGATGACTTCCCCATGGTATATGAGGGAGCTGATTTGCACTATGTTGATGAGGCATCTCACATGTCTATCATTATTTTATTGCTCCATGATCTACATTTTGATAATTCAAGGATGCAGCAAGGGTCCTTGTTGCTATGGCTATTGTTGAGAGAGCATGGGCTGAAATTTCTCCATACTCATCATGATGATTTAGAAGGAAAGTATGGCACCATGTCTACTTATTTTGATCATGTACATCTGATATATATTTCTATTTACTACCACATAGTAAAAGGGCACTTATGCATAGCTAGCACATTGTTGAAGGGAAACTTTCCACATGACACCTTTGGCATAAAGGAGGTCAAAAAGAAGGAGTTTTATTTCAACCAACCCTTTCCTATGAGGCTCAACAACATCAACTTGAGGGGATATTGTTGTGGGGGCCTTGAAGAAGAGCTACATCATCATTTCCAAAGATGCATGAAAAATGAAAAAATGGAGCAGCCACATGACTCTTTGAAATATTTGAATCAGCTCACTCTTTCTTCTTTGGAAGGAGAAAGTAGATCCATGCACCACTCCTTTGATTGGGAGAAGCTACATCAGAACTTGCAAGAGTGCATCGGTTATGAGGAGTTGGAGCAGCCAAGGGACTCTATGCAAGAGTCATTCCAGCCACCTCTTCCTACTCTTGAAGGAGGAGAAACACCCATGCACAACCCCATGAGTATGAAAGTTTTGAATGGTAAGAAATCTGATCTTATGGAGCAAGTTTATTTTTCTGATTTTGCACATTCTCTTACCATATGTATACAGGCCATGGCTCCTACAAGAAGTGATGTTACATGTGGATCTCATGGCATTGGTGAGGCCAATAAAAATTCCAAAGCTGGCCACTCCCTTGAGGTGCAAATAGAGATTATCTATCATGATGGGTGCTTCCCAAAGGCACCTAATGAGGGCTTCACTCTCAGCCATATCAAAGTGACCCATGTAGTAAATATGTGGTGGGGGTACCACCTATCACACTCAGATCTACTCAAAGCAAGGAGTGCATTGCGTTTTTACCTTATGTGGGATTGTGACCCACCTCCTCAAGTGCAAAGTTCAGTTTGCCTATATGTGATTTTGCTCCCATACATAGATGACATATTGGTATTGTTTATGGGTTTGTATGGACAAAAAGAAGGCAGTGTATATGTACCACATGGGATGGAACTTTATCCTGTACTTCATGATACATGTTTTAGATGTGACATTGCTTCACCCATGTTTATTTCTGTGAGTCTTACACTCCTGAAGGGGTAGACTATGCCCCTATCATGCTGGCACTGGAGGAGTAGTTTCTGATGTATAAGCTTGGTGAGCACTTAATCCATGATGAAATCTTGATTCTTGATGGTGCCATCAATGGAGAAGGAGAAGAACTACAGCTCTTACCATATCAGTTACTTGAGGAAAAGCAACAATTTGGAGGGGAGGACTGTAATGTTCCTACTTAGCCTTAGCTAAGAGAAAACATTCAATTTTGATTTAATTTATGTTTTGTGAATAAATGAATAAAGGAGGACATCTAAAACTCCTAAAAAGTCTAAATAAATCAATGCCCATGTGAACAAAGACAAATCAAGGCATGTAAATAATCACTTGTAGGTGTGAAAGAGGTTTGAGCCAAAGACAGGGTCCACTTTGACCAAATCAACTGTGTTGTCTAGGTTCATTGCATCTCCAAAAGGGATTGCGCAGTTCTAGAAGGGAGCCTCTAATGTGAAAATGGATAAATCATCAAAGTGTTTTAGGGTTTGCAAGAGCTTTCTCATCTTATAGAAGGATAAGAAGGGCAGCCAAAGAATTTTGTTGATAGATTATATTTCTGAAGTATTTTTCTGCTTAGACAAATACCATTCTCTACTATTTAGTGGAGGATTGTGATTGGAATTCCTGTTTAGGGGTTTCATCTCTTCCCTTGAGGATCATTGGAGGAGTCCTTTGCTGAAGTGAGCCACTATCTGGTTGGAGACCAAGCTTCATTATCATGAGAAGCGCTATCCCATTGAGGATTTTGTAGCTGCTATGAATTTGCAGCAAGTGGTGATTCAGATCTGCAAGGATCTAGATGTTTTGAGGGATTTATCTTAGGGAGGGTGTCTTGTGACCACCCAAAAGAGGATCTCTATTATATTTTTATTTCAGATCTGTATATTTCATCCATTGTAAAATTCATCTCAAGCTACAATGTTGTTTCTCTATTGAACTGCGTTATTACATGTACTGCTTTTACTACTAGTTGTATTTTTCTCATTGTACTTGCTTCCTGATGATTGAGGCTTGCCTCTCATCTTGAAAATTCATCTTGTAGCTGCTGATATCTATTCTTCAGATCTGATATACTTTAATAATAATCATCTTCAGCAATTTCTGGAAGTTTCCTGTAGTTTCATGTATTAAAAGTCAAATCTACATCTTCTTGTGCAATATCTTGTAAAAACCCCAAAGGGGACTTGTAGAAGAGGCTGAGTAGTTTCCAGATCTGGTATGGATCTGATGTTACAGCCATATATCTTCCATATATCTGAAATCCATAATTTATCTTCTGAAGCACACTTAGAGGGACATATTCCATTCTTTTCTGCAATTTTATAAATGCCGGAGATGTCATTTTAGTGGATTTCTGCACTATTATTTCATGTGATTTGTTGTATGTTAATGGAATACTATTTCATAATGATGATATGATTTCCTATGGCTGAATTCTGAGCCTTATGGCTTATCTTCAGTGATTCCTGGGCAAAACTGCGCAATTCTGGTTGCTAGGTTTTCATGTTGCAGCAACTCTTCTCTTTAGCTGATTTTTAACTAGTCAGCTTCGTGGGAGATCTGTTTAAGGTCCTTAAACACATTTTTTTCAGCTAAAATTCAGCATGGAGGTCCCCCATAGACTAATATAGGGAATCCAAGCCCTGTTCTACGTTATTTTTGTACTCCCTTTCTTATACATCGTTTTCCCTAAGCCTGTTGCAGAATTTCCTGAAGTGGAATTTCCCGCTTCTTCCTTGGATGGATTTTTCTCCTATTTGGACTCATTTATTAGATATGAAGATATAAGAATCCCAAGGGCTGAAAAATCCATTTGGAGTGTGTTATTCCCATCCTTTTTGTGTTTCACCAACTTTCTATAGACAGAGTCTGAAACGGGCCGGGTAGCCTCTGGATCTCACCCTCTCCTTAGAGGTGACACATCCAGTAAAAACCCCTTCAGTCTATCTCTGGTTTAGAATTTCTGGTGCATTTCCATACTGCTGTTAATCCATAAAGGAATATCTCAATATATTCCCTACTGAGCCTAATTTTCCCCATTTGGAATATTACAAAATAGAACTAATCCAGTACAAGCTCTTACTAAATATAGTACTTTGAAAAGAGATGTTGATGAAACTGTCCAAAAAATTTCAAAAAGGTTTAATAAAGTGTTAGATTCTATTCTTGCTCATTTGAAACCACTAGAAGCTTTAGCTCAAATCAGGCATGCTGAAGCTTTCGACTATGATTTTTCTATACTACTGAGAGAAAGAGAATCTCCTACACTTGCTGAAACGCAAAATGATGCTGTGAAGGTGGAGGTTAATTTTATAGCAGCTAAAAAGTCAAAAATGGGTAAGGGTAAGTTGAAAGAAGAGGAGAAACCTTCATCTTCTACTTCTCAAGACAAACTAGATTCAATGATGAAAACAATGGAAAATTTGATGGATAGATTAGCCCTTGGCAATACCTCTGCTCCTCTTGCTCAACATGAACCTCAATTTAGAAATTTTGAAGAATGGAAAAGGAAAGGGAAGGGGTTTTGCAATGGCTATGATGTGATAATCTGGAAAGTCCAAGGTAAAATAGAACATGCAAAAATTTAATGGTTTCTATGAATAAAAAGGGTGTGGAAGCTGACAAGAAGAGGAAATAAGGAGGAAAATGGAGTGGGAAGGTGAGGGTGGACTTCTCCGGAATTTTAATACTGACTCCTATAAAGAAACCTACGGATTCATGCATGGGATAACAGAAAATAATACGTGATAAAAAAATAGTGAATAGAAATCAGTTTTGGGGTCTGTGAAAAGGTTTACCCTCCTCAAGCACTATTGACAAAGATACGAAGGGGATCTTGATCCACAACCTTTTTGGTTTTTATCCTCTATTCTATTAATCGCAAGAAAATGAAACCTACAGTAGAAAACTGAAAACAAAAACTAAACATCAATGAAACTATCATAAGCAGAACTAACTAAATTACAGAAACAAAACTAGCTTAATGGCAGAAAGGAAAAGATAGTAACAACAGAGAAGTTAAGGCACATGGGTTGGGCCCTAACTCACGAACCTAGCTCTCTAAAACTTAAATACGTAAAATGAAATTAGTCTACTCATTTCATAAAAGAATAACCTCATACATCTCTGAGAGTTTGATCACTGAGTAAAATAATGAAAATATCAATAGCTTGCAACAAAGTTCCAACTAGAATCAATTGACTGACTAACTAACTACTTCCTAGCTCTAGCTCTGCTCTATTTATTCTCCAGGGAAGCTACCAATAGCTCCCTTGAAAATGGTGATTGATTCCACTTGACTCCAAGTAAAAATACACTGAGTTCACTCCTCTTGGAGTTGCTTGGCTGCCTCTGGAACTCGAATCGCTGGTGAGAATGATTGAGTCCACTTGACTCCAAGTAAACATAGATTGAGTCCACCCCTCTTGGAGTTTCTTGGCTGCCTATGGAACTCAAATTGCTGGAGATAATCTTTGGGTTGATTGAGTCCACTTGACTCCAAGTAAACAAAGATTGAGTGCACTTCATCTTCAGTTTTCTTGGATGAATTTGATAGTTAAGGAGGGTGGGAAACCCCCTTGAATCTCTCCATTGTTTCTCAATAATTTCCTGATATTGTGCTAATTTATTCTCCAATATTGATCTTCCAGTGGCAGGGAGAAAGTCCCTAAATTATCTCCTTCTCCAAAGCTGCATAATCTTCTAAATATTCTCACAATATTCTACAAAAATAACTAATATTAGGCACAAATATGCAATTACCTTTAAACCTTCCTAAGAAAATATTAAAGCATAAGAAAACATTATTAAGTGTAGAAGGAGAGATTTAATATATATTTTCATGTGCATAAGGAAGGTATATGAGTCTATGAAAGGTTATATGGGCCTTAATTTATGTATAATTTAGAGGCCCATCAATATTCTGATCCACATTCAGGCTTCATTAAACCTAATTTCCTAAATATGTGGCTATGAAATTTTTCTTCTTCACATCTTTCTTCCAGTTTTTTAAGTTGATTTCTAGATGTAATTTAAAACAGTTATTCTCTATGTAATCATTTATGTTACAATGGTTACACTACTTGTTGGGAATCCTTGCAGTGGTCTTCCATGGCCTTAATTTTTTTACCTTCCCCCTTTCCATTTCTTCTACCCTTGTTTGGAAGTTTCTTGGTGTTCCTTCTTCTCTAAACCACATTATTGCCCTTTCTTTTGGCCTATGATTTCTAGGTATTGTGCATGTACACAAGCCTCATCCATTGTTCTATGTTTGAATATCATCACTTTATTTTGTATATGGATTTGTAGACCGCCCTGATACTTTAGGACTACATTTGGGTTATTGGGAGCGATATAAAACAATAATGCCATCTTTTTAAATTTTTAATGTACTCATATATGCTTTTTCTTTGTCTCTTCTTGAAGCTATACCACTAGATCTAATGGTCCTATAAATACATGATAAGGTAGAATTAAGGATTTATGAGATTTTTTAAGTCCTCCCACTTACTTATTGTGGGATCCCCCTACAGCTTCATGATTTCCGTGTTTCTTTCCTACCAGGCCAAGGCATGGCCCTCTAGTTTCAAATGGGTGAAATAACTTTTTAGTTCTTCCTCTATCTGATGAACGCAAAAATAAACCTCTAATTTCTTCAAAAAATGATTTAATTTCAAAGTGTCAATATCATCTTCATGTCACTTGATGTTGACCTTCACTTCCATATTGAATAAGAACTATAAATGGTTCATGGTACTTGAACTGGGTTGTTATTTTTCAAGTTCTTTTATAGAATCCTCAAGCTCTTCTTGATCTTGTTATTTGTCATCTAATATGAACTTTGAGTTGGAACCTCCATATTCTTTGATTCCAATCTTTTTTGCTAGAGCCACCATAACCAGGTTCATATTATAACTGACATATTCAACCTAATCTTTCAACCTTGTGAATCTCTCCTCTTCCAAGTCTCAATGGTCATTAAAAATATATTTATCAAATATGGTTGGGGTTTTACAGATTTTCTCTTAAACCAATATAATTCCATGAAAATCCCCATAATATGCCCAAATAAACCTACTTCCATATTGTTGTAGTATTACAACAACTCCCCATTATCCAAGTAAAATAGATTAGAAAGGATAATGGGGACCCTTTAAAAAAAATTAGGTTAATATTTATTTTTAGAATTAAAACTTAAAGATAGAATTTTATTAGATTAAGCTTTAAAAAATAAGAAAAAAACAAAAAAAGAACCCTCAAACCTAAACAACATAAAAGAGGGGGGAAAACATTAGTGAAATTACGAACATCGAACCACCGAAATAGCACAATGTCGAAATCCAAACAGTGAAGTTACACATTGCAAAACGCTGAAATGTGAACTAGCGAAACCATCACCTAACATATACAGACATCGAAAAATGTCATCTGATAGATGCTGATATCGCATACAGACATCGAAAAACATCATCTGATAGATGTCGATATCGCATCCGGTCTCAAATCATCGCAATGTCGCACTTCCTATTTCGTAGATTTCTTTCAAGCATTATAACTCACCGATCAATAGATCCTAATGTGATGACATCTGTCAAAATCACAGGAACCCATGCTTGTCAATTTAATGTTAATTCAGGTGTTTTGTGATCTTGAGGCTTGTAATCGATTTGAAATTATTTCAAATATTAATACCAAGGATTTCCCATTATGCATGAGTTAAGTTGACAGGATAGTTAATATCATTCGAAGTGATTTCAAATTATTCTCTCTGGTTTTATTTTCAACGGGGTAATTCCAAACACTTAGGCATAAAAGGATGTCAAGGCTGATTAAAGCACGAAGGAAATCCGCCACCCCATCACTGTTAGTCATATAGCAAGAGGAAAACAACGAAATGACTCCCCTAATATCGGATACTACATGCAACTCAGAAATTGGTTCTTCAAGTTGGGAAGGGAACTACCAGTTGTTCGAGAATGAGAAACCATAATTAACTCTATACAGAAAAACTGTGGCCGATGATAATTTTTCTAATGATTCAGAATCATGGACGGACACTGCTAATTATTTTCATCACAGAATTGATGCTCGTCCTAAGATGATGCCATACACTGACTTAGTGAAATGGGTGTTGGATAATGTAGATATCAGAGATAGGAAATTTTTTACTCGAAGCATAACTATCATTGGCTCTCTCAGGCCGTCATATTTGAAGAATATGTATAAACTGCCAGAACCCTAGAAGATATATGATACCTAATTTTTTCAAGAGTTCATGCACGAGATGACCATCGTGCGACTATAATTAAATAATGGAGAAATGATCCTAACCGACATAAGCGTGACAATAAGGGTATGTATTCAGTCGTATCTCTTAAAATCCCATTCTCTCAGATAACTGCAATGATATGTCGTCTCTTTGGATCTGTAAATACGACCAAGAGAATTAGACACCCTCGCTTTAGGGGATTTTTGAGGTCTAAAATGGGCCTCCTAAGTAAATTATAAAATAATAGTGGAAATCATAAAATAAGATTTGATTACATCATCAAATTTTAGAGGGAAAAAAATAAAAAACTACTTTTTCAACTCGTATTTTGAACTTATCTCCCTAATTTTTTACTCCAATTTCGAGAAGGAATACTCGTTAGATGTAAAATTTAATTTCTCATCCAAGGATTACACATGTTGCATACTTTTTATGGACCCTGCTACACAAAAAATGAGAAATACATGAAAAACATGATTGCAATCACGTTTTTTCATGTATTTCTCATTTATCCTGTAGCCTGGTCCATCAAAAGTATGCAACATGGGTACTCCTTGGATGAGGAATTAAATTCTGCATCCACGGGAGTACTCTCTCTCGAAATTTGAGTAAAACCTTTGGTAGATAAGTTGAAAATACAAGTTGAAAAAGTAATCTTATTATTTTAATATTTTTTAATCTTTTTACTTTTTTACTCCAAAAATGGTGAATCATCCTCCATGGTTGACATCATCATCTTCAATCCTATTGCTTCTCATAAAGTTTATTTTGGTTGTACATTTTTCTTAGGAGATCCATTTTAGACCTCAAATTTCCCCAAATGATAGAAGTAGACTCTGATGTCTATATTCTAGATTGGGCTACTATTATTTCTCATAATTTGATAATATTTATCACAGCCTATAGAGAAAATCAAAATGCCCCACCCAATGCAGTCTCTCCTTTTTATATGAGTTCCTATATCTCAAATATAGTTTGTTTTTCCTTTGAATTTTCATCATTAGGATGGAAATGGACCCGAGAAGTTGAAACCCCCATCTACGTATAGTTAGATTTATTGTGGGAGTAAAAATATCATTCTCACATGTTCAGAATATGCAATGAAATAATGCTCCTGGTCTTCCAAGTCATTTTCGAAAGAA
This sequence comes from Pinus albicaulis, assembly GCA_034641835.2. NCBI lineage: Eukaryota > Viridiplantae > Streptophyta > Pinopsida > Pinales > Pinaceae > Pinus > Pinus albicaulis. Next base: position 345,495,399 of record CM076574.1, on the reverse strand, counting down.
AAATCCCTAGAGTCACCCCTAAAGCCAATAAGATTCTTAAGTCTATAGGTAGATGGTTTGGTGAAGATAATTTTACATAGATCTATATTTTTGGAAGTTATGCCAATCCTCATATCCTACCCTTGTATATACCAGTCAAATTGTTGGCCAAAGAAATTTCTTATCAAAAAGTTGGTAATGGTTTGACTAAAACCCTAAAAGACGCCAAAAAGATCGTTTGGTCAACTTTTTCTTTTTCCTGTGGTTCATATGCCCTCAACAATTTCAAACATGCCTGTCTTGAAACAGATCGATTAAAACCTTTCAATTTTCCAGTGTTACCCAATAGAAGTTATGATTCCTACGGTATTGTTAGAGAGATAATGAATTCGGTCAAGCTGCGAGCATTTCCAAGCGAGCCTAACAGATTTGATTATATGTTTGAATCAATTCATGAATTTTCAATAGTTCAACAAAAGGCAGTTGAAAAGTTCATCCCCAAAGATTTGTTAAGATTCAAAGTGTATCGAGAACAAATAAAATTTCATTTGCCAGATTATTTTTTTCACGGACCAAAGCCGAAGGCATAACAGGTTATAGTTCCAATGAATTCTCAGGTATCAGTACCAGTTCAAGAAGTAGAAATCGCTAATGTTCAACAGGATGATAAATTCAACCAAAATTGGGAGAATTTGAGAAATCACTTTCAAAGACTAATACCCCTGCCATTCAAAATTCCATTCAGTCATAACCATGTCTGTCGTGGGTGCTACTATTTCCATAAATCATACAGGTGATCCAAGTATGCAGCATGTTTCTGTTGATATAGATAACTCCAAGGATCTTGAAGAAATCATAAAAACCTCATTCACTGCAGAGGTTTCCAAAATTATTCTTGAGCAAATCCAGATCCAAGGACACAATGATACAGAGGAGAAACCAAAAGATACAGTAGCCCAAGATATGGAAATCATCTCGTCTTTTCCAACTTCTGAAATAGTCCTAAAATTTGAAGAGATACCTCCACTGGACATGTTTTATAGTCCAAGACACAAAGTTGTCATGACTAGGTCAAAGAAGAAGCGAAAGATGGAAGAATCTCAAGAATTGCATATATATTCAACAGTAATTCGAGTCCTTTGGAAAGGAACCCAATCATCTCCAAGGAAAGAACTTAATAGATTATCTCAATTTGCAGGTGCTTATGCAAATGCAACAATTGATAAGGCAGTAGAGGTTGAATCATTGATTATAGAAAAGGACTAGAAAATTTCTCAAATGGAGCAAGTTTTCTCTGATGAAAAGCAAAGGATCGAGCAGGAACTTCAGTCAAGCATCAATAATATACAACAACAGTTTGAAGGTATCAAAATCAAACTTGAAAATGAAATTAAAGTAAAAGATCAAATAATTCATCAAATGTAGCAGAAGATTGAAAAGCTCCAGGAAAAGCCAGAAATCAATGAAGTAAAGAAAGAAGCAACAACGTTGGAGGCATTACTGGAAACACAACAAGAAATTTTCTATAAAAAGTATAATCAAATTCAAGAGAAAGTTAATACCAGTGATCATATAGTTACTCAAATTTCCAATATAAGAAATTATTATGAAGAAATTGATGACAAGGTGTCAAAATATATAGATTGGCAAGACACTGCACAGGGTAGAGCAACCGATCTCCCTATCCTTGAAGAATCAATTAAAGATATAATATTTGGAAATTGGGATATTAAAATGAAGAATGTTGAATTAGCTATTATCATAGCTAAGAATTAATCTTCCAACATCTCTAAGTATATAAAATATTCTCTTTTGCAATCCAACCTGATTCATGAAGCATTGAAAGACACCCTGCCAGATATCAATTTCCTAAAGCAGTCCTTGCAAGAGACGTCAAAAAAAAAATATCTTGACATAGAAAATCTGACAAGGTTAAATATGGATATTTACCGGTACTTGTTGATTAAGCCTCATAACCAATTGATAATGTTGAGGTACCTCTCCATTGCAACATCTCAGCTTTTTCCAACACAGAACGATGCAGTATTCACGGGACAAATGATAATGCAGCCAATTCATCCCCCCCACCTCAAACATATGATCAAAGCATGCTAGCTCAAATACCAACTAGAGAGTGAATCTGGGAAATAGTCATTAGATTGTTACAACTTATGAATTTTATTTTCCTAGTTTATAGTTTTATAGTTTAGAGTAATATTAGAAGACTTATTTTACAAGTCTTCTATTTTTGTAATGTTAACTAGTATTTAAATCCCTTTCATGCATTTAGAAAGAGGTCCAGCATTTTAAGAAGACTTATTTTAGAACTTACACTACTGTTTGAACGAAATTTATCTAATTGAAACTCTGAACCTTGAAACTATCTTTTTAGATCTAAAGCTATGATGCAACGGGTACTATTATCTGCGTATTGATTGTATTATATTTCTAAAATTTTGGAAAACTTATGAATTTTATTTTCCTAGTTTATAGTTTTATAGTTTAGAGTAATATTAGAAGACTTATTTTACAAGTCTTCTATTTTTGTAATGTTAACTAGTATTTAAATCCCTTTCATGCATTTAGAAAGAGGTCCAGCATTTTAAGAAGACTTATTTTAGAACTTACACTACTGTTTGAACGAAATTTATCTAATTGAAACTCTGAACCTTGAAACTATCTTTTTAGATCTAAAGCTATGATGCAATGGGTACTATTATCTGCGTATTGATTGTATTATATTTCTAAAATTTTGGAAAACTTATTTCTATTTATTAGTTTCATTCTGAAATAGTGATATATTTTCTTATTACTATTGATATAATATATTGAACGATATGTTGTTAGATGTGAGACTTAGAGATATTTTATTTGATTAATGTTCTTCATCAACTAAATCAATTAAATTTATTTAGTTTGTTAAATGTGCTTATATTCATTAAGTATGAAATGATCTATATTATTTCATGCTTGTGAAATTCTATGCCTTAATCATATAAATGAATCCATTCCTGAGAAGTAGTTAGATTAGTTTTAATTTATGTTATCATTAGAATAAATCACCTCGCTAGTGTTGATTTCATTTCTTTTGTTATATAAAATCTCTTTATACGGAAAAATGGTCTGTTTATCCCCAGTCAAACCCACCATTTTCAACAGAAAAGGTGTTGCTTTAAGCTCCTGACTGAGTGGAATCCCTAATGTTGAGGAAATCACTTTCCAGACTTCAACATTTTTGGCGCTAGAAGGAGGGCTTCCAACTATGTATGGCATATAAAGCTATACCTCAATCGAAAAGCCAACATAAGATTCAATACCCCTCCAAAGCTGCTACAGCTTCTAGATCTCGTTCATTATCTCTAGGCCATAAATCTAAAGTTGTAGAGCCATCTCTTTCATCTACTGAAACATTACCTCGTAGACCTTCTTCAGATAATTTTCCCAAGTCTCTCGAAGTTCAGTCTTTGATTGAGAAGTTAGAAAAAATAACTATATCTCCATATAAGAATATTAATCCTGAAATTTCTGAATAAAGTGTTATATCCATATTTCGAGGTATTGGTGTATTAACCCGATAACAAAGTGAAAAAAAATTGGATAACTCCTTTCGAGTTTCCTATTTTATCTCATCATAAAAAAACTACTACATCAACATCTCAGTCAAGTATCAGTGAGAACACATCATATTCATCTCCATTTACTTCTACCTTCTCTTCTAATCAACCCATTTATGCTCATCAACCCATTTCTTCTCAAACAATTAGAGTTGTCGTAAGTAGTACTAGTCCAGTAGTTAGTTCTTGTCCATCCACATCTTCTCCTGGATCTACTATCTCATCTTCAAAAACAACAAGTCAAGTAATGGCCAAGTTACCATGGGTCAATCCGGGTGCCGTTCAAATGGTAAATTTACATCCTCTCCCAGATCATTCATATGATGGTCTTCCCGCTGAAGAACATCTCAATAATTTTATGTTAGCCATGAATCTTAACAGCGTTGAACATGAAGATGTTGTAGTTAGATTATTTCCATATACTTTCTGAGGATTTGCAGGATCCTGGTATTTTTCCCTCCCTTCAGGTTCTATAGGCGATTGGATACTTTTCAAGAACTATTTTTTTCCAAATTTGTTGATGATAGGACAATTGCATCATTGATCAATGATATTTCTAATTTAAAAGCTAATACAGGTGAAAAGATCAAAGACTTCAACTCCAGATTTAACAATTTATTGAATAAAATTCCAGCTGCCTTTAAGCCTAGATTGGATGTACAAATATAATGGTACATATCTTCCCTTCTTTCTAATATAGAAATTGTTGTAGATAGAGCTAATAAAGTCACCATTGTAGAAAACATTAAATAAGCCTTGTCTGTTGAAAGAGGAATTGTTGCTTTAGAAAAGAAAATTGAGCTTAAAGATAAAAGATCTAAAAAGGTAACATTAAAATATGAGCCAATGAAGAAAAATCCTAAAGATCCTTTTGATCTTGAGGGATTACAAAAATTTCTCAAAACCATATCCAACAATATCGTTGAAATAAAAAAATAGGTTGTTGAAACCTCTACGAGGAAACCCTTTAGATCATTTAGAAAAAATCAATCGTTTGTCTCTCAGCCTCTGAACGTTATTTATAATGTTGAATCCAACAAAGAGGAAGAAGAAGAAGAAACTACAGCTTCTGTCGATGAATCCCAGGATGAAGAAATCGTTGAATTACATGGATTATGGGATTTTGTTTTACCTTCCTCTGATGAAGAGATAGAAGCTGAAGCCATGCCTGTTAGCACAAGAAGTAGAAATTATTTAGAACCAACTCATTCAACACAAAAACATAAAATCCCAACTTCTATTGCTAAATATAAACCTGTCAATAAAAAACCTCAAGTCAGGTTATCACCGATTCCTAGCCAATCAAATCTACACCCATTCATCAATCTAAAACTTTAGTAGTATTTGATACTATTGAATATAATATAATCAAGGATATGAAGAATATTAAAGCCAATATTTCTCTCTATGAAGTTAGAAAATTAAAGCAACAACATAAAATTTTATTGAAAGAGATGAACGCAGTTACAACACCCCCTCTTCCTCCAATTGTTGTAGCTAAAGCTTCTAATCGAATAGGAAAACCTCTTATTGAACATTCAATTAAGGTTAATGCTTCAGACTCTGTGTTGATTGGTGATAGATCTAATTCTCATACTCCTCCTTTCCTTTTAAATTTTGAAATCTACAATAGAAATGTTCATAATTGTTTGATCGATTATGGGGCTTCATACAATATAATGCCATATTCAATTTGTGAAAAAGTAAATATCGCACCCCAGAAGTCATCAGTTAGTATAGTTCAATTGGATAGAGAAAAGATTAAATTCTTAGGAGAGATCAACTTGGTAAGTATGAGGTTGTCATAAAACCAAAAAGTTGCTCAAATTATCGATATACTGATTGCAGACATCCCTGAATTTTATTGTTTAGTTCTTAGCCGAGACTGGTCTAAAAAATTATATGGATATTTTGCAGGAGACTGGTCTCACATGTGGCTTCCATATAATGGAAAGCCAAATCAAATCAGAGTAGATCGTGAAAAACATATGAAGTACTCAGTTACAGACTTTGGGGAATTACTCTGTGGATTCATTCTTAGGGAATTTCAGAACACAATGTTCACCTTTTCCAGTCAATTCTATTAACTCACAAGTTTAATTTTTTTCTCAAAATGATTCCATTAGATGCTTCAATTTCAAAGAGGAAACTATAATCCAATCTCCTTTTTGGAAACTTTATTTTGATAGATCAAGATATAATGATGGTGCAGGATAACGATGCATACTTATTAGCCCAAAATGCGAGAAAACCATGCTTGGTTGTAGGTTAGAATTTTAATGCACTAACAATATTTCGGAATACGAGGCATTGGTTCATGGTCTCCGAAAAGCAATTAGTCTCGATATAAAATACATTTAGGTGTTTGGAGATTCAGATATTGTTGTAAGACAAGTACAAAATAATATTCATTGCCTCTCAAGTCACTTGAAACATTACCAATCTTTGGTTCAAGACCTCACATCACATTTTATTGCATTCAATATCTCTCCTATTCCTAGATCACAGAATGCCAACACCAACCTTTTCGCTAATGTTTCCTCCAAGCTTATTCCACCAGAGGATTTTAGTCCTAACAGATTCTCTATTGAATTAATTTTTAGACCATCTATACCAGATAATGTTACTAGTTGGAGGGTTTTTAATGACGATAGTTATATTTTAAGTTTTCTTACTTCTAAGAAATCATATGATGATCAAATTTTGGACGAAGATGAACATGATAATAAAATAAAGCAACAAACTGACAAAAATATTTTTCCAAAATCCCTGGTTAAGCTTGAAGATTTATATGATTTAAAGGATAGATTCAAGAAAGTAAACAATTCTAAACTACAAAGTTCTACTCTAAGGTATGAATTAATTAACTTAGGATCTACTGATTTACATCAAGATATAAATCTAGGGCTTAGCCTTTCATCTGAAGAAAGAAATGCATTCATTTCATTATTGAAGAGATACAAATATATTTTTGCATGGAATTACCAAGATCTTAAAACATATGACCCATCAATCATTCAACATACTATTCCTATGGTACCTGATGTTAAGCCTATTCAACAAAAGATCAGGAAAAATCATCCAAACTTGGAAACTCAAATAAAAAATGAATTAAATAAATTATTGAAAGCCAATATCATTTTTCTTGTTAGCCATTCAAAATGGGTTTCTAATTTAGTACCTGTTAGGAAAAAGAGTGGAGATAGTCGGATTTGTATTGATTTCAAAAATATGAAAAAATCATGTCAAAAGGATAATTTTCCTTTACCATTAATGGAACAAGTTTTACAATCAGTAGCAGGTTCTAAATTAATGTATTTTATGGATGGATTTTTAGGGTATAACAAAATTTTGGTTCATCCAGAAGATCGTTTGAAAACAAAATTTTGAACCAAATGGGGAACTTATGCATATCAGAAGATTCCCTTCAGATTAATGAATGCAGGAGCCACATTTCAGAGAGTCATATATATTACATTCAAAGGATTGATAAGTAAAACATTGGTAGTATATTTTTTTGATATAACCATATATTCAAAAGATAAAAACAATCACTTTCACAACTTAAAGCAGATCTTTGAAAGATGCATAAGTTTGGGATTTCTCTTAATCAAAAGAAGTCAATTTTTGCTTTAAGCGAAGGTAAAATTATAGGTTTTATTGTCTCAAAGAATGGAATTTATATTGATCCAGACATGATTAAAACATTTTCAGAAATTCCACTACCACAGAACAAGAAGTCAATGCAATCCTTTTTAGGATATATAAATTTTGTCAAACGATTCATTCTAGAGTTTTCACATATAATTCTTCCACTACAAAAAATTATCAACAAAGATACATTGTTTAAATGGGGAGAAGAAGAAAAGGAAACATTTAAAATTATCAAATAAGTAATTGTTGATGCTCCTTCTCTTTCAACTTCTAATTTTTCCAATGATTTAATTTTATATACTTCCGCCTTAGAGTTGTCATATGTAGTGGTCTTAACTCAACCAGATGATAAAAAAATCGAAACCCCAATTGCTTTTTTCATTTCTAATTTTCAAGGAGATGAATTGAACTACTCAGGAGCCAAAAAATAGGCATTTGCAGGTTATAAAGTGGTCAAGTATTTTCAACATTTCATTTTGAAAACTCATGTCAAAATCTCATCAGTCAGACAAATACTTATACAGAAGGAACTAGGTGAAAAAAGGGCCAACTGGGTAACGACAATGGAAGAATATGATTTAGAGATAAACCCTCTAAAATTGTAAGAGGTCAAGGATTTTGCAGGTTGATTACAGGAATGAATGACACATCACTGGATGAGGTAACATCTAGTATTGAACATTTTACAGAGGTACTCAATGTTAACCCTCAATCTCAGTATGTTGATTTAATCTTTTATTTAAAAAACGGTCATGCTCCACTTAATTTGGATTTCAAAAGAAAACAAGTGTTAACATTGAAAGCTAATCAATATCAATTAGTCAATGATGTGTTATTTAGAAATATTATGACTCTGTTTTACTCAGATGCTTAGAGAAAACTGAAATACCTAATGTGCTCCAGGAACTTCATGATGGACCAGCAGGTGGACACTTTGGTGGAGACAACACATCACATAAAATTTTACATGCAAGATATTATTGGCCAACATTATTCAAAGATGCACACAGTTATGTAAGAAATTGTAATATTTTTCAAACTGTAGTAGGAAGACAAAGAAAATCTTCAATTCCACTTCAACCAATCAATATGGAACAACCTTTCAAACAATGGAGACTTGACATAATAGGTGATATCATTCCTCATTCTTCTAAACAACACAAATATATATTTACTTCTATAGAATATTTTACAAAGTGGTTATAAGAAATACCTATTTAGACAGCCAACTCAGAAAACATTATTTAGTTTATTGATCAATTCATCATGACAAGGTTTGGTGTTCCTAATGTCCTGATATTCGACAATGCTTCTTATTTTTCTGGTAATGCCATGACTAAATTTGCTTTGAAAAGAGGCTTTAAATTAAAATATTCTACAAATTATTGTCCTCAAGGAAATGGTCTAGAATAATCAACAAATAAAAACCTCATGAGGATAATTAAACGAACTATTGATCAAAACCATAAAAACGGGCATAAAACCTTAACTTTTGCATTATGGGAAGATATGATAACTAGAAAAACTTCAATAGGAACTTCTCCTTTTCGATTGGTATATGGGAAAGACGAAATTTTAGCTCTGAATATAGCTATACCATCAACAACCCTAGTTCAATTCATTAATGAACAACCTTTCTCTTCATTACAATTAAGAATGTCTGAAATAATTAAAATGGAAGAAGAACATGAGAAAGCAAAAATGGTACACAGTCATCATCGACAGTTGATCAAAAATTCGTTTTATTCAAATACAGTAAAAAATAAACAGTTTGAGATTGGAGATTTGGTATTGAAATAGGATAAAGTGCATGAGGATAAAGGAAAACATACAAAATTTCAAAAACTCTAGCTCGGCCCTTTTCAAGTAATTGAAAAAATAGGTCCATCAACTTTCATTTTGCAAGATTTACAAGGGAAGAAGGAAACTCTTCATGTTAATGGACTTGTCCTTAAAAAATATTTTTCTTAAAATAACAATATTTCTTTTCTATAAATATGTAGAGAGGTTTAATTTAAAATAAATTAAGTTTTTGCAATATTATGCAAAGGGTGAAACACTTTATTATTCCTCTTGAACATGGAAGTGTTAATCCTTAAAGATATAAAATAAGGAAATAAATCTTAAATTGAATTATCTATTTTTTTGGAAGATTTTGATTTAAATAGCCAATTAGAAAGAAGAATACTTCTGACTTATGTGATTTGAAAAATTATTTTGACATGAATCATGTTCGAAAATTTACTTTTACAAATTGGGAAAATTTATTGAAGTATTAGCATATTTTACTCAAATGGTCATCATGAGTCAGCTTGTTCAAATTTATTATAACCAGTGAATGACATCATCACTTTTGGCTTCCAAACCAGGATAACGATTTTAAAGCGGCAAAAGAAGAAGAAAACTACTAATAAAATAAGTAATTATATTACCTTTGGAGATGTCTATTATATTATGAATGGGATACTGGTTCATTTTTTGGTTAAATAGTAACCCTGTCAAGGCTATGAACGCCTGTTGACAGTAGTGGCTCTACTCGTGACTAATAAGTTTATCAAACAGGCTAAGCTTTGATTAAATTTCTACTTATCTTTTCGACATATTAAGATTTGATTCATTTAAAGAGAAATATCATTCACAAAAGAAAGAGAAAATTTTTCAAGTAAGACCAAGGTATTTAGATTAGGATTTACCTATATCAAATATAGATTTCAATTATTTATTGATTTCTGATAATATTGTCTTTAAGTATTAAGATTTATCATATATTCTTGATGTATCCAGTGTGTCGCCAATTTTTGTAGTATTACAACAACTCCCCATTATCCAAGCAAAATAGATTAGAAAGGATAATGGGGACCCTTTAAAAAAAATTTAGGTTAATATTTATTTTTAGAAATAAAACTTAAAGATAGGATTTTATTATATTAAGCTTTCAAAAATAAGAAAAAAACCTAAAAAGAACCCTCAAACCTAAAAATCATAAAAGCGAGGGGAAAACATCAACGAAATTACGAATAGGGAACCACCGAAATAGCGCAATGCTGAAATCCAAGCAGCAAATTTACACATTGTGAAACATTGAAATGTGTGTTACACCAATTTTTGGTCATCTAACCTGTTACTATTAGATGGACCAAAGTACACTATGTAAGACCAATTTTACCCTAAGTAAAATTGCTTTCACTATGAAAAATAACTTAGTAATCCTCAATTTATTAAGTTGTTTATGGTCTAAGCAGGAAACCCCATGAGGAAATATTGAATAAATCCACATTTGTTTGATTTTTCTCTAGGAATAATTAGTTAAACAACAGTTTAACTAATATTCCTGTTCATATTTAATCCAAAATAGGAAAATTAATTAGATAAATCATTATTTATCTTATTATTTTCTAGAAATAATTATTTAAACTTTATTTAAATAATATTCCTTGTTAAATTTGACTAAATCATTTATAAATAATTGAATAGATCATTATTTATTTAATTATTTCTCAACCACATCCTTAAAATAATAAATAAATCATTTATTTATTTATTATTTACAAATAAAGGGATTTGACCAAATTCAAATTCCTTTTCCTTCCAACAAATATAATAAAATATTCCATAAAAGTTGGATCTAGATTGGTTAATAATATTTTAATTATGCACCAATCTCTAGAATAACTCAATATTTTGTTATAAATAGAAGGTTTTTTCCATTCAGTCACTACCTTTTGTTGTCTAAAGATCACTCTGGATCTATACTTTTGGTCTGACTTTGATCCTCCACTATTGTCATATTTTTCTATCTTTTTGCTTGTGAGCTCCCTTTGAGTTCCATTTTTTTTTCTGGGTTTTCTACACCATCAAGAGAGAGAGAGATCTTAGATCTGAAGTGCTGAGGACATACAAGAACCCATCCCATTGAGGGAGACTGGTAACATCTTTCTATGTTCCCTTCCCAAGTGTCATAAATACAAAAAATCTTTAAAAATATTCTTGTCTTGTCTATTGGATGCATGGAGCAACTCTTTCTTTTATTTACTGCTTAATGACTTTTACTGCATATATCTAGATTTTGTAGCATTTATCTTGGTCAACTAACTGCAGATCTAAATAAATTGGAAGCCATCTTTGATGTTAGGGCTATTTGTTATGCACAGCTAAAGTGAGTTTTTTTTGTACGCTTGCGATTAGAATTTATCCTAACAACTAGCGACTCCACAAGGGTTTACGATTACGACCTCTGTCATTTTTCAGATCCCTGCATGACCAGCTACTTCAAACCCTAGGATTTTTCTTCAGCTTCTTGTTTTGATTTTCTTGATGTTGTTTTTAACCTATAAAACCCTAAAACATTAAAAATCCTAACTTCCGTGTGTTTTCAAACCTATTGCGTTGGTGACAGGAATTATCCGCAGTTGAGATGAAAATTTTTTCTGAAACCCCATCCCGAGAATGCCAGAAGTGAAGGTAACACTTTTTGGGCCAAAACCTGTGACCTGGACCTTTAGGGCATAGAAAACAGCCCCAAACCTATGACCTCTACAGAAATCAGGTCAGAAACTGTGACCTGAAATTTTTGCGGGAATTTTCTTGAGATTTTTCTAGGTTTGCCTGGGCCTCTGTTCATGGTTGTCTGACCTCTATCTCTGCCCGTTTTGGACCTAGACTTGCTCTGTTTTACTTATTGAAGTGGGAACCTAGCCCCTTAGGGCTTCAGTACCCTTCCACCTTTCTAGGAGGAGTTTAGCTGAAGCAAGTCGTCTGAAACTTCAGTGTGTTCAGTCATTTTTTCAGATTTGATCCCTTACCTTCAGATCCATTTCAGATTGGTTATTCATGCATTCAAAAAAAATCTTTTTAGTTTTTTTTGGTCCTCCTCTAGGGTCCCCTCCATTTCCCTTTAGGTTGCAACCTTTCACCACCTCATTTGCAACATTTTTCCTCTGGTTTTTTGTTGTTTTTCTGCACCTATTTCCAGCAGATCTGACCTTTAGATCATTGTCCCTCCAAAATTTATATCCATTGGCTATTATGGTGTGTTTTGAATAGATTTTTTCCCACCCATAGACTAGTTGTTGAGAGGCCTGCCTCCTTGGGTTTAGATTAATGCATAATTAGTTATTTCTTTTTTTGTTATATTCAGCTTACTTTACTGTTATTTGCAGATTTATTTACAGTTATACAACACACTTTTTCTTCTTCTCTACAAACATTTGGGTTTAAAAATTAAAATTTACACACTTAACACACACACCCTAAGTGAGGAAGCGCCTGGTTAACACTGCCAGGCAAAGACTATAACATTGTAAACATTTGATCCTACACTTCTCTGCCCTTCTTTCCACATTGTAATCATTTGATCCCGCACCTCCTTGCCCTTGTTGGTCTCTTTTCCCTTTGTGATCCGTGTTTTTTCTTTCATCATTGTGCCCCCAAGGAATTTGTCATGGAGACTTCTTGGCCTTCATCCTCAGTTTCTGTTAGGAAGACTTACTCCTCCGCATAGGATTTGAGTTAGTCCTCCACCGAGTCCCCATTCCGGCTCCACTTCTGGTTCATTGGGTTCCCCTTCTAGTTCCATCCCCGGTTCTCCCCTTGTCACCTTCAACATGTTTGGTTCAGGACCTAACGCTGGTGGTAGCCCCGGCCCTAATGCTGGGAATACTACTAGTGGGACCGCAACAGGAACTATTCTGGTTGCTCCCTTGCTACCTTATATGGCAGGCCTCAATCTTCCTGATTTTAACCAGTTGATAAATGACCCCATATGCCATGACGCTAGTTGGCCTGCTATGCCAACCAAGCTCCCTTCCTAATCCCCAACTTTGAAGGTCTTGTTGGAGAAGATCCTACAAACCATGTTCGGTCTTTCCACATGTGGTGTTCGACTAACTCCATCACCAATGACTCTGTCCATCTTCGGTTGTTCCAATACACGCTTACTGGAGAAGCTTCTAAGTGGTATTTTGACCAGGCCTCCTCCTCTCATACTACTTTTGCGAGTCTTGCCTGGGATTTTCTATCTCACTTCCAGCTTCCCTTTAGTTATGACACTGGTACTGAACTTTTAACCTCTTTCTGTCAATCGTCTGTGACCCGCCTATCCGATCCTGTCTGGGAATGGAGGAGAAGAAAGATCCTGTGTCGAGCCCCTACCTTTGAAGATCGTGTCTACATGGACTAGTTCCTTAGATCCCTTTTGCCTACTATAGGCAAAGATGTCGCATCGCATTTCCCTCAGACTGAAGAAGCTTCTCTCCAGATTGCGTTAAAATATGACTTGATCTATGCACAGTATGCTTATGTTTATACCATCTTACCTGATCTCCCAAGACCTGGTGGTGCCAATGCACCAGGGGCATACCATGTCTCCAATGGTATCGTTGGAGCCCTTTCTCATTGTTGGCTCAAGGGGTCCTGACCCAGGTTCAGAGGTGAAGGTTTGCCAACAAACCCCTATACTGCTAGCCCTTTCGGTAGTGACACACTTGCGCAGGTAAAAGTCTCACCCGTAGCAGTATGGCAGGGTGTTGGAACCAGGTTTCTGCACCCTGAGAGAGAGGAGGTAATAACGCAAGCCCACAATTATCATATCTACACCGAAGGGTGATTCGCAGGGTTCCAGAATGTAACCAAACTATAGTTCTTATCAGATTTTCTCTAGCAGGTTCGCATCCACGTGTGTATCATCAATTACAACCATAAAACAACATAATCGCAGCAAATATTGTCAACACAAGTAGTTCACGTTCATTAACAGAGATGCAACCAGCAAGTGCAACAAAAATTACATCATAGTAATATACTAAGTGTAGATACTTTCATACAGAGATAAAACGAACGAGTTCGCAGCTTAATCAGAAAATCTTAGTTCGCATCAATCATAACAGAACAAATTCAGACAACATCATATGTTTCAGCAATACTTCACATATATTACTTATCAAAATCCTCTTACATTCCCCGAATACCACATGCGCACACAGCCAGCAAGGTCTGCACATAGTAGGAGAGAGGATCTTTGCGCACATAGCCAGCAGGATTCCTAACCCAAACAACCCAACCCAATATCTAGCAATTCGTACTTCGCATCAATCTCTATTGATTCTTTGCTTCTCGACTCAAAAAAGGTTCAACTATTTATACTAATTTAGCCTACACATCCAATGGTCTACAAACCGTGGTTTGTGGACTCTTGGTCTACCCTTGACCCACTTACAATGCATTAGGGGTTTTGACCCACCCCAAAACCCCTACGCTAGACTAAATATAATAAAAATATATACAAAATGGACCAGATTCGCAACTTTGTAGGAGACCCTGTTTCAACAATCCCCCAACACAATCTTGTGACTCGTCCCGAGTCACTGTGATGGCGTGTTCTCCACTTGCACCTGTGCAGTTATTCCAGCCATATAGTCATTTGATCTGATACAGTTTGAGCCGACTACCATTGACGTAGCCTAGTAGCATATCACCGCACATGGTAGCTAGCCTCACAGCTCAGCCATTCGTGACTTCCTTAATGGTGTAGGGACCAAGCCAGTGTTGTCAGAACTTCCCTGGGTGCTTTGTAAACTGGATATCATATAACAGAACCAATTCGCCCTCCGTGAATGTATTTTGGAAAATATTTCGATCATGGCAGGCTTTATCACGATCCTTCTAAACCTCCTGATGAAAATGAGTGAGAAATCGATCTTCGTCCAAAGCCATAAGATGTGCTAATTGTTCTTCCATGATTTCAGGTTTTTCCATGTTCGTAAATGCTGTGATGCGCAGACTAGGAACAATATACTCCATTGGCATAACGGCCTCCTTACCATAAACCATCTTGAATGGGGTTTTCCCCATTAGCTTCATGCAGGTTATGCGATAGGCCGAAAGAACCGATGGGACACGCACATCCCAATCACTGCAATCAACGTTGAATACCTTTGTCAGTGCTTGCTCCAAGATTTTGTTAAAAGCTTCGACCGTGCCGTTTGCCTATGGGTGATACGGTGTGCTCTTCACATGATGGATCCAAAACTCCTCGGTCAAAGCTTGGATTGTTTCATTAACAGAATGTGTACCTTTGTCACGCATGAGGATCTTCGGGCATCCAAAGCTGGCTAGAATTTGTTCAAAGATGAAATGCGTAGTAGTCTCCGTAGTACAATCCTTCACTGCTTGTGCTTCGACCCACCTAGTTACATAATTAGTGGCAGTAATAATGTATCGTGCACCCATCTTCTTCCCTGGTGGGTTGATAGGTCCTATGAAATCAATGGCCCATTTATCAAATGCTTATAGAGCCATTTGTGGTTGAAGGGGAATTTCATCTTTGCGGGACAACCTCCCTGTGCGTTGGCACGTATCACAGGCTTTACAATAATCGTGAGCATCACTATGCAGGGTTGGCCACCATAACCCAGCTCTCAAGACTTTTTTTGTCGTTTCTTTCCCTGCGTATTGACCTCCTACTACTCCGTCATTAGCCTCTGCCAAGATAGCATGCCTTTCATGCTCCAAAACATATCTCTGCAATACTTCATCAACTCCCATCTTATATAAATGACCTGCGATGATGGTAAAATCTGCGGCATGGCTAACTAATTATTTCTTCTGTTGTACCGAGTACTCTGGAGGTGCCCTCCTAGTAGTCAAGAACTGAATGATATCAGCAAAGTGTGCATATACTACCTTAATAGCAAATAGCTACGCATCAGGCAATCCATCCTCCTGGTTGGTTGGCTCCTCACCACTCTCAATTTGGGACAAGTAATCCGGCCCAACATTCCACTTTCCTGGCTTGACGATGATTTCAAAGTCATAATCCTAAAATAGCAGTAGCCATTGGTAGATTTTCCCTCCCAACACAGGCTTATTTACCAGGTACTTCAAGGTTGAATGGTCAGTGAACATTTTGAAGTGTCCTCCTAACAAGTAATGTCTATATTTCTGTAAAGCATACACCATGCCCAATCCCTCCCACTCTGTAGTGGAGTAGTTGCATTCTACACCAGAGATTTGCCTACTCGCGAAGGCAACCGGGTGGTTGATATCTCCTTCTCCTGGCTGCGTAAGGAAAACCCTGAGAGTAATGCCCGATGCATCGACGTGAACATGAAATACCTTCTCCCAATCAGGAAAGATGAGAATAGGTGCCGAGACCATCTTTTCTTTAAGTAACTCAAAGCTCTTTTGACACTCATCATTCCAAAAGAATGAAACATCCTTCTTGAGCAATTTTTCCATAAGGGCCATAATCAGCGCATAGCCCTGAATTAATTTCCTGTAGTAGCCCATGTGCCCAGGGATCGAGCACAGTTGTTTCTCTATTGTTGGTATTGGCAAGTTTATGATAACTACGATTTTTGCATGATCCACCATTAGTCCTTGCCGGCAAAATATGTGTCCGAGAAAGATTCTGAAGGGTACACAGAAGATAAATTTCTTGATATTTAGGGAAATCTGGTGTTTTCGACAGGCGTCCAACATCATGCGTAGGTTTGATACATGCACCTTTACCAGGCTGAAGACAGTCCAATCATCGAAATATACTTCTAGGAATTTGTGGATGAATTCCTTGAATAATGTGACAACGACCCGCGAGAAGATAGCAGGGGCATTCTTGAGCCCAAATGGCATGACAGTATACTGAAAAGATCCCCACTCAGTGGCGAACATGGTTTTGCTGCGGTCCTTAGGTGCGCTTCTAATCTGAAGGTATCCTAAGAACCCGTCTGTGAAGGAGTATGATACTTTCCCTCCCACATTGTCAAAAATTTTGTCTGAGAATGGTGTAGGGAATGTATCATGAACGCAAGCATAGTTTAGCTTGCACAGGTCCACAGAGATCTCAATCTCCCTCTTAGTCTTTTTCTCCTGAACCATCATCAGGCTGATCTAGTCTGATTGCTCAATAGGTTTGATGAGAGCAGCAGCGGTCATTTTATCGAGTTCTTCCTTGACCTTCTGCTTATACTTGGGATTCAACCTATAGGGCCACTACTTCACGAGGCACGCATCTGGTTTGAGAGTGATATGCATGACCCCTAAGTCCCCCGTGATCCCCTTCAGCTCCAAAAACTTTCTTGGGAACAAGTCCTAGTATTCTGTGAGTAATTCAACCACTTTTCCTACTATATCCTCATCCTAATAGTCCCAAATCTTAGCCAACTTAGGGTGCTCTTCCATCCCAATATTGACTTCATGTAGCTTGAGAGGCTTAGTGACATCCACCTCTTGCAGTGGAGGCCCCGCAATGGCATGCTCCCTTTCTAATTCTGGGATAGAGACAAACCGTGGGTCATCTTCCCCTTCGTCCCTTTCAAAGCTGTGGTAGTTGACAATATCCTACATCTGTGTTTCCCACATTGGTGCCCTGACTACTACAGAGGATCTGGACTTGCCAAACACAAATGTATCTATATCTTGTAGAGCTTCGTCAAGTGCCTCTGAACCCCCTATTAGTCTAAATTTTCCTATGAATTCATCCTTCAGAGTTACCCAATGGTGGGTGTGTTGATGGAGCTCCGCATCTAGGTACCATGCAGTAGGGATTGCACCCAATGTATGAATGAGAAAGTGGACCCATTCTTCTATAGTTCGGTCGCCCCACGTTTTTATCCATGCAACCAATTGCTCACGTGAATCCCCTAGGCCAAGGAATGTCTTGACCCGTATCTCTGTCGGAGGTTCAAATCGCAAGAGTATCATGTCCCGACAGCCCTCCCAGTCCTAGAATTCCCCCTTATGCGTATCCCACCGTCATGCTAGTGTTGCATGCATAGCTATATTAAGGGCCCATAACCTTCGTTCTCTGGCAACCTCGGCTTCGAATATTTGCAAAAATTCCTTGACATTACCAAAACCATCGAAATAGGGTAGGTCTCTTACCTCTGAGGAAATGCAGCGGAAGTCCTTTGAGACCCGAAGACATTGCAGCACAGAGACATCATGTAACTGATTTTTTCAGTTCTCCATCTCCCCATTAGAGTCAAAGAAGCATTCACTGTCCTTTTCCTAGTAGAGTACACCATTCGTCGTGGGGTTGATCCAATCTTCATCCCGCGCAGTCAACTTATAAATGTGATCTACATCTTCTTCGTCGCGCATCGGCTTGGTATATCGTTCACTCTTGTACCGTTATTTTCAAACACCATGCTTCTTTTCTTCAAATTAATGATGCCTCCCATATCTATGGCCCAGTCTAACCCTAGGAGCGCAAGGTAGGGGTCTGTATCTTCTACAATTTGAATTACTTCAACATCAGCCCGGACCTTGAATCCTGTGATATTTACCACGATCTTCGACAGTCTCCCCAAGGGTATGATCTTATGTTGATTGGCCATACACAGCTGGATAGTGGACCACTCCAACTTAGGTTCTCCCATTTGTTGCCACGTTTTTTTTCATACTACATTTGCATCTGATCCTAGGTCTAAAATAACCTGATCCATTTCGTAGTCATCGATCTGTGTTGTCAACCGCATCTCCCTATCGGTGCGTTTCTTGTATAGTTTGTGCACATCCTTGATTTTTGGGGTTAGGTTAGGCTACGCTACATAGCTATCTATTAATTCTTGAAGATTCTCCGCAACCTGTGGGTTGTGCAGAAGCTTCATACATGCCTACAAAAAGGGTTTGACCTCCTTATCTGCCTTGAGGTTCGTAGGTGCCTGAGAAATAGGTGCCTCTGCCTCAGCAAAGTCTTTGTGAGCTGTGACAAAAGTTTATTTTTCTTTTTTTAGATCCAAACCTTCATGTTTGACAGCTTCTTGTCGAATCAGAGGTTCAATTGCAGCCTTCTCCCCAGGTCTCCCGATGGCCATCCCACTGCGTGTTACGACATTAACGCTTGGATCTTTGTCTCGCAATTCAACCTTAACCCTCTACACATTCTGCGTAGGTGTCGACTGCATCTCCTGCAATTTTGCTATCAAGATTGGAAAGTATTCAATTGCATGGTCTAGCTGTCTGCAATACCGGTAGGACTGCCTCGTAGGGTTCAGACATTCCCTTGCAAAGTGTCCTACTTCTCCACAGTTATAACAGATTAGTTTCCCTCATCCACGACCTATGCTGCCACCTCTTCCTCCTCCCCTGACCCTGGCTGGGGAGCCAGCTATGCCTGATCTTGGTGAGGATGGATCCGAATGTACCCTATATAGATTCCCTCTATAAATCATTAAATCATATGTTTGAAAATTATGCTCATCATGTCCTACAGACCTGCAGAATCTACACCATTGTTGCTTTACCTCTGGGACATACGAGGCAAGGCGAGGATAGTGGTTTGTGTCGTGCAACCCTGCAATGCGACAATCATCACACCATAGTGTCATCCCACTTGACCTTATAGTTTCCCTAGGGCACAACGGGCTAGGTCCCCCGGCCTGCATATAGTCTGCTAACAGAGGACAATTATCTTTGGTGTGACCAGTCGTCCTACATCGTATGCACCATCTCTCAGGGCTAGCCTCTGTTTCTCACTCCTTTCGCAGATTCTGGATCTCCATGTGCATCGCCTCTAATTTTCATTGGATTTTTTGGATGCCCAACTAGGTATCATCTTTGGGTGCAGCTTCTAACTTCATAGCGACCCCCAAGGCTTTTTCCTGCGATTCAAAAGTTTAGTGACACATAGTTACGCGCAGGTGAGGCAGAAACATAGCGATGAACCATTCCGTGTGTTTTCTGTCATCATACTGAAATCCTCCTTCTCTGATCACCTTCTTCAATCGCTGATCGGCCTCCCACACAGACTCAGAAGGTCTTTGATTCAAATCCTTTAGGTCCACCACTATTTGTGAGTAGGAACTAGGTTTCTTGAACTGTTGCTTTAAGGCGTTCTTAATCTCTTCAATGGTTGCATTGCATGCGGGCCGATGTATCCCATGTACCAGTCCAAAGTTCTTCCTTCAAAGGCAAGGGATATTTGTGCCCTTTTCACCACATCACTAGCTATGTTCTGCGCAGTCCATATGGATCCTACGACAAACCAGAACTGATCCATGTCTTCATCTCCCACACCCTTAAAGGTAGGTAACTTCATGTGCACAGCCATGTCGTCTTCTGGCAGTGGCGGAGGCGTAGGCGATTTCCTTCCCCTATGCTGGTTTGAAAGTGGTGTGGCTGGAGGACTCTGTGCAGCCGCTTCTCTTACCAGACTGTAGGTATATCTATCTCCTTCTTGGTTGGTCCGATAGTATTTTCCACTTTGTGTTGTACTCCTGTCTAGATCACAGGTCATTCACTTAGTGTGGCTACACAGACTACTTTCTTCACATAGTAATATCTTGATCAGTAAGGTTTTCAGAAAGCCACTCCTTATCGTAATTGTTACAAATAATATCCATAGATATTTGTGAAAATATACTTGTTCTTCCACTCTTCGATTTCTTTCTACACAGGCTTCCAATACGGTCTTGGAGTTAGCAAATCTTTCCCTCCAAATGCTCCCGGTCCCAGCAATGGAACCATTTGTTGGCTCGAGGGGCCCTGACCCAGGTCCGGAGGTGAAGGTTTGCCAACAAACCCCGATACTACTGGCCCTTTTGACAGTGACTCACTTGCGCAGGTCAAAGTCTCACCCAAAGCAGTATGGGAGGGTTTTGGAACCAGGTTTCCGCACCCTCAGAGAGAGGAGGTAATAACGCAGACCCACAATTATCATATCTACACTGAAGGGTGATTCGTAGTGTTCTAGAACGTAACTAGACTATAGTTCTTATCATATCTGCTCTAGCAGGTTCGCATCCATGTGCATATCATCAATTACAACCATAAAACAGCATAATCACAGTCAATATTGTCAACACGGGTAGTTGGCGTTCATTAACAGAGATGCAATCAGTAAGTGCAAAAACAGTCACATCACAGTAATGTACTAAGTGTTGGGTGCAGGAATTACACTTAAGAAACTTCTCAACACTTAATTTTTCAACTCGAGGGATCCGTAAACTTAGACATGAAGCACAGGAAATGCCAAAGATGGTGTGAATCTTCCTAATATAAATCCCTATTTTCTTTAAAGGAAAGATTGCAGAATCAAATTAAACAGGGCAAAAGGAAACTTGAACCATCAAAATAATCTAAGACTGGAACAAGGAAGAATGCATTTGCAAGAGGGAATTAAATATAAAAGGAAATCACTCTATCTAATTATTGTTTAACTACTAAGTGTGTGTTTTTTCCTTAGCAGAGAAACTTAGCAGTCTCATCAGATGGGCCCTTAAACCTGCTCCTTTATAGATTTCCTTCTTGCACTAATCTGTCATGCACTATCGCAGTCTACTTGCACTAGTGCAGGAACAGAGATTTACGTAGAAGGTATAAATGGTGTCTTTACTAAAGGATTTTTACTTCATGCAAGGGCTTGAACTTTTCCAGGTTCAAAGCACTCAGATCCAGTGGCAAGAAACTAGTTCTTGCACCAGATCAGAGCTTCCTGCACTTAGCATTTAATTCTTAAAATGAATGCTTAGTTATTGCAAGTTCTATTATACTGTTAAATGAAATTGCACACATAAAAAGTGAATGTTTTTTATCTTAACAGAATGCAAGAATAAAGAAACAATAAATATACATTTATCCTATCATAAGCATTTAATGAAAGAAAGAAGATTGCGGGAAGTAGACTAAGAAGGCTTGCTGCATCACACCAACGTGCACTGGTGCAGGTTCATTTCTCCTGCTTGGACGAGGTGGGGAAAACTAATCAAACAAAATTGCAGAAAAAGAGATATCACAACAATGTGCACTGGTGCAGGGTTATTTCTCCTGCTTGGACTAGGTAGAGGAAAACCAATCTGAAATCAAGTATAGGAAAGGAAATTGCAGGAAAAGGAAATTTATCTACTTCACACAATGTATTCGCTTTCACTCAGACAGGAATGCATGTGCTTAAAATTAAATCACACTTGACAATGTAAAAACAAATTACACAAAAACGGGAAATGGGGTAAACCTGTTGGTTTGGTTGGGCCCTAGCCAACCAGTGCGTTTCCCTTTTAAATAAGAACGCTGCTTGGTACATTAATCAATTCATCAACTCAAATACAGAAACAAAATTTATGAAACATGAGGCGGATCTCCCTTTTATTGATTCACTAAGGCAAGTACATACATTAATACATCGTCCAGCCCAGATTCGGACGATAACAAAATACAACAACCTGTTACCGCCTCTCTGGATGTGTCTCTGTTCTCTTCTCCTATAAAAACTTCCCCTTAGTCCTATTTACATTCTACATTATATATATCCTTGGCCAAAGGCCAAAATAGATCATTCAATCGATTACATAACCAAACGCAGAATTTAGCTTTTCGGCCTTCAAAATTAGACGGTTAGCAAAACTAGCCGTAGCCAATCTCCAGCTTTCATCCTTCACAGATTGTCTTGGCTGCCTTTGGATCGATCTTGCTGTCATGGCTGAAGCTGCTCAAAACGAGGTGGTGATCAAGGAGGTTCGGATCTGCTGCAAGGATTTGTTGTGCTGGCAATGGTGCCAGATCCTATCTTGCACTAGGATCAGCGGTCACGATAAGTACACTAACTACCAAATAAACATTGGAGATATCGATAAGTTACAAAGAGTGATTAAAAGTAAGAAATCATGTAATAAATGATTAATTAATGCTAAGTTGAATTAAAATTATGAAAAATAAAGTTTATACGAAATATGTCACCATGCTTGGACTAGTGCAAGATGAGGGTGCATAAAAGAGGTAAAACAGAGGTAAATGCTTATGATTTAGGAAGGGTAAAATGGAAAAAAGAGAGAAAATTAGGGGGTTAACATCCTCCCATCCCTAAGCTGTTCTATGTTCTTACAAAACTCTTTACATTTGCAAAAAAACCTTCAAAACTTTGAGCATTCTAGCTCAATACTGCTCTAACATACTGACATCAGCCTGCAATGTTTCAGACCTTTTCTTTCTGATGTTCTTTAGTTTCTTTGTCACCTTTATAAGTCACTTGAAACATTGCATAGCTCGGTACTACCAAACTCTAACTTCTCCTTTCTTTTTCTGGATTTCCGCAGTCAATTCTTCTTTACTTTGTTCTTTATCCTCCTGCGCTTTAGCTATGAGTTGTTCTAAATTCTGCACTTGAAGCTCTATTTCCACTATCCGAGCAGCAGGAGTTACCAAATCTTCTTCTTCTTCTGTCTCAACAGGGGTTGTGTCTTCCTCAGGGACCTTAGTGTCCCTCATGGTTACGTCAAGAAATTCCTCTTCTTCTGTCTCGACAGGGGCAGTATCTTCTTTAGCGACCTCAATATCCCTCGGGGTTTCAGCAAACACTTCTTCCTCTTATTCTTCTTCTTCTTCTTCTTCTTGCACTGGTGCAGAATGGGATTCAACGTCCTGTGGGGACTATGGTTCTTTTCCTGTACTATATTATTCATTCTTTTTCCAGGCCCTTTTAATAAAATTGGCCAACAGAGTGTCATCTTCGACCTCTACAAATTTTACTGCTTTTGCAAGGACTGAAAGGTTGTTTTCTTCGGGGGTTTGTGCCTGTACTGGTGTCGTAGAAGGAGTCTCTTCAACAGGTGCACTAGTTGTCTTCTTATTTGGAGATGGGGTCCTTTCTTCTGTTGATTTTTCAGGTCATTTCCTTTTTGCACTAGTGCAAGAAGGACTCCCCTTTACATTCTACTCGGACCCTTTCTTATGCTGGCAGGGTCCTCTGTCTCCTTTCCAGCAGTTGTCTTTTTATGTAGTTGTTTTAACAGTGCCTCCCAGGTCATGCCTTTAACTTCTAATTGTTTCTGGACCAAAATATTTATCAATCCGTGGTGATATAACTTCTTGTCGGCCTGGTCTGCCCGTCCGTCTCGCACACCCTTGGCCATTTTTTCCAAGCTCTTAAGAAAAAAATAGGGGAAATCAATCATCCACCGGACGTGCCGACCGACTTCAAAATGTTGCAACATCCTAAAATGGTACACAAAAGTGAGGGAGTACCTTCCCTCACAGGTTACGAATTTCTGTAGGATGAAAAGGAGGTCCTGCCACTATCCCAGCAGGGCACTGCACGGAATTCCTTTCTTCCAATCTACCTTCATATTCTTGTCGACGACAAAACGCTGCATCGCTTCCTTTCTAGTTTCTGATTTTTAAACCAATACTCACTAGTATTTTCCAAGCCTGGCGCTGCTGCTATAAACTCCTCTGTAACCTCAAATTTTAGAGGCCCAATTTTTACTCGGTCATTTTTGAAACTTCTGGCAAACTGTAGGGCCACTTCACTGTTGTGCTCGTCAAAATTTTGCAAGAATTGAAGAAAGCCTAAGTCTTGCAATAGTGCAAGAATATTGCGATACTCAACAGTCTGTTCTACTCTACTAAGAGACAAAATTTCGCTTTGAACAGGCGGCATCGCTGCTTAACAGTTATGAACAGTCAATAATTTACATGCAACACCAAGAAAATTGGTTCTTATAGATAGGGATCCAACCGTCCACCGTCCCTTCCATCTTATCACCCATTCATTCCACTGAAATAGCCGTGGATGCGCGACATCTCTGAGATCATGTCAGACTGGTGCTTGCGGCGGTGTTTTAACGGCTAGATGAGGTAATCATTACGAGTGAAGGACATCTAGGATTATGGCGAAAAGGGGAAATTATATCCAAGCAACGGTTAAACACTTCCGCACTCCTTCATAATTCAAAAAAAAGAACTTTAGCATTCATTAAAAAATGATCATGATTCTTAACTGAAAAACACCTTGTACTTTAAATAATTTTCTCCTAGTTAATATGATAGCACAAGAACTCGTCGACTAAGTGAAAGAAATTATTATAAACTTTCATGATGACCACTTTCCTATGACGTATGCTTTGAAAAGAAAAAATTGTACTATGTTTTTGACAGGGTGCATGCTTGCATTGGTCTGCTTGCACCGCTTAAACTATGCTATTCTGTTGGTACCATTCTGCTTGCATTATTATATAGGATGACATGCTTGCACTAGTGCAAGCATAATATCTGAAAAGGAATAGGGAATTTAAGTAAAATATAGGGTGGACTTCCAACATGGATTCCTCAACTTATACTGAAAATTTGCTTCGCACTTTCTTGATGCTTCAGAGCATATCCTTTTGCTCTTTGTGCTCGAGATCCTGCAATGAATTCATGAGGAAACAACGAAGTGGGAAAAGGGAAATTTTAGAATGGGAAGGAATTCTCTTATAGGGATTCCAGGAATAGTACCACAAGAGGGGATAAACAGAAGTGGGATAGGGAAAAAAATTCATGGGTAAAGTGGGATTTTTACGAAACGGATAAGGTATATTCAGAAGAATATGGGAAGGTTAATCATTCTAGGATTGAAGAAGAAAATTGAGGGAATATTACGAAAGTGGAATATGAATAAAGGCAGAAAATTTTCTGGAAGGTCTGCCTGCACTGGCGCAAGAAAAATAACTGCAGCGAGAATTAAGTGTTACTTGAATAAAAAATATACATGCTAATTACCCCAATTGTATAAAGGTTGTTTTGTTGAACCTGCTTTTACTTGGTGGTCGCTAGCATATCTAAAGATCAAGCAATATTCTCTTTTTATTAGAAATTTTTGATCTTCCTGCCAGCAAGTTGGTTTTCAGGTTGATCCTTCTGCAATCATGTCAGCGAACTGATTTTCATAATTACAGGAAAATATTTTTTTTTTACTTTTTATTAAACAAAAAATTTGTTTTTTTTTTTTTTTTTTTAATTTTTTTATTATTATTTTTTTAAGAAGAATAAGAATTCATGTTTTCAAAAGGTTGGTATTACCATTCACCACTACTGTCTCGAATTGCTGTTGGAATTGTTGTGTAAAATATTTCCTGGCAAGTGGCTGAAAATACTTCTTTAATCTATGTCCATTTACCAAAAATATTGAAATTTGTCCATCAATAGTTTTAACTTCTACTGCTCCATTCTCGAATACTCAGATCACTTCATAAGGTCTGATCCAATGTGTATGGAACTTCCCTTTAAAAATTTTAAATCTAGAATCATAAAGGAGCACCCAATCACCTGGTTGGAATTTCTTTTTCTGAATAGACTTGTCATGCCACCTTTTGCATTGCTGCTGAATTAGTATGTTCTGTTGAACAACATCCCTACGAAATTCATCTAACTCATTTAATTGGAGAAGACGTTGTTGTTGTGCCTTAGAGAGATCTAGTCCTAACTGAACTTCAGTTTTGAAAGTTTTGATCTGGAATTCAATTGGTAATAGAACCTGCTTTCCATATACCAGCTCATACGGTGTATGTCCCGTACTATTTCTCCAAGTGATTCTGTATGCCCACAAAGATTTTGGTAATATTTCAGCCCAGTCTTTCCGATGCATATTTACTATCTTTGTAAGAATGGACTCGATCACTTTGTTTTTGGATTCCACCTGGCCATTTTCTTGCGGGTGATACGGCGTGGATTTCTTGTGTCGGATCTTGTATTGCTCCATCACACCCTGTACTAGATTAGAAATAAACTGCGGACCATTATCAGAAACAATTTCTCTAGGCACACCAAATCTAGTAAAGTTTTCAGTAAAATTAAAATCAACAACAACTTTTTCTGTAGTTAAGGAAATAGCTTTAGCTTCTACCCATTTTGTAACAAAATCTGTACAAACCAAAATATGTTTTTTACTTAATGATGTTGGATCTATTGGCCCTATAAAATCAATAGCCCATTTTTCAAACGACTCAATCATAACTTGGTGGCATAAAGGAATTTCATTGGTTTGATTAGGCTGGCCCACTCATTGACAACTATCAGATCGCCTGACACATTGTTTGGCATCCTTAAACAAGGAAGGCCAAAAGTAACCAACACGCAATACTTTATATGCAGTCCACTTATCAGCGAAGTGGCCTCCACAAGGTTCATCATGAGTAGATTTCAATATGTCAAACACTTCCTCCTCTCTCACACATCTACGGATAATCAGGTCTGGACCAGTGTAAAATATATCTCCTTGAATCCAGGAGTATGCAGCAATTTTCTGAATAATATTCCGCTCTTCATGAGCAGACAAGTGGGGTGGTGTTTTCCCAGTAACCAAGTAATTAGCAATGTCAGCAAACCACAGAGAATCTGTTGACATAGCAAAAAGATGTTCATCCAGAAAATCATCATTAACAGGAGTTACTTCACCAGGATTATCTAATCTAGAAAGAAAATTTGCTACAACATTAGATTTTCCTGGTCTATCAACAATAGTAACATTAAATTCCTGCAACAATAGCAACCACCTAGTCACTCTACCGCTAGTCAATGGTTTTTTCATCAAATATTTAATCGTGGAATGATCAACATGTACAAATACTTCATATTCTGTAATATAGTGCCTGAACTTAATAATTGAAAAAATTACAGCTAAAAACTCTTTCTCTGTAACTGTATAATTTAATTCAGTGGAAGACAAATTCTTACTAATATAATAAATAGCATAGGATTGATTATTTTCCTCTTGTCCTAAAGCTGCGCCAATAGCCAAATCTAAAGCATCAGAGGAAATGTGAAAAGGCAGGGACCAGTTAGGACCTCTCAAAACTGGTGCATGTACCAACTTTTCCTTCAATGTTTCAAAAGACTATTGGCAAGTTGTGGACCAAGAAAATTCACTATCCTTAGCTAGAAGTCGGAAAAGAGGGGCAGCTATCTTAGAAAAATTTTCAATGAACCTTCTATAGTAACCAGCATGTCCTAAAAAACCTCTTACTTCCCTTTGAGTTTTGGGTGCAGGAAGATGCAGAATGATTTCAATCTTTGCCGAATCAACCTGGATACCTTTACCATAAATCAAATGGCCAAGTACTACTCCTGCTTTGCACATTCATCTACATTTCTTGTCACTCAAGGTGAGATGGGCTTCCTGACAATGGAGAAGCACTTTCTCCAGATTTTTGAGAGTTTCCTGAAAAGAATCACCAAACACAGAAAAGTCATCCATATAAATTTCTACAAATTCTAGATCAGAAAAAATGGTCAGGACTGCCCTTTGAAAGGTAGTCAAGCAATTACATAAACCAAAGGGAAGCACTTTATAAGCAAATGTACCCCATGGACATTTACAAGTATTTTTATCCTGATCTTTGGGTGCAATCTGTATTTGGTTATAACCACTGAAGCCATCCAAAAAGGAAAAATATTTCTTTCCTGCAAGGCTATCAAGCACTTGGTCAATGAAAGGGAGAGGGAAGTAATCTTTGAGAGTGGCTTTGTTTAATTCTTGATAATCAATACAAATACACCATCTTCCATCTTTCTTAGGTACTAGAACTAATGAGAGACCCACTGAATTTCGGAAATAGGATAAATAAAACTGGCATCCAAGAGTTTCTGTACTTCTTCCTTCACAATATCTCTTAGAGTTGGATTCATTCACCTTTGGGGTTGTCAAACAGGTCGGGTTCCTTCTTGAATATAGATATGATGTGTACAATTTTCAGGAGGAATACCCTTCATATCTTCATAGCGCCAAGAAAAGGCACTAAGATGGTTTTGCAACAAATTCACAAGCTGCTCCTGCTGAGATGAGTCCAAATCTGAACTAATATGCAAGGATTTACCAGGGCTAATCTCAACAAGAGTAGTGTCAGGCTCAAGAGTACTCAAGGGAGTGTTCAAATTTAGTTGTACATAAGAATGAGAATCATGATTATCTTGAAAATCTAGGCTGAAAATCTGGCTCAATGGCTATAAATTAGGCATAGTGTCTAGATTATTCAGGAAATATTGAATCTCATCTTCTTGTGAAGACCAAGTATAATGATGGATAAGGGAAATGGGTTGAGTCTCCTCATCAATGCTTTGATCCAACCATAAATTATCTCGAAGGTCCTGAATGGATCTGGCAGGGGGGTATAAGGTAACTTTCTTCCAAGAATCTCCATGCGAAATATACATATCACCAGAACGAAATCCAATATATGCCTCGGCCGTAGCAAGCCATGGTCGTCCCAAGATCAAGGGATGTCATCCTACTAGGTTCTTTGGCTGAAGCACAATGAAATCAGCAGGATATTCCCAAGAATCTAATGAGATGATCACATCATCCAATACTCCTTCTGGCTTAATTTTAGATCTATCTGCTAATTCAAGCACAGTGGGAGTAGGGCGAAGATGAGATAACCGAAGTTGATCCATGGTTTGCTTAGTCATGACATTAATGGCTACCCCCAGGTCTATAAGAACATTAGAGACCAGGACATTACCACTCTAAACTGAGACAACAGGGTTTCCGGGATCAATATATTTTTCCATAGACACACATCCCGTCATCAACTCTGCTACCCTACCAACAAATTGAAAGGTTTGGGGTTCCACTCTCTTCCTCCAGGGCTTCCTGAGACAGAGTTCCCTAATAATATTGGTACAAATGAGGATCTCTTTAATGGCTTGAAGCAAAGGTATCTTAATGAAAATATTCCAAAGCTCAGATGTCAAACTTGTCTCAGAAATAGGCTCACTTCTTTCCATTACTAGCCTCTCTGGGAAGGGAGGCTAGTTGGAATAAGATGGCAAGGATTAAGAGGGTAAGGGCTGCTTAGTGACAGCTTTTGGAGAATGGTTAAGAGTTTCCTCTTCTCCTTTCTCTTCAAAAATCACTATATGTTGCTTCTAATTTTCTGATGTTACAGTCCTTCCCGATCTTAATTGAATATCATGAACCCCAACTGGAATAGACTGGTACTCGAATGGTAAAGGTGGATTTGTTACATAGATCATTTGCACTACTTTATTATTGTTAGGATTGGGCATAGGTTGAGTAGCAAACTAAGGAGGTCGAAAGGGTGGAGGTAAAGGCAACGGTGGAATAGACTGACTTGGAAGTTGAGGCATTGAATAAGGTGTATGTGTAGATGGATATGACTGCATAGATGGTTGGTAGGAATATGCAGAATGAGTTGGCCCTCTCCAACTTGTTGCCATGGTTGAGAAGGTTGCCCATGCTGATATTGATTCCCATACTGCCACTGTTGATTAGTGACAGGATAAGAATATGCATGTGAATTATAACCAAGATAGTGTGGAGAAAATTCAGGAGCCATACATGTACCTACCTGAGGCCAATTACTTCTTGCTCCCATAGCATACAAGCATTCATCTTCAGGCTATCCCCCTGTAAATACAACTTTAAGTCCTGGTATAGAGGGACATTTTTCAGTGACATGGTCTTCTGCACAAATAGCACACTTATTAGTTTCTTTCAAATTAAGAGGACACTCTTTCGGAGGATACTTGTCTCTACATTTAGGATAGAAAATACATAATGACTCTTGTTCCTTCATGTGATTTTGCTGAAATTTTAAAGAGTCTAACTGTTTGGTAACAATATTCATTATATCAATTTTCATGTTTTCCATTTTATTTTCTAGTCCAATAATCATAGCATCAGTAGATTCAGTTTTTCTATTTCTATTTCGAGTTCCTCTACCGGATCTATACTGATTTCTTGAAAATTTCTTGCATAATTCACAAATTTGTTCAAAAGTTTGTTGAGAAATATCACCTTGTCCTAACAGATTTAAATTATTTCTAGCATTATCAGTAAGTCGTCTTAAGAAAAAGGTTCTAATAGTACTGGGATCAAACTTAAGTTTTGACCTTTGTAAAATATACAATAATATTTCTAGGTAATCTTCAAGAGTTTCATCATCATCCTGTATGATTGTAAAAATCTCATCCTGCATGTCCCGAGTTTTGCAATATTCTTGATATTTAGACAAAAACACTCTCTTCATCTGATCTCGAGAGGTTATATAGTGTTTCCTCCTAACCCCATAAACTATCGTAAAGCTGAGTCCTTGAGAGTAACAATAAATAATCTTACCTTCTGAACATTAGTTGAATAATCATAACTTCTACACAGAATATCAAACTCAAATAGAAAAGAGTCGGGATCTTCATGAAATTTACCATGGAAATGAGGGAGAGCTGATGGTGGAATATTCTTCATTTGCATCACAGTATCAGGATCCACAATTGGAAACACAAAAGTGGATTGTTCTCCACTTCCTGGTTTTCACCAGTCCCTTCCAAATGATCTTCATGGTCCACCATTGTTTCCTTTTACTTGTATCGCTCTCAACAGGCTGATCCACACCTGAGCTGTTGTCACCGGAATCCAGGTGGATTGTTCCTGCTTGATGGGTTTGAATTGGATTGAGCTTCCTACTTACAGAAGGAGACCCAATATGTGAATTTTTTTCAGAATTCTTTTGGCCCTTAGTGGGCTTCGAACCCTTGCCTTTTCTAGGCATTCATTTCAAAAAAGAGAAAGAAAATAACAAACAACTTATAGTAAAACAATGTTGTCAGAAATCAATTAACACCAGTAAAATTCCTTCAAAGAAGCTTTTCCAAACAATACTGCAAAAATAAAGGAAAAATTACCCCTATTGTATAATCAGAAAATTCTTACCAAATCAAATTGCCTCCCCGACAATGGCGCCAAAATGTTGGGTGCAGGAATTACACTTAAGCAACTCCTCAACACTTAATTTGTCAACCCGTGGGATCTGTAAACTTAGAGACAAAGCACAGGCAATGCCAGAGATGGTATGAATCTTCCTAATATAAATCCCTACTTTCTTTAAAGGAAAGATTGCAAAATCGAATTAAAAAGGGAAAAAGGAAACTTGAACCATCAAAATAATCTAAGACTGGAACAAGGAAGAATGCATTTTCAAGAGGGAATTAAAGATAAAAGGAAATCACTCTAGCTAATTATTGTTTAACTACTGAGTGTGTGTTTTTTCCTTAGCAGAGACACTTAGCAGTCTCATCAGATGGGCCCTTAAACCTGCTCCTTTAGAGATTTCCTTATTGCACTAATCTGTCCTACACTATCGTAGTCTTCTTGCACTAGTGTAGGAACAGAGATTTATGCAGAAGACATAAATGGTGTCTTCACTAAAGGCTTTTTAATTCATGCAAGGGCTTGAACTTTTCCAGGCTCAAATCACTTAGATCACGTGGCAAGAAAATAGTTCTTGCACTGGATCAGAGCTTCCTGCACTTAGCATTTAATTCTTAAAATGAGTGCTTAATTATTGCAAGTGCTATTATATTGTTAAATCAAATTTCACACATAAAAAGTGAATGTTTCAGATATTAACAGAGTGCATGAATAAAGAAACAATCAATATAAATTTATCCTGTCATAAGCATTTAATGAAAGAAAGAAGATTGCGGGAAGTAGACTAAGAAGGCTTGCTGCATCACACCAACATGCACTGGTGCAGGGTTATTTCTCCTGCTTGGACCAGGCGAAGGAAAACCAAACTGAAATCAAGTACAGGAAAGGAAATTGCAGGAAAAGTAAATTTATCTACTTCACACAACGGATACGCTTTCACTCAGACAGGAATGCATGTGCTTAAAATTAAATCACACTTGAAAATGTAAACACAAGTTACAGGAAAACAGGAAATGGGGTAAACGGGCTGGGTTGGCTGGGTCCTAGCCAACCAGCGCATTTCCCTTTTAAATAAGAACGTTGCTCAGTACCTTAATCAATTCATTAGCTCAAATACAGAAACGCAATTTGTGAAACATGAGGCGGAGCTCCCTTTTATTAATTCACTGAGGTAAGTACATACATTAATACATCGTCCAGCCCAGATTCATACGATAACAAAATACAGCAACTTGTTACCGCCTCTCTGGCTCTGTCTCTGTTCTCTTCTCCTATCAAAAATTCCCCTTAGTCCTATTTACATTCTACATTATATAGACCTTTGGCCAAAGGCCAAAATAGATCATTCAAATGATTACATAACCAAACACATAATTTAGCTTTTCGGCCTTAAAATTTAGACGGTTAGCAAAACTGGCCGTAGCCAATCTCCAGCTTTCGTCCTTGACAGATTCGGTCTCGCCTGCCTTTGGATCGATCTTGCTGTCATGGCTAAAGCTACGCAAAATGAGGCGGTGATCAAGGAGGTTCAGATTTGCTGCAAGGATTTGGTTGTGATGGCAACGATGCAAGATCCGATCCTGCACTAGGATCAGTGGTCACGGTAAGTACTCTAACTTCCAAATAAACATTGGAGATATCGATAAGTTACAAAGAGTGATTAAAAGTAATAAATCATGTAATAAATGATTAATTAATTCTAAGTTGAATTAAAAGTATGAAAAATAAATTTTATATGAAATATGTCACCGTGCTTGGACTAGTGCAAGATGAGGGTGCATAAAAGAGGTAAAATAGAGATAAATGGTTATGATTTAGGAAGGGGAAAATGGAAAAAAGAGAGAAAATTAGGGGGCTAACACTAAGTGCAGATAATTTCATACAGAGATAAAACAGACGAGTTCACAGCTTAATCAGACAATCTTAGTTTGCATCAATAATAATAGAACAAATTCAGACAACATCATATGTTTCAGCAATACTTCACATATATTACTTATCAAAATACTCGTACATTCCCCAAATACCACCTGCGCACACAGCCAACAGGGTCTGCATATAGCAGGATAGAGGATCTCCGCGCACACATCAAGCAGGAGTCCTAACCCAAACAACTCAACCCAAGATCTAGCAATTCATACTTCACATCAATCTCTATTCATTCTCTACTTCTCGACTCAAAAAAGGTTCAACTATTTATACTACTTTAGCCTACGCATCCAATGGTATGCAAACCGTGGTTTGTGGACTCTTGGTCTACCCTTGACCTGCTTACAGTGCATTAGGGGCTTTGACCCAACCCAAAACCCCTATGCTAGACCAAATATAATAAAAAATATACAAAATGGACCAGATTCGCAGCTTGTAGGAGACCCTGTTCCAACACTCATCCATACACTCATCCTCCTATGGGTTATGGTTTCCCTCAGGGAGGGGCCATCTCCTCCAGCATTTTCCCCCCTCTCGGTAGCATTTATCCAGGATACAGCATGCCTCCTCCTTTTGCCCAACCTATTTACCAAAATGTTGCCCAACCTCCTTATTATCCGTATCCGCAGCCTAGTGCTCCAGCTCCTCCAGCATTAGCACCCCCACCTCCCTTGCCTTCTCAACCCCCACAACAGCAGCCACCACCCCCCCAAGGGCAGGCGTATGCATAGTAGGGCACGAATAATCTACCTACTTCCAAAAAGAAGAGGAAAGAAATCCAAAATCAATCTACCCCAGGTAATCTAGGACCTTATCCCCAAGGGAATGCACCTAACATTGCTAACCAGCAACAGGGCACTCATCCCAAGAAGGACAAGCTTGTTCGCATGAATAAGCCTTGTTCTTGTTTTAGTTTCTATGGTCATTACACCCATTATTATCCTCTTTTACCACAGATGTGTCAGATGTGGGAGACTCAAGTAGCATTGCAAGGACAACAAGCCTCCGCTTCGGTTCCTCCCAATGTTGCACCTATCCAGCGAGCTATGTTTACCACTCCTTTCCTTCAACAAGGATTTGTGGCTACCCAACCACCTAAAGGTCAGGTGGCCACTCAACCTCCTCCATATGGTACCTCCGATTACCAAACTCATGATTAACTCTGACCAACTCATTACCGTTGACCTAAACCTTTAGACTCAGTCCCGTCAGTAAAACAAGCCTCTAGCTACATCTGCCCTCGAGCCCCCTTTTTCAGGTTCTACAAAGCCTCTTTCAAAAACCAATGGTCCTTTACAAATCCCTCAGCCTAAGGCAGAGGTTCACACCAATATCCCCAAGGGACCATTACGCTAAAACGTTGCTTCTGGCAAAGATGCCCATTCGTATAGTATAGTAGATGATTTGGCGCAATCTCCTGTTTCCATCTCAACGCTGGAACTCCTCTAGTCGTGACCTTCACAACAAGTGCTATGGATCCTTCATATGATCATTTGATCTTCTTTGATGTTGACTGGTCAGAACATCCTCCCCTACCTGCTTCCGTCGCCTTCCATATCCCCATCAAGATCCGTAACGCAAACGTCTCTCGTTGTATCATTGATGAGGGGGCATCCACCTATGTGATGTCCACTTCGGTTTGGAAGCAACTCAGATCATCTGAGTTGGTCGCTTCCACCATCACCCTCCGAGCGTGGGATGGCCACTCTTCCTAGCCCATTGGCCTATTCTACAATTTTCCTATTACTCTTGCAGGCAAGAATTTTTTCGTTGACATATAAGTCATTGATGCCCCCTTATATTACAATATTCTATTGGGTCGTAGCTACACTTATGAAATGTTTTTTGTCCCATTTGCGGTTCACCGCAAGATTTCCTTTCCTCATAATGGAAATATAGTCACCATTGACCAGTTGACATATTATGAGCCGAAGTCTTAGACCTCCCCTGAGTCCATCATCTCTTTGGTGGCCAATAAGAAAACTGTCGAACCTTTGACCAGTGTCTCACCTAGAGTCTACAAAGACTCCTATTTTCTTGGGCCCTTCCCTAGTCTTCCTCCTCATGTCTTTGATCCTAGCTCGTCGAATATTTGCATGATGCAATCATCTCAGGCTTCCCTCAAGTTGCCCACTTCAGCTAGTCAGCAGCCCTGCCCTGTGCAACCTGATCCTAACACTTCGACTCAGCCTTCAGGACCCCCTCCTCAAGGCCCCTTATCTACAGCTGGTATCCATGAGCCTATCTACCCTCCCAGCACAATTTCTCCAGGCCTTAACCATCTCAGAGCTATCCCGCCTGGCCATTACCCCTCCGGTCAGATACCATTCCTAGCTCCCCCTCCTAGAGTGTTTTTGGTACTTGTTATGGCTAAATTGTCCCTTCCTAACCTGGCCCTGGGGATCCCAGTTTGGTACATTGATCCTCCAGCCACTACCCTGCCTAGTCAGCCCAAACCTTATCTTTCTTTAACCCCAGTTCAACCGGTCCCCATGACCCCTCCCTTTGCTACCGTGCCTCAACCACCTCAACAGGAACCTACTCCTATTGCGATAGCTTCGAGTGAGGGGGGGGAATGTTGCAAGAAGGCATCTAAAGACAAGGTTGTCCCGACAAACCCTACTCCTCCTCAGCCTCCAAAGTGTACCCCCCATGTGATTTGTGTGACGTTGTCGGTCATGCCACCCATCATTGTCCTGAGTTGCCTCGTCTCAAGCCCATGGTCAACGAAGCGTTTCCAGAGTCTGATATCCTAAAGTTATACGTCACTATACGTGATTCAGTCGCGAAACTCAAGTCTTTGAGCACAAATCATCCTCGTGCTTTATGTGATTTCCATGGCCACTATACTCACCTATCTCCCCGCCTTGAGGACTTTCGCACCTCTCTAGCGGTAGTTCGCCAATTTGAGGCCGAGCACAAGGATTCCACCACTCCCTTATTTGCGCATTTTTCTTTAGCGGAACTATAGGACACATCCACTCCCATAGACATTCCCCCTTCGGATGTCAAAATGACAGAGTCTTCGGCCACTTTCCACTACCTGTCATCATCTATCAAATCCATGGTAGAAGACCCCCCTAGGACTTCCCCTTCTATTTCACCTGACCTCCCTTTAGCGATCACCTTGGACTCAACATCGGTGGATCCTTCATCTACTTATTTTTTTGTCACCCCTTGTGACGATGCGCATGTGAACCTCTCTTCTCATGATGATGATTCAGGTAGTTTCGTCGCATCAGGTGGTCTTTCTTCCACCAGTCACCCCATCTTCTATTACGATGATGACATTATGGAAGTAGTCACCACCCTTTAATTTATCTATCCCCCCTTACATCAAACCCATGAATTCGAACCACATACACCTTGTAGCCATTACATTGGCACCCAATGTTTGAGTAAGGGGGCACCCATATTTGAGAGATCAAGAGAAGCAGTTATCCACAGCTCTCCTAGTGTATCTGGTCATGTTCATTTAGAAGAACCTCTAGAGTCCCATATCACTTCAGATCACTCAAGGGATGATACTCATAATCATTCCTTCATCTTACATCAGCAACCCAGTCCCCTAGACATTGTTTTTGACCAACTTGTGGGTTTTCTAAGAGAGCACCAGTTCATTATCTCCAAATCCACTCTTGGGGATAGTGACACCATGTATTCCAACCCAGAAACTTAGTCCATTTGCTTCATATATGCAGTACCAAAAGAGATTGGTAATCCTCCATTCCCTTTCTCGAACTGCATAACCATAACGAAAACAAATGGAGCACCACATCATAAAAATGTGGATTCCCCTTTATCTAAATACATTTTGGCACTACCACAACATGCTTGGGGGCACCTATGCCCCTCAACCATAAAAATCCCAGATCTCAGCCAAAAAAAACACTGAAACCCCCTTTCTCTGATAGGTCACACTTTTTAGGTCATTTCCTGGGATAGTTCGTAGTTTTATGCCCAGTACCTACTACCCAAGTCGCAAAATAGACCCCAAAAAGTGTGACCTGGCCTGTTCATGAGCTCTGGGTGCCTAAACTGAAATTTTGATCCCCTTCATTGAAAGAGTATGGTTAGGCCTCTTACCTGTAACTGACGGATCTCAATTCCAATGGTCGCTTTGTCTGCTACACTTGCCACAATATTTAGGGCATTTTCTCCTCTCTACATTCACCACAACTACACTTGCAAATGAGTGAATTTGGAGGGAAAATGCCTTATTAAAAAAAAAAACCCCAGATTTTTCTTTCACCCACTGCGGCGAAACCGTAGCTCAGTTTGACAAACTATTTGTACCATTGGAAAGCTCTCATTGAACCCTAAAATGGGTATCTATTATTTTTTTGTGATTTGATACTTCACCATGACACATTTTGTCCTAGAAGGGTCACTTCACCACTCCTAAAAATCAAATTTCTTCACTTGCAACACTTGTACTTGGGGCACCACTTTTCCTCAATACTTGTCCATGCTCGTGTATATTTGTTTCATGATTAACCATCTCGTACTCATGTTTTTATGGCCCCCACTAGACCTTTTCTGTGTGGAAGCATCATCGATTCACCCTTGTTTAGAGCATCCGAGCTGAGTCATCATCACATCCATGGAGTCTATCCTGAGTCCCTTTGTATCTCGCTATAGTCCTCCATCCTTCATTTATTGGTTCCTCTCTCATGTCGCACATTATGGCCTTCAATCCTACTGTCCCCTGTCCCCTTTGATATTGTGTTCGTTGTTTCCAGGTCATCCATGCCCTTTATGCTCTAACAAGGGAAATATTATATTCGCTACTTAATACCCCCCATTTCATCATCATCCCTGGTGTCAGTCTATAAGTCTCTCTACTATTTTCTCTCGTGCCTTAGTTGAGGATCCCTTATTGCCTCACCTATGGTATACCTCCTTCTATCGACATCAGCTCATTCATTCTAGAAGACAGGTCTAGAGGGTGGTGTACCTTGGTTCCAACTTCCAATCTTTTTCGATGCCTCGGATCAAGAAAAGGGACTCCTTATTACCTTTTGACTTGATTGTTTCTCAACTCCAGCTCCTTACAGCATGATCGAGATCTGTATACTTGATGGTTCAATGATGCAACAGATTGTACCAGTGATTCCCGGGTGTGTGTGAGATGTTTCAGACCTCATGAGGGGGTGGCCCTTCAGGTAGCCCCCCACATGCCCAAATGACCTCTTCATTACAGCCTTCAATGCAGCTCCATAGATTTGATGGTTCTGGCCCAACCTCTTGCAACGCCTCTTTAGTTTGCATGTATCATTCAGATTTTAGAGCCCTCTCCTATTTACAGGGCCTCTTTGGTTGTACTTATATCTCATGTACTCAGATATTTTTTTTATAAGTCTTGGCTGTTATCCCAGGCACAGTATGTATGTGGGATCCATTATCATGTTTTATATGGCTCCTATTTATGCCATCATGTACTATATAGTTCAGTCCCTTGTTTAATGGATGCATTATTCTTTGCACTTTGTCTCGGCGGGCATAGGTATGACTCCCTCGCCTCTTGTAGCATAGGTACTCACTCATAAAAGAGACTTATCACACTTGTAAGTCTCGCCTCCTCAGGGTCTTGTCCTCTAGCGCTTTGGTATACCTTATATTTATCTCTCTCTGACTTCCCCTTCGATGTCTAGTGATTGATTTCTTACAATGTACTTCGGTCATTCGATTAGCTCTTAACGCTTGCACGCTGGGGGGAAATCTATTACTCCAATTTTTGGTCATCTAACCTGTTACTATTAGATGGACCATGTAGAAATTATATGCACTAAGCATGCATATGTCCTTGATTCTCCTGATCTCGCACTATTTAACTTTATGCAAAATAC
Organism: Pinus albicaulis; assembly: GCA_034641835.2. Classification (NCBI taxonomy): domain Eukaryota; kingdom Viridiplantae; phylum Streptophyta; class Pinopsida; order Pinales; family Pinaceae; genus Pinus; species Pinus albicaulis. The sequence continues at coordinate 345,455,959 of CM076574.1, read as the reverse complement.
TAAATCAATTCCACTTGTTGATCTTTTGCGGAAAAATTAATTGCACACACATGTGAAGCATAAAAAAAAATATTCAATCGCACATAACACAGTTTTTAACCTGGAAAGCCTGAAGCTGAAAACCCCAACTATATATTATGTAACATGGAGATCATATGAAAATCTCATACAAGCATACAAAGCTTATCACAAGCTCTCAGTACAGTACAATCGTCATACACTAATCAGGCTTAATCTTGCAAATCCATGCACCGATCTATGCCACATGCTAGCCTGCCTCCACTGTGCAATCTCTACTGAAGAATAGCTCTAAATGAATTAAAATTAGTCCATCCTTGACTGCGCAATCCTCATTGGCATCTCCACTGAGTGTTGGATGCAATCAATGCATCACTATAGTCACAAAATATAGTCTATCTTGCCCTTTCACCTATCCCTCCACTGGTCTCCACTGAAACTGCCATGCACTGTATTTAACTAATGTATTCTTCAGTTTATTAATAAGTTATTATTTGTGAATTAATTAACTAATTAATTCACTCCACTCTCACTATTGTATCAATCAGTTAGACTAGATACAACTACCTCAACTAAGTCTAACTGAGTTAAACTGAATACAACTCCATAACTACTTCTTCCAACTGTGTCATAACTCTGCCTCTTGAGTTCGAACTGAGTCTTCCATGCAATAGCTCCAGTAAACCCTCAATAATAGCGTAATTCCTTCTGTCAGCTGCAGTGCCACATCTGTGCACTAAACTGAAGTGCTCCAAGAGAATAAGCTATTGTTTAGAGTCTGATTATTATTAAGAGCTAATAATAATCAACATGCATCTATTTTTAGATTAACGATCTATAAATAGACTTCGCCCAATATTCTAAAAATCGAATTTCATCTATTTTTCCAACTTGATCAACCATCCACAAATAGCATCCTGCAACTTCTGAAATATGATCATCATGTCTAAAAATAGACTTGCGCCAAAAATAGCGTGTGGGCCCACTTAGTGAAGGTGACTCTTTTCACTAAGCTCATCATCTTGTTGAATCTCAACACTCCCTCTCAACAAGATAGGGATTATCCTTCACCCTGATCCTGTCTCTATGGTATTCAAATTTTCTCCTGGCGAGCGCCTTCGTCAGAATATCTACATCCTGATCCTCCGTGGGAATGTACTGAAGCAACATGATCTTCCGCTATGCACAATCTCTGATATGATGATATCAGATATCAATATGTTTAGATCTATCATAAAACACAAGATTAACTGAGAGTTTAATGCAACTCTGATTATCACAATGAATCACCATGGGATCTAAATGTGAACCGAACAAACCAACCAGGATCTTCCTTATCCAGATAGCCTCACATGCAGCTAAAATTGCTGCCATGTATTCTGCTTCCACTGAACTGAGTGCCACAGATCTTTGTTTCCTACTGTACCAAGAAGTTGTCGTAGATCCGATTCTGAAAATCCCTCCTAGTGTGCTCTTTCTGTTTGTTGGGCTTCCTGCCCAATCTGCATTCGTGAAGCCATGCAAATTCACCTCATCCGTCTGTCTGTACCATAAACCATACTCAGATGTGCCCCTCAGATATCTCAATACATGCTTTCCTACCTTCCAAAAGAGCTTGGTAGGCTTAACCATCGCTTGTGAAAGTTGTTTTACCGCATAGCATATGTCCGGTCTTGTATTGACTAAATACATGAGCAAACCCACCATCTGTCGATAAATAGTGGCATCCACTACCTCTGCCGATGTAGCATCCTCTTTCTTCCAATTTCCTGAAAGAGGAGTGTTGATAGGCTTGCAACCTTGCATGTGAAACTTCTCCAGTATCTCCTGGGCATACTTTCCTTGAGACACAAACAGTTCACCTTCCTGCTGCCATATTTCCAATCCAAGGAAATAATGAAGGAGGCCCAAATCCTTCATCTCGAACTCCTTTGCAAGATCAGCCTTGCATGAGTGTATCAATTGCTCATCACCTATTAGTATTAAATCATCAACATAAAGTACAATGATTAAAAGCTTACCCTCAACCACAATCTGGTACAGCTTTGCATCTGTCTCACTCTTGGTGAAGCCAAGTCCAGTGAAATAGTTGTCAACCCAAGTGTACCAACCACGGGGTGCTTGTTTCAGCTCATATAGCGCTCTTTTGAGCCTGCACACATGCGACTCGCTGCTGAAGTTCTCAAATCATTCGGGCTGCTCAATTTACACCTTTTCCTCAATGATCCCATTAAGGCACGTAGTCTTCACATCCATCTGATGAATGTGCCAACCCATCTGCACTGAGAGAGCAAGGATGGTCTGTATGGAAGAATACCGTGCGACAGGTGCAAAGGTTTCTTCATAGTCAATCCCCTCAATCTATGAGAAGCCTCAGGCAACAAATCTTTCCTTATACTTCTCGATGCTCCCATCAGCAACTTCCTTTACCTTGTAGATTCATCTTGATCCTACAACTGATTTTACCACCGACCTTGGAATAATCTCCCAAGCAATGTTTCTGACAATGGAGTCATACTCCTCCACCATGGCATCTACCCATGTGGGATCCTGCGCTTCTTCTTCAAAAGAAGATGGATCTGTCACAATACACTTTCTCATAAGAGCCATGTATCCAGTATATCGGTCAGGTGACTATCTCTGTCTGCGATGTGATGTAGGAACTCCTACATTCTGTGCCACATCCACCTTCAGTCTCTCAGCTTCTGTGGTATGCTTCATACCTTGTTTGATGTTTGGTTTTGCCTAAGTGGACTCCTCCACTCCATGAATCTCCTTTAGTGGTTGATCCAAATCTAGAGGCTCATCTTTAGGAACAAGAAGTTCCTCTTCTGCATGCAAGTGTAGCTCCCTCTCAAGTGACAACTTCATGGCTTTCACCTCATTGAATTTTATATCTCGTCGCATAACAATCATCCAACTGTTTGGAAAATACACACGATAGTTGTGGGGTGTTTCTGTGTACCCCACAAATATCCCAACTTCTGCAGTCAGCTCCAAATTCTTCCTGGAATCCTTCGTCACATGAATATAAACAAGTGAGCCAAAAATCTTCAAATGAGAAATATTAGGCTTCTAACCAGTAAAATCTTCCTCAGGTGTACTCATGCCAAGTACTCTATGAGGACAACGGTTTTGCACATAAACCGCAGTGTTGCATGCTTCCACCCACAAGTGTATCGGTAGGCCCTGGTCATGCAGCACCCACGATCGTTCTGTTCTTTCTCTCCGCGACCCCATTTTTCTGTGGGTTATAAGGCGCTATGAGTTCTCTTCAAATTCCTTATTTTCTACAGAAGTCTTTGAATTGTTCAGAGATGTATTCACCACCATTATCGCTCCTTAGAGCTTTCACCTGCTTCCTCGACTCCTCCACCAATGCCTTGAACTCACATAACTTTGAGAATGTTTCACTCTTCTTCTACATGAAGAAGACCCAGCATCTACGAGAAAATTCATCAACAAATATCACATAATACCTGTGTTTCGCTGTTGAAGCAACCAAGAATGGTCCACACACGTCTGTGTGAATTCTCTCCAGGATCACCAAAGCATGGTTCTCCTTCTCATGAAAGGTGGTCTTCACAAACTTACCCATTGTACATCCTTTTCACTGATCTGACTATGCAAGAGTACCATTGGGAAGTCTAGTAGAAATTTGCTGCAAAATTTTCAAAGTGACATGGTGAAGATGGCCCAATCTCCTGTGCCATAACTCGCCCTCATCCTGGCTCACCACTTCTTCTGCTTTGCCCACCATTGCAGCGTAGCCATCTACCTATAGCTTGTAGAGATTCTTAATTTGAACTCCTATATTCTTAGTTTGACCCGTTGTTTTATGTCGAAGGGAGACTTTTCCCTCACTGAAAACAACATCATAACCCTTGTCTTCCAGCATTGTGACTGAGACCAAGTTCTTCTTCAGACCTGGAACATGCATGACATTCTTCAACAAGAATGGATTACCAGACTCCCTCTCAAAGGTAATGTTCCCAGTTCCAGTCGCACTATACCGACCATCATCGCCTATCTCTATATGCATCTGGAGGTCCTTCTCCTCCAAGTCACTAAACAACTCTTTGTCTCCCGTCATATGGAAATATGCACCACTATCAAGATACTACACTGATCCCATGCAGCTTGAAACCAAGCATGCGATCAAAGAAAAATATAGCTCAAATTGCGAGGCTAAGGCCTCTCCAGCTGCAGATCTAGAAACCTGCTTATTCTTCTTCTTCTGTGGACATTTAGTGGCAAAATTTCCATGCTCGTGACAGTGAAAACACTTCACTTTGGACAAGTCCTAATTCTTTCCTTTCGTACTGGATTTAGAAGGATTTTTCTTCCACTTCCCTTTCCTTTCTTTGGCAGCCAAAGCGAAATCCTCTTCATATTTCTTCTTCAATGAATATCCATCCCTGGTACCCCGCCTTATCTCCTCCTGCACAAGATCTGACCAAAGTTGCTCCCATCCTAGTAGTTTCTCCCATCCATTGACAGATTCTTCATAGCTATGAAAAATCTTCGGAAGCCCAAGGAGAGCCAAGCTCACCAATTCTTCTTCATCAACAGTAACCCCCACACTTCCCAGCTGATCCTTATAGTGGACAAAATTCGTGAGGTATTTTGGAATACTGTCGCCTTTCTCCATTTTTATTTTTCTGAGCTTGTCTTTAAGCGCCAACTTCCTCTGGTCACTTCTGCTTTGGAACAAGTCTATCAAAGCCTTCCACATTAAGAATGGAGTGGCTTTCCCATGAAGGTTTGACACAATATGGTCCTTCACACCTTCCAACAGAATCCTTCTCATCTTTGCAGTCTTCTTTTTCCATGCATCAAGTAATGCAGCATCACTAGATCCCGGCTTAGGAACATCGCTATCGATGAACTCCTTCAGCCCATTATCCTCCAGCACCGCCTCCATCCTATTCTTCCAGGATATTTAATTCGAGCTCCCATCAAGGGCATACTACAATCTCAACCCGTTGAAAGACATTTCAATGTATACTCGATTTCTGCACCAATAATCTTCTATAGCAAATTTGAATTGTCCACCAGCACAAACTCACTTCACAATTGCAATATTCAATAAAAAATTATCTGATACCATGTAGAAATTATATGCACTAAGCATGCATATGTCCTTGATTCTCCTGATCTCGCACTATTTAACTTTATGCAAAATATAGAATCAATTCCACTTTTTGATCTTTTGCGGAAAAATTAATTGCAAACACATGTGAAGCATAAACAAAAATATTCAATCGCACATAACACAATTTTTAACCGAGAAAGCCTGAAGCTGAAAACCCCAACTATATATTATGTAACATGGAGATCATATGACAATCTCATACAAGCATACAAATCTTATCACAAGTTCTCAGTACAGTACAATCGTCATACACTAATCAGGCTTAATCTTGCAAATCCATGCACCGATCTATGCCACCTGCTAGCCTGCCTCCACCGTGAAATCTCTCCTAAAGAATATCTCTAAATGAATTCAAATTAGTCCATCCTTGACTGCGCAATCCTCATTGGAATCTCCACTAAGTGTTGGATGCAATCAATTCATCACTATAGTCACAACAGATAGTCTATCTTGCCCTTTCACCTATCCCTCCACTGGTCTCCACTGAAACTGCCATGCATTGTAGTTAACTGATGTATTCTTCAATTGATTAATGAGTTATTATTTGTGAATTAATTAACTAATTAATTCACTCCACTCTCACTATTGTATAAATCAGTTATACTAGATACAACTAGCTCAACTCAGTCTAACTGAGTTAAACTGAATACAACTCCATAACTACTTCTTCCAACTGTGTCATAACTCTGCCTCTTGAGTTCTAACTGATTCTTCCATGCAATAGCTCCAGTAAACCCTCAGGAATAGTGTAATTCCTTCTGTCAGCTGCAGTGCCACACTGTGCACTGAACTGAAGTGCTCCAAGAGAATAAGTTGTTGTTTAGAGTCTAATTATTATTAAGAGCTAATAATAATCGACATGCATCTATTTTTAGATTGACGATCTATAAATAGACTTCGCCCAATATTCTAAAAATAGAATTTCATCTATTTTTCCAACTTGATCAACCATCCACAAATAGCATCCTGCAACTTCTGAAATATGATCATCATGTCTAAAAATAGACATAGTCTAAAAATAGACTTGCGTCAAAAATAGCCTATGGGCCCACTTAGTGAAGGCGACTCTTTTCACTAAGCTCGTCATCTTGTTGAATCTCAACAGACCAAAATAAACCATGTAATACTAATTTTACCCTAAGTAAAATTTCTTTCACTATGAAAATAACTTAGTAATCCTTAATTTATTAATTTGTTTATGGTCTAAACAGGAAACCCCATGAGGAAATATTGAATAAATCCACATTTGTTTGATTTTCCTCAAGGAATAATTAGTTAAACATCAGTTTAATTAATATTCCTGGTCATATTTAACCCAAAATAGGAAAATTAATTAGATAAATCATTACTTATCTTATTATTTTCTAGGAACAATTATTTAAACCTTATTTAAATAATATTCCTTGTTAAATTTGACTAAATCATTTATAAATAATTGAATAAATCATTATTTATTTAATTATTAATCAACCACATCCTTAAAATAATAAATAAATCATTTATTTATTTATTATTTACAAATAAAAGGATTTGATCAAATTCAAATTCCTTTTCCCTCCAACAAATATAATAAAATATTCCATAAAAGTTGGATCTAGATTTGGTTAATAATATTTTAACTATGCACCAATCTCTGGACTAACTCAATATTTTGTTATAAATAGAAGGGTTTTTCCATTCACTCACTATCTTTTGTTGTCTAAATATCACTCTGGATCTATACTTTTGGTCTGACGTTGATCCTCCATCATTGCCATACTTTTCTATCTTTTTGCTTGTGAGCTCCCTTTGAGTTCCATTTTTTGTCTGGGTTTTATACACCATCAAGAGAGAGAGATCATAGATATTAAGTGTTGAGGGCATACAAGAACCCATCCCATTGAGGGGGACTAGTAACATCTTTCTATGTTCCCTTCCCAGGTGTCATAAATACAAGAATTCTTTAAGAATATTTTTGTCTTGTCTATTGGATGCATGGAGAAAGTCTTTATTTTATTTAATTCTTAATGACTTTTACTGCATAGATCTATATTTTGTAACATTTATCTTGGTCAACTAACTACAGAACTAAGCAGCCATCTTTGATGTTAGGGTTGTTTTTTATGCACAACTAAAGTGAGATTTTTTCATACGATTTTGATTAGAATTCATCCTAACAATTTGAACTAGAGAAACCATCACCTAACAGATGCCGACATCGAAAACCATAATCTAACAGATTCCGATATCGCATCTCGTCTCAAATCATCGCAATGTCGCACTTCGTGTTTTGTAGATTGCTTTCAAGCATTATAACTCGCCAACAACCAAAATCACCAATTTACATATCCTAATGTGATGAAATCTGTCAAAATCACACAAACCTATGCCTCTCAATTTAATTTTAATTCAAGTGTTTTGTGATCTCGAGGCTTGTAATCGATTTGTAATTATTTCAAATATTAATACCATGGATTTACTATTATGCATGAGTTACGTTGACAAGACAATTAATATCGTTTGAAGTGATTTCAGCTTATCCTATCTGATTTTATTTTCAATATGGTAATTCCAAACACTTAGGAATAAAAGGATGTCAAGGTTGATTAAAGCATGAATGAAATCTTCCACGCCATCACTGTTAGTCATACAGCAAGAGGAAAACAACTAAATGGCTCCCCTAATCTCTAATATCTTGGTTCTTCAAGCTGGGAAGGGATCTATCAGTTGTTCGATAATGAGAAACCGTAAGTAATTTTGGATAGAAAATTTGTGGCCAATGATACTTTATCCAATGATTTAGAATCATGGACGAACACTACTAATTATTTTCTTCACAGAATTGTTGCTCGTCCTAAGATGCTGCCATACACTGACTTAGTGAAATGGGTGTTTGATAATGTAGATATCACATATAGGCAATTTTTTACTCGAAGCAAAACTCATTTTCTCTCTCAGGCCATCATATTTGAAGAATATTTATGAACTTCCAGAACCCCAGAAGAGATATGACGCCCAATTTGTTCAAGATTTCATGCACAAGAATGACCATCCTACGACTGTAATTAAAGAATGGAGAAATTCTCCTAACTATCATAAGCACGAAGATAAGGGTATGTATTTAGTCATCTCTCTTAAAAGCCTAATCTCTCAGATAGATGCAATGATGTATCGTCTCTTTGGATCTGTAAATACGACCAAGTGTAAAGAGAATTGGACACCCTTGATAGAAGCAACCTCTAATGGCTATATTCTAGATTGGGCTACTATTATTTTTGATAATTCGATAAGATTTATCACAGCCTACAGAGAAAATGAAAATTCCCCACCCAATGCAGTCTCTCCATTTTATATGAGTTCCTATATCTTAGATGCAGTCTTTTTTTCCTTTGAATTTTCATCATTAGGATGGAAATGAACCAAAGAAGTTGAAACCCCCATCTACGTACAGTTAGATTTCTTATGGGAGTCAAAATATTATTCTCAAATGTTCAAAATATGCAATGACATAATGCTCCCTATCTTCCAAGTCATTTTCGAAAGAAAAATCCCTAGAGTCACCCCTGAAGCCAATAAGAGTCTTAAGTCTATAGGTAGATGGTTTGGTGAAGATAATTTTACATATATTCATATTTTTGGAAGTTATGCACATCCTCATGTCGTACCCTTGTATATAACAAACAAATGCTTGGCCAAATAAATTTCTTATCAAAGAGTTGGTAATGGTTTGACTAAAACCCTGAAAGATGCCAAAAAGAACGTTTGGCCAACTTTTAATTTTTCATGTGGTTCGTATGCCCTAGACAATTTCAAGCATGCTTGTCTTGAATTAATCGATTAAAACCTTTGAATTTTCCATTGTTACCCAATAGAAGTTATTATTCCTACGGTATTTCTAGATATACAATGAATTCGGTCAAGCTATGAGCATTTCCAAGTGTTCCTGACACATTTGACGATATGTTTGAATCAATTCATGAAATTTCAATAGTTTAGCAAAAGGCAGCTGAAAGGTTTAGCCCAGAAGATTTGTAAATATTAAAATTTTATCGAGAACAGAGAAATGCTCATTTTCCAAACTATTTTTTTCACAGACCAGAGCCGAAGGCAGAACATGTTATAGTTGCAAAGACTTCTCAGGTATTAGTACTAGTTCCAAAAGTAGAAATCGCTAATGTTAAACACGATGATAAATTCATACAAAATTGGGAAGAATTCGAGAAATCACTGTCAAAGGCTGATACCCTTTCCATTCAAAATGCCATTCAGTGAGAAACCATCCTTGTTGTGGGTGCCAATAGTTTCATAAATCATACAGGTGAGCCACGTATGCAACATTTTTATGTTGATATAGTTAAATCCAAGGATCAGGAATAAATCACAGAAACCTCATTCACTACATAGGTTTCCAAAATTATTCTTAAGCAAAGCCAGATCCAAGGACACAATGATAGAGAGGAGAAACCAAAAGATACACCAGACCAAGATATGGAAATCATCCTGGTTTTTCCGACTACTGAAATAATCCTAAAATTTGAAGAGATACCTCCATTGAACGTGTTTTATTGTCCAAGACACAAAGCTGTCATGACCAGGTTAAAGAAGAAGTGAAAGATGGAAGAATCTCTAGAACTGCCTATAGATTCAACACTAATGCGAGTCCTTTGGAAATGAACCCAATCATCTCCATGGAAAGAACTTAATATATTATCTCAATTTTCAGGTGCTTATGCAAATGCAAAAATTGATAAGGCAACAGAGGTTGAATCATTGATTATAGGAAAGGACCAGAAAATTGTTCAAATGGAGCAAGTTTTCTTTGATGAAAAGCAAAGGATCAAGCAGGAACTTCAGTCAAGCAGCAATAATCTGCAACAAAAATTTGAAGGTCTCAAACTCAAAATGGTAAACGAAATTAACGGAAAAGATAAAATAATTCATCAAATGTGGCAGAAGATGGAAAAGCTCTAGGAAAAGCTCGAAATCAATGAAGTAAATAAATAAGCAACAGAGTTGGAGGCATTACTGGCAACACAACAAGCAATTTTCGATCAAAAGTATAATCAAAGTCAAGAGCAAGTTAAGACCAGTGATCAATTAGTTACTAATATTTCCAATCTGAGAACTTATTATGAAGAAATTGATGACACGATGTCAAAATACATAGATTGGGAAGACACTGCACAGGGTGGAGAGGCCGATCTCCCTCGTCTTGAAGAATCAATTAAAGATATAATATTTGGAGATTAGGATATTAAAATGAAGAGCGGTGAATTAGCTATTATCAGAGCTAAGAATCTATCTTCCAGCATCTCTAAGTATATAAAATATTCTCTTGTGCAAGCCAACATGATTCATGAAGCACCAAAATACACCCTGCCAGATACAATTTTCCTAAAGCAGTCCTAGCAAGAGACATCAAACAGAAAATATCTTGTTCTGATATAGAAAATATGGCAAGATTAAATATGGAGATTTACTGGTACTGGTTGATTAATCCTCATAACCAATTGATAATGTTGAGGTGCCTCTCCAATGCAGTAGCTCAAATTCTTCCGACACTGAATGATGCAGTATTCACGGGACATATGAGAATACAACCAATTCATCCCCCCCAGCTCAAACATATGATCAAAGCATGCCAGCTCAAATACCAGCTAGAGAGCGAATCCGGGAAATAGTCATACACTGTTACAACTTATGCATTTTATTTTCCTAGTTTATAGTTTTATAGTTTAGAGTAATATTAGAAGAATTATTTTACAAGTCTTCTATTTTTGTAATGTTAATCAGTATTTAAATCCCTTTCAGGCATTTAGAAAGAGGTCTAAAATTTTAAGAAGACTTCTTTTGGAACTTACACTACTGTTTGAATGAAAGCTATATAATTGAAACTCTAAACCTTGAAGCTATATTTTCAAATCTAAAGTTATGATGCAACGGGTACTATTATCTATGTATTGATCGTTTTATGTTTCTGAAATTTTGGCAAACTTATTTTTGTCTATTAGTTTCATTTTGATAAGCATTGAAGTGATATATGTTCTTATTACTATTGATATATATATTGAATGATATGTTGTTAGATGTGAGAATTAGAGATATTTTGTGTGATTAATGTTATTCATCAACTAAATGAATTAAATTGATTTAGTTTCTTAGATGTGCTTATATCATTAAGTATGCAATGATCTATATTATTTCATGCTTGTGAAATTATATGCCTTAATCATATAAATGAATCCAATCCTGAGAAGTAGTTAGATTAGTTTTAATTTATTTTATCATTATAATAAATCACCCCGCTAGTGTTGATTTCATTTCTTTTGTTATATAAACTCTCTTTATACGAGAAACTGGTCCCTCTATCCCCAGTCAGACCCACCATTTTCAACAAAAAAGGAGTTTTTTTGAGCTCCCTACCAGGTGGAATCCCTAATGTTGAGGAATTCACTTTCCAGCCTTCAACACATACCAATATGATTCATAAATTTCTATGGATATTATACTGGACAGTTTGTCATATCTAATAAAAATGTACGGTAATCCAAAAATATACACTATGAAGGTTCATTTTCCTTATATTTTATGGATTTATTAGAAATTATGGTTTTCTACTTAAGCATTATTGGTGAAAAGGGATGACTTTTGGGCAAGACCAGGTTCAGATCTAGAGGCCAACAAGATCCCGCTGTAGTCTTGGACAATGCTGCCATTTTCACCCTGCTCAAAGGAGAGCAAGGAGTCTCACCCGAGGCGTGTCGTGACCTTATGAAGATAGGAGAACTAGAGCCATGGGATCAAAGAAAAAATGTTCTTCTATTGTCTAACATCAATAAATTATAGTCATGAAGAAAGAAACACTTAACACATAATATTCAAAGAAAGAAATATCATAATGCATGCATCAAAATAAGTTATCAGAAATTTTTTTAAAACCCCCATTAAGCAACATACATTGAAAATCACTCCTTTGATACACAACTCAAGTCCACAAAACACCTCTCTGTATATTATTTTTCCTGTGCAACACATTGCATCTGAGACTCCGTAGAGCTCAATACACAACAAAACCCAAAAAAATCCCAGAACTAACTAATTGCCTCCTTCTTTTCCTTGCTTATCTATCACTTTTCCTGGTACTTGCAGTCTTTGCTTCTTTTCCGCTCGGCTGGTCTGCTGCGCTCCGACATTCCCTGTTATTTTTCACACTTGACTCTGAATTTGGGAGTCTTTATTCATGTTCATTGGCAACTATCCTTGCCACCTGTGCTTCTGCCTTTTCACGCTCGGCCACTTGTCTGCAAGCTCTCCGCAACCTGCAACGGTTCTCTGCGACTTTCTTCGTCCGCGACTGACAATCTAAAACTCAAAAATGGTTTCTTCACAAAAAAGGCCCCAACAAGCCCCGACCAAAAGCTATTAACTTGCCCCAAGTCAATTTCTCCAGGTTTTGCGGTCCCCATGTGGTCGTATGTCACGTTCTTCTGCTAGTATTGTTCTATTGCTCCACCTGCTTTGGCTCCTGATCCTCCAACAAAGGCCCCAACTCCGGAACCTTCTTCATGGCTTATTTCTTGAGTAGCATGAAGTCAGTGATGAATTCTTGTCATGTCTTCATTAGTGAGTCCATAGCGTGCACCACCTTGTCGGCCTGAGCGGCATCGACAAGTTGTGGCAGGTCTGCAAATGTTGCATTGTATTGAGGATTCACGTCAGAGACCAATTGTTATATCATATTTTCTTTCTATTTGACTAGGTTTTGGAGATCACGAAGGAGTATTTGCAAGTCATTGACCTGATCATATAGTTTTCTGTGGCTGGCAAGGTCAAGGGTTCCTTTGATCTCTATGAAAATATTATGTAACTGCTCAGAAATCGATTGAGCCTTCATTATCAATGAATTTGAGAACTCGTGGATTTTCTTAAGCAAGGTATATGTTTTAGTGACAGTGCTCCCCATTGTCTCTTAAGCTAACTCATTTGTTCTTTCTTTCGGGTTATCTTCTCTGCATGAACTGTGGTGGGGTCTTGTAATGTCGATCTGGTTGACGGTGCCTACTGGAGTTCCTAATTTGTATTGTCGAGGCTTGTGGATGTTTTTTTGACATGAATGGAACGTTCTACAAAGTTGTACACCCACATATTTGCAAGGGCGGCTTCGACGATGCCGATGATGGTTGGCCTTAACCCTTAGAAGTTCTCAGTGATGTGATCAATCTGTTGTTGGAGGGTTTCTATTTCTTACTGCAACTGATTATTCTCTTCAGTAAGCATAAGGACTTACTATTGTTGATGCTCGTATTTCAAAACCAGGTCGTTGTGTAGTGATTATGCACTAGTAGATTTGGCGGAAATTCTGACACTTGGTTCCGACACTTTTGACCAAATGTCAGAAATTTCCCCAAATTTTTTCAATCCCGCCCGAAACCGTCGCTATACCGACGTCTAGAGAAATGTGTCGCAATACCGACACTTAGATAAAGTGTCACAATTGCGACATTTGGAGGAAGACGTCGCAATTGCGACAATATGTCCCAAAGCGTCGCTATTGAGATGGTTGCCTCCAAACGTCGCAATTGTGACACAATGTCTAAGTGTCACAATTGAGACATTTGGAGGCAGCTGTCGCAATAGCGACGCTTTGTCTACGACACAATGTCTAACTGTCGCAATTGCGACGTTTGGAGGCAGCCGTCACAATAGCGACGCTCTGGCCGCCATCGGTATAACGGCACTTATATGCAATAAATGACAGTTATATGCCTTTGCAAAAATGGTCGGCTTACAGAGCAGCGCGAGGAGTAGTTAATGGAGTCACCTTTGCAATTGCGCATAATTTGGAGAGAAAATAGTAATAATGAGAGAGGCTCCTTTAATTGCGTCTTTGATTTGTGAAGGTATGGATTGTCCAACCTGCAATTCTATGCTGTCGAGAAAGACTCACAATCCTCTGGAAACAAGAATGTTGTGAAGATGCCTGGCGAAGAAACGGACATAGGGTTCACGACTGTTGATGAACACATCGTAGTCTGGCGAAGAAGGCACCAAGGAGGGCATTCTCAGTGAATGAGGGATGTTGAAATATTAATTTCAACTACCCTGTCCTCTGGCCGCTTTCTAAATCTATTTGAATGGCTCTGTCAAACAGTCGCTTTCTAAAACTGATGAACAGTCAATTTTGGTTTTGAAATCATTGTCCCTACACACTTAAAAACATAGCGTTGTATTGTTTTGGAAACCGAGCAATTTAATAGTAAACGTGGGAGATTTTAATTCAAAAGAACGTGGTCCCACAGACCACAGACCAAATCAGCCATCCACGTGGAAGCATGCGATTCGATCACGTTATTTTTTGGCCCGCCTGCATTGTGGAATTCCGGACCCGAAACATTATAGGGCAGAATTAATTTGATTTTCGCGTCACAGTTTTCCTCCGTACGCAAAGCCAAAAAATGGACCCGAATTTTTATATGGCGTATTCTATGAAGTTTTCGCGTCAGAAATTAGGGTGACATCAGCAAGCTATTTTGGAACACGAATTTGTGATTGGAATCGGGTTTATTTTTTTTGAAGTCCGGACGTATGATATAGTTTTATTAATATTTTGTTATAAGTTTTGTTTCACCGCCCGATAGTTATTTAAACCATTGGCTCATATATAACATATTCGCAAATATTTCACTTTGGGCTTTTGTAATGTGGGCCCCGAATACTTTAAATAGGTACATATACATTATACAGTTTAAAAGTTTTGAGGATTGCACCCCCGATGCAATTTTTTGTTTATAATATTATATGATACATGTGAGATAAAGGTTTATTATTTATCATACATAAATAAATTTTATCAATATTGTACATTTACACCTTTATGAGGTGATGTTATAAGTAAATTCATAAATATCTCTTTTTAATCCTCATTTTACTCCATGAATATGTTTGGAAATGAAATTTCAATAGATTAATTTTCTCCTAACCTATGTATCATCAATATTGTACATTTACATTCTTAATTATGAGGTGATGTTATAGGTAAATCCATGAATATCTCCTTTTAATCTTCATTTTACTCAATGAATATGTTTGGAAATGAAATTTCAATAGATTAATTTTCTTGCTATTATATGTTTTACGAAGATATGGTAAGGAATTCTCTCTTGTTCTTCTTAGAAATAATTATATATAATATTTTTTTTTCAAAATAGATTAAAAAAATTATATGAGAAAAATTATTAATTCATCAATATGTGTGTGTGTGTGTTGTGAGAAATTATTTCATAGTTCAACTTAATGGTTCATTATATAATCATGTGATCATCACCAATGATATATCTTAAAAAGAAACTGAAAAGCCATGTGTACAAAATCGATGTATACTCTAGAGAGTGGTTCTCATATCACTATGTAAATTACTAAATTGTTGTATGCTACTTCAACAAAATTATAAGATAAACTGTAATACACATCATATATGCACCATAACAATTGGTGCAGGGTAAAACCCACGTGCCACACCTTTTTACTCGATCCAATTTTCTCTGTCAACTCTTCTAGTTGTGGGAGTTTCCTCCAAGGATCATAATAACCCCAAGGCCTGTTATCACCCTAGTAATTCTCAGGTTGTGGGATAGGGATTTTTGTAGTTAAGAACACCAGGGGTAACCAAGAACTGCTTTGGGAATTCAAGATCTAGCCTTCTTGAACTCCATAGAGGGATCTCTCCGTATGATTTAGCTTTATTTTAGTAACAGATATTAGGCTAGCTATGATTGTGTATTTGGGTTTTATTTTAAAATATTGGTGGGAATAAAGAGATTTCAAGGTAAACCAGAAGGATCTACCAGAATATTGGGCAATGGAGTCAACTCTCTAGGCAAGAAGAACTAAGAAATAAGGCTCAGAGATGCAAATGTGCTAAGGGCAAGATAGGTGACCTTCTAAGGCTATGTATAGGCTTGATTTGATGGATTGGATGGAATCTGAGCAAAAGGGAACTTAAGAATCCTTAAGCTACAGATGAGAGGATTGAAGAAGGGGATCTAACTGGGAACCGTAGAACTGCCCATAAGGTTTTACGAACAGGATATTACTAGCCTACCATCTTTAAGGATGCCAAAAAATTCTTGCAGGCATGTGATAGCTGCCAAAGGGCAGGACGCCCTGGGCAGTCTGATGAAATTCCTTTGAACCCTCAACTAGTGATTGAACCATTTGAATGTTAGGCACTTGATTTTTTTGGCCCTATTAGTCCTCCCTCAAACCAAAAAACATACATCCTAGTTGCAACCGAATATGTCACTAAGTGGTTCGAAGCAGAGGCACTTTCAAAAGCTACAGAGGACTCTGTAGTACAGTTTCTTTTCCAAATCTTTGTGCGCTATGGTCTCCCAAGGGACATAATCACAGATGGAGGACCACAATTTGTAGGTAATAAATTAGCTAAAACATTGCAAAACTACCACATTCAGCACAAGATTACAACTCCATATCACCCACAGGCCAATGGCCAAGTAGATAGCACGAACAAAGTAGAAAACATTAAAATGCCAACAAGTTTCGAAACAGGGAGCTTATTATCACTAATCCTGTTTAATTTTTCGTTAGTTGATCATTATAGACTAGAAAAACATAATATGAATGAATGTAAACTTTAAAGAAATACACTGAAAACAAGGAAAGAAATGAGACTTATCTTGTCACCACGAGAATCCTTAGCTATGATGTCTCTGATCTCTTTCCAGTCTACTGCTTTCACTAATTGACTCACCAACTTCAATATAACCAGCAAATAAGACTATAGTTGTCTTGAGAAATTTTATTCACACTGAATACTTCGAATTGTAAAGTATTTATACAAAAAAATGTTTACAAAATATCTCAGGAGTTGAGATAATGTTTTAATAAAAATTAGGAAAGAAAACTTAAAAAGAGGGACAACTTCAAAACAGTTTGCAAGTTGTTACCTTTTTACAAGCAAAAATAGAACCGATTATTCTAATTTGAAATGATTATTGTTGTGCACTTTAACCCTGTATTTTTACCATTTGAGGTAACAGTAAAAAATGAATTTCCAAGCGAATTTCCTGTTTTTTATCCATTAAATTCACAGCAGATCTGTGAATTCTTGCCACTTTTCTGCAGAGGGGATCTTCATAGTCTTCAATTTTCTATAACTTTCATCTGCCTCTGTATACTTGGCAAAGTTAGGCTTTATAGTGAACATATGCCTGATCTCATTATCTAAAAATAACAGATTTTCAAAATACTGAAGAAGTATTCTGCCTGTTGGTGATCCTTGAGGCAGTTGTTGTCTGGCTTGCTCTTTTGCATGATTTCTGATTTTTAGATCATAATCTTTCTGAGGCATTAACTTGTCATTCAATGCGTGAATATTAGGCAAACCTGCTTCTGACAATGTTTTGTATTTGGCTAAAAATCTTGAGATGGATAAATTCATGTCTTTACACTGGTCCTCTAGAGTACTCATTATGTTTCTTTTGTTCAGGACCTTTTTGATTTGAAGAATGGTTTCTGTTCTATCAACAATTTTCAATTCTTCCAACTCTTCCCTGGTTTTACTGTTTAAAAAAGCTATGAGTTGGATTGCTTGGGCTGGTTTATTTTCAATTTCCCTCTTAGTCTTGTCAATCTCTGCACTAGCAACTTGAAGTAACTCCCTCTGTTCATAAATTATCCGAATTGAAGGCCATTGAGAATGAATACCTTCAATAGTTTTGGTCCATAAATGATTTTTTATATAGGCCACTTGATCTGTAATATTTACTTGTGCTTGCAGAATATTTACCTGTTCTTGTAGTCGATCAGCCCTTTACTCATGTCCTCTAGAAGTAATCAAGGCATCATTTTTGGAATTTTCTAAATTTTTAATAGTGCCTTTCAAACTAAGAATCTCTTTATCTTGGTCTTGTAGTGTGCTCCTCTGTGAGGATGAAGAAGAAGAGGCAGAGATTAGAGAAGTAATTGGCACTGCAGTTGCCAATACTCCTTTCGGTGCCAAGTGTTATACCAAAGTAGATGGTATAGCAGTGTTTACAGTGGGGATCACTGTAGGAATGACCATTGGTTGTGCTTTTCTTAGTTCTTCATTCTCTTTCATTAGAGCTTCTATTTTACTTTCCATTGTTTTTATCTGACCTGACATTTGATGTACAAGCTGCTTTAAATCATCATTCTCTGTTTTTTGCTGTAGAATTTCTTTTGCTTGAGAGTTTTCACTCTGAGGCAACTTCAACTATTTTCTAAGAGCAACTATATCCTCATTTTTCTGTTTAATTAAGACTTTTTCCCCTTCAATGTTGGCTGGGTCACCCCCTGATTCAATCACTATATCTTCTAGTGCTTTTATTCTTAAATTATTAGCATACAGTGAGGCTTTGTCCAACTTCATTTGATTTTGGAGGTTGAGCACTGTTTTCTCAAGCCTAATTGATTTCATAGTTTTACTGACAATTTTGGAATATAGCATTTCAGCATTGTTCCTATGAAATTCAATTTGATCTAATTCATGAATGGCATCTGCATCCAGTTCAAGATCTGTTTTGGAATAATCTGCCACTGATTTTGGCTCAGCCATTGTAGGCTTCAAGAATGACATTACCAATTTATTGGATGAATAATCAAATGTTGAAAGAAGCCTGTCGTTTTTTCCAGGCTTTTCCTTAAGAAATATAGAATGATCTTGATTCTTGAGCTCTTCATTCTTCTCTTTAATCTGTCTGAATTTGATCTGAATATCTGACTCTGTATTGTCAGCTTCCTGAGAAGAAGGAGGCAAATCCACAGTAGCCTGGCTTTCCTTCATGACTGTATCTTTTTGTTGTGTTCCAATTTTTTCATTTTGAAGCTCTTTTAATGTTTGAGTGAATATTCTTGTTGCTTCATCATCTATATCAATATTTACAGCCTTATCCTTTTCTTCTTCTGTTGACTTACTTCTTTTACTATAAGGAGTTCTGAATTTTATGTCCTCAATAGTCTCAGCTATGAAACTATCTCCTTCTCTGTCTCTTTTATGTACATTATCAGTATCTTTGCTTGTAGAAGCCACTTGTACTGTCTGTTCAATCTGTTTGCCTTTGCCACTATCTACCTGTATTACCTGTACTGCCTGTGAATCATCATCAGATAGGGTGTTTGGCTCCCATTCAATTTTATTTACATATCTTTCAATATGGGGCTTAGGATCATGCAAGTAAACAAGTAACTTAAATTTTACCCTTGCTGCACTCAAAATACCTTGTGGGTCATACTTCCATGTAAAACTACATGGGAACTTATACTCTTTAAGTTTGACATTTATCTCATTGGAAGCTTCTCTGTTATTCACAATGAATGGCCCAATTTGATTTTTCATCTTAAATTGGGTTTTTTTCTTGAAAGCTATGAAGTTGATTTCATCTACATTCAATAGTTATCTCAGATATTCTAAAGCAAATATTCTTGTAGTAACAAATCTGGGTAACTTATATGGGGCCAGGGATGAGCCATACACTCTGATTTCTGTATGATTTTTATATAAATACCAATCTCTAGTTTTGTAGCTCTCTGATAACTACAGAATTCTTCTTGTCTCATCATTGATCCTAGGGATCTCCTCTTTTTCCAAGAGATACATAGAAGGGGCTATAAATGAGTCATTGAAATCTGTAAAACTATACTTTCTGTTCCATTTCCTTAGAATAGATGACCAAAATACTATTGATAGAACTTTTCCTTCTGCATCCACTTTCTCACATTCAATTGGAAACTTATCTGTTTGATAATATAGGAAGAGGTGGAGTAGATAAGAGGAGTATCTAAAAACTCCTTCTTCTGGTAATCTGGATAACTGATAATGCATACTTTCAGCAATAAATCTAGCAAAATTGAACTGAATATATGGTGATTGACCAGGGCTTAGAGTTGACAGAAAACCCAGGATAGCCACATCAGTGAATTCGTCACTGGCGTATCCTAGTATGAAGGAGAGCATTGAGACGAGCTATCTAGTTTCATCTGGTAAATCAACGGTGTCGAAAGGAGGATTTAACTTAGGAATATCAACTTGATTTGGACAAAAATTCTGGTATATTTTGAATCTAGTATCAAACTCCAAGTCAAGATATAGTTGGGTTAAATCTTCTATTGATAGGGAAGCAGAATTGGGGTCATGATTCATTTGCAGCATGGAATTTATCAACTCTTCAGTGATGTAAAACAGGATATATTTTTCTTTTTTTACAATACATCTTTGTTCTGGCATATAATAGGCTTGGCATAATCTGATAAAGTCAAGAACAGAATGAGTGAGAGGGACAATATATCTAGGCAGATTGGATTCCCAAATTGGAATATCTTTGTCACTCTTTTCCACTTATTTACCATAGCACCAATTATAGACATCAAACAGGTTAAATTCTACATTAGGGTCTAGTATTCTATAGTCCAGATCAACTAAAGGGTTGTTCTCTGGAGAAATGACTGGAGGCTGGACTGGTCTGACCACTTCTGTAGAATCAACCGTGAGTACAGGAGTTGGTTTGTTGATTTTGAAGGACACAAGCTGAGGAATCTTTGCAGAAGACTTCTTTTGAGATTTTTAGCCTCCATTCTTGGGGGTTACCTGTTTCTTGGTCATTTTTAATAATGAACGAAGCAAGCTTAAATGGTTTGCTAAGTTCCTTTACGATAAAAAGGGGTTTCTTGGCGAATTTCTACTGAAAATGGGGTTTCTGAGCAGGGCTTTTAGGAAATGCAAGGAATTTAAAGCTCATAATGTGTATTTAAAATCGATTTCAACAGAAAAACGGACCAGGGTATGGAAAAAACTGCGAGAAAGGGAAATTAGGGATTCCAGGGAAATTTTGACAGAGTTTCCCCTGAAAAATGGACACTTTTTTGCAGTAACTTTGGTAATTATTTGAAATCGACAGGAATTTTGAAATCTCAGAGGGCAACTTCGAAGAAAAGTACCTGGAGAACCAGCGAAATTCGGTTGAAGACGTTGCAGAGGTGCTCAGTCTTCAATTTTTTGAAAATGGCTTCGCAGAGGACAATGTAGTACTTTGTAATGGAAATTCAGGGAAATGGGCATCGAAAAATGGTACTGGTAGGTTGAAAATGGCTCTGCAAAGTTTCTCAGGGTTCAAACGGCATGATTTTGAGGACAAATGGTTCTGCAATGTTTTTACAGGTTTAAAGCGAAAAGGTGAAAATTTGAATGAAAAATATAATTTTAATGTATTAAACGATGGTATAACCATAGTTAAATGACATTACACTCGGGTTAAACGGGTGAGGTTTAGGGAATACCACCAGTGGTATTCGTGAGGGTAAATGGTGGTAAGAGAAAACTAGCTTTTCGAACGTGATACAACGTGGTGGCGACACGTAAGTGCGGGTGGTTTGGAAAAACCACCCATTTCGCGCGGCTTTGCCAAAACATCAAACGATTACTTTATGAGCGCGAAAATGTATTAGCGTCGTCGGATCTGGATTCAACGAGCGAACGGCCACGATCAAAAGGAAAGGTGTGGGGAAAAGGTAAGTTATCGGGTTCACTTTGGGCCATTGATCTTGGGAAACCGTCGCTATACCGACATTTAGAGAAAACTGTCGCAATACCGACACTTAGAAAAAGTGTCGCAATTACGACACTATGCCCCAAAGCGTCACTATACGGCTGCCTCCAAATGTTGCAATTTCCTCCAAACGTCGCTATTATATGTTTTACGAAGATATGGTAAGGAACTCTCTCTTATTATTCTTAGAAATAATTATATATAATTTATTTATTTTCAAAATCGATTAAAAAAATTATATGAGAAAAATTATTAATTCATCAATATGTGTGTGTTGTGAGGAATAATTTCATAATTCAACTTAATGGTTCATTATATAATCATGTGAGCATCACCAATGATATATCTTAAAAAGCAACTGAAAAGCCATGTGTACAAAATCGATGTATACTCTAGAGAGTGGTTCTCATATCACTATGTAAATTGTTGTATACTACTTCAACAAAATTATAAGATAAACTGTAATACACATCATATATGCACCATAACAATTGCCATACAACTAATTTGTTTTAGGATACATGTGGCATTCTAGGGGTAAATTCTATATGATGTGTATATCAATCTATTAGGTGTTGGTAAGTTGTGAATATCTAAGAAATGATAAGGAATATCCATACATCATGATCTTGTAATGTGATTATAAATTGTATCTATAATTTCCATAAAATGTATAAATGATTTGTTTAAAAAAAATCAACACAATCAACCCTAAACAATGCTCATGATGTGGAATTTCATTGGCGAAACCAAAATGATGGTCACATGTCCCATTTCTATGGTAATGGTGATCATATATATGTTGTAGCGACACTTGATGAGTAATTAAATAAATCTCAGAGTGTGACTCATTGTGCCATATTTTTTTAAAGCATGATTTGTTTTCCTAGTTTTTACTAATTTGTTAACATATTTTATTCATTTGGAAAGCTAATTAATAATGCTTTAAGTAATTAGGGCCTAATGAGAGATCATCTTCACATCTTCACTGAAATATATTTGGTAATTGTAGTCACTATATGGACCGCACATGCATGCTACTTAAGAAAAATTGAAATATAAACTATAATACACATCTTATATATGCCATAACAATTGACATACAACTTATTTACTTCTAGATACATATGAAATACTTCAGGTAAATGCCATATTATGTGTATACCAATATAGTAGGTGTTGGTAAGTTATGAGGATCTAAGAAATGATAGGGTATCAACACATTAGTAGTGCCCTGGTGAATTCAGAACTATGATTTCACAATAATAAATTATCGGGCTCCCACAGGGCGATGAACTTGGTCGAATTTGACCCTTCTGCAGCAGCTCCTGAATCTGCCTCTTGATTTCATCGTTCTCCATAACAGAGCACCGATAGATCGGTCCGTTGGGTAGCGACGCACCTGGGGTCAGATCAATCGGGTGCTTGACTTGACAGTGTAGAGGAACCCCTGTGGGTGAGGTGAAAATGTCCCCGTACTCCTCCACAACCTTATCCATTTGTTGTTGTTGTGCAGAGGAGCCTTTTCTGGAGGTCGTGGCCATAGTATTCTTCTTGCCCTGGGGGCGGATCATCAGGAAAACGAATTTCCTGGTTTGGGAAATGAGCTTACTGCATTGTTTTGCAGTAACCAAAGAGATAGTAGCAGGAGGTGGTACCTCTGGTATCCTGTACAACCTATTTCCCAAAGTAACAATAACAGCACGAGGCCGAGACTCATACACCGCATGACGCTTCCACAAGTATGGTTGTCCTAATAATACATCAGAAACATCAATAGGAACAACGTCGCATAATACCTCATCCGTGAAGGGCTTGATGCTATAGGGAAGGCGGCACTGCTGGTTGACGCGAAGATCTCTTCCTTGGTGAAGCCACCCGATGGTGTATGGATGTGGGTGAGCTATGGTTGGAAAGCCCAAAAACTTCATGGCATCTGCTGAAATGAGGTTCTTATGGCTCCCATTGTCGATAATGAACTGTACCGGGGAGCCCTTTACCCACATCTGGGAGTGAAAGAGATGTTCCTCCTCCTCTGGATCTTCTGGTTCCTCCTTCTGGATATTTGTAGTGGCAACAGTGGCATTGGGCTCCGCATCAATAATATTTTTCCCTTTGTCATTCCCCTTGTCAAGTTCTGATTCAGAGTCAGAGCATGCATCTGACTCAGAAGCCCGCATCTCAGCCACCAGCGACTGCTTGGCCCGACACTCACTTGTGTTGCGAGTGGAGCTCTTATGGAACTCACACCACTTTCCCATGTCCTTATTTGGCTTTGCGGTGTTTTTCTTTGCTTGTGGCTTCGACAGGTTGTCTTGAGTCACCGTGCCTTGGCTCTGTCCTTTGTTCTGTGGTTTGGGATCACCTTTCCCTTGATTTTGATTCGCAGATCCAAAGTCTCGCTTCTTCTATTTGAATTTCTGCTCAATCTTGGCAGCATACCGGTATGTCGTACCAAGCGAGGAGATGTCGAGGAACTCCATTACCTCCTGAATGTATTTGTGCAGACAACTGCGATACTTTAGCACCAGATGTTTCTCTGAATCTTTGATACCCAACTTGGTGCGCAGGGTATGGAACAGATTCGTCGGCTCATGCACATCTTGATCCCTTTGTTGCCGCAGCGTGGTCCATTTTATGTACTTGTCCTCATAGCTCCCCATAGGATAGTAGTGTTCCTTGACGGCGTCTCGGAAATAATTCCAAGTGGGTACGACCAAGAACAGAGAGGGTTTTGTCTCATCCTTTTTCTCACAGTGGCTTTCCCACCAGTCCTTGACATGGGGGGCAGCTTTGAGGAGTGCAAAAATAATCTTCTCCCTATCGGAAAAGTCATGAACCGAGAAATATCCTTCTAATAGATTCAACCATCTATCTACGGCATCTGCATCTATTTTACCCTAAAATATGGGAATGTCAAAATTTACTTGTACCTTAAAAGGAGTTGCACCTCCAGAGTGGCTGCTGGATGCAGATGCGCCACCAGTGGGCAGCCGTTGAAGGATCTGGGCAAAGTTATCCATCATCGCGTTCCTTTTTTTTTCGAGGGCCTCCTTGAGCAATATTTTGATAGGATCTCCTACTCCCTCATCTTTCTTTTCATCCCCCATGGGTGTCCGTCGGGGTTTGCGAGGCTGATCTTGCAAAGGTTCCACCAGATCGAGCCCTAACTCCTTATACCCTGACCTCGTTGGGGACATGCAAAGAAGGATCGAGAAAAAGCAGACCGCTCTAATACCACTAATCCGGATTTATTCAGGAATGCAACAGAATAAACACATAACCATAAATACAGAGATGCAGTGGAAATAACACTTCATTTTATTAATATCAAAGAACTGAAATTTGCTTATAGATAGAATGGAAATAAAACTAGCTAGGGCGCTTGTAGCTATCTCTGAGGAGAGATGTGGCGGCTACAGGCCTCTGAACTGAGTTACAATGAGGCTCGAGGGCCTATTTATTATTGAGAAACAATGGAGAACCCTAAACATCCAAAAACCTAACCCTATGAGATGAAGCACCAAAACTATGGGCCCCGTTTGGGTAATTTGGTGTTTCAACATCCCAGGGACGTAACTTTGGCATACTATCTCTGTTTGACGCACATGATACATCATTAGAAAGATCTATCCGAGGACTACAACTTTCGCCATGAATATAAATCTAGGATGGAATGATACAGAATGATATTCGCTAGAGGCGCGATGCCCAAAAAACGTCGTTTAGGGCCTCAAAATGGCTCCGGAAGTTCAAGACCCAAAAAACTACTAAAAATAGTAAGTTGTGCTAAAACTAAAAAACTGAAAGAGAAAATGGTGGGGCCCCAAGTGGAATAGGCGGGTGGCCACCAGTATCCACCTGGATCATTGAGTGAGCCAAAAAAGTAACTTTCCTTACTTTTTGAGTACATCCTTGCAATTGCGAAGAGGACTCGTGTTGCAAAATTATTGGTAAGTGGAAATTAAAGGGCGTAAGAACGTTTTTGAAAAAATTTCAAACGTAAAAATTAAGTCTTCTATCCTTCCTAGCACCTCATGGAAAACGGGAATCCATAAATTCTAGTCGTCAAATATGTGCAAAATGCCTTATGACGGGCAAAATGGAGGACTAGTCCTATGTTGCTACATGAGTTAGGGTTTCATGTGGCAACAGGGAACTTTGTATAGTTTTTCAAGGATAGGAAAGGAGAATATTTTCAGTTAATCATCACATGAAACTTCATCACCATTTGAAAATTGTGTCCTAATTTGAAACAATAAGACTACCCAACTATTTCATTATTTAATTTTGATTGTGTAATACAAAAAAATATCCTAGATAACTTAAATAATGTAAGCATTTTTGCAAAAATTTAGTGGAGAGAACCTTCAATTACATTTATTTTGAAGTTCCACTTGCATTTTAAGCCATTTTAATTAGTCTTTCATGGCTATCTAGTAAAAATTTCAACCTCCTGTAGAAATTTGTTTGTCACTTGTATTAGAAATGCAAAAATCAAATGTAAATAAAAATGATTTGAAATGCTAAAATTCAAATGCGCGCTACATAAAAATTATTTTTCTTAAAACTACATTAACGTCTGATATCACACGCACATTCGCCCTCAGCTCTTCCAGAACAACATTCGCCCTTAGCTCTTGCAGAACAGCATTCACCCTCAGCTCTTGCAGAACAACATTCACCCTCAGTTCTTGCAAAATGGTAAGTTCTTACTACAGGCCCTTCCTCCTGTAGTAGGGTTGACCCTATTTGGGTTTTTTTGGAGCCTCTGAGAATACAAAGGTTGTGATTGATTACGAGGAATTGCCTATATTTGTGGAACCTCTTACCTCTAGGAATGATAATGTTCGAGAACAGGTAGCACGTTCATTTTAGAGGCATAAAATTATTCTTCCCAACTATCTTTATACGTCTGTAATTTTGGAATTTGATTTTAAAAACTACTACCCAACTTTGAGTTCAACTAGTGTTCGTGTAAGGCTGTTTGGGTTTTGGGAAATATTGTTGGAGACTCTGCATCATTTAGGGATCTTGCCCTCAGTCATGGAGCTCCGAGGCAAGTGCTTGCCCAGTTGAATGATACTGCCAGAATTTCAATGATACGAAATGCTACATGGGCTCTGTCAAATTTTTGTCGTGTTAAACCCCAACCACTATTCAAACAGGTAAGAAGAATACATTTTCTGCCTCTTCTTCTTAGTTCGCAGATACTGTGGATTTTTTTATAGATCTTGGCGCTTGGTAGATTTGGACGTAATATGGACCTAGGCGCTTGTTCATTACAATGACTTCGTCATCAGGTTTTAGAAAATGCTTAGAAATTTGGGTTTCACAAGGGGATTACCCTTGCTTGCAATTATCGATTATCAATCACATTCAAAAAATTATTTCGTAGCATTGTTGAGCTCTTTGTAGGTGAATTTCCAAGGCAATTTCACAATATCTGAACTAAATTTGTCTGTCCTTTTCAATACTCTGCGCTTGTAACAGAACCAGACAAACAATCTAGTGGCCAATGAAACAACAACAACACCTCCTGTTGCAATGCCTACAATTCACCCTCTCTGCACGCATGAATGACTATGGCACCCTCTTTTGTGAACAAGTACTGGAGCTGAAGGTACTGGTTTCCATTAGGATCATGGAATTCAACATCCAAAATAGTATCAAATTCCACTGCAATAGTATTCCCAGCGAGGGCAACAGTTCATTGAGACCTATTGGACTCATCACCCCCAAATAGCCTCCAGGGCTACCCAAAGTGTGATCATCTGGAGCAATAACAAATGCTTATCCATCCCCAATTGAAACAAGAACAAGACCCACATTGGTTACAGAAAAGGAGAAACACGTTTTGAAAGAAGAAGAAACTTTTGTACTAGGGTCCAGAAATCTAACTGGTCTATTGTACAATGCCCTACCTGCACTTCAAATTGGTACTCCCAACTCCATGCTAAGGCTCACTGTGCCATTCTTCAGATGAGCATCTTAACCTGAAGTTTGATTCCAAAAAACCCAAGTCCCCTGTTCTATGCCCAAGACCTCTGTTACAACGAGTAGAGTTCTGATCGAAATACTTCACAATAGGAAGAAAAAGAGACATCGCAAAATTGCTCCGCTTTATACTGATAATTTTATGTGTGAAAATTCAACTGCAGACAGTAAAAACATAATATCAAACACAACCAATCCACAATGGAATTTGAAAATGAGGGTTTATAACCACAGAAAACCCTCTCCAGGTTGAAAGAATTCCAGAATGGCTTTAAGATTTTACTAATGAGCACTTACAACACCATAGAAATTACTGTCACAATGAAATCTGCTGGAAGCAAAGCCCTTGTACAGTTTCTACATTTCCACAGTGGAAGCAAGAATCTTGCTATCTCTCATGATCTGGTTCTGTGGTCAAATCCTTTGCTATGGTTGTCTTGTTCTGCTAAACGTGGATCTGTCTTAGCTTTGGCTCTGGTTCTCATTTAGGATCGTGCCTATCGGATCTTGCTGTGGCTTTGACTATAAAAACTTGTTCAATAGGAAAATGTTGACTCTGCTATATATAGGAGCTTCAATGGGTGCTCTCAAACACTTTTTTGGGCAGCTCTCTTTTGTCTCTGATTCAAGGCAGAACTATGTTGGCCTTGGTTTTTTAGTCCTTGGAACTTAGTTCTCTCATATTTTCCATCCTATCCCCAGTTTGCTACCGAGAAGGACATAACTTCACGATATCAAAATTGACTTTTTTTGGCCATTTATCTTTAGTAATGGTACAACCTTAATTTGGTGCATTCGTGCAGTATCTGAAGAGCACTCTCAAGCTGTTATTCAGTATTTTAGCATAACTACTACATTTAACTTCCATGCTCTAATATTTATATCAACCATAAGCATTCTTAAGGTAGTTCCACATTTGTGAAGCAAAAGGAATGCTTTTGACAGCTTCTTATCATAGTGGTACAATTCTGTTCGCAGTTTATCTTTTATAAACCTCCAATTTTCCAAACGTAGTAGAGACTACAGTTTGCATCTGAAATTTTGGACAAATATGTTTAGTATTCTATAGAAAATGCATTAAGAATAAAAAAAATCCCACAATTTGTAAAAAGCCCACAATTTTGTAAAAAGCCCACATTTTGTAAAAAGCTCACAATTTGTAAAATGCCCACTTTTATTTTATTTTTGCTTATATATTGAGCTCCCATTGAGTTCAACAAGTCTTGGGTTTTCTACACCATTGAGAGAGATTTATTGTTTTCTTTATAGGATAATTTGCATCAATGGAAGAAAACATTGGAGGTGGAAAAAAAATTCAAAAGGGTGAAAGGGGTGATGGCAGAGTTTATTGCCCTTGTAAAAAATGTTGTATGAGAAATAATGTTAGAGTTTTAATAGCAACATCAACAGTGCATTGTAGGAAATATGGGCACATTGATGGTGGATCGAATGACTATCATCCCGTGGTAATTAATTATCTATCTTCATTTTGATTATATCATAAAATTTTATATTATTTTAATATTTTTTATATGCGCACTAATGTTTAATTATTAATGTTTGTAATTTTCATAAAGGCACGGTTGCCCCCCAACTTTTTGCAGATGATCAACCAGCTTCCACAGAAAAATAGTAGTAGATTAGATGATGTTGCACCAGTACAAGAGAATATTGCAGCAAATATTAGTATTGGAAATGATGTTGTACAAGGTGAAGAACATGAAGCGAATGATGAAGGTAATTTTAATGATCCCATGGAGGTAGATCATGATGACAATAATGAGACAGTTCACATCAATGATGGGACAAATCAAATGCTCCAAGACTTGTATGGTGAGTCAGATGATGATGGTGGAGATAGCAGTGACGGTATTTATGATGTACCTCTGATTGAAAGGTCAAGTGAACGACTTTTTGAAAACTTAAATGCAACTCTTCTCTCTACTACATTGTTGCTGGTGAACTTAAAGGTTATGAATAATTTGTCGAACAGATGTATGACACAACTCCTAAGGTATGCAATATGTATATATGATCACATATATGTAAATGTTGATTATTTTCCCTTTTTTTAGTTGTAATAAATGTGTAAAATAATAACTTATATATATATATATATATATCAGAGTTATCAAAACCGGCCGGTCAGGACGGCTGTCGGTTGGAACCGGCCTTGCAACCTGGTCAATAGCCTATTCTCACCTGTTTTGGCCGGTTAAGTATGGAACCGGCCGGTTTATGCATAAACTGGCCAGTTCCGTACTTAACCGACCGGTTAGGTGCTCCTCCATGAGTTGCAAATTCCTTAGTGTCTCCTCCATGAGCTGCAAATTCCTCTATTATACTAGCAACAAACTTGTCTAATAACTCATACTCAACACCTTATAGTAGCAACAATACACATGATGATTGATAAATACAAGGCTGGCTAGCATAAAATCCCTGGCAGCATGCAACTCATCAAGTGTACTTGATGACAATTTCTGTTCTCAAAACAATCAGCAGCAACCTTATTTCACACTCAGCTAGGAACTGTCAGATCCTCTCTCTCTGCTCACACATAGCAACAGCATAAATACAAAACCTTTCACACATCATACAAGAAATTTGATCATGGCATCAAGACTAATGAAAATGCTCTGACGCCACTCAAGGGACAACAACATACAACCTAATGAAAATGTGGCTGGCAATAATAAATTAACCACTAGAAATTCCTGCTTGGAAATGCACTAAAATGGCCACTGAGTTTTCTGGGTTTTAATGAATCTTTTCAGTGATAAATTTCGTCAAACACATTGTGAGAAGACTGTTGAAGTCTTAATTCTCTCTCAACTTGTTACAAATAGCACTAATAGTGGGTTTCATAAACCAATTCGATACCTCTAAGTGTTGTAGATGTTTTTCTAGAAATTTATTGCCAAGCAAACTTTTCATATTTTGTCTCTATTGGCTTGGAATCATGGTTGCAAATCTTAAAAATAGTTTTTTTTTAATTAAAAAATAGTTATTTAATGTATTTTTTTTTAAACCAGTTCATTGAGATCTGACCACTACCGGTTAGACCAGTTCTGGTTCGAAACCTGGTTCATTAGCTCCACCAGCCCGGTCACAGGTTCCAGTTTTAATAACTATGATATATATATATATATATATATATATATGATTAATAATCTTTACAAGACACTACTTTTTTTTTATGTTGTAGATTGTTGGTTGAATATTTGTTACCATCGCCAAATACTTTACCTCGAAGATATCGAGATCTACGTGCTATTATGAAACACTTTGGAATGGAATATAACACTATAGATGCATGTCCTAAAGATCATATTATATATTACGAAAACAGAATGTCCGAAATGTGGTACCAGTAGATATCGAATAGATCAACTAACCAAAAAGGTGCCTCAAAAGGTTTTTCGTCATATTCCCATAATTCCACGTTTGCAGCGAATGTTCAGGTGTAACAGCATAGCACAGTTTATGGATTACCATTCAAAGAATAGAAGTGGAGATGGTGTACTTCGAATGCCTGCAGATGGTTCTGCATTTAGAGAAATCGAGGAAAAATATGTAGATTTTAAAAATGAACCTCGTAATGTCAGGCTTTCATTGGCAGCTGATGGTGTTAATCCATTCGGAGAGCTTAGATCTACTTACTCAGTGTGGCCTATTTTTGTTATCAACAATAACATTCCTCCTTGGATGTCAATAAAGAGGGAGCACATAATGTTGACTATGATTATTCTAGGTATTTGATACATTATTTCTTTGAATGTAACATTTTCATTTCTCTCGTTGTTTTCATAAATATATATTTTATTTATTTACTTAGTTATATATACATATATCATGGGAGTAATTATTATGTACCGTAATTTTGAACAATTAGGTAAGTACCAGGTCAAAGATATGAATGTATATATTGAGCCTCTTATCGATGAGCTAATACAGTTATGGCATGGCATCACTATGTATGACATCACTAAACCAATCAAGAAGAAGAGATTTCAATGTCATGGAATGCTTGTATGGAAAATTCATGATGCCCCAGGACTAACACATGTTTGTGGTATGTAATATTTCGTTTCACTTTAATATAATACATAATTATCTAAATTAGATATACCATATTGCATGTTTTAAAAATTATCTCATAGTATATTAATTGTTATTGATCCATCTATTGCAGGTCTTCAAACAAAGGGTAGATTTGCATGTCCAGTTTGTGGCCCTAAGATGAAGTATCGTCATTCGCCAGAATTAAGAAAGATGGTGTTTGATGAGTTTAGGCACTTCCTCCCTAGGAACCATAAGTATCGTACTAATGAAAAACATCTTTTCAATGATAAAGAAGAAACTAGATTAAAACCACGAAGAATGACACCTCAATTGTGGATGTTGGAATATAACAGAATTAATAATCGTCGAGCAGCTGGTATGTAATTTGTGTGTATATATATATATATATATATTATTTTTTTATGTAATGTTTGGAATTTTTGTTTTAACTAATGAATTTATTTTATTGTATTTTATAATTAATATTGTTCTGATTTATTTTATTCTTTGATATCAAGGTCATCGTCGTCGTGAAGGTACTAATATTGTACTTCCACCTGGAATGAAATGTTATCCTTCTCAATTCGCGAGGTTTCCCTACTATGAGGACCTAAAAATATCTCATTTGTTTGATACAATGCATGTCGGGAAGAATGTGACAGAAATGTTATGGCGAACCATAGATGGTGCACATGATAGAGATAAAATTGACAAAATTTGTACTGACATTGAGAAATCGAATCATGCAATGAAAAGTGTGATCGGCGGATCAAATAACAATGGAGGTCGAAATTATAATAATATTGCATGGTTATTAACAGAACAAAAAAGCAATGATGTAAAAGAGGTCGTTAGAAGAATTAAATTTCCAACAGGTTTTGTTTCAAACATAAATAATATCTTAACGAAGAAAGGTGACTTCAGTGGGGTGAAAACACATGATTGGCATACCTTTGTTAAGGTAATTTTTTTGGTATACGTTTTTGTATGTTATTGCTTGAATAAATATTTTAAATTTTCCTTTTTTCTGTTTAATTTGGAAACCAATAATGATTCATTTTTTATTGTTATAGTATGTTCTACCTGTATCTCTCCCAAACAACTTCAACAACAATGTCAAACAAGTTATATATGGTCTTAGTAAATACATGAGGTAAGTAGTTTTGATTTATACGCAAAATCTAATTGCTACAATTTATTTTCGTACTTGATGAAATGATGTATTAATTTACTGATAATGAAATATATATTATGTTTCATTGAAATAACCTTGCATAATGATTTGCAGATGGTTTTCATTGAAAGAAATCCATCAAGATGAAATAAAGTATTGGAAGAGAGAAATTCCTTAGCTAATGTGTGAAATGCAAAAGTATCTACCTCCAACATTTTTCAATGCACAAGAACACTACTTGATACACCAAGTTGAGGAGATTGAAATGTGTGGACCAGTACACACAAGGTCAATGTGGATGGTTGAGAGGCACCTAAAATCCTTGAAGGCTTTGGTTAAACAAAGAGCACGACCTGAGGGTTCTATGGTGGAGGGATATGTGGTATATCAATCCATGGTGTATATTAGTCATTATCTTCCTAAATTAGCTACGCCAGCCATGAAGGCAGTGGATTGCATTTGGGATGTGAACTCCATCAAAAAATTTGAAGAGGAGCACCTGTTGGGAAAAGGTAGAATGAAGAAAGTGAGAGGTAAAAGATTTATTATGTGTAATAAATATAATGTTTCATTTTTTTACATCATGTATATGATCATTATATTCATTTAGGTCTTATTCTTTCATATTTTATTAATTAATATAATTTACCATGGTTATAAGTAATATTTATTAATATTGGTGAATTATTGTTTTTTTATTCGGGTGCTCAAGATTATGAGGCACTACTTTTATACATTGCAAACAATCTTGAGTGGATGAGTGAATGGATTGAAACATGTAAAGCACGTAACGATGGTAGGTTATCATGGCAACTACTGTCTGAATTGATTAGAGAAGCGTATCGTAGTGGAGATGGGAACGTTACGGACAGGGAAATCGATTTAGCATATGGTTTGAAAGATATAAAGGTAAGCAATTAATTCACCTATTTTATTCATTACTTATTTTATACTATATATAATGTGACAAGAATTTTGATTTTTCAGTTAATTTTCATGCTGTGTAAATTATATGTTTGATTATCAATTGAGAATGCATCTTTTTCATGTTTGGCATATTACAGTTGAAACACCACAAGGCTATGTGGTGCAATGGTCGTCAATTTCGCGTTAAACAGTTGGATGATAACAGGAAAACTTCTGATAGTGGGATAACTGCAGTATTCCAGGTCATTAATGTTTCCTCCAGGAGTGACAGACATCCTTGAGAATCTGAAAATAGATATTATGGGTTCTTAGATGATATAGTTGAGTGTGACTTTAATTCCTTCAAAATAGTTTTGTTCGACGTCAAATGGTATAGGCTACGAATGAATGTACATGATGATGATAGAACACTTATTCAACATGACAATGGATTTCCAATGGTTAAAACATCATAGTTTGAAGCAGGAAAAGATCGCTATGTTTTTCCAAGCCAATGCGAACAAGTCTTTTACTCAGAGGTTCCAGGTGAGAAAGAATGGTCATTTGCTATTAGATATGATCCAAGAGGAAGGCCAGTAGAGTATACTGTAGAGGAAGAAGATGATATTGATCAAGAAGAAGATGATGCAGTGGCAGATGAGCAGGAAGATGCATGGACAGATGAAGAAGATATCTTGGAAGATGAACCAGGCTCTGGAGATGAGGCAACAATTATTGATGATGATGTCGATGAGGATATTATTGAAAATGACATAATTGATGATGATGATGACATGGTCGATCATTTCAACACCATTTCTGAATCAGATGTTGATATAGATGTCGATCAGTTGGATTAAGATCAATAAGATACAAAAGAATATTGATACAGATGTTATGTTCGAGTATGAGCTGGTATGTTATAACTTTATATTTTAATATGTAGGAATTATTGTCTGTTGGGAAAAATACTGAGAGGGGGGGTGAATCAGTATTTAGGGCTGACTGAAAAATTTTCACCAGAGATCTTATTATGCTGTTAATTCTTTACTTAGATTATTGCATCATTCTCTTAGTAAACATGTGAAAAGAAATAACAGAATAAGACATTACACAAAAGGAACACATATGAACACCAGTATTTAAGGTGGAAACCCAATTTGGGAGAAAAACTCCGCTGTTGTCGTCTCAGTCTTCAATATTTATTATAAAGAAAACATCTTACAATTTTGTGCTGGCGCGGACTCATACCAGCACGCAGGCACCAACCTGCAGAAGGCTTCAACCTTATCTCGTTCTCCAGCCTCTCCTGGAAGGGGGCTTCGACCCCCTGATTTAACACCAGATTGAACTGGCAGAAAGCTTCCACTTCTATGCAGAAGACTTGAACCCTCAGATCCACCGAATTTCTTCAATTTCTTCATCAGACTTGCATCAGATCTTTATTATTTCTTCAGATCTTTATTATTTCTTTGCTGATCTTCCTAGATATTTTTCATTTCCTCGATAAAATCCATAGGTGCATCATGGATTCAGCATTATCAGACAATAGAGTTCGATCATGCAGATCTCATAAAGATATTTTTATTTACAATTCCTCAGCATGCACACCTCGTACTATGATTCTCATCACCTTATATAGTTTTCGCCTTTATTGAAACCATGGGTCAAAACCATTCAATTGCTAATGGTATTATTAAAAGTCGAACCAATCCAAATTGAAATCCCAATCTTTGTTCTTCCATGCTCGAATTTTCCCAAAGGTAATCTCTATCTCCGCTAAATAATACTATAGCCAAGGTAAAGTACCAATAACGTGTCGCTGATGGTTTTCTTTCTTTTATTTATCAAATTTGTGGAATTTGATAAATAAATATTATTCACAACCTTTGGAAATTAAATATATAATAGAACTTTATAGTAATAACCAGCGCTTTTATCAAAAGGCTTTTAAATAGACCTTTGGTTCTGGCCCCACATACATAATCGACGGCCCAATCAATATAATTTAAAAAACTGGGGCCCATCGCTTACGATCGTTTCCATTCGACGGCGGAGAACACATTGCTTGGCATCAGATGATCCAACGGATATCATTCGTTGATGATGCACGGATGATAACGCGCAATGGCGCGTTGTACCTTGGGTAACTTTCGTGCATCTATAGCAAATGAACATCGTCCGATGACCGCTTCCCATATCAACGGTGCTTATCCATATCGTTGGGCATCCTGGGTCGAGCAATAACGCGTGATGGTACGCAGTGACAAGAAGTTTTGTGGAGTCGTATAAGGACGTGTGTTGCATGTTCTATGGAATTTCTCCCAACCTCTTGAAAACCGCTTGCCCGTCGAAGGGGGTGCGATAGAAACCACAAACCACCTTTATTGTTTACTCGGTCATGGTTCCGCTCTTCCACGCAGGGTTCCGTCGCGCTTTCGTTTGTTATGTTCCACCTCTTTCCTTCCAGGTTTTGTTCATGATTCCAAAGGGTTAGTCTATGTTCCACCGAAATTTCAATGCCAAATACTATGTTTTAGTTCTTTCGCGTTATAACTAGTTTGCTCTCGCTCCTCGTTCCTTTCTCCATGAAAGCCAGTCAACTCCTTACTAATAGCGTAGACCCTTCCATCATATATTTAATGAATATATATAACTCCACTGTCTACCAGTTTGGATACACTATCAACCGTATTAACATTGGTTCCTCGATCAACATACAGATTACAGGGTTTCTTACGGATGTCAATTATCCTTCATCAGGATGCATACATATGTTCACACATGAATTGACTCGTCCTTATTTATATCGATTCTCCACTAAATACAGAGCTTGCCATCAAGGAAAATCATATAATAGGATACAGGAAACATATTGCCAACATTGTCTTTAAATAATTTACTAATTATGCAGGTTTTTTGCATGTTGTTTATTATTTCAAACCAATAAATAATGGCCTTACTATTGTTTATTATTTCGCATGATTCGCAGGATTCATTTTATTCTATGGTTAGGTCTCTGAAAAAACCAATTAAACACTTAAATAGTCAAGATCTGGAAGACAGGCTTTACCCCCACCATAAATTTCTGAAAACCCGGCCTTCAGTTCAGCTTGTTGTGCTGAAGATGAGGGTGGATTTGCATGATCAGTTGAATGAAAATGAATCAGATATTCGGGATGCTTTTGAGGGCAGATCCATAAGCCCCATAGATGAAGATCCCATTGCTGCAGAATTTCTGTCTGCGTTGAAGCACAAGTATAGTGTTGTATCGGAATACAAATTAGAGGACAACTATACCAAGTCTAAATCAACTGAATCTAGTTCTAGTGCTCTTGAACTTACCGAATTAAAGTCAGAAGCAGGATTTACAATCTCTAATGGGAATGGGTATGGTAGTTCCAATATTGGATTGGATGTCCGGAGCTCTGCAATAGGCACTGGACCTGATCGTAATGAACCCCAACTAATTCAATGTGATGAAAATATGGACTTTGATGATGATCGGGAAAACAAGCCAGAGCATTTTGGCAATATTGAAGAAACTGAAGAGGTTTCCTATGATCGATTGAATCAACTCAGCCATAAGACATCTACTGCAGGCTGGTTTGTATTAGAAGGAGAATCGGTTTTTCTTTCCCATGATGATGGATGCTGCTCTTTTCACGATATAGCAAATTCAGAGGTGTGGAGGTTTTAATTATTGTACTTAATTTTGCGGTTTATGGGTGTTATAATTTATACATTTTGGGATTTTCTATTAGAAATAGGGAAAATCCTAGGGGTTAGATTATTCTCATGGTTTAAATTTCTATATTTGAAATAAAATTCACCAATTTCTATTTAAAAAAATGATTTGCCTAAATATTTGATGTAGTTTAAATAAGATGTAGTTCATTTCAAAGACTGTTGAAATTTTCTAGAAACTATGATTGGCATTTCAAGAATATTTATGCACTCTTTAAATT
Source organism: Pinus albicaulis (assembly GCA_034641835.2). Classification (NCBI taxonomy): domain Eukaryota; kingdom Viridiplantae; phylum Streptophyta; class Pinopsida; order Pinales; family Pinaceae; genus Pinus; species Pinus albicaulis. Next base: position 345,418,114 of record CM076574.1, on the reverse strand, counting down.
TTCCCTTAACATAAAGGGTAGTTGATGTATGAGTAATACTCAGTATTGTTATTTTCCAATCTCCGGGAGAAGGCTGAATATAAAGCTCCATATGGGCTTACCCCAAACGTGTGGGGTGATTGCTGGTTGATCAGAGCAGCTGGTTCAGATGGTCGCTCTGGTAAATATGTTGTGGCAGCATCTGCAGGTTGTACATTGGACTCAGGTTTCTGTTCATGGGACTTTTATAATAAATAAATTATGGCATTCCATACTGAATCAGAGGCCTTCACTTCAACGTCTAGTACCATCTCTCCAATTTTGGCAGAGAGGGATGTCTCGGGGAGAAATTTTGGCTTTGCAAATGTTGTGCCAGAGAATCAACATTGGTGGTACAGGCCATGTGGGCCTCTTATGGTATCTACTACCAGTTCCCAAAAGACAGTTAATATTTATGATATTCATGATGGAGATCCTGTGATTTCAATGTGTTTTTTTTGAAAGTTTAGGTTTCATAGTAAATCATCAATGGGCTCTGAAATAAGGCCACATTGAAATCTTGGATACATGTTTCATGCCAAAATCAGTTGTATCTTCCATAAATACACAATCTTGGAACACTCTGTATAAATCTTCTTCTCAGACAATATTACATCTCCCTCATTATACAGGTGGTGTTCTTACATGCATAGCAAAGGCATTGTTTTGGCAATCATTTTTTAAGTCACTAGATATTGTGGGTACAAGGATCTAGGGTCTCCACATGAAACTGTGTTGCCCAGAGACTCACTCTGCCTGTCCTTAAATTTGTAAACATAGTAGTATTCCAATGCTTCTTTCATTTTGTATGCATAAGACGATTTTTTTTCAAAGTCCATAATTGTTTTTAAGTTTTATCCATCCCAGTTTTGTTGTGAATGCACAGGTTTTTGGCTCAACACATATCTGTTATATCTTTGTACTTTTCCTTTACTAACTATTTGAAATTTCTAGTTATATTTAGAGGTGTCTTTTAAGGGATGAGGGGAATTACTTGGATTTAGTTCTCCCAGGCTTATCATTTATTCTCCAAATGAAGCCCTGTAATCTGTAACACTATATGGGCATGCAGCTCACTTGTTAAAATATAGTTGATACAATATGTTGTACATGAAGCTTGGAATTGTGTACATTCCTGGAATATATTAATTTGCAGGCATGCTTAAAAGAGAGATAGGGTTTGATAAAATCAAAAACCCTGAACATGAAGAAAAAAAAAGAGGCAATTATTTTATACAGATAGAACCAAGACACTATCTCCTCATTAATAACAAAACCTCAGTCCAAAAATCATATGTACAAATTCTAGAAGTCGAAAGTTGAAAATTTCTGAAATGGAACCAGGCCCTTTTCAAAATAATAAATTTAGTAAAAACGAGGGTGAAGAAAGTTATCTTATCAAAATTTCCACATACCATGTTAGCAAGGAATGACTCCGAGTCCTGAGCAGTGAGACTGAGGAATTGCTCTTTTGCTACAGGTTGCATTTCTCTTCTCCAACACGATGAAAAGAAAATTCTTAGCTCTGGAGTCTGAAGCCCGAGTCAAAACTTGGAAGTTGGTAAGGAAAATTATCAGGGTTGTTGCCAGTTGGCTTGGATTTCGCAGCCTCATTAATTTTCTTTAATGCATTTCCTTCAATGCTGCAGTTGTCACTGGCCAGCAACCTTTACAATAAAATTTATTACACCCGTCACGCTACGAGGAAAATTTGACGTGATCACTGATCATTGATTTCTTATTGTGATAACAAATATTGGAGATTTACTATCCTGTTTTAAAGTTTCATTTTTTTTTAAATTGAAACCGCCGTCGGTATACCGACGCCTTGTAAGCGTCGCTCTTCTGACGTTTTGAATGATTTCAATTTTCTTCGGTCTTGTGATGTCCGTCAATATTGCAACAGATCTAGAAACGTCGGAAGAGCGATAGCACAAAGACGTCGGAAGGGCGACGTTCAAAATTTCGGACCACATTTCGTCGGAATTTCGACAGTTCTTCCCGACGTCGATATTGCGACGCTTCTGGAAAGCATCAGTCTTGTGACACTTTTGCAATACGTCGGTATTCTGACACTTTTGTACGGCGTCGAAATTGCGACAGTTTAGACACATCGAAAGAGCGACAGTATAAAGACATTGGAAGAGTGACGTTCAAAACGTCGGACGACATTTCGTCGGAATGGAGACACTTTACAAACGTCAGAAGAGCGACGTTAAAAACGTTGGACCAAATTTCGTCAGAATGGTGACACTTTACAAACGTCAGTTTGGGAAACGTCGGAAGAGCGACGCGTGTTTGGAAGCGACGGAAAAAGTGTCGGTAGTGCGACACTTTGTAAATGCGTCGGAATTGTGACGGCATGACAAACCACGTTTTTCCCATCCTCGAACTGTTGCTCTTGCGATGACTATGTGTCGGAATAGCGACGATTTGGCTGTCAGAAATTGTGCCAAATTTTCTAGTGATGCATGCCACTTCGTTGCTTGTATGAAATAAACAGCTGGCCTGGTGTCCAACTCTAAAGGTATCCATTTCTCATTGTCTCAAGGTTGGGATTGATTTCTCTAAGTGGCTAGCCACTAGCAATGGAATGGTCAGATTGTTCCTGCGTGGATTTATTTTGGCTCAGTGATATGGTTGGAGTTTGATTTGGATGAAAACTAATGGGGGGTGGAGGAGTGGGTATGAATGGTTGGAATGCTAACATTGATTGTTGGAACCCAGAAAAATAAGTCTTGCTCGGTGTAGTTTCAACCAAGGGTAGGTCTGTCTCAATATGTAGATTTAGGAAGGTTCCCGGCTCTACTAAGGTTGAGTTAACCTCAGTTACTTGGGCAGTACCTGAGTTAACGTCCACCTCGGTGTCAATCACCATCACAGTTCCTATAGGTATTGCATCAGATATGTTCGCGGATGTGGAGGCAGTGTGGGCTGACTCTTCCTTGGAAATTGGACAGACGTGATGGATAATTATTATGGCTTGATGTGGAAACTTAATTACAGAGTGATGTTTCTAATTATGGAAATTATTTTCAAATTTTTGGCTTACACTACTGACTGACACCTAAATGGTGGTTAATTATGACGAAATGATGGTCAACATAGCTTGGTCGTACAAGACCCAAACCACCCCCCCACCCGACCACAATTGGTTGTGGTGTGGTCCCCATGCCACAACAGGGTTAACGATGGGATACTCGCGACACATATGCTTATTCGTTGATTGGCGTCCTAACATGTGAAAAATGACTCTTTTGGTTTATTGAAGTCTCTCAGTTGCGAGAGTTATTGAATATCTAACATACAGACTCCTCTCGGGTGCAAGAGTTTATTGAAAGTAAAAATTTAAATTTCTCAATCGTAGTAGGGTTTTAGGTGTGTGCCATTCACCCAATCAGGTAATATTTCTTCATCCAACTATGTGAGCTTTACAGCTCCTGAATCCCGGATTTCTATGACACAAGATGGTCCCATCTAGTGCATTTGAAGTTTTCCTGGAAATTTTGGAATTTTTTGTCGTAGATTAGTACTCAGCCACCAATATTTAATGTCTTTTTCTTAATATGGAAATCATGCTAGGATTTTTGTATCTGTTTCCCGGACCTGAAATCGAGTCTCTCTGGTTAGAGTCGCGTATCCTAACCAACTAAAATACAAGAGAACCATTTGTTGGAAAAAAGGGATGACTTCTAGGAAAGACACAGGTTCAGGCTCGTAGGCCAACAAGATCCTATTGTAGTCTAGGATAACATCGAAATTTTCACCCTGCTCAAAGGAGAGAAAGGAGTCTCACTCGAGGCGTGTCGTGACCTTACTGAGATACGAGAACTAGAACCATGGCATCACAACAAAAATATTGTTCTATTTTCTAACATTAATACATTATAGTCATGCAGAAAGCAACACTTTCACATAATATTAAAAGAAAGAACTACCATAATGCATGCATCAAAATAATCCATCAGAAAAAAAATTTAAAACCCCCATTAAGCAACATACATTGACAATCACTCATTCGATACACAACTCAAGTCCACAAAACACCTCTATGTATATTAGTCTTCCTGTGCAGCACATTACATCTGAGACTCCATAGAACTCAATACACAACAAAACCCCAAAGGTCCCAGAACTAACTAAATGCCTCCTTATTTTCTTTGCTTATCTATCACTTTTCCTAGCACTGGTAGTTTTTTCTTCTTTTCCGCTCAGCTGGTCCGCTACGCTTTGCCATTCCTTTTTCTTTTCCACACTTGACTCTGCTTCCGGGAGTCTTTCTTCCTGTTCTCTTTCAACTATTCTTGCCACCTGTGCTACCACCTTTTCACGCTCTACCACCTGCCTGCCATCTCTCCGCAACCCGCAAGGGCTCTCTGCATCACGCAACGGCTCTCTGCGACTTGATTCATCCGCAACTCACAATCCAGAACTCAAAACTAGTTTCTTCACAACAAAGGCCCCAACAAGCATGTAATATATAAATTGTGGAAAATAGATAATAGATAAAACAATCACTCACAAACTATAATAAGTCAAATATATGGCTTGGGAAACCCTTTGGGAGAAAACACAATTGGAAGGTCAAGTTGTTATATTCTCTCTTTATCTGAATGAAAATGGTGCAAATACAAAGGAGTGAGACATGTGGCCTGCAATATGATATCATACATAAAACATCTCTATCCTCCCCTCTCTTTTTTCCCTCTTAACTACTCTTCCCTTCTATGGAACAAAATGCACTAAAATATATTTGAACCTCATTTCCTCCAAGTGGCCCAATTATAACACAACCCAATAGCCAACTCGAGGTTAAATTTGACTCCTTCAAATCATAGGTAAAGTTATAATATTGAAAATTTTAGAGTCTTACTCATCATGGTCATGTGGAAAACCCATTTTTAATGAATAATTGGGATGACATGGCATCCTCTCAAATCATTTCAGACAAAATGGGAAGGTCAGCATCTGGGTGGAATAATTTTGCATATGGAATCTATTTGAGGCATTTATTGTGTATTTGGAAAGTTATTTGAGTGTAAAATAGTGTAAATGGTTTTGAGACAAGCGATAGTTTTTGGATCTCAAAAAAATTCATTAATTTCTTCAAACTACCTTTAGAATGCTTTAAATCCTAATTCACCAGATTAGGACCCACCGGTAAAAGTGGTCATATGAGTTGATTCCTCCAATTTTTCCACTCTCAAAGCATAAATATGGATGAAAATAATATAATGATCCAATCCATATTGAGTGGAATTGATTGTGATGAAAAGAATGAAGGTTTCCATTGTTTCCAGTAGTTGTCAATATATTTTCTTTGTCATTCCTTTGAATTTGAGGTAGCTTTACATTGACATTAAAACATTAAGTAAACCAAATGGCTCTTTAGAAGAAAAAACAGGCCTCACATTTACCTTACTACATCTCTTAAGACTCTTTTATCTTCCATTTCTCATGCTCAAGGGAATAAATTTTGCATTTTTTAATACAAGGATATAATGCATGAATATTATAGGATGTGTTAGATAGAAATAAGGTGACATGGTTGCAATTTGGAGTAATATCTCATGAACTTATTTATTCAATATAGATTTATTGAACACCCTTTTGCAAAATTGAAGCATATTTTCATGGATTTGTGCACACACGAAATCATTTATAGTCTAATTACATGGAGAGGTAGTTTATGGCTTTTTACCAACCTCCTTGGAATAATAGGGATATGCCACTAACTTTTTCCCATTCTTTTCCTTGAATTTTTATTAGCTCACAATGTCAGCTACTTTGAAATTAGTGAATTACATGGTGTAGATTAGTGGTTTTTCAAAATGAGATAGGCCATTTTTTCACATATGGTCAATAGGCCTTTAAACCAGATCAATCACATTTGTGAACACTTTTTTATCCTCCCTACACAAATCCCTAAGCATGTATCCCTCAAAACCCTGATTTTTTGCCTTTAACTGCTTCATTTTAGTTTTTTTAGGTCCAATGCACCTTGTCCCTTTAGGGACCAACGTTCGCCAATAGGTTGGCACTCTCTAGACTTGTGTTGATCACCAACAGGTTTCCCCTTGTTGGGGGTGCACTGATTCTAGAAATTTGGAAAAAATAAAAAGAATCCAAAATCTTCCTCTCCTAGAAGTTTCCGAAGGTTATTCTAACTATTTATCTTGGATGAAAGTATAGAATCCTATCCTATCCTACATTGGATATTTCACCCCTTATCCCTTGAGCTCACCCTTCCATCAAGAGTGGATCTCAAGCCTATATTGGTAAAAGGAAAAGAATTCTTAACCTACCATCCTCTTCTATATATTTATTTCCATCCACAAGCTAGAGGCTGGATTTCGAAGATAGAATCTACCCTTATGATGCTACTATGAGAGTCATTATTCCATGCATTAGGTTGACATAGAGTTACACTTTGTGGCAATGAAGGACAAGTCAACTTGGAGGAGATATCCTATATTTGGTTGTAACTCTCTCCATTTATATTAATACAAAGAGTTCATTGTTTTCCTATATGTGATGTTATGATTTCATGTATTTCAATTCCATTTTGATCCATTGAATAAAGTGATTGGATGATGCTACAAAGATGGTGTAGATCATTGGCTTGTGTTGTTTGATTGTTCAAGTTCTAATTATAATGATCGAAGCTAGCATTGAAGCGTAAAACCCAAGAGAAGATTAAATATTATGAGGGATCCCAGGTGTTATCCAAGATAACACTTAGGTTTGTATTTGAGTCAATTTGGTTAAGTTAGTTAGGGTTTTAAATTTTCTCAAAATAAAATCACATGTACAAAAGTCAGTTTGGTCATATAGTCAGTTTGTAGGGTCAATTTGAGTTCAAATGCAGTCTATCATCGAATTTAAAATCCAAATATTCATGTTTCGGGTTTATTTTGTCATGATTGGAATTTAGACAGTTTCGTAGAAATTCCTAGCAATTTCATTTACGAAAACAGAGTATTTTATACGAAAGTTTCTGAAACTTTCGCAGCAAATATCTCACATCTGCCACCTATTTCGCTACGAAACTCTGCAGGGGTTACTAATAGTACGTTAAAAAAAAAAAGGTTTTTCATAAGAGTCACAATGGAACATGGACATATGTTAGAGCTTACCTTTATCCATTATCCCCAAACACTCACACCGTAAAGCTCATTCTTACCTCGTTCCTTTGACTTTGAGTTTGGAATTGTTGTCACAGGAAAGTATTTTACTTTTATAGGGAGGTCTAGCTGTCATTAGGTAAACTTACAGGTGGTAAGAAGCCACTCTCAATGTGTTGTAACCATGGCATAGAAGAATCAGTACAAATGAGGCTTAGTTAAGTTGCAGGGTTTTCATGGACATATTAATAAGGATTTTGTTGTAAATTTCACAAGAACAACAACTCTACCATTGCACATGATCCTAAAGCATGTGTACACAAGTAAAATATGGCTGCAATAAAACAGGAATAAGTTACAGAGACAATTCAGAGCCTTAGAGACTCAATTTTAAATTATTAAGGTGGAGCTTTCGAAAAGAAATCTCAAAATCATTGCTGAGGTAGATGCTCCTTGAACATGATAAAATCCTAAATTTTTTCCTACTCTATGTTTAATGAATATTTTTTTAGTTGATAGGATTTTATAGGCTATTATCAATGACATGAAGATGGAAGAAATCATAAAAAGGAAAAATCTCATAAATTTTGACAGCTTCGTAGCAACTCCCCATATTGAAGGTGAATATTTGCTACAGAATTGTTGTATCTTTTCATGGAGGAAAAAGAAAGTTTAAACCTCAGTTTAGGGAGTTCTAAAGGCATGTGTTTAGCTAATAAACATCAATTAAGACCCCAAAATTTTCAGAAAAATCAAAAAAGTACTTGAAAGATTTTTTTTGTAACTTGCTACCGAATTTTCGCTAAGGAAATTATGGAAATGATTTTTTAAGTAGTCAACTTCAAGCTCACTTTTTGACCAAATGGAAAGGAATTTTGGAAATATTAAGGAGTTTTATGTTCAACATGAGCTCATCTACAAAAGCCTCTCTCAATTTTTGCACAACTATCAGGGTTTGGAAAATACACACTTATATTTGAGGCCTATTTTACAGAATTTTTCCTAACTAGATTTCTTGTAGAAAATTTGAAATTCGACTTGGTGGAGATACAACTCAGCAAGGTCGGCATCCATGTGGCATGATGACACATCAACAGTCCAACACATTCAAAAAATCAGTTGGTTGCATTCGATAAGGGTTATTAACAGAATTTTTTGAGCTATTTAATGATTGAAGAGTCCTTTTTGTATTCAAACTCTTTTAAAACTGAAATATCCCTAAAAAGAATCCACTGGTTTGTAAATCAATTAGAAATAGGAATCTTTAATGTGAATTGAGTATAGCCTATGTGGAAAACTATTGTAATGGAGTCTTCACTTTATATATGTGTAGCCTTTTCACTTTGGGTTGATGAATAAAGGAAAGAACCACTTTTTTAATCTTTTCTTCATGAGCTAATATACATTTTGCAGCAGATTGTTTTCAAGCTGGAGATTCTCCTTGGCTTATGTGTTTTTCATCTCCTTATTTTGTATATTTTTATCAGTTTCGCGTCAATATGATTACTTGAAATTCATGATTAAATGCTACAACTTCCTTCACTTGTTGTGTTTTACTGTAAAATTTTATGTTTAAGCCAATTTGCCTCAGCTTCCATGAAGGCAGTTTGTTTGTAATTGAATTTTCTTAGTTGAATCCATGCCCAATGGTGGTTGTCAACACATTCTTTCACATGCACAATCACATGAAAGTACATAGTTAGCCATCTGATGTTTTAAGCTTTAAAACAGAAAATTTATAAGTAATTTGAGAGATCCCTCTTAAACTAGAAGGGCTAACTTCAAGTTAAAATATGGTTTGAAATAATTATGCTAGGTTGATGGTTGGCACAACCCAATTTGTTCCATCCCAGTGATAACATTTTGGTGTGTCTGTCGGGAACCAAAAAGCTCCATTTCCCATATTTTCTTTGAGTCTCTTCATTCTAATTCCTGAGGGTAACAAGAAATCAGAGTTTTATTTTGAAGGTTGTGATATTACCATGGTGACTCCAATCTCAAAAGATACAGAAGATCAAAGCTTCATGGTGACTCCATTGCTTGAAGATTAGTGTCTTGAAGAAGTTCCAAGATGAGTTTCTACTACAGGAAGAAATGTCAGGTATGCTCCTATGGATTGGTCTCACATCTATGGTTTTCCAAATCCTATGCCTTGTGTTGATAAGTCGACTCATATTCCCATGTTCAAAGATGAAAATAAATATGATGTTGGTCTACATTTGGTTAAATTCCATATACATGTGTGTAGACTGAGGGTTGAGTTTCCTGAGGATTATCTCATGAATATGTTTATGGCTACCCTAGAAGACAAAGATAAAGTATGGTATGAAGGGTTGAAATTAGGAAGCTTGTGTTTTATTAAATATTTCCATAAAATATTTTTTGGACATTATGGGATGTCTCATCCTGCATAACCACTATTTCAAGACTGTTGTAATATTTGGAAAGGTTTCATTCAACATATTAAAATTATTGATGATGATGTAGAATGTATGTATGACGAGGAGATATTAGAGGCACTTTATGAATTTTCTTCACAAGCTATTTGTCATGATGATCAAGAAATTTTCCAACAAGCAGATGTCTCTTCTTTAGTTGAAGATGAAATGGATCATCAATTTGACAGTCAAGTCATATTACATGAAATTTATGAGGATTTGCAGCCTTTTCAATCTATATGTAGTCAAAGGTATGAGCCAAATAATTCAAATTGTTTTTCATCCCATTCCTTTTCTAAAATTTTATGTCAAGAAGAAACTCCTCAAGATTAGGTTGTTGAAAATACATGCATGAAAATTTTGAACAGTGAGGTAACATGTGATGAAAGTTCATTTCTAGGTAAACCCGAGCTACATGAAGAGCTGAATATACAAGTTTTACCTATTCTATTTAAGGATCATCAAAATGACATGGATGATATGCATAAATTTGTTTGTATAGGAGTTGTTAGTCTTCATAATGAATATGATAGTCCTAAAGAAAAACTACCAAAGATTATATCTAATTTCTTGTATAAGCAAAGACTAGTTTTGATACACACAATATGGATGTCATGTTTGAAGATGTTCAAGGATGCATAGATTATTTGGTTGATTTACATGAAAAGGAAGACAAATCTATTGTTTTCTTTTTATTTGATGATGTTTTTGAAATTGAATACATAGGACAAAAGAAGACATTGTTTATGAATGAATTCAACCCTCATGGTTTTACTCATCAAGAACAGGTCATTTTTCATGATTATCAAGATCCTTTGGTAAGACTATTCTAGTCATCAGTGAAGGTAGAGTTTATTTCATTTATATCTTCAGGTTATGGATTCAATTTTAATTATGATTTTCCAATGTATGGTCCACTTAAGAACAATCAAGAATATCAAGTGTTGCATCAACTTTTGGATTGGTTATACTGGAGGTTTCATATTGCTTAAGTTAACCAGGTGGACTTTCAGATGTTAGAGTAGGGTTATTGGTACATAAATAATCTTGTTGGGAAAGCATTTCCTTTAGCTTTAGGCTAAATTTTTTAGTTGTCAATTTCATTTTGTATAACATTTTGATATCCTATTGCAACAGTGGTAGTTAGTTTCCAGTTGGTTTTCAATTTTCTTTTCAATTTGGTGAATGGTTTTGAATGTAGTTTTCAAATTGGGATCAACCCAATGGTCAGGCACTGGAGATGTTGAATATTTGCTACACCACAGGGGCGAAACATCCCCATTGAGCCACTATTATCCATGATAACACTTAGGTTTGTATTTGAGTCAATTTGGTTAAGTTGGTTAGGGTTTTAAATTTTTTCAAAATAAAATCACATGTACAAAAGTCAATTTGGTCATATAGTTATTTTGTAGGGTCAATTTGAGTTTAAAGGGGTATATCATGGAAGTTAAAATCCAATTTTCATGTTTCGGGATTATTTGGTCATGATTGGCATTTAGACAGTTTCATAGAAATTCATAGCAAGTTCAGTTACGAAAACAGAGTATTTTCTACAAAAGTTCCTGAAAATTTCGCAGCAAATCTGTCACATCTGCCACCTGTTTCGCTATGGAACTCTGCAGCGGTTACTAACGGTACATTTTAAAAACAAATATTGTGGGTAAGAGTCACAATGGATCATGGACATATGTTAGAGCTTACTTTTATCCATTATCCTCAAACACTCACACTGTAAACCTCATTCTTACCTCGTTCCTTTCACTTTGAGTTTGGTCTTATTTTCATAGAAAAGTCTACTTGTCATTAGGTAAAATTACAGGTCACATGAAGCTGCTCTCAAAATTTTTTAGCCATGGCACAGAAGTAGTAGTACAAAGGAGGCCCTGTGAAGTTGCAGGGTTTTCATGGACAGATTGCAAAGGATTTTGCTGTAAATTTCAGAAGAATGGCTCTACCATTGCACAAGATGCCAAAGCATGTGTACAAAAGGAATATATGGCTGCAAGAAAACATGAATAAGCTACAGAGACAAGTTAGAGCCTCATAGACTCAAATTGAAATGATTAAGGTGGAGCTTGCAAAAATAAATCTCAAAATCATTGTTGAGGTAGATGCTCCTTGAACATGATAAAATCCTAAATTTTTGCCTACTCTATCTTTACTCAATATTCTTAGTAGTAGACATGCTTTTATAGGATATTAGAAGTGACATGGTGATGGGAGAAATTGTAAAAGGGAAAAAACTCACAAATTTAATAGTTTTTTAGCAACTCCCCATATTGAAGGTGAATATTTGCTACGAATTTGTTGTAGCTTTTCATGGAGGAAAAAGAAAGTTTAAACCTCAGTTTAGGGAGTTCTAAAGGCATGTATTTAGCTAATAAACATAAATGGAGACCCCAAAATTGACAGAAAATTTATAAAATTACCAAAGAGATGTTTTTTGTAACTTTCTACTGAATTTTTGCTATGAAAATTCTAGAAATTACTATTTTAGTAGTCAAATTAAAACTCACTTTCTGACCAAATGGAAAGGAATTTTGGAAATTTGAAGGAGGTTTTGGTTCAGCACAAGCTCAGACACAAAATCCTCTCTTATTTTTGGCACAACTATCAGGGTTTGGAAAATAAACACTTATCTTTGAGGCCTATTTTACAGAATTTTTCCTAGCTAGATTTGTTGCAGAAATTTTGAAATTCAACTTAGTGGAGGTCCAACTCAGCAACGTCAGCATCCATATGGCATGATGACACATCATCAGTCCAACACATTTATAAAATCAGTTGGTTTCATTCTATAATGGTTATTAACATAATTTTTTGACATATCTAATGATTGAAGAGTCCTGTTTGTATTCAAACCCTTTTAAAACTGAAATATCCCTAAAAAGACTCCACTATTTTGTAAATCAATTAGAAATAGGACTCTTTAATGTGCATCGAGACTAGCCCAGGTGGCAGACTATTGTAATGAAGGCCTCACTTTATATATGTGTAGCCTTTTCACTTTGGATTGATGAATGAAGGAAAGAGCCACTTTTGTAATCTTTTCTTCATGAGTGAATATACATTTTGCAACAAATTGTTTTCAAACATGAGATTCTCCTTGGATTATGTGTTTTTCATCTCCTTATTTTGTATATTTTTATTAGTTTCATGGCCATATGATTACTTGTAATTCATGATTAAATGCTCCAACTTCCTTCATTTGTTGTGTTTTACCGTAAAAGTTTATGTTTAAGCCAATTTTCCTCGGCTTCCATGGACACGGTTAGTTTGTAATTGAATTTCCTTAGCTAACTCCATGCCCAATGGTGGTTTTCAACACATTATTTCACCTGCATAATCAGATGAAAGTACAAAGTTAGCCATCTAATGTTTTAAGCTTTAAAAACAAAAATTATAAGTAATTTTAGAGAGCCCTCTCACATTGGAAGGGCTAACTTCCAGTTAAAATTTGGTTTGAAATAGTTATGCTAGGTTGATGGTTGACACAAACCAACTTTTTCCAGCATAGTGATAACACCAGGTAGGCCTCGTCGCATTTTCCGTTTACTTTAAGGAAGACATTAGCTTATTTTCTTTCTTTTGTTCTAGACTAGGCTACCAAGTCTAGGAAAGATACTTATGTCCGCAGTCATAGATTCCGTATAAAAAATTGGAGATTTCACTGGGGAATGACTCATTCCCTTGGTGGTTTTCTTGTCCTTAGTTCTTGTTTTACCTCTTGTTCATACCTTCATTTTCTCACTCAGTTCTGAATAGACCTAGGAAGACCTTTCATTGAGTTTCAGTTGCATCTTTTGTGTCAAAACTTGGCATCCCTTGATCAACGCACCCCTTGGTATGGAGACATAGTGGTGTAGCTCACCCTAGCCTTCTTTGCACCTCTGTTGCAGTGCACCCTAGCCTTTTTTTCACTTGCATTCCAGTTCACCCTAGCCTTCTCTGCACCTGCATTGCAGTGCACCCTAGCCCTTTCAGCACCTGCACTAACCCCTGTTTGATGAAAAAAACTACATTTTTCTTATTTTATCTCAAAATAAATTTGTTCCAGTTGCTCCTCATTGTGTCCCTAGGTGTCTTTTGGTCTCTAAAAATACCCCATCTTTTTTTCTTTTGGTTTTGAATTCCTTTGATAAGAACTTGTTTAAATTTTCCTTTTTTCTTGTCATTAGGTCATTAACAAACTAAATTTTTTTATCATCGAGTGCTTGAAATAATTTTTGTTTTAGTCATCATTTTGAATAGATTTCTTTTTTAAATGATTATACAAATATCCTAGTTTTCATCTGAAAATTAAGTGTAATAAAAAATAAAAATTATGCATCATGCATTGCATATAGGGTTTGATTTTCATTGGAATAGTGAAGTTGAGGAAATCAATTGTTGCATCACTTGTTTGTTGAATTTTTTATTGATTTTTTCTTCCCCTAATTAGTTAGACCTTTCATTTTTCAAAGGAAGTGAAAACAGTTATTTTTCTCATATTAGTTGTGTCATAGGTATCTTCAGGTGACATCGAGTTTTGAGCCTTGAAACCGAAACATAATTCAAGATCAACTCTAAAAAAATTTGAATCAACCTAAGGAGCATTTGTCACATTAACAAAAACATTTAGAGGCCTAGGCTAGAGACATGTTTCGAAATCTTTAAACGTAGGAGTTGTCATTTTTTTCCAACATTATTCTAGGGGTGATATCTTGTTCCACATACCTAAGTGTATCATACAGATCTCCACATACCTCTGGGTATATTGGATGGTTATCCATGCATGAAAAGTATATGGGAACTCTCTCATTGTATGCTTATGCATTAGAAAACACTTCTACATATTGCGCTTCCACATACCGTCAAGTATATTTTAGAAGTCCGCCATATGTTGCTATCCTCGCCATAGGTAATCAAGTAAGTTGCCTTGTATATTGTGATACACCGAACGCAACATTCAGGGATATTTCCTACTCGTATGTAAATCCTTGGTTCACCAAGGTGGTATATTGAAGTTCACAGTGACTTGGAAAACCATTTTTCCTAGCTATCCATTTTTTATTTATTTTTGTTGTTAATTTATAAAATCAATTAATTGACCACGGGATAACATCCTCTTCGTGGAAAAATTCCTTAGTCGATATTAGGTTGAGACTAATGGAAAAAATTATTGATTCTACCAATCAAGGAAACCCATCTAACAGGAATCCTGTTCCTTTTCCTCCTTTTGGAAATATTTTTTCTCCTTATATGGAAATTTTATCCCTTCCTTGATGTACCATTGGTTTTCCAGTTTGATTGTTTTCAACCATTATGGTTCTGAATGTCCAAACTGCTCCTCAACGAAATTCTCCTCCACCTAAACAATATCAACCTCAAGTTGATTGTAAATTTGACCCTTTACCTTCTTCACTTGTTGTTTCTTCATCCCTTTCTTCCTCCTCGCCTAGTGAAAGTATTGATTCTAGTAACTATGAAGTTAAGAAGAAGAATAAAGGGAGGAAGAAGAAGAAGAAGAAAAATAAGTAGGGGGGAAACCAAGCAGCCATTGCTACAAATGCAAATAGTATGGAAAAATATTCCAATGAGCCCCACAAAGTCAAATTCCCTTGCAAGTTATGTAAGGGTGACCACCTTCTTATAGATTTTTTTGGTATTCCCAAGATATTAGATGTATGGTCTACAGGCTCACATCAGCCTTTGTATATCATGTTGGTGATAAACCATCACCTAGGGATAGTAAGGTTCATGGGAAAAAGGAAAAAGTTAAGTTTTCTTGTAGGTTCTGTGAAGGGAATCATCCTATTCACCTTTTTCCTTTTATGGATGAACCCTAAAAACTATTGGAAAACCTTAGAGCTTCTTAGTCTTTTATTTCGACTCGTTATAAGAAGCTTTCTCCCAATATCCCACTAATTGAGGAAGTGATTGATTAGAATCTTGATGAAGTGATTGATCAAAATTTGTCTCCATTAAATCCCACTCTCTTTAAACATGAATCCCTAGGTCCATTCCTAACCAAAAATTGGTTTAGAAAATGGTTGACTTGATTCCACCTTCAGTTGATCATACCTTTCCCATAGAGATTGAAATTCATACCATTCAGGTTCTTCTCATTTCTTCAGGTTCCAATGAACTTGGGGGAAATCCTCTCGTGTCAACGGTACAGGGGGGAATTCTCTTGTTCCCACAACACAAGGGGGAAATCCTCCCGTTCCCACAACGCATAAGAGAAGTTATTTCATTCCCAAAGCACAAGGGGGAAGTTCTCCTATTCCCACAACACCTCCTCTAAGTAATATGGTCACTTATTTTGATTGGAATCGACTGGAAGCATATCGTCTTCCTCCTTACATGCCCTTCTAGATCAAAGTTTAAGCTCATAATATGCTCACACCTAACACAATTATATATGAAGGAGCATCTGTTAGTATTTTTTCCTCAACTACTTGACAATATTTTGTTTCTCCACAACTTGTGCCCATTACCCAAATTTTGTTGGCTTTTAACAAAGGAACCAGATAACCGTTCAGGATCCTTCCTCAGTTGCCTATTACTTTGGGAGGAAAGTTTTTATATAAATATGTTATGGTATTACAAGGCCCTTTGGATTTAAACTTACTCCTTGGGTGTGACTATGTTTACGACATGGGAGATATTGTCTCTTCACTCTTTCAAATGATGTGCTTCCTGCATGATGGAAGGATTGTTACTATCGATGATATTTCATTTGTTGGTCTTGATTTGATGGCCAATCATCCTACTTCCTTAAGCGTTCAAAATGTGCAAGTAGTTTCTTCCCCACCACAAGTTAATTATGTGGAAACCTATCCCATTCACATACCTACTAATGAATATGAGCCTTTCATGGGTTACTCAACTTCTTTAGACCTAGATTGAGTAGGTGATATGGTGAATCATTTAATGGGGGCATTGAAGCCTGATATTTCCATTGGATCCTTTGAAATGTATCCATCCCAAAGAATTGTTCTTCCATATAATGAGAACCTATTGGAAGCCATGGTTTCTTGGAGGCCATGTTATGATTTTGGAGTAGAGTTCCTTGTCTTGTGTCAAGCTTGTTAAAAAATGAATCAAGGTTCTTCCGAGAAAAATTAATTTTATTGTGTCAAGCTCCTTAAGGAATGAAACAAGGTCCCATGAGAAAAGTTCATTTTCTTGTGCCAAGTTCGTTAAAAAAATGAAATAATGACCCGAATTAGATTTCCTTTTCTCGTGTCAAGCACATTAAAAAATGAAACAAGGTCCCATGAGAAGAGTTCCTTTCCTTCTGTCAAGCTCATTAAAAAATGAAACAGATCCACTTCCAATTTGTGTCTTTCATTAGATCTTGTAAATTCTAGTTGAGTCTTTCACTTGATCTCGCAAATGAACCTCCATTCCATCCAACCATTAGTAACTAATAGTCTACTTAGATGAATGAAATGAAGCTTGGGGGTATGTACCTTGAATTGATTCATTATGTTAGGGCATGCAAGATTATTTCAATCTTGTGTAAAAATGAAACCACTCTCAAGCATAGTTTCCCATGTTTCAAACTTGTGTAAAAATGAAACCATCTTCATCCTATCCCTTGTGATTTCCATTTTTATCATATTGTTTTTTCTAGACGAGCCTTGGTTTTCTCATTCCATCATCACCATATGCTTGGATGGTCATACACTTTCACTTGGTTTTTCACCCTTTCTTGAGGAACCGATGCAACGAGTGGCCTTATTAGCCAACCTCTTGACCTTTGTGTGTTTTGAGAAGTTACATCATGACCATAACTAGTTGTTATCATTTTATACCATTCATTCCTCCAAGAGGATATCTCTTTCATCTCTTTTCAGACTCCCAAAATATGAAAAGATTTTCGAGCACTTGTAGTTTAGAACTCGTTAAATTAAATGAAAAGACATCTACTCAGTATAATTTTAACCCTTTTTTGGACTTAGATAGACTATGTACAAAAAAGGAATATCTTATTCGACCATCACTAAGAGGTTATATTGGGTATATTTTCTTTCCTTTTCAAACTCAAGAGACTATTTACAAAAAGGAAAATTTGGAGTTTTTTTTCTCCTCTTTTCAAACTCTCTAAACATGAAAAAGATGTCAAGTTTTTCCCTTGCTATACTTGTTAAAACATCAAACAATGATGGACTCATCGAACATGATGAGACAAAACTACTCCTTCTCAGGGTTCGTTAAACATACTCAGAGGGATTCATTCGAAGGATGAACTTATAGATCAACCATATATTATCCTCCTCAAACTTCTTAAAAAATAAAGAGGTATTGACCAGCAATGGTTGGGGAAATTATGAAAACAGGTTTATCCACTTATTAATAGCAACACGTCACTCTTCAACATGAAACTCTTCCATTTCATCTCCGTGGTTGTTGGGTTGGTAAATATGTTTGTATTTTGGTACATCATACCATTTCAAAGCCTCCATTTTTGGTTTTGGGTCAACTCTGCCAACTCATTTAGTGTTTCCCATATGCTCAAGAGAAGTCATTCAGTCAATATCTGCTACAATACTCTTAATCCTTCATTCCATGTTTGTCATCCCTGATCCAGTTTCGTATCAGTATCATTTTAGCTCAAATCATGATACTTGTTTTGTGTCTTTAATGGAGGTTACATCAAGGCCCTCTTGCGGTAGGTCTCCTCCAATCGACATAAACCCATTATCCAGGAATTTGACTTAGAAATATCCTTCGGTATTGTTGAAGCCCTGGAATTCCGTTGCAACAACATGGAGGATAACCACCCGGTCCGGACCTTAAAAGCAACTCCTTTTCCATTTGGTATAGTGGCTCTGACTGGGGATAATGGGACCAGTTTCCCAGCAAAGAATTGATATGATGATGATGGGTTTGATACAAAGTGAAATGGAAAATGATTTTAAACTAATGGAAATAATCTATTTAATTAATAAACACATGCATCTATTTAATCTAATATTTATCGTAATCTGTACCGAGGAATAATTTAACTTATGCGATCTACAAAGATATCTTAAAGCAAAAGATAATAAAAATCATTCAATTGCTAAAAGAGATGAAACGGTTTAAAGATAATTATTTTGACTAAATAGTTAGGCAAAATAATTATGAAACTATATCGCATATATTGATTTATTATATATTCAATAAGGAATTACAGCTGAAACATCATGCAATAGTGCTTTAATGAAAAAATATAATCCGGATCTCATACACAATACAATATAAAGAAATTTATTGCTAAATCATAAATAGAACTCAATCGTAAAGAAAATAGTACTAGATATGAGAGGTTATATTCATGAAATCAGCAACATTGACCTTCTCTTCGTTTCAACCAAATACACTCTAAGAGTACAGAAATGAAAATTTAGTAGAGTATGCTTTGATATTCAAGAAAATCAAGATCTTTTTCCATATATTTCATCAAAAGAATCACAAAAGTAGAGAAATGCAAGCTTTTGCAAAGGGTTTTTGATAAAATCCTGGACCCCTCTCTAAATGCATTAGAGAGGTTTAAATAATATGACATATGTATCAAAATTATAATATTACATAAAAATCTGAGGAGGTTTCAAACAACCTTCCTCAGAATACTGAAAATAAAAGATAACAACTAAAATAAAGATAATGACATGTTTGATTAGGTTGAACGGTACTTCTTTTCCATTGATATCTTCAGTTCATAGATATCCAACATTAGATTCACTTGGGATGGTTGGCCGACTTTGGATCTTAGTTGTCCCAAGAATAAATCATCAGAGAGAGGTGGCACCATCTTTTGAGTGGAATTGGTTAGACAACGTAAAGCCATTTGTTGACTGTATGGATTTACTAGAAGCTGCCAATAAGATTCATGATCAAGCTTTGATAGCTTCTTAACTGCTTCAATTTAATTTTTGGTGGTTTCCCTCCACTGTCCCTCTAATTGTTTGATATCTGGGAAAACTCCAGGCTTGCATTCTTTAATTAGATTAATATTATAAAGGTTTTCATTCACATCTTTACATATATTAGTTTCTATATCATCTGCTCTAGTTGTTGCTCTTTCTACTTGCTTTAATTTCATATCCCAATTTGTAAATAGAATATCTCTGTGGGATTCTTCAATCTTCGGAAAATATACTTTTATTCCTTCCTCGGATTCTTTCCAGGAGATAAACTATGAGATATTCTTATCAACTTCTTCATATTCCAATCACTAATCAACCATTTGATGGACAAATGTATCACTTGTTTCATAATATGGTTTGATCATTGAGATTCTTTGACAGAATATTTCTTGCTATTTTGACAATTGAGCATTTAGCTAAAGTGTTTCTTTGATGAATTCTTCTGGCTGATGCTGATTTCTGAGTTTCTCTACTTCATTTTGTGTTAGTTGAATCTATCTATATTTTTCTATAATGCTTTCCTGGTGCTGTAAGTTCATTTTCTCAAAGCATTTCTGAAATTGTATCATCTGGATGTCTGTTTGCTTATTGAAATTTTTTATTTCCTATTCAATTTGTTGCTCTAACAGTTGAATTCTTGTATCTTTATATTTAAGAAGAATACTAACTTCTGTTGCCTTATCAATTGTAGTTGTTGCATAAGAACCTGCGAATTGTGACAGCCTTGCCAAATTTTCTAATGCATCAGTGGGGTTGTCTTTCCAAATAACCTCCATTGATTCATTCTGTGGAGTTGTTGTTGATAAATCAAGATTTATTTTCTTTATTTGTCTTCTTACCACTGATTTGTGTGTCGAACTATAAAATATATCTAAAGGGGGTATCTCTTCAATTCTCAAAACAAATTGTGATGTTGGGTAGGCCGGAATGATTTCAACACCTGCTTCTGAATTTACAACTTGTAAGGTTTGTTTATGAGTTTGGAAATCAGAAGTTCTGTCAATTCCTGTGTCTGTTTGTGGTAGCTGGAGATTTTCTTTGAACTACTCCCATTCTTTATCCATGTCATTTATTATGATTGTCTGTGTCTGATCCTGTGTAGAATTAATGTCCAATTGTTCTTCAGCTAAGGTTTCTTTGGTTGTTTCTCTATTATTTATCTATGTATACTTTTCAAAACTTTCCTTAGGGTCTTCTTATTGATTTTGAGATTGATGCTCAGAAATTTCTGAACCTTGACTTGATTTCTCTAGTGATTCTTGATCAGAATTGTGATCAGAATTTTCTTCTAAACTTCTACTTGGAGTAGGCTTTCTTGTTTCCTCAATCTGTAATAGGTCTAACAGAACCCTTGCCAATATTTTTTTCTGTAAATATGAAAACGATTGAGGTCGGCTAGATTTAATTTGATTGACACAAAATGCAAGACTTGTGAGAAAGACTCGGCCTTTTCAAATAGGTCATCAAATTCATCTTTCTCATGCATGAACTGTCTAACTTTAACCAAAGCAGTAAAGTCTTGAGCGACTTGGTTGGGATCATATAGTCTCCCTGGCATCGTAGCCAGATTCAAGCATGTAATATTCTACACCTCTTTAACTGCATGTCCAAAATTAAACAAGGCAAAAGAACCACATTGTACCAGAAAATTTGGCAAGATAGATTTATTCATGTCTTTTAGGGTTTTGGCACGACATCGCATCGCAAACCCAAATGATATTTCGAAATGATAATATTTAAGTGTAATGTCGATTTTTCGATTGCAATAAATCATAATATCACAAAATTTCAATATCGCTAGGTCAAATGGTAATATTTCGCAGCATCACAATATTGTGTTATCATAAGATCGCAGGATCACAAGATCCACCATATCGCAGTATCACAAGGTTGCAAGATTTTCCATGTCACATTATCACAATATCGCAAGATTAGAGTTATGAAATTTCAAAAGTAATTTATGTCTTTGTGATTTGCGATGTGTGATGTATTCTTTGACCGGCTTTTTCCTTATACGAAGTATACTTTAAGTGCTTCATGAATTTTTAGAAATATTTCTAGGCCTTTATAAAGAGCGCAACATGACACTCAACCTTAAAAAGGGTTTTATTGATCACTTTATCACGGATTCCGACTAATGTTTATTTGTGTTACCTATGGCTTCTGTGATTTGTGATAAAGCGAAAAACTCTTATTCTTAAATGTCTTAGATTAATGCTTTAACACTTTTTAAAGGGAAAAAACTCTTTCTTGGTAATTTTTTTCTTGAAAATTAATAAAAGGGTCCCCATTTATTATTACAATAATGATTATTATAAAAATAAAATGGGCCGGGGAGGGGGATGGGGGGGTTTTTGAATAGTACAACAATTGGCGATTCACTGGAAGAATTAGTTATCTTTGATAATTTTGAAATTCCTAAAACTTTCAAAATAAAAATAGTTCAGAAAATAGAAATAGGATGAAAAATTAAATAAGTAACATTTCTTTGAATAATAAAAGAAACTCTCCTAATTATAATTCATTTGATATCCTCTTAAAGATGAAAATCCTTATTCCTATATCAGTCATTACTAAAATTAAAGATAAAGTAGCACGCTTTTGTAGACTAGATTTTTAAATAAACTCATTTGTCATAGGTAGAGCCTCTGATGCCAGCAGGCATCTATAGCCTCGACATGGTTACCTTTTAACCAACAATGATTATGTGTCCCATCCATGTAAGAATGCAATTTTTAAAGATAAATCCACAATAATGTACTTTTTATTTTATTTTTTAATAACTCTTCTTTTTTATTACTTAAAATCCATTGCCTTGGTGTGGTGGCCAAATAGTGACAATTCCATTCATTGGTTCTAATTCAACTGAACAAGTTGGCTCATGATGAGACCCCATGTCTTTTTATTAAGATAATCTCAAGCCATTACCCTGTTTTGGTTTATAGTAGTGGTAATGCTAGTGTTATTATTTCCCTATGAATATGGTAAGCAGGATCTTGACGAGACCTCTTATCTTTTAAGTTTTAGTACATAATTTAGGATTACACTCTAAAAAGATAAAAGTTCACTAGACAGAGAGAATCATTGCCTCCTTAGGTGTTCTGGATGAAAATTTATAGATTTAACGATGCTTCTCTACTAAGAGTATTTTACTTGGTTAAAGATATTTTTCTTGATTGATAATAGAAGACAAGTCTTTTATAAAGTTGGAGTTTCTCAAATAATGAAAAATTTTGGTAAAAAAAGGAAATTTCAGAGAGATAGAACTTAATTAATTTTCAAAACCTCTTAACTATTTCCTTAACAATTTCAATTTATAAAAGTGAAAAGTCAAAATATTTCAAGAGATTTTATTTTAAGGCCAACAGTTATATCATTTATCTTTTATTTTCCTATGAAAAGTAAAGATAATAATGTACATGGGATTGAAGAGGTTATATCCTATGAGAATTATTTTTCAAAATTTTCCTATTCATAGGCAGCGAATATTTCTTGCCTTATAAATCTTGCAATAAAAATGTTGATGGGTTGATTTGTTCTGAAATTTGAAATGGTCCAAGCCACATTATTTGGAATTTGGTATGCTTAACTTTTTCCTCATGTGCTTTATCTCATTTCAATACAAAGTCTCCAAGTTGAAATGATATTGAACTAACATAATTTGCATCAAAGGAAGATTTATCTAACTGTTGATGACGAGCATGGGCGATTTTGGCTTTCTGTCTCACTTCTTCAAGTTTGAGAATTTGTGATTTTATTAACTGTAAAGAAGAAGGAGTGTCTTCAATAAATTGAACCAAGGATAGAGAGGGAATAACTACATTTGTAGGAAGAACAACCTCTTTCCCACAGACTACATTAAATGGAGAAGTACGTATAGAGGCTTTATGTGTTATCTTATCTTCCCATAGATAAAATGTTAAAGATTTATTCCAATTTCTTTGAATTTGATCAATAGTTCGTTTAATCATCCTAATGATTTTTTTATTAGTTGATTCTGCTAAACCATTTCCTTGAGGATAATAGTTAGTGGAATATTTAAGTTTGAAACCTCTTTTGAGAGAGAATTCCATCATAACATTGCCTCAAAAATAAGATGCATTGTCAAACATCAAGGAAGTTGGTAATCCAAATCTGGTGATAATAAATTGATTAATAAATTCGATAATGTTATAAGAATTGGTTACCTTTAGTGGAATTTCTTCCACCCATTTAGTAATGTAATCAGTTGTTGTAAGGATATATCTATGTTGCTTTTAAGAGTGAGGAAAGATCTCACCTATTATGTCCAATCCCATTGCTCAAATGGTTGTTCAATATTGACTGGTTGTAATGAGAATGCAGATTTCCTTTGTCTTCCAGAAACAGTTTGACAGATTTTTCATTTCCTTACATACTCATGTGCATCTTTGAACAAGGTTGGGTAGTAATAGCCAGCATGTAGTATTTTATGTGATGTTGTTTCTCCTCCGAAATGTCCACCAGCTAATCCATCATGAATTTCCTGCAACACCTTTTCTGCCTCAGATTTTTCAAGGCATATTAGTAAAATATAATCATGGTTTTTCTGAATAAAAAATCATCAATTATATGATATTGCTTTGCTTTCAGTCTCAAATCTCTTTTCTTTTTTTAATTGAGTTGCATAGGAGCATATCCAGTTTTTAAATAAAAAATGAGATCAACATATTGAGATTTAGTATCGTTGAGGCTTACCTGAGATACTTGAATGTCATCACCTGAATGTTCTTCTTATGGTAAGTTGGATGATCATGTTAACATTCTGCAAAAACCTTGACCTCTAACAATTTTAGCTGGTCTAATTTCAACATCATATTCTTGTAATGCAGTTACCCAGCTTGCTCTTTTTTCTCCTACTTCTCTTTCCATCAATAATTGCCTTGCTGCTGAAAATGGAACTATGATTTTAGTATGAGTTTTGAGGAGAAATGATCTGAAATGTTCTATTGACCTGAAGACAGGAAATGCTTGTTTTTCCACATCAGATTAATTTAATTCGGCACCTTTCAGATTTGAACTAAAAATTATATGGTGCTTCTATTTTTTTATCATTGAGTTGTGTTAAAATGGCAGCATATGATGTTTCTAATGCAAATGTGTATAAAAAAAATGGTTAGAAAAATTGGGAGTTGTCAGGGATGGAGCGTTAATAATAGCTTGGTTGATCAATTCAAAGGCTTCCTTTTCATTGTGACCCCATTTGAAAATCAAATTTTTCTTAATCATATTTTGTAAAGGTAAAACTATTTGTGAAAAGTCTGGGACAAACCTTTTTACAAAATTTATTTGTCCAAGGAAAGACTACATTGATTTCCTATTATGGGGTAAAGGTATTTTTTCAATTTCCTTAACCCTTTCTGGATCAATATAAATACCCATTTTTGATACGATGAATCCTAAAATCTTACCTTCGCTTAAGTCAAAATAAGACTTTTTTGGATTTAGCGAGATCTCATATTTCATACATCGTTCAAATATTTGTTTAAGGTCGTTCAAGTGGTTGCTTCTTTTCTTGGAATAAACAGTGATATCATCCAAGTAAATAACCATTGATTTGTTAATGAGTCCTTTAAATTATATATCCATAGCTCTTTGAAATGTGGCACTTGCATTACTCAAACCAAAAGGAATTTTTTGATAAGCATATGTTCCCCATTTAGTTCTAAACGAGGCTTTCAATCTATCATCTCGATGAACTAGTATTTGTTTATATCCTAAAAATCGATCAAGAAATGACATGAGCTCAGAATCAGCTACTGACTTTAGTACTTTTTCCATTGTTGGTAGTGGAATAATTGTCTTTCTGACATGATTTATTCAAATTTCTAAAATCTATGCATATATGAATATCACCATTATTTTTCCTAACATTCACTAAATTGGATACCCATTTTGAATGCCTAACAAGAAATATGATTTTGTCCTTAAGAAGTTTATTCAACTCTGATTTGGTTTTATTTTCAAGGTTTGGATATATTTTCCTTAGTTTCTTTTGCACTGGTTTATCATTAGAGGTCATGGGTATGGTGTGTTTTATAACAGAGGTATCATAAGTTTTGAGATCAGAATAATCCCAAGCAAAGATACTTTTATATTTCTTCAATCGTTGAATAAATGATAATATTTCATCAGAGAACATATCTAGACCTAATTTGATATTCTGAGGTTTTTCATCATTTCCAAGGTTTATTAATTCAAATTTCAGAGTTGAACTTTGAATTTTGGCATTAGTTACCTTTTTAAATCTGTCTTTGAGATCATACATCTCTTCCAATTTGACTACAGCTTTGGGTATTGTATTTTCATCTTCAACGTTATGTTCTAAATGTATGTCATGCTCATTTTCATCTATGATTTGGCCATCCTATGACCCTTCTGATGTTGAAAATTCACAATATCATAGTCATCATTGAAGATTCGCCAATTTGTGACATTATCAGGAATGGATGGTCTAAAAAACAATTCAATAGAAAATTTGTCAGGACTAAATTCCTTAGATGGTATGATTTTTGATGTAACATTCGATAACAGATCAACACTAGCATTTTGTAGTCTTGGTATAGGAGAAATAATAAATGCCAAAAAATGAGATGTAAGATCTTGGAATAATGATTGATAATGTCTAAGATGTCGAGAAAGGCATTGGATAGTATTTCTCACCTGTCTAATGATGATTTCTGAATCTCCAAAAACCTGCAAATATTTGATATTGAGGCCAATCGCTTTATATAATCCTTGTATTAATGCCTCATATTATATAGTATTATTTGTACATTTGAATTCTAACCTGCAAGATAACATGGTATTTTCTCCTTCTCGGTTGATTAAAACACAACCAGCTCCTGCACCATCATTAAATTTGGAACCATCAAAGTACAAAGTCCAAAAGAAAAGTTTTAACTATTGGTTTATTTACAAAAGTTTTGCACTTGGAAGTATTTTTTTGTGAAAAATTTTCAATCTATGAGATGATAGAATTGTATAGAAAATGAGACTTTTGTACATTAAAATTCCCTAAAAATGATTGAGATGAATAATTCCCAATAATATTATTATTGAATTCTATTGGCTCATTATCACCTTCAAATTCAATCAATGTATGTTTCAAGCATTTTTCTCGATCAACTTGAATTTGATTTGGCTTCCCATTGTAAGGAAGCCACATGTGAGACCAATCTGTAGCAAAATATCCATGGATTTTTTCAGACCAGTCTCTACTTAGAATTAGACCGTAAAATTCAGGAATGTCAGCAACCAAAAATCTATTATTTGATAGACTTTGGGATTTGATGAAAGTCTAATGCTGACATAATTAATTTACCCTAAGACCTCAACTTTAGTTCTGTCAAGATGTACTATGTGGATGCAGAATTTTTTGGAGTGAAGCTCAGCTTAGCACAGACTATTGTTGGCATTATATTGGAAGAGGCTCCTAAATCAATCAAGCAATTATGAAGGTTTTTATTGCAAATTTCAAAGTTAAGAGAAAGGGAGGTGTATGTGAATTAGATCTGTCACCGATCAGGATGACATCGGTAGGATCGACTTTATTTGAAGAAGTTGGGGGTTTTCCCATGCCTTTATTAGCCCGATATACAACAACAGCAGGTAAATGTGATACAGGAACTGCATTCAATTCTCTAAGTAACATTTTATGTTGTTGTTTCATTTTTCTAAGTTCATGTAATGATATTTTTCCCTCGTCTTCTTCATATCTGCCACAATATTATACTCCATAGTATCAGTGACTACTAGGGTCTTTGATGTAGAGGGAATATTTTATCAAGTTGGATTTGGCTGTGAAGTTTTGGGAGAGGACTTTTTACTGCTTTCTTTTTCCTTAGCGTGAGGAGTTTAAGTTTTCTTTTTTTTATTCAAATGAGTTGTATTATCAGGCCCTTTGCTTCTTGTGCTAATAGGAAAAGCTTCTTGATCTTCTTCACTTGGAAGAACAAAGTCCCATATTCCATTTAGTTCAACTATTTATTCATCTCCAGTTTCTTCATCTTCAGTTTCTTCTTCCTCTTCTTCTAAGTCAGACTCAACATTAGATATGGTATTTAGTGGTTGAGAGTTAGAAGACTGATTTCTCTTAAAATATCTAAATGGCCTTTTTACAATAGAAGATTAAGCAACTTGTTTTTTCATTTCTTCCATTTCATTAGACATATTTTTTAACACTTTCTGCAGGCCTTCAAGATCAAAAGGATCTTTCTGGACTTTCTTTTTAGAATTATATTTGGAAGACACTTTATTAGATTTTCTATCTTCTTGAGAGCCTTTCTTTTCAAGATAAACTATGAATTTTTCCACATATAAGGCTTCCTTCATGTTTTATGTTATTGTAGCTAACTACGCTCTATCTACAAAAATGACTATATTATAGGGAAGAGAAGATATATAACACTCAATTTGAACTTCAGTGCTAGGAACGAACGCAGTAGGGATTTTATTGAGTAATTTATTGAATCTAGAATTGAAGTCTTTGATTATTTCTCCCATTTTATCCATGAGATTGGATAATTCATTGATGAGTGATGCAATGGTTATATCATCTCCAAACTTATCTAAGAATTTTTCGTCAAACATATCCCAAATAGTTATAGAGCGAGGGGGTAATGAAAAGTACCAATATCCTTCAGATCCTATAAGAGTATATGGGATTAATCTAACCACACAATCTTCTTCAGCGACTTCATTTAAATTGATGGCTAACATATAGTTGTGGAGATGTTCTTCTATTGTTAGACCATCATCAGGATTAAATTTGGGCAACCATCTTTTAAGATGTTTAGGAAGAGGATGAATAGGACCTAGCATTTCTATAGCGCCTGGATTATTCCATGGTTATATTCGCGGTGGTGGTTGTTGTTATAGAAATTATACAAACAATATGTATACTAATGGATTCAATCCAATCATGCGATATGCTAAAGCAAGATACTGAATCCTTCTACAAATTAATTGCGGAAAATAAACATGATCGCACAATCACACCAAGTAAAAGAAAGAAAAAAATCAATCCACAACACATATATTTTTCCTGGGGAAATATTGCTGCTTAAAAACCCTCTATATTTTATTTTATATTCAACCAAGGAATCATGAAACAATTACAATGCACTCTTCTCACAAGAGTCTGTTGCACTCTGCTAACTGTCTCACACTGATCCAGACAAAATCGACCAACACTTAGCCAATTTCCTGCCTCTTCTTAGCCTGCATTGCTTGGGTAATTCCTGTAGAATTAAATCCCTATTATTTATGAATTTCAACCTTCCAAAACCGCACAATTCTCATGGGAAATCCTATGGGTGTATTACTACACGCGGGAAGTTTTCTAATAATACAACTGATAGTTAACATCCCTTTAACATTTGTCTCAACTGGGTCTTCATCAGAACTAATATGCATGCAGCTATTAATAATAAATCATCAATTACTTGACAGATCATTGCATGTGAAATAAATATGATTTAATTCACTTGACCTCTCATTAGTGCAACAATCAGTTTCAACTAGTTAAACTGATTTTAACTCACTTAATTGAGTTAATTGATTTCTCATGCATTTAAACTAATACACTAACTACAACTTGGACTCTAAAACAAATATAATCACTCTGCATGCCTCACCAACCACCCTCAACTCAAATTCCATGAGCTAACTAAGTTTATCACACTCAGTTAACTATTACAAGTGATTATGATATAAGATTGCAATTTATTGTCCAATTTAATTAAGGGAAAATTAAATTAGACACACATTTCTTATTGAATTTTCAATGCTCCCTCTCGACAAGAAAGGGATTATCAACTACCTTGATCCTGCCTCTATGGTATTCAAATTTTCTCTTGGCGAGCGCCTTCGTCAGAATATCTGCATCTTGATCCTCCGTGGGAATTTACTGAAGTAACATAATGTGTCTCTGAATGCAATCTCTGAGATGGTGGTACCGGATGTCAATATGCTTGGACCTGTCATGGAATACTGGATTAACCAAGATTTTTATGCAACTCTGGTTATCACAATGTATCACCGTCGGATCCATTTTATGACCAAACAAACCAACAAGAATATTCCTCATCCATATGGCCTCACATGATGCTTGACCAGGGAAAATTTTAGGGGATATTATTCGTATATGGGCTAATTTTACATGTATTTTCCAAAAAGAAGATTTTCCAATTCCCATTTTTTACTAAATGTGATTCGCCCAAATTTTATAAGAAAAAAATTATTTTACCTTAAAAATAGCCAAATTTTTTTATCTAGTCTATATAAATTCATTAGAAGTTTAAATATTTTTACTAAAATATCAATAATAATTTTATAGTTTGAATATTATGGATTAGTAAGATTCGCCAAGGTTTCTAATCTTTAAGATAAGTTTCCATCCTTAAAATTTTCCCTGCGCCTAACTAGATGCCATGTACTCTGCCTCAGGTGAACTAAGTGCAACTGATCTCTGATTCCTGTTGTACCCAGAAACTGTTGTTGATCTTATGCTCAATATCCCTCGTGATGTGCTCTTTCTATCTGATGGACTGCCTACCCAATCTGCATTGGTGAAGCCTTGAAGCTTCACTCCCTTTGTCTGTTTGTACCATAATCCATACTTTGTGGTGCCCCTGAGATATCTCAAGAAATGCTTCCCCGACTTCCAAAAGAGCTTGGTCAGCTTAACCATATCTTGAATAAGTTGGTTAACTACGTAGCATATGTTTGGTCGTGTGTTAAACAAGTACATGAGTGAGCCCACAAGCTGCCTATAAACAGTAGCGTCCACTACCTCACCTGAAGTAGCATCCTCCTTCCTCTAGTTTCCTGCAAGAGGAGTCTCCATGGGTTTACAGCTCTCCCTGTGGAACTTTCTTAGAATCTCTTTGGCATACTTTTCTTGAGAAACAAATAGCTCCCCATCACACTACCATATCTCCAAACCATGGCAATAGTGAAGGAGTCCCACGTCCTTAATCTCAAACTCTCTTGCAAGATCCTCTTTGTAAGAAGTTATGAGTTTCTCATCACCTGTCAGAATAAGATCATCAACACAAAGTATGATAATCAAAATCTTACCATCAACCACAATCTGGTACAGGTTCACATCCACTTCACTCTTCGTGAAGCCCAACCTGGTGAAATAGCTGTCAATCCTAGTGTACCAAGCACAAGGTGCTTGCTTCACCCCATATAGTGTTCTCTTGAGTCTGCACACATGTGACTCACTGTCAAAGGTCTCAAAACCTTCTGGATGCTCAATGTACACTTCTTCCTCACTAATTCCATTGATAAATGCAGTCTTCATATCCATCTAATATATCTGCCACCCCATCTACAATGAGAGTGCAAGGATAGATCTAATCGATGAGTACCTTGCAACTGGTGCAAAAGTATCCTCCTAGTCAATCCCCTCAAATTGTGAGAATCCTCGGGCTACAAATATAGCCTTGTACTTCTTCACACCCCCATCTGCTGCATGCTTCACCTTATAGATCCATCTATATCCAACCATTGATTTCCCGACTGGTCTTGGGACAACTTCCCATGCACTGTTCCTAACGATGGAGTCATACTCCTCGACCTTGGCATCGACCCAAGTTGGTTGCTGCATTGCTTCCTCAAAAGAGCCATGTATCCAATAAACCTTTCTAGTGACTGACTCTATATATGCAATGATGTAGGTGCTCCTACATGTTCTGCCACATCAAGTCTCAATCTGTTAGCTTTTGTGGTGTGCCTCCTACCATTTCTAGTGGATGGCTCTGCATGAGTGGCTTCTGCCACTCCATGATCCTCTGCATGTGGTTGCTCCACTTCTTGAGGAACATCCTTTAGAACCAAGAGTTCCTCATCTGCATGCAAATCAATCTCCCTCTCAAGGGACAATCGCATGGCTTTCTCCTCATCAAATTTTACATCCTGTCTGACAACAGTCATCATGTTGTTCGGAAAATACACCTGATAGTTGTGGGGAGTATTAGTGTACCCCATAAATATCCCAATATATGTTGTTGGTTCAAGCTTCTTTCTGGAATCTTTAGTCACATGCAATAGACACATGAGCCAAAAAATTTAAAATATGAAACATCAGGTCTTTTACCAGAAAAATCCTCCTCGGGTGTACTCATGCCAAGTATACGATGAGGACTATGGTTATGCACAAATACCGATGTGTATCATGCCTCTGCCCACATATGCAACGGTAGGCCCTGATCATGTAACATTGCTCGTGCCTCACCCAAAATTATTCTATTATTTCTTTCTGAAACCCCATTATGCTGTGGGTTATGAGGTGCAATCAATTCTCTCTTAATTCCTTCTTTGGCACAAAACTTCTTGAATTCATTAGAGATTTACTCACCACCATTGTTGCTCCTTAGAGCCTTCACATGCTTCCCCGTATATTTCTCAACCAATGCTTTGAACTCACAAAATTTTGAGAACATATGATATTTCTCCTGCACGAAGTAGATCCAACACTTTCTAGAAAAATTGTCAACAAAAATAACATAATACCTGTGCTTTTTTGTATAAGTTGTAGAGAATTGTCCACACACATCTAAGTGAACTCTCTCAAGGATATGCACTGCTCGGTTCTCCTTCTTGTGAAAAGTGGCCTTTCCATACTTCCCCATGGTACATCCCTTGCATGTGCCTATCTACACAAGAGTACCCCTTGGAAGCCCCATATAAATTTGTTGCATGACCTTCAAAGCACCGTGGTGTAGATGGCCCAATATCTTGTGCCATAACTCACCCTCATCCCAGCTCACCACTCTGCCTGTTTTATCCATCAATGCTGCACAGCCCTCTACATCAATTTTGTAGAGATTCTTCACATGAATCCCAATATTATTGACTTGTCCTATGGATTTGTGATGAAGGAATGCTTTCCCTTCACTAAAAACCTGGCATCATACCTCTATCCTCCAACATAACAACTGAAACTAAATTCTTTTTCTAGCCTGGTAAATGCATGACATATTTTAATAAGAAAGGTTTACATGACTATCTCTGAAAGTAATTATACCAATCCCAGTAGCGCTATACCTCCCGTCATCACCCATCTCAATGTGCATCTAAAGATCCTTCTCCTCCAAGATACTAAAGAGTTATTTTTCTCCCGTCATGTGGAAAGATGCACCACTATCCAAGTACCACAATGATCCCATCGCACTAGACACCATGCATGTGATGAGTTAGAAGTCCAACTCAAACTGTGAAGCCAAAGCTTCACCTGCTGCAGATCCTAAAGCCTTATTGTTTTTCTTCTTCTTCTGTGGACAATTAGTGGCATAATTTCCATCCTCGTGATAGTGAAAACATTTCACTCTAGACATGTCACGCTTCTTGCCTTCTTTACCGGCCTCAGATTTGGAATAGGATTTATTTCCCTTCCCCTTCTTTGCCTTACCATCCAAGGCAAAATTTTCCTCATCATCGGCCTTAGATGAGGATCCATCCCTGGTATTCCGCCTAAATTCTTCTTGTACCAAATCCGACCAAAGTTGCTCCCAATCTGGTAGCTTCTCCCTCCCATTGACAAATCTTGATAACCATGCCAACTCTTGGGAAGGCCTAGAAGTGCTAGGCTCACCAAGTCATCATTCGCTACCGTAATCCCGACATTTCCAAGCTCATCTCGACATTGGATGAACTTGGTCAAATATTCAGAATAGTGTCACCTTTCTACATTTTGATTTTCCTAAGCTTTTCCTTCAGTGCCAATTTTTTGTGGTCACTGCTACTCTAAAACAGATCTATCAAAGCATTCCACATTGCATATGGAGTCGCTTTTCCATGCAGACTCGATACATAGTGATCTTGAACTCCCTCTAATAATATCGTCCTCGCCTTTGCAACCTTCTTTTTCCAAGCATCAAGAAGACCGGCGTCTGCTGTTGCGGGCTTTGGAATATCATTATCAATGAATTATTTCAACCTGTTGTCCTCCATAACTGCCTCCCTTTTGTATTTCCATGCAATTTAATTAGAAATTCCCTTGAGTTCATATTCCAATATTAATCCATTTAAATCCATGTTGATCTGCCTGTCACAGCAAAGAATATTTTTGAAAATTCGAATGTTGTTCAACACAAAATAAATTTATTCTCCACTATAGTGGTTTCTTGCGCTCTTATACCATGTAGAAATTATACAAACAATATGTATACCAATGGATTCAATCCGACCATTCGATATGCTAAAGCAAGATACTTAATCCTTCTACAAATTAATTGCGGAAAATAAACATGATCACACAATCACACCAAGTAAAAGGAAGAAGAAAATAAATCCACAACATAGATATTTTCCTTGGGTAAAGCTTGTTGTTCAAAACCCCTCTATCTTTTATTGTATATTCAACCAAGGAATCATGAAAAAATTACAATGCACTCTTCTCACAAGATTCTATTGCACTCTGCTAATTGTCTCACATTGATCCAGACAAAATCGACCAACACTTAGTCAATTTCCTGCCTCTTCTCAACCTAGCTTGCTTGCGCAAATCCTGTAGAATTAAATCCCTATTATTTATGTATTTCAGCCTTCCAAAATTGTGTAATTCTCATGGGAAATCCTATGGGTGTATTACTGCATGTAGGCAGTTTGCTAATAATACAACTGATAGTTAACATCCCTTTAACCTTTGTCTCAACTGGGTATTCATCAGAACTGACATGAATGCAACTATTAATATTAAATCATAAATTACTTGACAGATCACTGCATGTGAATTAAGTCTGATTTAATTCACTTGACCTCTCACTAGTGCAACAATCAGTTCCAACTAGTTACACAGATTTTAACTCACGTAATTGAGTTAACTGATTTCTCATGCATTAAAAATAATACACTAACTTCAACTTGGACTCTAAAACAAATACAATCACTCTACATGCCTCAAAAACCACCCTCAACTCTAATTCCATGAGCTAACTAAGTTTATCACATTCAGTTAACTATTACAAGTGATTATGAGATAACATTACAATTTATTGTCCAATTTAATTAGGGAAACTTAAATTAGACACACATTTCTTGTTGAATTTTCAATATTTGTCATGCCATGATGATAGGAGTATAGATGGATGAATATATGAGTGGGATGTGAGTCGAAGAAGAGGCAGATTGACTACCTGAACTAGAATAACTAGCACTAGTAGTTAGAATGAGAGTTGTTGAAACGTGTGGAGGGAATGAATGGATTTGAGATGGAGAATTGGATAAAACCTCACTAATAGATGTTTTTGATTTGGATTATTGGTATTCTTTAGGAAAGAAGTAATGGGAAATGCAAAAGGAGGATTTCTAGTTTTTTCACTTAAAGAACGAGTCAAAATTCGTCTACGTTGTAAAACATATGAAACACTTTCTTCAGATTGTTGAGAAATTACAGGTTTTTCAGCTGAAATAGAGATTTTTTCTAACTTATCTATCGAATTATGAACTTCTGGTGATTCAGATTTATAATATGAAGAAAGTAATCTCTGGGATCTACTAGGAGATATTGGAGAAGATTGCTCAAATTCCAATCTTAAAATAGTAGTTCTGGATGGGGATCCAAAATTTGGAGGGGATCTAGAGGGAGAACAAATATTAGGATGGCTTCTTGATCTTTTATTGGTTTTCCTTTCCATTCACAATTGACCCTCCTTCTAGCACCAAAATGTTGAAGCCCCGGAATTCCGTTGCAACAAAAGGGGGGAGAACCACCCGGTCCGGACCTTAAAAGCAACTCCTTTTTCGTTTGGTTTAGTGGCTCTTATTGGGGATAATGGGACTAGTTTCCAAACAAATAATTGATATGATAATGATGGGTTTGATACAAAGTGAAATGGAAAATGATTTTAAACTAATAGAAATAACCTATTTAAGTAACAAACACATGCATCTATTTAATCTAGTATTTAACTTAATCTATACCTGGGAATAATTTAACTTATGTGATCTACAAAGATATATTAAAGAAAAATATAATAAAAATCATTCAATTACTAAAAGAGATGAAACTGTTTAAAGATAATTATTTGACTAAATAGCTAGGAAAAATAATGGTGAAACTATATCGCATATATTGATTTATTATATATTCAATAAGGAATTATAAATGAAACATCATGCAATAGTGATTTAATGAAAAACTATAATACAGATCTCACACACAATACAATATAAAGAAATTTATTAGTAAATCATAAATAGAACTCAATCGTAAAGATAATAGTACCAGATATGAGAGGTTATATTCATGAAATCAGCAACATTGACCTTCTCTTATTTTCAACCAAATACACTCTAAGAGTAAAAAAATACAAATTTAGTAGAGTATGCTTCGATATTCAAGAAAATCAAGATCTCGTTCCATATATTTCATCAAAAGAATCACAAAAGTACATAAATATAGGCTTTTGCAAAGTGTTTTTGATAAAATCCTAGACCCCTCTCTAAATTCATGAGAGAGGTTTAAATAATATTGCATATGTATCAAAAATAGAATATTACATAAAAAGTTGAGGAGGTTTCAAACAACCTTCCTCAAAATACTGAAAATAAAATATAAAAACTAAAAGAAATATAACGACATGCTTGATCAGGCTGAATGGTCCTTCTTTTCCATTGATCTTTTCAGTTTGCAGATTTCCAACATTAGCTTCACTTGGGATGGTTGGCCAACTTTTGATCTTATTTGTCCTGTGAATACAACATCGGAGAGAGGTGGCACCATCTTTTGAGTGGAATGGGTTAGACAACGTAAAGCCATCTG
This sequence comes from Pinus albicaulis, assembly GCA_034641835.2. Classification (NCBI taxonomy): domain Eukaryota; kingdom Viridiplantae; phylum Streptophyta; class Pinopsida; order Pinales; family Pinaceae; genus Pinus; species Pinus albicaulis. The sequence continues at coordinate 345,381,840 of CM076574.1, read as the reverse complement.
TTGACTGTATGATTTACTAGAAACTGCCAATAAGATTCATGATCAAGATTTGATAGCTTCTTAACTGCTTCAATTTGATTTTTGGTGGTTTCCCTCCACTATCCCTCTAATTGTTTGATATCTGTGAAAACTCTAGGATTGCATTCTTTAATCAGATTAATATTATAGAGGTTTTCATTCACATCTTCAATTATATTAGTTGCTATATCATATACTCTAGTTGTTGCTCTTTCTGCTTGCTTTAATTGCATATCCCAATCTGTAAATAGAATATCTCTGTGGGATTATTCAATCTGCGGAAAATCAGATTTTCTTCCTTCCTCAGATTATTGCCAGGAGATAAACTCTGAGATATTCTTATCAACTTCTTCGAATTCCAATCTCTGATCAACAATTTGATGGACTAATGTATTATTTGTTTCACAATACAGTTTTATCATTGAGATTCTTTGACAGAATATTTCTTGCTATTTTGACAATTGAGTAATTAGCTCAAGTGTTTCTTTGATGAATTCTTCTGTCTAATGCTAATTTCTGAGCTTATCTACTTCATTTTGTATTAGTTGAATCTCTGTATATTTTTCTATAATGTTGTTGAAAATACTGAGAGGGGGGGGTGAATCAATATTCCTTTCAATTAGAGCATTAGTTAATCTTCAATTATTATCAGTGTTTGTACAATGATAGCAGCAAAAAAAAGGAACACAAATGCACACAGTTTTTAAGGTGGAAACCCACTCACAGACAAAAACCACCTAATGCTTTTCTAATAATTCTTAATATTCAACTCCAATTGAAAATAAAGCTCCAACTTCCTAGAATCTAGAAAAGCATTATTCTCCAGCTCCCACTGGATTGATGCTCCAACGCCTGAGATTCTTCAGTAGTAAAATGAATGGATTCCCCAACACCCAATGAGCTACAACTCACCCTAACACCACCCTACCACCCTATAGAAGAATAAAAGAAGAATGGACTCCCGTACCAGGGAAACTGGTCCACTTTACAATGATGTAGAATGATGTAGAAGAAGAAGACACACTAGACCATAACCCCAACTATGATAGAACCACCTAATGATGATCCTAGACCTCCCGAAACTACCTCTTCAACTCTTGGTAGACAGACACTAGAACAATTTTTACAATAATGCATATACAATGACTTAGTACAATGATACCTTTACAGTGACTTTATGCAGTGCTGCCCATTTGAAGACTTCATGTGATGAACTTCTTGCTGCTGTTCTGCACCTTAGTTTCTACTCTTGCCATGCTACCCTCTGTTGCACCTTGCTTTACTTTGCTGCCCTATAAATTTTGGTCCTTTGCAGCCCTTGACAACACATGATCTAGCTTTTTCTTGCATTCTAGGAGCTCGATATTGAATCTGGTGTATCTCTGTTATTTTAGATCCCCAATATACAATTTTCAGTGCTGTAGTATTCCTCTAATTCTTCTTTCTAATGCCATACATCTGACCCAATTTGGATTCTTCAAGAGAAATTTATGCCCAATCTATTACAATGCCCTAATTATGGATTGTTTCAGTAGAGTGAACTTGTATGGCATGCCATGTGTCACTGTTTCTTCATTCAGCTCTAAAATTGATAGAGTAAAAACTAAAATCTATGCACTATCTACCACTTTTTACAGAATTCCAATCTGATACTCAGAGAGAGATTTATGACTCTTTTCCCAAGGTCACTTCTTTGAGATGAATTTTAGGAGCTTGCAAAAACACTGACTTCCACAGATCATATCTCTGAAAATATTGCATACCTTGATCTAAAATTTTCACAGGAGCTTCCTCAGAATTCGGCTTTGCCTCATAAAAATTTTAGCTTCTGAACCTTTGTAGAAAAAAATTTAGAGCGAAAATGCCATGATGACCTGTTTCAGATAGTGAAATCCCTTGCATAAGGAGGATATAGGGATCACAATTCATATAAACGCTTAGGTTGAGAGGGGCTTCAAAAAGTGAACATGGGAGGGATTTTAGGAGCTTAAAAAATATTAATTATGACTTTTCAATGACCTTGTTAGGTCCCCATAATTTTCTAGATTGATTGAGATACAGATGGACAGGGGTAACATCAAACCAAGCTTTGGAATCCAAGGACCTAGCCTTCCTGGATTCGGAGAGGGATCTCTCTAGTAGATGCAAAGATGTGAACTTGTTTGTTGATGAGGGTTGATTTTAGGCTAGATGTTAAGTGCAGGGCATTTTTATTGTTTTTGGTTGGGTATGATGCTCAGATAGATTTTAGATAGAAAACAAGGGAGATTGTTAAGTCATTGGGAAATGGAGTCTAACAAGGTCATGATAAGTTCATCAATGGTTTTAAGAGCATTTTCAGTGCAATTTTAACTTGGTTGGTGGATATTTTAGGGTATTGAAGGGTCATGAGGTGAATACTAAGCTTGAGAACAATAAGCTAATAAAGGGCAAAAACTGAATCCTTTATGTACTTGTAAACTAAGAGAGTTAGAAGATTTATGAGCATAGCAAGAGAATCAAAGGCATAAGAAAAACCTAATCCATCTGATTTCAGACTGAAAGTAGATAATCAACCAAGACAAACATTTATATGAAACATAGAAAGGCAAGAAACTTATTTAAATTTCATAGATTTCATCATTAAGAGCATAAAAACATTTAAGATGTACAAGTAGTTATAAACATAGAAGGAGAGAAAACCCTGAACATCTAAAGTTACAGATATGAAGGTTCCTTGAAACAAATCTAGCTAAGTAAAGGCAAAGAGCATGATTCAAAAAGACTTCTTTGATGAACCTAGGCAAAGATGCTTTTAAAGAAATGATTCCAAGAATAGAGTATTCCAGTGGCAACAATATGCAAGGCTAGCCATAAATCATACTTGACACTAACTGATCTAAACCATTCAAGAAATGGACAAGCTAAGAACTTATTAGGGAGCAAGAGATAGATTCCCTAACATATCTCAACAGAAGAAAACATTAAGGCAATGAAGGACAAACATAATTAAGGTGCCATCAATAAACATTTCTTAATCTAAATTTTTTGTCCTACTGCAAAATAGAAAGATGGAAAACATAATGGAAAACTAGAAAACATGAACATAATAAACACTTCACCATCAACCAAGCTTATGGATCCTGCAAACAGTCTCTCTCCATCAACAAGAAAAACAGGGCATGCATGAGCTCCAAGACATCAAATTGTTATCAAAAAATCCAAGAGACTATGTATTGCTTCAACATAATTCATCAAAATCCCACTAATACACAAGAGCCTCATGCTCTATTTATGGAGCAAATGAGGAGGTGGAAACCCTAAGAGGCTTCCAGAAACCCTAATTTAGCCATAAATGTCATAAATGTGCTTAATGACCATGCAAGGCCCAAGACACATAAGAGATAAGATAATAAATGAAAAACATCAAAACATAACTCCCAAATCAAATCAGGAGTGATTTGTCCAAAAAAAACATTAAAATCCAATTTTTCATTAATCAGTGTCTTTTGTTGACTTTTTGGCAAAATGTTGTCTTTGTGCGTAATGCCATTTCAGAAAAAAATAAGGTTTGTTGCAGCTAAGTTTTGGACCCCTTCCCGGCATCGGATTTGCGCTCCTAGGGGTCAAAATTTGGAAAAAAACAAAAAATTTTCGGATTTGCCTCAAAATTGGTGTGTAGAACCCTCAAGGGGTTTTAGACACCTTCTGAGAAGCATCAGCCAAGATCTCAAGGCTATCATTCACTTTGGTCCTTTTTAGCTCTTCTAGCTCCATGAGGGCTTGCTTGAGTTTAGCATTAGCAAGCATGCTCTTCCTTGCATAGTGTTTGACCATTTTCTTCTGCAAGGCAAGGCCCCTCTTCACCTCTTTGAAATTTTTATGCTCCTCTTTATAATAGTATATGACCCTTTGTGCCCTCTCAAAATCCTTTTCCCATTCTTGAAGCTAGGCATCCTTTTCTAAGAGGAGCAACTTAGTACTTATCCCTTGGTCCTCATTATCATTGTCTAGATCAACAAAAAGAGGCCCTTGAGAAGTCTTTTTTTTATCCTTTTTCTCCTTCTTACTTGTACCTTCTGCTCAACTTTTTCCATTTTTTCTTTGCCTTTGTCCAATGTTTTGGTTGTTTGAGAAGAGATGGCCCTTTTCCTTTTAGAGGCAGCAAGCACATTTCTTCTCCCTCTGTGATATGTGCATGTGAGAGGGGTAACAATGGAAGTTTTAAAGGCAGTGCTATCATCATTTTGACCTTTAGTTTGCTTGATATCTTCTGCACATTCCTCACTCTGATTTTCTTTGTCATCCATGGACTGATTTTTGTCAAGACAGTCATGACTGTTGTCATAACTCTCATGAATCTTTCCTTGACTGTCTGGTGTACTTTGATGGCTATCCTCCTCATCATCTTGCTCCTCCTCATCATCTAGCTGCTCCTCTTCATCATTTTTCCCACTACTTTCATCTCTATTTTCCTCTTCATCCGGCTCACTACTCTCATCTTTGTGGTTGCCTTCACTAATTCCATCATTTCCATTACTTCTTTCTTCATGGATACTCCCCTCCTCTTCACTATTTTCTTCATTTTCATCATCTTCTTCTCCACTGCTCCCTTCTTGTCCATTATTATCTGTCTCTGCTTCCTCTTGACTGTTGCCTTCTATTTTTTCTTCACTAGGGCTACTATCAGCCCCCTCACTTGGAAATTTAGGGGAAGAGGTAAGAGGTGAAATTATTTGTGGAAAAGGCACATGGGGAGATGATGGATGTGTGGAGGTAGATGGTTTTGAAGTGGAAAGCAAGTTCTGTTGGATGAAGGCCCGGGGGTCTGTAAACACATCATGTGAGATGAAGGTTTCCCAAGATATTCCTTTCTGCTCTAGCTAGTATAGGAAAATCATTTTGATCAGGGAGTGACGCAAGAGGCTTGGCATTTGGTGGTCATAGCTTTTCTTCTTGAAAAATGAGGCCATTTTATCAATGCTTTGGAAAAGGTAGTAAGGTAGGTTCATCATCTTGACCCTGGTAGAATGCATCAGCAACCTTATATGATATGAGTAGATCTAGAAGTATCTCCCTTCACATGTGAAATAACTGATAATCAGCCTCATCAATGCAGCATACCTCTCCAGTAAATGGGAAAAAGGGAAAACAACCTTACAATTTTGTTGATAGTTGGGTTTCAAATAGGGCCCATAATAACTCAACTCCAGCTTCTTTTGTTTGAACCACAACTCACTAATGTTTGGTATACCTGTTTCTTTGGAAATGATCTCAGATGAGAGCTCAAATTTTACCCCTGCCAGATTGACTTGATGGTTTTGTAAACTACAGATGAACAATCTAGTTAAGTCTGAATGGTTGCTAACTTGCTTTACCTTCTCACAAAATTTGTAGCACCCTACATCCTGGAAGAATGAAATAATCATAGGAGATGAGATGAGTGGAGTGGTGTCTAGGGGCTCAAATATTTTTCCTTTTCCTCCATGATGTTTTGGCTTGGTGGGAGTATGACTCTCATCACTACTGGTATGATTATCTCCCTCTGACATGATGACTGGTCCAAAAAATAGCAGTAGGACCTTTGGACTTTTCTTGAGGGTTTTTGGGAAAACTAGGTGATTTTAGTGGTTTTTAGGCCAACTCTTTGCAAAACAAAAGCTAAGGTGAAAATGATTTTTTAGAGCTTTCACTTGGGGTTTAGAGGTTAGCCTATACTCACCCAATATTATTTTTTTACTCAAAACCAATTTCACTTGCAAAACCTAACTCAAAGACTAAATAATTGATCTTTATATAGTCTAGGGTTTGGTCTAATTTTGACTATGGATGACTTCATTTTTTTTAGAAAAATGAGAGCTTGGGAGGAAAAAAGAGTTTCACTAACCTTAGACTCTTCTTGTAGAAGTTTTGAAGACGAAATTTCAGATTTTGGAGCTCTTTGAGAAAATGTGGAGAAATCTGGCTGGAGCGTACCGCCTGTGCGTAGCGCCAGGCAGACTGAATGGTGTCTCAGGTGCTTCTGGTCTTTGTTGGGCCTATGCGTAGCGCCGAGCCAGGTGCGCAACGTCGAGCTCTGAGCTCGTAGCGCAGTGTATTTTTACACTGCCCGCCTCCCTCCCGTGCGTAGCGCCGAAGGCCAGGTGCGTAGCGCCGACCTCGGTGCGTAACGCCCGAAATTTTTACAGTTTGGCCTGAAAACCCAGAAAAAAATTCTCCCAATGGCTTCTTCTCTTTGGAAATGGAAAATGATGCATGGGAAAGTTTCAAGTGACCTTTTATATTTGATTTGAAAAGTAATTTTTAAAATATCAAACCCACTTTTGCAAAGTTAATGTCCCCTATATTTTTAGTGTGCCTTTTGACTAATATTTGTTGTGAAACACACTTTTGACATTTTTTGGAAAAAAATGTTTACTTATGCCTCTGTCATCTTTTGCAGAACAACATTTTTGACATGGAGGCCTTTGTTGGGGGCGTATTGCTAAGATGCAAACCAGGGTCACACTTGCTTTTTAGGCTGTTTTGATAATAACTTATGCCCAACCTTTGATCTTATTTCAAAAACTCTGTTTTTTACCCTTTGTTAAAATGATCCCTCTTAAACTGATACTCTTTTTATTTTCTTCTCTTAGTGCAGGTGAAGAAATTCTATTTTTGGAAAAACCATACGGAGGTGGCTTCTGTCCTTGAAATCTCTGAGATGGTTTTTTTCTTGTCACCACTGTTTTGTTAATCAACCAAAGAAAACCCTGATTCTCATTTACCTATAGGCCTGTTGCTTTTGTCTTGTTTGTGTCTGCCTCCTCGTGATGATTACAATCTTATTACCTTACCTCTTCTTATTTCTGGTAGCCACCTTGGCTAGTCATTGTAGAAATGTGAACAAGGGCAATTGTCCCTTGCAGTGTTTGTGCTCTAAGCCAAGGAGGCTTTTCTTGAATGACTTTGGATCAAATTTATTTTATTTTATTCCTCTTTGAATACAATCTCTTCATGCAGGAAGGCATAACTTGTTTGGCACCAAATCCATCCTATGACTCAGTGAAACCTTAGGTGACCTAATGGGGGCTTTCTTGGACTTGCACTTTGGACAGAGATTTAGACTTTAGGGATCACCAAGTACAAGATAGAATCTATGATAAGCTTAGTGTATTGAAGACCGAAGATCCAACATACTTGACTATCCAAAGGGACTGCAGAGACAATCAGTGTTTGAGAATATTATGGAAGAGACAACAAAGTTATCTGATTGGTAGGTTTAGGTAGTAGTAGGGAAATCTATAGGTAAACAAAACAGAGGATTTCGGCAAAAAGGAAAGACATGGTGAAAAAATGGGTGACAAGTTAGGCTTAAAAAAATGGCTTGCGCCCATGATGGGCCTTCTGGGAGTGGTCGTCCAGTCATGACTAGATAAGATGATAAAATAGTGAAAGTTTTATCTCAGGATAATGAAGGCAGTGGGATTTCTAGAACTCACAATGTTTATGAATTTTGTTTCTAGAAATCTAGGACCAATACTTAGTCATATTTAGATAGTGAAAATTATAGATGACTAACAGTGACTCCACTTGGGGAGGGCAGCTCCTTCTCAGGAGGTGTCCGAAACTTCAAATTTTTCTGGCTTTTGGAGACCAGTGCCTTTTCCATTGGGCAGATGTGCTCTGTCTTCATTTGCTGATGTTTGTTTTGAGTCTGTAATCTCTAAGATCTGAAAAGACATGATTCATATCAGCAACATCTCTACCTACCAAATCTACTTGCCTAACATTTTTTTTCTTCCTTGGGTGCACTTGAACTGGCAAACCCTTGACATTTCTCTTTTTGGAAACAAAAATAAAACTATCTAATTGTACCCTGATTTCTTCCAAGAGTTCAGATTAGGCTAATGAACTCTTTTTATTTTCTACCTAATGTACTCATTTTTCAAGATTAAGCTGTTTGAAAAACTTTATTCTCTATCCTACTAACATGAAATTGAAAGCACGGTAAATCAGGATTAGGTAATCTGACTCACCATGAGTTGTGGCATTGAAACAAGCTGCACACAAGTGTTATTTTTGTACAGACAAAGCTTAGGAAACATGAGGGCAATATATGTCATTTGTTTAACATCTCCATTTTCCTCTTTGGTTCAGATTTGAGCATGTGGAACCAACATCTCTCATTCCTAATCTATCTTCTGACAAGTCAAACTTGAAAATTTTGACCTACTCTTTTTCACTAACTTATCAACCATAAATTTAAAACATGTTCAGCCATGATTAGGCTGGATGACTGAACAAGGCTTTTTGAAGTAAGCAGTGGCATTTAGATTTGCACACTTTCAGCATTATTTTTATTTTTATTTTTTTAGGTATGGGGTTGTACCTCTCTTTCAAACTCTGCCCTCTTTTCTTTTTATATTTTTTTTTGAGGTTTTCCTTTCTATCAAATAGTGGTATATATGATGAATGAGAAAAACAAACTAGGTTTCTTGACAAAAGTAATGTTTAAGCATCCTCCCATTGACTGGACCTCCAAACATTTCAGTTCCATCAAGCTCTTGCAAAAAGAAAGCATTTTTGCCTCTAACTGACTAAATAATGTAAGGGCCTTTCCATAGATTTTCAAACTTTTCATGTTTGCCCTTGTCTTCCCTTCTTGAGTCCCATTTCAGAACCATGTCTCCAATCTGGAAATCATTCTCTTTGGTTATCCTATTAAAGATTTTCTTGATATTGTCCTGTATAGCTTGTGTCCTTTTGTAATTATCCTCCCTTGATTGCTGCAAATGAATGGTTTGGTTCAGCCTCCTTTGCATGTCATTTTCTTCTGATTGTACTTCTTGAAGAAGCTTCATGACTAGAACTCCCATAGAGGTGGGGAAAACTGCATCCATGCCATACACTAGTTGATAGGGAGACACACCAATAGATTTCTTGGTGGTTAGTCTATCAGCCCATAGTGCATGCACTAGTTTTCTATGCCATGCTTTTTGATTTTGTTCTAGGAGCTTCTTAATGATGTTTACCAAGCTCTTGTTAGAGGACTTAGCTAGTCCATTACCTTTTGGGAAATAAGCAGTGGAGTGGCCTAGGGTGATGTGATATTTGTAACAAAAGTCCACCATTTTCTTAGATGCAAAGGCAGCAGCGTTATAGGTGATGATATTTTTAGGACAACCAAACCTGGACAAGATGTTCGTTTCAAGGAATTTGATGATGTTTGAGTCAGTGGAATTTCTAGAAGGGATGGCTTCTATCCATTTGGTGAAGTAATCAGTGGCGGTGAGGATCCACTTATGTTGGGCAGATGAAGTAGGATGGATCTCTCCTATGAAGTCAAAACCCCACTGTTGAAAAGGGGCTTCAACATTGATGGGATGTAAGGGCAAAGGTAGGAGATTTCTTTTGCCATCAAATATTTGGCATTTATGGCAAGTCATGATATTTTGTGAGTATCGGGAAATAGGGTAGGCCAATAGTAGCCAGCTCTAAGGATCTTGTTGGTTGTGGTCTTCCAATAAAGGTGACCCCCACATTCTCCCTCATGTAATTCATGCATGATTTTTTCTGCATCATCTTCAAGCAAACATTTAAGCAGCAAACCAGTAAAACTCTTCCAGTACAACATTCCATCTAAAATGCAAAAATTTAGTGCTTTTTGTTTTAAGAATCTAGCTTTGGTTTTTGACAAATAAGGGGGAGAATTGAGATACATAAGCACATAAATAATATCAGCATACCAAGATGAATTTAAAAACATTTGTTCAATGTATGGTGCTGTAAATTCTTTAGTTTCTTATAACACATCAACCATGTTCATGTCTAAAGCTTGGAAATTTGAGTCAGCCATAAGTTTTGCAAGTCCTTGTCCTTTAATCAATTTAGTGGGTCTGATTTCTAAATCATATTCTAAAATGGTAGCAATCCACTTTCCCCTTTTACCATCGGGGTCTTGATTAAGTATGTCTTTCACAACTGTGTGTGGGACAAAAGATATGATATGTGAATGCAAAATATAAACTCTAAAATCCTTCAAAGCTTTGATTAAGGCAAAGGCTTGTTTCTCCATAATGTTATACTTTAGAGGGGCATCACTTAAGGCTTTGCTGAAGAAATCTATGGGTTGTTCTTGCACCATGATGTTCTTTTGCAACAATACTACTGCCACAGTATGTTCATAGGCAAAGGAGGAGATGTAAATTTCCTTGGTGAAGTCAACGTTGATCGAGACTAGTGTTTGTGTGAGTGCTTGTTTTACCAGCTCAAAAGATTGTTTTGCTTCCATACTCCACTTCACACCTACTTCCTTTTTCAACATATTTGTGATATTTCTTAGGATCTCAGCAAGGTTAGGGATGAATCTTCTTAGGAAGTTAATCTTTCCAATGAAATATTGTAGCTCTTTAATGTTTCTAGGATGGCTAATTTGTAAGATGTCTTCTATTCTTTTGGGATTTATATTAATTCCTTCCTCAGACATGATGTGACCTAAGAGTTTTCCTTCCTGAAGGCCAAACAAAGTTTTCTTAGGATTTAGGGATAGGCCATACTTTCTACACTTTCCAAAAACTTTTCTCAAGTGGACTAAGTGCTCTTCATCAGTCGTAGAGTAGACAATGATGTCATCAAGGTATATGACTCTGAAATAACCTATGTCTTCTGAAAAAGCTATGTCCATTGCCCTTTGGAAAGTATCTCCTACATTCATTAAACCGAATGGAATTTTAACATACATGAATGTACCCAAGGTGTAGTGAAAGCAGTTTTGAGTTGGTCACTTGGAAAGACAAGAACTTGGTTATATCCTGAGAAGCCATCTAGTAACGAGATTCTTTGTGAGCCAACCACTTTTTGGAGTATGTGGTCCATTTTAGGCAAGGTTTAGTTGTCATTCAAGGAGATCTTGTTCAAATTTCTGAAGTCAATACAAATCCTAGTTTCCCCGGTCTTCTTCCTAACTGACACAAGGTTGGACACCCATTCTAAGTATTGGACAGGGACTATGATCCCATCATCGTACATCTTTTTTATTTCTTTCTCAACTAAGGGTAACAAGAGGGGGTTAATTCTTCTCAATTTTTGTTTAAATGGTTTCTGATTTTCCTTGAGAGGAATTTTATGTTGAATGATTTTGGTGTCATAGGATTTCAAGTCTTCATACCCCCAAGCAAACACATCTTTAAATTCTCAAAAAACCTCAATGTATTTTTGTTTTGTGTGAGGTGAGAGAGTTTTGGACAGCTTGATTATTTTGGGCTCTTTCATCCCTCCATTTTTACATTCTTCTATATTTGTTTCAGTGGATTCCATCTTGGGTTTTTTAGCTACATCATTAAAATCAAACAACTCTTCTAGTGGTGTAAGGCCTCTTGGCAAGGTGTCATCTTTGTACTGCAAAATTTCAAGTTCTCTTTGATCTTATTTATCAAATACTTCTGCAACACAAGGGTTTTGAAGGTGGTTTATATCATCATCAAAGGCTAGCTCTGTTTTGGGAGTTTCATTTTTAGCAAAATTATTTCTTTAAATCTTAAACTATGTTTTGTGCTTGCAAAGTCATTTTTAGATTGCAGAAAATCATCTATTTTCTCATAATTGTCAAACACTTGCCAATGGTTCAAGTTGTATGATATAGTAGGCTTGTTCTTTACTTTGATGAGGCATTGATTATTTTCATAAGGTAAAGAGAAATTGCTAGCAGAAAAGGCAAGTTCATCGGCAAGGCAATTTTGGGCCCTAGGGATGAAAGTGAGCTCATACTTCTCAAAGGTTTTGAGAAGGTCTACAACAGCATTTCTATATTCCATTAGTCTAGGGTACTTGGCTTAATATTCTCCCTAAATTTTATTTATGATCAGTTATGAATCTCCTTGAACCGACATTTTCTTAGCTTTGAGGTCTTTCAGTAGGTCTAAACCAATAAGGAGAGCCTCATATTCTAAAATGTTATTGGTGAATTGGAAATATAGTTTATAGGAATGGCCTTCATTTGTGTTGTGGATCCAAACCCCTGCTCCTGAGCTTGCCTTACCATAAGATCCATCAAAGCTCATATGCCAAAGGGTGTCAATTTTAGTTTTGTCAATGTTCTGCACTTCGAGGCTGCGAGAGTTTTGGGTGTCATTTTCTTGGTTAGAGGATTGGCTTGGTTGTTCTGAGGGGATTAGTTCTCTCTCCTTGTCATTCAATTGTTCACTTATGTCATTTTCATTGTACAGGATGAAGGAGTCAAGGTCTGAGTGAATGGAATAAACCGGTGTGTTATTTGGCCTATCTATGTTACTCACCATGTATTTCATGTGGGATTCCCGGTATAATCTTCTTTTTTTATTGAAAATTGGGATGGTGGCATAAGTCATGTCCATTTGAAGGCTTCCCTAGAGTTTGGCCCCCCATGATCTAGATAAAAGCATGCCATAATTTGGGGGGATGTTAGCCACAACTATATCCATGACTAGACTCTTAGCGGGGATTTGTGCCAAATTGACACACAGATCCTTGATTAGGCCTAGACACTTGACCCTACTGGAATCAAAAGAGTACAAGTCTTTGTATGGCTTTGTGATTTCTAAGCCCAATCTCTCCATCACAACCTTTGGCATGAGGTTGTGTGAGGCACCGGAGTCTAGCATACCATTATGCAGAATTTTGTCATGTATGTTCAAACTTACATAGAAAGGAGGGACAACTCCTTCTTGATATTTTACCTCTACTTCAGGAACAAACAATAGCTCTGGTTCATCATCAGCTAAGTTTAAAGTGTCAGTATAATTCCCTATATTTAGCACTTTGAAAATCTGGGATCTATATACCTCTTAGGTTAAAAACTCAGTGAGGCCTATGGTTTTCTTGATTTTAGCAATCTCCCCCTCAAAGATGAAAGGCATGGGTGTCTTCATTGTATTTACATCAGCTTTATCAGCCATAAACTTTTCTACATTTTTTTATTTTTTTATTCTGATTTGATGGTTTGGATATCAATGCTTTTTCAGGGCTACTAGTTGAAGTGCTAGGGCAGCTTGAATCATTACTAGGTTGGCTAGTCTTTGGATTGTTTAGGTCAGATTTCTTAGCCATATTATTTGTGTTTTCTACTATCTTTTTAGGAATATGTTCAGAGGTCTTTCTTACAGCAGTGTTTGGCTTATTTTGTTTTGGAAAATCTTGATTCTTTTTGCTCCTAAGGTCATATTGCCTATGGACTTCCATAATGGAATTCTCAAATCCTAGTCTATAGTCTTAGGAATATTCATATTATTTCTCATTTGGTTTTGAATAAAACATCCTTTGTTCTTCTTCAGTAAGGAAGGTGTTGCCCTCATCATCCAAACCTATGACAGTTACATGGTCTTCTTCCAACTTCTCAGGCTCTCTTTCCTCTTCATCTATATATTTGTCTTGGAAAGGAGGTCTGATTTGTTGGTGACTCTCTCTTTCTCTGACTTGAGGAGGGTCACTTCTAAAATTTTGACTCCTATTCCTGTTTTGAAGATTGGCTTGATTTTCCCTAGGAGGTGTTCTCTCATTTAAACTAATTTTTTCCATCATCCTCTCCAATGTCCTAAATATGGAGTCAAGTTTGGTGTCAGCAGAGGAGGTTGTAGGAGTTGTGTCATATTTATAAGTTACCCTTTTTTCTGATCTCATCCTAGCCCTTTTCTCAATTAAATTGGCCTCTACACTCATAGCCCCTTTTTGCATGTCTTCTAGAGTTAGGTAATCTCTCTCCCTAAGTTGATAGGCCATGTCAGCATCAAAGCCTTTGGGATATTTTACTAAGGCTAAGCCTTGGGGAGGTTTTATGTGAGGTGGGAGGGAATTGTAAGCATTGTTAAACCTAGTGGAGTAGTCATGAACACTTTCTCCCAGATTCCTTTTAAGATTGTTATACTTGGAAAGAATTTGAAGGGGGTTCTTCATGATTTCCCACTTGTTCACAAAGGTTTGGTAGAGGGTATGGAGATCATGTATGTTGTTGGGAGGTAAGTTTTTAAACCATTTCTTAGGTTCTCCCCCTAGGATCTGAGAAAAAATCCTCATCTGTATGGTTTCTTCTTCTATCTCCATGTATTCAAAAGCATCATTAACTCTATCTACATGCTTTTGAGCAGTGATGGATTCAGTCCCTAAGAAGTGAGGGATATTGGACTGATAGTCATTTGGAAAAGGTAATAGTGGTTGTTGTAGAGCCAGTTGAGCATACCAAGCTGCCATGATGGGAGGAAAAGGAAATAAGGGTTGATTTACAAGGGGAGGATTTGTGAGAGGTGGAGTAGAATGGAGTGGGGTGGTTTTCACATTGTGGTATGAATGGGTGTAGCTAAGGTACTTGGATCGGAGAACTAATTCTGAGTGGATTTGAGATGAAAAGGGCTGAAGTGGTGGAGAAGCTGAAATTTAGGTGGAGTGGAAGGAGAAGCTTCTCTACTAGAGCTTTGCTGCAAATCTATGGGGTCAAGGTTAGTTTCGTCAACTCTACTTTGTGACTTGGTCCTGATTAGATTCCTGGTATGGTGCAAGTCAAACTGAGTATCTTGTGAAATTGTAAGGTGTTCTAGTGAAGAAATTGCTCTATGAATGGTCCTAATAGTGGGTGAGTTTCCAACTTTAGAATTTTTCCACAAAATCTTTTCTAGGTCATCAAATACGGTAGGAGGATTTGGGTCCGGGTGTGATCTGGTATTGATCCTTCGTGAAGCCAGATCTCTTTACTCGAAAATCAGAGAGGCTGAAGGTTTGGGACTGTTTTTTGGAAGGATGACCTCTCTTAGTGTTTTCTTTACTCACACAAGGTATAACTAGGCCCTAAAAACTGTTTTGACACAATCCTAAAAGAACCTATGGGACCAATGATATGAAAAAGGCCTACTGGAGGCTAGTGGAGTCACCAGGTGGATGTTTTTGAAATTTTTAGGATATGTATACAATGGTACACCACCAATTTTTGATAAAAATCAATCTAGGGAGTACTTTTGGGCTTTTGAGTTTCTTTATGCAGCCTTAATCTTTCAATGAGTATCCTCTCACTGAGTCATCATCTTGCTAGGATGGTGAAGCAATTAGTTTCTACTCTTGGCTATGAGTTGATTTTTTAAGTCAAACTGGGGATGTATATGAGTATGTAAGAGTTTATCAGGATACTCTGAACTCTGTCCCACCGTGATCACCATTATTTTAGGTCCCCGTAATTTGCTAGATTGATTGAGATACAAATGGACAGGGGTAACATCAAACCAAGATTTGGAATCCAAGGACCTAGCCTTCTTGGATTCGGAGAGGGATCTCTCTAGTAGATGCAAAGATGCGAACTTGTTTGTTGATTGGGGTTGATTTTAGGCTAGATGTTAAGTGCAAGGTATTTTGATTGTTTTTGGTTGGGTATGACACTTAGATAGATTTTAGATAGAAAACAAGGGAGATTGTTAATTCATTCGGCAATGGAGTCTAACAAGGTCATGATAAGTTCATCAATGGTTTTAAGATCATTTGCAGGGAAATTTTGACTTGGTTGGTGGATCTTTTAGGGTTGTGAAGGGTCATGAGGTGAACATTAAGCTTGAGAAAAATAAGCTAATAAAGGGCAAAAACTGAATCCTTTATGTACTTGTAAACTAAGAGAGTTAGAAGATTTATGAGCATAGAAAGAGAATAAAAGTCATAATTAAAACCTAATCCATTTGATTTCAGACTGAAAGCAGATAATCAGCCAAGACAAACATTTAGATGAAACATAGAAAGGCAAGAAACTTATTTAACTTTCATAGATTTCATCATTAAGAGCATAAAAACATTTAAGATGCACAAGTAGTTATAACCATAGAAGGAGAGAAAACCCTAAACATCTAAAGTTACAGCTATGAAGGTTCCTTGAAAAAAATCTAGCTAAGTAAAGGCAAAGAGCATGATTGAAACAGACTTCTTTGATGAACCTAGGCAAAGATGCTTTTAAAGAAATGATTCCAAGAACAGAGTATTTCAGTGGCAACAATATGCAGGGCTAGCCATAAATAATACTTGACACTAACTGATCTAAACCATTCAAGAAATGGACAAGCTAAGAACTTCTTAGGGAGCAAGAGATGGATTCCCTAACATATCTCAACAGAAGAAAACATTGAGGCAGTGAAGGACAAACAGAATTAAGGTGCCATCAAAAAACATTTCTTAATATAAATTTTTTGTCCTACTGCAAAATAGCAAGATGGAAAAAATAATGGAAAACTAGAAAACATGAACATAAGAAACACTTCACCATCAACCAAGCTTATAGATCCTGCAAACAGTCTCTCTCCATCAACAAGCAAACTAGGGCATGCATGAGCTCCAAGACATCAAATTGTTATCAAAAAATCCAAGAGACTATGTATTTCTTCAGCATAAGTCATCAAAATCCTACTAATAAACAAGAGCCTCATTCTTTATTTATGGAGAAAATGAGGAGGTGGAAACCCTAAGAGGCTTCTAGAAACCCTAATTTAGCCATAAATGTCATAAATGTGCTTAATGACCATGCAAGGCCCAAGACACATAAGAGATAAGATAATAAATGAAAAACATCAAAACATAAATCCCAATAAATTCATGAGTGATTTGTCCAAAAAAAACATTAAAAAACCATTTTGTCATTAATCAGTGTCTTTTGTTGACTTTTTGGCAAAAGCCTGTCTCTGTGCGTAGCGCCATTTCAACAAAAAATAGGGTCTGTTGAAAATGAGTTTTGGACCTCTTCCCGGCATCGGATTTGGCCCCGAGATGGCTCGTTGGAAAGCTGGATGAGTCTGTTTTCCAAAAATACTTGATTTGTGCTGAATGGATGCCATTTACCTGCTCAAAAATCAAATCTCCCATGACTGCTCTGTGCACAGCGCCAGGCCTAAAAAGGAGGCAGAAAGGTCAATTTTGATGTGTTTTTTGGTCTTTTGAGGGGAAAAAATGCTCCAATTGACCTGAAATTTTGTGGGTAGACTGTTGGTGATATGAAAAATCCAAAAATTTAAACTCGAGCAACTGAGGATGCCCCAATTTTGTGCGTAGCGCCTAGGGTGTTGCACTCCTTGGGGTCAAATTTGGAAAAAACAAAAAGTTTCCAGATTTTTCTCAAAATTGGTGTGTAGACCCCTCAAAGGGTTTTAGATACCTTCTAAGAAGCATCAGCCAAGATTCTGAGGCTATCATGCACTTTGGTTCGTTTTAGCTCTTCTAGCTCCATGAGGGCTTGCTTGAGTTTAGCATTAGTAAGCATGTTCTTCCTTACATAATGTTTGACCATTTTCTTCTGTAAGGCAAGGCCCCTCTTCACCTCTTTGAAATGTTTATGCTCCTCTTTATAATATTATATGACCCTTTGTGCCCTCTCAAAATCCTTTTCCCATTCTTGAAGCTGGGCATCCTTTTCTAAGAGGAGAAACTTAGTACTTATCCCTTGGTCCTCATTATCACTATCTAGATCAACAAAAAGAGGCCCTTGAGAAGTCTTTTTGATCCTTTTGCTCCTTCTTACTTGTACCTTCTGCTCAAATTTTTCCATTTTTTCTTTGCCTTTTTCCAATGTTTTGGCTGTTGGAGAAGAGATGGCCCTTTGCCTTTTAGTGGCAGAAAACACATTTCTTCAACCTCTGTGATATGTGCATGTGAGAGGGGTAAAAATGGAAGTTTTAAAGGCAGTGCTATCATAAATTTGACCTTTATTTTGCTTGATATCTTCTGCACTTTCGTCACTCTGATTTTCTTTGTCATCCATGGACTGACTTTTGTCAAGACAGTCATGACTGTTGTCATGACTCTCATGACTCTTTCCTTGACTATCTAGTGTACTTCGATGGCTGTCCTCTTCATCATCTTGCTCCTCCTCATCATCTGGCTACTCCTCTTCATCATTTGGCTGCTCCTCTTCATCATTTTTCCCACTACTTTCATCTCTGTTTTCCTCTTCATCGGGCTCACTACTCTCATCTTTGTGGTTGCCTTCACTAATTTCATCATTTCCACTACTGCTTTCTTCATGGATACTCCCATCCTCTTCACTTTTTTCTTCATTTTCATCATCTTCTTCTCTACTACTCCCTTCTTGTCCATTATTATCTGTCTCAGTTTCCTCCTGACTGTTGCCTTCTATTTTTTCTTCACTAGGGCTACTATCAGCCCCCTCACTTGGTAATTTAGGGGAAGAGGTAAGAGGTGAAATTCTTTGTGGAGAAGGCACATGGGGAGATGATGGGTGTGTGGAGCTATACGGTTGTGAAGTGGAAGGAAAATTCTGCTGGATGAAGGCCCGGGGGTCTGTAAACACATCATGTGAGATGAAGGTTTCCCAAGATATTCCTTGTTGCTAGTATAGGACAATCATTTTGATTAGGGAGTGATGAAAGAGGCTTGGCATTTGGTGGTCATAGCTTTTCTTCTTGAAAACTGAGGCCATTTTATCAATGCTTCAGAAAAGGTAGTAAGGTAGGTTCATCATCTTGACCCTGGTAAAATGCATCAACAACCTTATATGATATGAGGTGATCTGGGAGTATCTCCATTCACATGTGAAATAACTTATAATCTGCCTCATCAATGCAGCATACCTCTCTAGTAAATGGGAAAAAGGGAAAACAACCTTAAAATTTGGTTGATAGCTCGGTTTCAAATAGGGCCCATAATAACTCAACTCCAGCGTATTTTGTTTGAACCACACCTCACCAATGTTTGGTATACCTGTTGCTTTGGAAATGATCTCAAATGAGAGCTCAAATTGTACACCTGCCAGATTGACTTGATGGTTTTGTAAGCTACAGATGAACAATCTAGTTAATTCTGAATGGCTATTGACTTGCTTGACCTTCTCACAAAATTTGTAGCACCCTACATCCTGGAAGCATGAAAGGATCATAGGAGATGAGGTGAGTGGAGTGGTGTCTAGGGGATCAAATATTTTTGCTTTTCCTCCATGATTCTTTGGCTAGGTGGGAGTATGACTCTCATCACTATTGGTATGATTATCTCCCTCTGACATGATAACTGGTCCAAAAAACAACAGTAGGACCTTTGGATTTTTCTTGAGGGTTTTTGGGAAAACTAGGTGCTTTTAGTGGTTTTTAGGTCAACTCTTTGCAAAACGAAAGCTAAGGTGAAATTTTTTTTTTAGAGCTTGCACTTGGGGTTTAGAGGTTATCCTATAGTCACCCAATCTTCATTTTGTACTCAAAACCAATTTCACTTGCAAACCCTAACTCACAGACTAAATAATTGATCTTTATATAGTCTATGGTTTGGTCTAATTTTCACTATGGATGACTTCCCTGTTTTTAGAAAAAGGAGAGCTTGGGAGGAGAAAAAAGTTTCACCAATCTTAGACTCTACTTGCAGAAGTTTTGAAGATGAAATTTCGGATTTTGGAGCTCTTTGGGAAAATGTAGAGAAATATGGTCGGAGCGTAGTGCCTGTGCATAGTGCGGGGCAGACTGGGCGGTGTCCCTGGTGCTTCCCATATTTGTTGGGCCTGTGCGTAGTGCCAGGCCAGGTGTGCAGCGTCAGGCCAGGTGCGCAGTGTATTTTTACATTTCCCGACTCCCTCCTTTGCGTAGCACCAAAGGCCAAGTGCGTAGCGTCGGCCTCGGTGCCTAGCACCCGAAATTTTTACAGTTTGGCCTGAAAACCCTGAAAAAAATTCTCCCAATGGCTTCTTCTCTTTGGAAATGGTTCAAGTGACCTTTTATGTTTGATTTGAAAATTAATTTTTAAAATATCAAACCCACTTTTGCAAAGTTAATGTCCTCTATATCTTTAGTGTGCCTTTTCACTAATATTTGTTGTGAAACACACTTTTGCCATTTTTTGGAAAAAAATGTTTACTTATGCCTCTGTCATCTTTTTCAGAACAATATTTTTGACATGGAGGCCTTTGTTGGGGGCCTATTGCTGAGATGCAAACTAGGGTCACACTTGATTTTTAGGTTGTTTTGATAATAAATTATGCCCAACCTTTGATCTTATTTAAAAAAATCTGTTTTTTACTTTGGTAAAATGATCCGTTTTAAACTAATACTCTTTGTCTTTTCTTCTCTTAGTGCAGGTGAAGAAATGCTAGTAGTGAAAACCCAAGAAGGTATTATGTCCTCAAATATCCGAGATGGTTGCTTGTCACCACTATTTTGTTAATCAACCAGCAAACCCTGATTCTCTTTTACCTATAGGCCTGTTGCTTTTGTCTTGTTTGTGTCTACCTCCTGGTGATGATTACAATCTTATTACCTTACCTCTTCTTATTGTTGGTGGCCACCTTGGCTAGTCATTGTAGAAATGTGAACAAGGGAAGTTGTCCCTTGTAGTGTTTGTGCTCTAAACCAAGGAGGCTTTTCCTGAATGACTTGGGATCAAAATTGCTTGATTTTATTCCTCTTTGAATACAATCTCTTTATGCAGGAAGGCATAACTTGTTGGGCACCAAATCCATCCTATGACTTAGTGAAACCTTAGGTGACCTAATGGGGGATTTCTTGGACTTGGACTTTGGACAGAGATTTAGACTTAGGGATCACCAAATACAAGATAGGACCTAGGATAAGCTTAGTGTATTTGAAGACCTAAGATCCAGCATACTTGACTGTCCAAAGGGCCTATAGAGACAATCAGTGTCTAAGAATATTATCGAAGAGACAACAAGGCTATTTGATTGGTAGGTTTAGGTAGTAGTAAGGAATATTGTAGGTAAACAAAACAGAGGATTTGGGCCAAAAGGGAAGACATGGTGAAAAATGGGTGACAAGTTAGGGTTAAAACAAATGGCTTGAGTCCATGATGGGTCTATCGGGAGTGGTGGGCCAGTCATGACTAGATAGGATGATAGAAGAGTGAAAGTTTTATCTCAGGATAATGAAGGCAGTGAGATTTCTAGAACTCACAATGTTTATGAATTTTGTTTCTAGAAATCTAGGACCAATACTTAGTCATCTTCAGATAGTGAAAATTATGGATGACTAACAGACCCATGCCACAACCCCATGGGGTTTTAGCCCACTAATGGGGTTACAAACTTCAAACATGAATATCTCTCAAACCGTGAAGAATTACGTGGTGTGCCATATATCAACTGGGAAATGATATCAAGACAAGAAGAAACCAACAAAAAAGGATTTCCCACCCAGAATAGTAATTTGTAGGTTAAAATTCTCATGCAATATTTGGCAGCTCCCTAGTGCTTCTTGGGTTGACATCAATGACAACCGTTGATCAACAATCTCCCCTTTGGCATTGATGGCACAAGGCATCGGCGACTTCCACACCCTCTCACAACATTCTCTCCCCTTTGGACATCAATGGTAAAGGGTACCTTCTAACACACAACTTTTTCCTCATGACTCATGTTATTATCCCTCCACTCCACCTTTATATTATGAATAAGGAAAATCTAATGAGAACTTAGGAGAATCCCAAGCTTCTGGCGAAGATATTCAAATTCTTCACGAGGTAAATTTTTAGTGAAGATATCAGCAATTTGTTCTTTTGTACCAACATACTCAAGTTTGATATTATTTTCAGTGACTTGTTCTCTAACAAAATGATATTTGATTGGAATGTGTTTTTTTTTTAATTCATGACAGGATTCTTGGAGATGCTTATGGCACTAGTGTTGTCACAGAATATGGGAATAGGCTCACTGAATTGTAATTGAAGATCTTGAAAAGTTTCTTTCATCCAAAGGACTTGAGTACAACATGATGTTGTTGCAATGTATTCTTCTTCCATTGTAGATAACGAGATTGAGGTTTTCCTTTTTCTCAACCATGATACGAGACAACCACCTAGATAGAATGTTGTTCCACTAGTACTCTTACGATCATCAACACTTCCTGCCCAATCTGCATCTATAAAGAGATTTTTACCCTTGGGATACCATAAGCCATATTCTTTTGTGCCCTTTGGATATCGAAGAATTCTTTTGACAGCAATAATATGTGATTCTTTTGGTGCTGCTTGGAATCTTGCTACTTTTCCAACTGCATGCATAACATCTAGTCGGGAGGCTATTACATATAGAAGACTACCAAACATAGATCTATACAACCTCTGATCCATGTCCTTAGATGAGTCGTCTATGCTCAATTTGCAACCTGTTACCATTGGAGTAAGAACGGGTTTGCAATATTCCATTTTGAATTTCTTGAGCATTTCCTTGATGTACTTAGCTTTACATATAAATATTCCTTTCTCTTGCTGAGATATTTGAAGCCCTAAGAAGTATGTCAGCTCACCAAGTAAAGACATTTCGAACTCACTTTGCATCTTAGTAGAAAATTTCTTACTTAGTTGATCATCATTGCTACCAAATATTATATCATCCACATATACCTCAATGATTGTTAAATTATCTTTATCTATTTGTACATAATATTTCTATCAACAGTACCTTTCTTGAACCCTTGTTGACGTAGATATCCATCAAGACGAGCATACCCTGCTCTGGGAGCCTGCTTAAGACCATATATATCCTTCTTTAACTTGTAAACATAGTCTTATTTTTCTGATAGTAGAAAACCTTCAGGTTGTTCGATGTAAACTTATTCTTCTAATTCTCCATTCAGAAATACTGACTTAACATCCATTTGTTAGGCTTTGATTTTTCTTGAACATGCATAGGCAAGAAACATTTGGATGGCTTCCATTCTGGCAACTGGTGCAAATGTTTCATCGAAATCAATTCCTTCCACTTGTGCATAGCCTTTGCAAACCAATCTTGCTTTGTTTTTGGTAACCTTTCCATCTTCATTCAATTTGTTCCTGAACACCTATTTAGTCCCAATGACATTTTTATCTTTTGGTCGTGGAACTAATTCCCAGGTGTTATTCTTCTCGATTTGATCCATTTCTTCTTTCATAGCTGCTACCCAATGTTCATTCTTCCTGGCTTCCTCAAAAATACTAGGCTCAAAGGTTGCTACAAAAACAATGTGAGCTTGTTGTGATGAACGAAACTGTCGACCTTCATTTATGTCACCAATGATTTGATTTGATGGATGGTTCTTTTGAATCCATTCTTTTGTTCTCCTTGGAGGAGCTTCTTGTTGTTGTTCTGGTATATCTTGATGATCATTATTTACTTCTTCATGGTTGATAGTTGCTTATTGTTCTATAATTTTATCTGTGCCCTTTTCAACCTCTGTCTCAAGTTTCAAAGATTTTAGATCCTCATTATTATTCGCTAGAACATCATCTTCGTCAAATGTAACATTTATGCTCTCCACTATCTGTTTTCGTCTTAGATTATAACATTTATAGGCCTTTCTTTTGCGTGAGTAACCAACAAAGATACCTTCATCAACACGTGATTCAAAATTACCCAAATTTTGATCTTCTCTTTTGATATAACATTTGCTTCCAAAGATTCTGAAATATTTTACATTAGCTAGTTTTCCTTTCCATAATTCATATGGGGTCTTGTTGCAATTATTTCTGAGAAGACTTTGGTTGATAATTAAGACTGTCGTATCAATTGCTTGAACCCAAAATTTTTCATCCAATTTTGAGTCCTTCAACATTGTTCTACCCATATCCTGTACGGTTTTGTTCTTTCTTTCAGCAACTCCATTTTGTTGAGGTGTTCGTGCTGTTGAAAGTTATCTTTTTATTCCATTTTCATCACAGTGTTGCTGAAATAATTTGGAAGTTAATTCTCTGCCATTATCTGATCTTAGACACTTTATTTTCAAATCAGTTTCATTTTCGACTAACTCCTTGTAGATCTTAAAGCAGTCACATGATTCAGTTTTTTTCTTTAGGAAACTGACGGTTGTCATCCTGGTATAGTCATCTATCGTTAACATGAAATATAATTCTCCATCTAAGCCTTTTGTTCTCATAGGACCACATAGATCAGTATGTATCAATTCCAATGGATGTGATGCAAAGTGTTCTTTTGTTTTAAATTGGAATTTTGTCTGCTTGCCGTGCTGACAGGCCTCACATAGTGTGTTGGAAGGTTTTGAGATTTTCGGCATCTCTTGTACTGCTTCCTTTTTTCTTATCCTGACAAGATTTTCAAAGTTTATGTGACCCATTCGTTTGTGCCATAACCAGCTTTCATCTTCTTTAGCTAGTATACATGCTTTAGTTGCTTCATCCAGAACATATATGTCGTTTGGAGCTTGACTTGCTGTAGCCACAATTTTACCATACCTGCCTTTCCTGATTTCACATTTTGTGGAGTTGAATAGCATTATGTGTCCGTGATCACACATTTGTCCAACACTGAGCAGATTATGATTCATGTTTTAAACCAATAGAACATTCTTGGCTATAACATCTTTGCTTCTGAGAGTGATGGTACCTGATCCTATAACATTTGAAGATCCATCATTTCCAAAGGATGCGGTTCCATACTTCTTCTCTTTCAGAGATACAAATTTCCTTCTTTCTATAGTCATATGCGTTGAGAAACCGTTGTCAACATACCACACATCTTTGTTGTTTTGAGCCTTGAGAGCGAGAGCACAATTATCAGTCTTATTCTTCTTCCATGTTTGTTCATTCTGTGGCTTCAAAGATTCTTCTGGAGGATTTTCAAGTCTGTAGTCTCTGGCTATATGTCCAAAGTTCTGACATTTGTAACATTCCATGTTATTTCTTAAATGTTCAAATCTATTGATGTTTCATTAAGCCCTGGGAGATTCATATTTGAAGGATCTCCTGGAATTGTATTGGTTCCTAGGGTATGTGAGACATTCTACAGCTTTATGACCAAATTTTCCACCTGAATAACAATAGCCATGAAAAATATGTTGGTACCTGGATGGAAATCTTCATCGAGGAATCGTCTTCCAAGGATGTGCTTGCGAATCTTGTCCAATGAAGTCTACATGCATGTTAATTTTGTTGTAGAAGGTCCTACTTCTTCTTCTTTGTAACCGAGGCCAGTTCTGTCGTTGTAAGATCGTTGATTATTGATGATTTCTTCCAATTCCCTTGAGCTGTTAGCATAGTTTTGGACAGTTTTTCCCTTCTTCACTTCCTTACGCAGCGAGACTACTTTGGCTTCTAATGCTTGCCTTTCTTAGTTGCTTTCTTCCAACTTCTTTTGAAGTGACCCTTCAATACATTTTTGTTCTTTAACTTCAATTTTGAGACCTTGAACTTGTTCTTCAAGAGTATTGGAACGAATCTTCTCTGCCTTGAGCTGTTTTATAAGCTTGAATGCTTCCTTAGAAAATTATTCTATGGTCAATCTTTCTTCTTCATTGTTTGATACCTCTTGTTTATTGTGCTTGGCCATAAACAATACTCTCTTATTGGCTTATTCTTCGTTGTCATTGTCTTCATCGGATGATGAGCTATCTTTTTTAGAGAGAAAGTTCCTTTTGGATCTTTGCTTTTTGAATTTCTTAAAGCCTTTCTTTCCTTTTGAGTTGCCATCACTCCTGTTCAAATCTTTGCTTTTTGTATTTCTGAAAGCCTTTCTTTCCTTTGGGTTGAATCTCCCTTGTAACGTTTTAAGAATATTTAGTCTTCTTGTCAACTAGCTCTCCCAATCCTTCCAGATTATTGGTTATTTCGTCAACGTATTGGAAGCATGCAACAATGTTGCAATCTTCTTTCATTCTAAGTTGCTCAAATTTTTCTCTATAGATTTGAAGCTTTGCTTCTTTGACATTTGAGTCACCTGCATATATATTTTCAAGCTTTTCCCATACATTTTTGGCGGTTTTACAACCCAACACTTTATGATAAGAAGATTCAATAAGTCCACTGATAATAATATTCTTTGCTTTTGTATCATTTACCAAATTCTTCTTACCTTGTTCATCCGCAGTTGATGTAAATCAATTTTGAACAATGTCCCATACTTCATAACCTTGCGCCAAGAGATATACCTCCATTCTTCCTTTCCAGAGTGCATAATTATTTTCATTAAACATAGGCACACCATTCTTGGTATGCTCCATGACCTCCTTCCAGCTGTTAAATTGCTATTGAAGGAACCAAGCTCTGAAACCAATTGTTGGAAATATTGAGAGGGCGGGTGAATCAGTATTCCTTTCAATTATAGCATTAGTTAATCTTCAATTATTATCAATGTTTGTACAATGATAGCAGCAAACAAAAGGAACACAAATGCACATAGCTTTAAAGGTGGAAACCCACTCCGGGACAAAAACCACCTAATGATTTTCTAATAATTATTTAATATTCAACTCCAATTGAAAATAAATCTCCAACTTCCTAGAATCTAGAAAGGAATTCTTCTCCATCTCCCACTAGATGGACGCTCCAACACCCGAGATTATTCAATAGTCAACTGAATGGATGCCCCAACACCCAATGAGCTATAACTCACCCTAGCACCACCCTACCACCTTAGAGAAGAATAAAAGAAGAATGGACTCTCGTACTAGGGAAAATGCTCCACTTTACAATGATATAAAATAATGTAGAAGAAGAAGACACACTAGACCATAACCCTAACTATGACACAACCACCTAATGATGATCCTAGACCTCCCGACACTGCGTCTTCAACTCTTGGAAGATAGACACTAGAACAATTTTTACAATAATGTATTTACAATCACTTAGTACAATTATACCTTTACAGTGACTATATGCAGTGCTACCCATTTGAAGACTTCATGTGATGAACTTCTTGCTGTTATTCTACACCTTTTTTTCTGCTCTTGTCATGCTACCCTCTGCTGCACCTTGCTTTTCTTTGCAGCCCTAGAAATTCTGGTCCTTTGCAGCCCTTGACAACATGTGATCTAGATTTTTCTTTCCTTCTAGGAGCTCGATATTGAATCTGGTGTATCTCTATTATTTCAAGGGATAGTTATGCCCAATCTCTCACAATGCCATAATTATGGACTGTTTCAGCAGAGCAAACTTGTACGGCATACCATGTGTCATTGTTTCTTCATTCGACTCTAAAATTGATAGAGAGAAAACTAAAGTCCGTGAACTATCTACTACTTTTTACATAATTCCAATCCGATACTCCGAGAGAGAGTTATGACGATTTTCCCAAGGTCACTTCTTTGAGATGAATTTCAGGAGCCTGCAAAAACACTGGCTTCCACAGATCATATCTTCGAAAATATTGCGTACCTTGATCTGAAATTTTCACAGGGGCTTTCTCAAGATTTCATCTTCGCCTCATAAAAATATCCACTTCTGAACCTTCGTAGAAAAACCGTTAGAGCGAAAATACCATGATGACCTGTTTCAAATGGCAAAATCCCTTGCATAAGGAGGATATAAGGATCACAATTTATATAAATGCTTAGGTTGAGAGGGGCTTCAACAAGTGAACGTGGGAGGGATTTTAGGAGCTTAAAACATATTATTATGAATTTTCAATGACCCATGCCACAACCCCATGGGATTTTAGCCGACTAATTGGGGTTACAAACTTCAAACATGAATATCTCTCAAACCGTGAAGAATTACATGGCATGCCATATATCAACGGAAACATCTCGACAAGAAGAACCATCAAAAGAATTCTTGACCCAGAATATAGTAATCTGGTAGGTCAAAATTCCCATGCAATATTTGGGTAGCCCCTGGTGCTGTTTGGTTTGACATCAATGACAACCATTGATCAACAAATGCTTGCATGGTGGTGTAACTTCATTTGCTCAAAATCTTTCTGAAATTGTATCATATGCAGCTTTGTTTGCTTATTTACATTCTGTCTTTCTTGTTCAATTTGTTGCTCTAACAACTGAATTCTTGCATCTTTATCTTTAAGTGGAAGACTAACTTCTGTTTCCTTATCAATTATAGTTGTTTCATAAGAACCTGCGAATTATGACATTATTGTCAAATTTTCTAATGGATCAATGGGGTTTGCTTTCCAAAAAACCTCCATTAATTCATTCTCTAGAGTTGCTGCTGATAAATCAATTTTATTTTCTTTCTCTGTCTTCTTACCACTGCTTTGTGTGCTGGGCTATAAAATATATCTAAAGTGGGTATCTCTTCAATTCTAAAAAAAAATTGTGACTTTAGGTACGTTAGGATGATTTCAACATCTGCTTCTGACTTTACAACTTGTAAGGTTTATTTAGGAGTTTGGAAATCTTAAGTTCCTTTAATTCCTGTGTTTGTTTGTGGTAGATGGAGATTTTCTTTGAACTGTTCCTATTCTTTATCCTTGTCATTTATTATGATTGTCTATGTATGATCTTGTGTAGAATTAATGTCCAATTGTTCTTCAACCAAGGTTTCTTTGGTTGTTTCTCCATCATTTCTCTGTGTATTCTTTTCAAACCTTTCCTTAGGGTCTTCTTCTTGACTTTGAGATTATTGCTCAGAAATTTTTGAACCTTGACTTGATTTCTCTAATGATTCTTGATCAGAATTTTCTTCTAAACTTATACTGGGAGTAGGCTCTCTTGTTTCCCCAATCTGCAACAGGTCTAACGAAACCCTTGTCAATATTTTGTTTCTGTAAATATGAAAATGATTGATGTCGAGTGGAGTTAATTTGATTGACGTAAAATGCAAGACTTGTGAGAAAGTCTTGGCATTTCAAATAGGTCATAAAATTCATCTTTATCATGCATGAACTGTCTAATTTTAACCAAATTAGTAAAGTCTTGAGCAACTTGGTTGGGATCATATTGTGTCCCTGACATCGTAGTAAGATTCAAGCATGTAATATTCTGCACCTCTTTAAATGTGTGTCCAAAAGCAAACAAGGCAAAAAAACCACATTGTACCGGAAAAGTTGGCTAGATAAATTTCTTCATGTCTTTTAGGGTTTTGGCAAGACATCGCATTGCAAACCTGAATGATATTTCGAAATGATAAGATTTAAGTGTAAATCCTATTTTTCGATTACGATAAATCGTAATATCGCAAAATCACAATATCGCTAGGTCGTAATGGTGATATTTCACAACATCGCAGCATCGCGTGATCGCAAGATCGCAATATCGCAAGTTTAGCCATATAACAGTATCACAAGATTGTAAGATTTTCCATGTCGCATTATCACAAGATCACAAGATTAGAGTTATGGTATTTAAAAAGTAATTTCTGTCTTTGCGATTTGCAATGCGCGATGTATTCTTTGAGCAGGATTTTCCTTATACGAAATATACTTTAAGCGCTTCATGAATTTTTAGAAATATTTCTAGGCCTTTATAAAGAGTGCAACATAACACTTAATCTTAAAAAGATTTTTATTGATCGCTTTATCGCGCATTTCGACTAATGATTATTTGTGTTACCTTTTCCTTCTGCGATTTTCGATAAATCAAAAAGCGCTTAGTCTTAAGCGGCTTAGCTTAACGCTTTAACACTTTTTAAAGGGAAAAATTTCTTTCTTACTAATTTTTTTCTTGAAAATTAATAAAAGGGTCCCCATCTATTATTACAATATTGATTATTATAAAAATAAAATGGGTGGGTTGTTGAATAGTACAACAATTGGCGATTCACTAGAAGAATCATTTATCTCTGATAATTTTGAAATTCCTAAAACTTTCAAAATAAAAATAGTTCAGAAAATAGAAATTGTGTTATGCAGAATTATGATCTATGGATAAATCAAATTCCCTAAATGTAGTTATATGCATTTATAACAACATATCAAAGAATTTGCAGACAATTTCTCTAAGAATAAATAGACACACAGAAAGATAGTCGAACCTACTTGTGATCCAAGCGCTTCTTATTCTCCTTCTGTCGCTTTTATTGCAACTTCCAATCCAACTTAGATCGCCAGATTAGTTCCTGCAAGTATAAACACTAAACAACAAAGAGATTGCAATATATAGATGCCTATTTATCTTAATCAATTAAATCGATTGAACATGAAACATATATATCAGTTAAGAATCCATTGCATGAGAAATAGAACCATAAATAGATACATATATGGGAAAATGAGCAGCAATATTTATTAAAGAGTAGAAGGGGGAGGTCACAACCAACGATCGATTTGATGTCACCAGCTCCAGCATCATCCCAGCCTCATCACAATCAACATCTCACTAGCAGCATATCACTTCTATCACTCTCTCAATTGAGAATCCAAAAGCATTTCATTACCAAATTTCTTCCTTCCATAGCACTAGGATCTATGCTAATTTATAGGGCAACTGAAGGTAGTTTCTCAATCAATGACTTTCTAATAATAGGCAATACATTTTCCCAAGCTCAAAGGTGTTAGATGAACACATGGATTCGAAGTTTGACACATATGAACTCTTCTAGAAGGCAATGGCTATGTGGAGATTCCGTAACAATGATAATTTCTCTCCCATTTGACCGACACACTCTTGAATGTCGGGAAGTGCATTGCAATTCACCCTTGAATAGAGGGAGCTGCATATGCAATGAAGTTAGTCCCTTGAGAGGCAGCATTGGTGAGCTCATAAGCAATATAACATATACTTCAAACCTTGGAAATATTGCAATAGAAGTCATGAATGGTTTTTTCTCGTCTTAGGGAATGTAGCAACTGAAATGATAGGGAATGATAGACCCTATTTCACTAGTCCTGGGGATGATGTCCAGTTTGACCAGGTCATGGGGAATGATGCCCAAATTGACCTATAACATCTTCCCCCTAAAGCATGAAGTCAGAAGAATAACAATATTTTTTGGATGAGATGCTTTACAACATGATGGGCTAGAACTGAAGTGGCATGGTGACCTACATCAATCTTAAAATACATTACATCATGATATCTTCATCGTGATCACGAATTGTTGAGGGAGGCATTCCCATGCTCAGCACATAAAATATCTAGTAACATATACATAGTGCAGAAAGTCGTCTACATTGGAATGTTTCCCAATACAGACATGCCTATAGATATAGGCCCATGTTTGGATGAAGATCTGTATGTAAGGTCACCGTATAGATGATGTGTACAAAAATCATGAAATCACAGCCCAGATGGCTGAAACTAGATCCAGGGTATTCTTATCTCGTTCACTTGATCATTCGAGTACAAGTCTAGCCATGCGAATATATGATTTGTAGTCGATCATGGTAAGACATCGTTTAATTACCATCCAATGATGTGAGCTATTAACAAATGCGAGAGAACCACCATTGATTTCAATGGTCCTCAAGGTACTGCAGTACATTTCATAAGGCAGGAATAAATGATTTGATGTCAAACGCCAAACAAAATCTTTCGGTCAAAAGTCCGGAAGTGAGGATCTTGTTGATGTTGTAACAAGCCTCATGGTACTGGAATATGATGTTTCTAAGTAAACTTCCTGGATGATGATCTGATGTCGATAGGAAGCCACTTTATTGCAAAATAAGAGTTACTGATTTTGGAGACAAAATGTGACTTGATATAGCAATGTTCAGGAATGATTGTCATCAGAATGAAGGTTTATGAGTATTGCATAAGGATGAGTGTTCACTGGATGAATTATCTTGAGCATATCGACGACACTGAGATGAGTTGGTAGCATTGACCCAAAACCGAAGTGAAGGTATGATGAACCATAGATATGACTAAACCATCAAGAATATTACCCAACCCAAATAGTCATAATGATGGAGTGAAGTGTCATGTTCAAGAGTGACCTGCTACCGTAAATGTTATGTTCACTTTCCCAAATTTTCCCCAGTCATTTGTCAACCAGTACCTCTTTATTTTTTAACAAGCTTGAGGAGGATAACATATTCTTTATCTATAATTCAACCTTTCACGTGAATAATGTATCATTATTTAATAATTTAATGAGTCTAGTGATGAATGAAACTCGATTATTACCATGATTTACAAGCCCGTCGCTATTTTATGTTTTAACGAGCCTAACGATAGTGACATCCCGATCATTTTTCATATTTTGAGAGTTGGAAAAAGAGGACAAAAGAAAACTCCATAAGTACTTTTTCATAAAATTGTCGCTCAGATCTGAAAAAGTGTAAAATGATATCTAAGAGAACCTCCTAGCCATATTCGACTAAGGCATTCCTTTTTCGTAAATAATCTATATCAGTCCAGAAAAGGGTTAAACTTATACTAAGTAGATATCAATTCATTTACTTTTACGAGCTCGAAAATACAAGTGCTTAGAAATATTTTCACATTATTGGATTCTGAAAAGAGATAAAAGAAGACTCCAAGGGTTCCTTTTTCGCTGTTATCAAAGCTCGAAAAAGACATAAAAGTGCGCTTAAAGTCCTTTTTTGTTTTTATCAAAGCTTGAAAAATAAGGATAAAAGTATGCTTTGTGGTCAAATAATTCTTGAAATAAATGTGCATGGCTAATCTACTCATCAGTTGCAAACCTGTTCAGAACAACATCAAATGCATTAAAAGTACATGTTTCATGATAAAAATTGAATAAAACCATACTCACATAAATAAATATGATTTGAAAACAATCAAATGACTAATTAAAGAGTTTTACTATTCATTTTTACCATTTTAAAGTTACCATTTTCATTTTGGAGCTCTGAACCTGTTTTTGCCCCCCCGAACTTTAGCTGTTGATTGCGATCGATTCTGTGGACGGTTTTCATCGTCGTTTGATCCAGGTTGGTACCATAAACCCCCTCTTTATTTTAGTAGTCATTTCATTACAATTTCTTAGGGATTTGGGCCCCTTAGGGTAGATTATTTTTTAAAAGAGGGAAACGCACCCTTGGGCATCGAAAACTGCGTTGGAATGCACTCAAAATGAAGCTTAGGTGCATATGAAACGCACTATCTATTGACCAAGACTGCGTTAGACACAATTCACATTTTTTATTGTTGCATTATAGCCAAATTTTGCCTAATTTTGTGCATGAAAAGGAGTCTAATGAGTCTTATGGTTATGTTTTAGGGATTCATTAGACTAGAGTGACAATTACTTGGAGAGAAAGAGAGCATGAAGAACAAAACATGATTTCTCTTAATTATCCGGGTACGGTAAGAGCCCTCAGGGATTGTGGGTTATTAAAGTACTTTCATTTATCAGGTATGAGGCAACAAATGGAACTTTTGGAGTTCCTTTTTCATACATGGGATTCATAAATTGAGGCATTTCACATTAGGAACAAAGTGGTTCCACTTATAGTGGAGGACATCTATTTTATGACAGGCTTATCGAGGAGAGGCTTACCCATTTCTCTCTCAGGGTCTGCTCTCGGAGGAGAGACAATGAGAGACTATATTTTGTAGCATTGCTACCTGGGGGCAGAGCCTAGAAAGGATGGGAAAATAAACATCATGGCGTTCATAATTTTCCATTGAGAACCATCTTATTCACAATCGCAAATCTTGTTGGTACAGCTACACTACATGTAGCGAACAGTTCTTATATGAAGTATGCGCTAGAGTGCATGGAACCAATAGTTTTCAACTGGGCTGAAGTTGTACTCTCTCAAATGAAATAAAAACTTAGAAAAGCAACGGGAGGAAGGAATAAAATCTTCAACTTTGGTTCGATCCTCATTTCTTTTGCCTTAGAATGGATTCCACTGATGCAGCCTCAGCATGTGACATTGGGTGTATCTAACCCTAGATATCCAATGATGCAGAGATGGGTAGAACTGATGGCTAGACACACAATCCAATCGTCCATAATTTTCTCTACTGCATTCTTTTCCTGGTTTAGGCGACAGATTATTGCCATCAATGAGTATGCATATGCAGGCATTGATTTCCGAGGAGATCCAGACTTAGCTTTACTAGAAGGTGCTTAGTGGGGTGAAATCAATAAGAATGTTTTGAACATGTTTCTTTATTTTTCTAAGGTTTATACATGTTTTTGTATTATTATGTTTTCCCAAGACTAAACTAAAGTTCTAATGTAATGCATATGTTGGTTGAGTTCAACCAGTGGGAGAAACAGAGCATGGAGTGGATGCGCCAGGAGAGAGGGTTGTCGGGAGAGCAGTGTTTCATGATTTAGACATGGATGAGACTCTCTTTGAGCTTCGGCAGCACATAGAGGGGTTGACCTTCTAAATTCTGGATTGTCGGATCGAAGAGTTACCCATGTTCTTGCAGCGCCATACTATTGGCGTTCCTAACCACTGGATGTGGTTACTATGTAGAATAGCTAGGTCGATAGCATGTTACCATGAGCATCACTAATTTACTTTTGACATGTTGCATACATTTTGAGGTCAGATGACCAATGTGTCTTGGGCACGATTTTTTGTAAAAACCTATAACTATCTATCTATTTGATTTTAGTGTTTTCCTATGTTTATTGTGCAATCCTATTCAATTATGTGAATGTATCTTTACATGTGTTGTAAATTTCTGTTTATAACATAATTCGCTAAAGAATTAGTCAATGTTCTCAAGTTTATGTAAATGTGTTGATATTGGATAAAATCAAAATGTCTTTCCAAAAGTTGAACTCTTAGGAACATACGATGCAGTTTTGGATTTCTAACAGTATAAAAGCTAGTAAGCTATAATACCACAAGTTGTGATTCTAACCCAGTGATGATGCGGTTAATACCAAATGAAATCGCATCAAAGGGAAGTTCGATCAATGTGCTATACTCAGCGATATTTTTGTATATCGACTGATACAAATCCCTTGAAAACTCACTAACTCATTGTTCAGAGCGAAAATGGCCCACGCTGCAGAGGATAGATTCTGCGTACTACGACTAGCACCATCAGCATACCCAACAAATGGTTCCAAATATCTAGACATCTGCGATGAAACGTAAAGTGGATTACTAATGCCAAGAAAAATATAAAAAACAAACTAAGACAGTGAATGCAAATCAACATCATATATATACAATATAATAAAAAAAAAATTACTACGCTCATGATTAAGCATAGTAATGTTTCATATACAACCCATTTCTGGGCTGCGCCAATGGAATTCCATTGTAATCTACCAACTCGTAGGCACCCTTAGCAAGAACTCTTTTGAAAATATAGGGCCCATGCCATAATGGCTCAAATTTCACTATACTTATTACATCATCTTCTTGATCATAAATAAGGATGAATTCACCATCTGAGAAAATGTGAGGCTGTACATGCTTGTCGTATTGCGCCTTTATACATATCTTATGTGCTTCGTTGGCCAATTGGGCTTCATGACGCATTTCATCAAGATGGATGAGGTTAAAAATATGTTCTTCTTAATCAGAGGTGTCAGGTAACAAGTCAATTGCGAGTTTTAACGAAGGTATTTCACACTGGATTGGCAAGATAGCTTCCAGACCATACACCAATTGAAAGGGGGTGAATCTGGTTGCGTTTCTTATCGAGGTTCGGTATGCCCACAAGGTTGAGTACAGGATCAAATGCAAGTTTTGTTTATGAACTCCTATCATTCATTGAAGCATTCATTTAAGAATTTTGTTAATCACCTCAACTTTACCATTTGATTATGGATAATAAGGAGTAAAACTATCATGAGACAGTCCTAAATTGGCAGTCAACTCAGTCATCATGTGATTACGAAAATGCTTACCATGATCTGTGACTATAGCCTGTGGGACCCTAAACCGTGCAATGATATGATTAAAGAAAAACAATGCATTTGTTTGTCATGTGTTGTTGAATATAGGCATAACTTCGACTCACTTGGTAAAGCAGTCTACTGTGACAATAATATAACCATGCCCTCCAAACAAATGAGGGTTACAGGTCATGAAGTCAATGACCCATTTTGAAAATGGTCCCACAGAGATAACAGGATGCATTGGCACTGGCGGTTTGCATATTTTACGATCAAATATCTGGCAAGCATGACAACTTCTGACCATGAGGATGTAGTAACGAAATATTGTAGGCCAAAAGTAACTAGCGCAGAGTATCTTCTGCGTGGTATCATATCTAGATAAATTTCCACCACAAGCCCCAACATGACAATCATTTAAAACCTTTTTGGCCTCCTCATGAGTGAGGCACCTTCTTAAAATTGTATCGACACCACGATGATAAAGTGTATATCTGACGATCAGATAATCTTTGGCTTGGTATCAAATACGTCGTTGGTCAGAGCAAGAGGTATCAGGCCAAAAATTCTGGGTCTAGAGATAAATGATAAAATCCCCATACCAAGGATCAGATGATCCGATCAAAAACAAAGACTCATCAGGAATAGATAGTTCCGACGTAGTAGCAGTAATATTAGAGGGAAGGTCACAAAGAAGCTCATCCAAAACTAAAGACTTCTTTGAATTGGATTTGATGAATTCCAAATCAAATTCCTGCAAAATGACATTCCATTTTGAATAATTTCCCCCCAGTAGTTGACGTGATAATATGTAAGTCATGGGTTTGCAATCTGAAATGACAACGGTCTTCCGGAACTGGTGAAATATTTGGACAACTTGAACAGCTGCCAAGGCAAGCTTTTCTACATACGAATACTTTACTTCCGTATCATTGAGATTACGACTCAAATAATAGATCTGATGTTCTATCCCATTTTCTACTTGGACCAATACCATAACAATAGTCGTATCAACCGCGACGATATATAATAAATAATGACTCTGATAATTGGGGGGATACATTAATGACGCCCAAACAAGAGTATCCTTGATAGCATCAAAATAAGCTTGTGCAACTTGGTCCCAATGGAAGGAATCCCCTTTTTCAAGATCCAAGTAAATCCTTTAGCCATTTTAGTGTATATGAGTATGAACCTCCTTAGGAACTTAGTCTTTCCCTGAAGTTTTTTTAACTGAAGCAAATTTGATGGCACAGGAAAATCAAGAATGGCCTACACCTTCAATGGGTCTATTCGAATTCTTTCTTTTGAGATGAAGAATCCTAGAAAACAACCAGAACCAACACAAAACACACATTTATGTGGATTGAGGCGTATTTTGTAGTGTCTGCAGCGTAAAAAGATAGCTCTCAAATGCATCAGGTGATCAGTCTGATTTCATGAATGCACGGGTAAATCGTCTAGATAGGTTTGAACGATGTGCTTGATGTCATTGAAAGCATAATCCATTTCTCTCTGAAAAGTTGCCCCATCGTTCTTTAAACCAAACGGGAGTTTTCTATAAGTGAATGTGCCCCAGGGACATATGCATATTGTCTTATATTGGTCCTCTGGGCGGATAGTGACTTTATTGTAGCCAGAAAATCCATCCATGAACAAAACATTTCGCATCCAACAAAATCATCAATAATCTGGTGGATAAAGGGAGTAGGATAGTTGTCTTTTGGACAAGCAAGATTGACATCCCGATAATCGACGCACACTCTAATGGTTCCTTGTTTTTTCATAACAAGAACTATGTTGGAAACCCACTCAGCTAGCGGAACAGGGTAAATGAAACCAGCACGCAAAAATTTTTCAACTTCTGCTTTAATGGCAGTAGCCTTCTTCAGATGAACAAGACGAAAGCGTTTACATACCAACTTGACATCAAGGTACATATTAATAGTGTGTTCAATGATACTATAATACATGCCTGGAATTTCCTCATAAAACCAAGAAAATATATCACAAAATTCACGAAAGAGAGAGCGATATGTTTCGAGTTCTGATGGAGAACAAGACATGTCGACATCAATGTTTTCTACAATGTCAGGTTTGGTCAAAATATTGATATAAATAATTTCTTCAATATTTGACAAATTTCACTTGGAATCGATTGCATTAATAGGAAAATAATTCTAAAAGAATGTTTTGATCGATGGGTGATATAGTTCACTAAGATTATCTTCTTCATAATCTGGAAGATGGAATGATGATGATAATCTTCCCACAACTCTCCTTCTGACATCATGGTTTCCAGAATATTCTCATATGTCAAGATAGTTGAGGAAAAAGGGTCAGATGGAGTACCAAAAACTAAGGAATAATCAACCCAAATGACCGATGATGATGATTTCAGATTCACCGCCCATGCCAGAAAGATTGATTGATATTCTAGCTCAATGGGGCTAGGCGGAAAAAACTCATCCAACGTAACAACTTCAGAATCACCCGTACTCTTCCTTAAGCCAGATGGAGTGGAAGAGATCATGTAGCAGGTCTCTATGCTTGCAATTTCTATTGATGTCGCAGGCAGCAGTAATGCAAAGGTTCCCATGAGAGTGGAATCCTTTAAGAGTCCTACACCAATGTTCTGAAGTGTGAGTTGGGGTGCGTGAACTAACGGAACACTTCCAGTTACCTAGGAATTGGAGGTAAAGAAAAATCGTTGATTGATGACTGTGATAACACATTTATGTGGAAAGGAAATCATTCTAAAATATGTAGAAATGATCGTAGTCATAACATATACCCATGGCCTTCTGATTAAAATATTGTAGTCAAGGGGTCCGTCAATGACCTCAACTTCAACATTCACTCTTTTTCTCCCTAGTTCAACGTGCATGTTAATGATAATACCGCAAGGCTTATATGTACTTTCGCCGAAATCTTTCAACGTCGTCGGTGATTGAGATAGGTGCAACGAGCCAAGTGATTTCTAGCAGTTTAGAGACATAATGCATGTAGATTCTCCCTCATCAATAACAGTATGATGAACAAGGTGATTGAGAACATTTTACCTGGATGGAGAATTCCAATTCTGCTGATAATTGTGGCATGTAGGCCGTATTATTAAAAACTATGAGATTACAATCAGTCGGATCAATTCCACCAATTTCCGACAAAAAATATTGTTTCTGGGAGGGATAATTTTGTAGCACCTCAAGCGCTGACATCGCTGAAGGGGATTGAGCCAAATATTTAACTATATTATAATTTTGAGCAGCTTTGGCTCGAGGATTAAATGTCGATTTATGAACGACTCCATTCGGTGGCTTGATTGTCAATTTAGGAATAGTGGGTGGCAGTATTGATTCCGTAGATGGAATCATGGTCGAGGTAGTAGGTTGATCAGTAGCCTGAATACCATAATCTTTATTACGTGTTGACACCAAAACATCATTCGATGGCTTTGTGACAGACAACATAAGCACTTGTGAACTAGAAGTTGGATCCGTAGTAACCAAATTTGTGTCTGGATTCGAAAATGGATATGTCAATACAGCTGACGCATGTGAGGTCTTAACCATTTTTTAGACTTCAGCATGGTGAGGACAGTCCTGAACAAAGTGTTCCTCATTACATATTATGCAAGGGTAATGAGGTTTCTGATTTCCAGATGATTGATCAGATGATCTTTCCTACGGGGTAGAAGTTTGCTTTTTCTTTGATTTCCCTTTTTTCTTACTTCCGGGTTGCTTGTCACTTTTTCCCTTGTCAGATGACACGACACGTATTTCGGAAGAAGGTGTAGGACCAGATGCAGTAGAGTGATGTGTTCTTGCAGTACCAATCATACCGTCTACGGCATGAGATTCCTTTGATGGAGGAGGAACGGTAAAATTATATCGTGGCGCGTTAGGAATTTTCTAATAGAGCGTGCTAGACTGAGTATAAATCAAGTCTAAATATTAGGCACGAGCAATTACCTTCTCTTCAATGACGATGCGACCCTTAGACACATCCTCAGTTATAGATGGTAACAAGGACTTAATGAACCACTTAGGAAGGAGCTGATCAGGAACAAATGTCTTAACCATTCTACGACGACGACGCCACTCATGAATATGATCAAAAATGTGAGTAGCATTAGTCTATTTAAAATTATTCAAGAGTTTCATTCCAGTTTCATATCATATGGGTAACTGGAAGTGGGTCAAAAAGACAGTAGCTAGGGCAGTGAAATTATCAAAAGAAGCTCTTGGTAACTCAATGTACCATTTTGCAGTCGGACCAGTGGGAGTACACTGGAAAAGACATAGTCGAACATAGTCATCCTTTAGGGAGTTAGATGAACACCACAAATTATAAGTCATAACATGAGTCGAAGGGTCTTCCCCAGGGTTTCCATTGAACTTAGGAATATCCGAGGGTAATTTATGAGGTATCACCGGCCACCAAGGAGCATAATTTATTGGATCATTGGTGAGTCAATTTAAATCCGGTAACTCTAAATTTGCAACAAAGGGAAACTATCGATTGAGGTCGGGTTGAGCATAGCCAGGGTATGATGGAATTTCTTGGGTAACATGTTGAAGATTGCAACAAGAAATAGTTAAAGTGGCATCCGGAAACATCATCCTTGATCCTAGTGAAAAATCAGCACCTAAACTAGGTGGGGCCCACATAGGCTATTTTTAGGTGTATGTCTACTTTTAGAATGGTGAGCATATTCTAAAATTAGCAGGATGTTGATTCTAGATGGTTGAGAAAATTCTATCTTTGGATGAATTTCTATTTTTAGAAGGTGGGTGAAGTCTATTTATAGATCGCAAATTTAAAAATAGAATGCATGTTGATTATTATTAGCCCTTAATAATAATCAGACAATAAATAGTAACTTATTCTCTTGGAGCACTTTATTTCAGTGAACAGATGTGGCACATCAGTAAGCTGAAAGAATTACGCAATTCCTAGGGTGGTTGGTGATTCATGCATGGAGGACTTAGTTATAACTGATTGTGGCAAGTTGTAACAGAGTTGGAAGAGTAGTTATGGGAGTTGTTATTTAGTTTAACTCAATTCAATGAGTTAAACTCAGTTGTGCTAGTTGTAATTGAACATACACTAGTGAAATATGAGTGAATTAATTAGTTAATTAATTCACAAGTAGTGTCTTACTTGCAACTGAAGAAATACAACAGTTAACTACTTGCATGTCAATTCCAATGAAGACCCAATAGAGAGATAGGTGAAACGGTGAGATGGACTATCTGTTGTGACTATGTGGAGCATTAAATGCATCGACACACACATTGGATATTCCTCTGAGTATTTCACAGTCAAGGCAAGGCAAGATCGAATTTATTCAGGGTTCTTCTTCAGCAGGGATTTCGCAGTGGAGGCAGGCTGTCAGGAGGCAAGAAATTGGTGCATGGAGGTGAAAATTTCTGCAAGACAGTGTGAGATGATTGTATATTG
Organism: Pinus albicaulis; assembly: GCA_034641835.2. Classification (NCBI taxonomy): domain Eukaryota; kingdom Viridiplantae; phylum Streptophyta; class Pinopsida; order Pinales; family Pinaceae; genus Pinus; species Pinus albicaulis. The sequence goes on along the minus strand of CM076574.1, from coordinate 345,341,013 downwards.
CACTGAGAGCTCTATGAGATGATATTGGTGATTTAATTTCCACAAAGAATTAAGTGGAAGGATTTTGTATTTAACATAATATCAATTTGTAAGATCAGGAGAATTCGAAAATACATTATTGTGTTTATAAATTTCTACGTGGTATCGGAGCAGTGTTAATCACTGGAGATTGCAATATTGAAGCGGTGTTGAGTTTTGTGCTGGTGGAACAATTCGAAATTGCTGCAAGAATTTCTTGGTGCTGCAGTTGAGTATACATTGAAATGGATTTCAATGGGTTGCGGTTGGAGTATGCATTCGAGGGCAGCTCAAACTACATATCCTGGAAGGACAGGATGGAGGCGGTGCTTGAAGATAATGGCTTGAAGGAGTTCATCGATTGCGATGTTGCTAAGCCCACTTCGGCGGATGCTACAGTACTTGATGCATGTCAAAAGAAAGTAGCAAGGGCGAGGAGGATTCTGTTGGAAGGTGTGAAAGACCATATTGTGTCAAGCCTTCATGGGAAAGCCACTCCATTTGAAATGTGGAAGGCTTTGACAGATCATTTCCAAAGCAACAGAGACCACAGGAAATTGGCGCTAAAGGATAAACTCATAAAAATCAAGATGGAGAAGAACGACACTATTCCAGTATATTTGAAAAAAAAATTCCAATGCAGGGATGAGCTTGGGAGTGTAGGAGTCAGTGTTGCAGATGATGACTTGGTGAGCTTGTCTCTCCTTGGGCTTCCTAATATTTGGCACAGTTATCAGGACTCTTTCAACGGACGAGAAAAACTGTTAGATTGGGAACGACTGTGGTCGGATCTAGTGCAGGAGGAGATAAGGCAGAACACCAGGGATGGCTCTTCATCAAAGCATGATGATGAAGAGGATTGTCCTTTGGCCACCAAGGTGAAGAAGAAGAAGGGGAAGAAATTCCATTCTAGATCTGAGGCTGAAGAAGATGGCAAGGAGCACAACATGTCCAAAGTGAATTGTTTTCACTATCACGAGTTTGGAAATATTGCCACAAATTTTCCACATAAGAAGAAGAACAAGATGTCTGTTGGAGCTGCAACTGGTGAGGCTCTTGCCTAACAATTTGAGCTTGAATTCTCATTAATCGCATGCATGGTGTCTAGTGCATTGGGATAGGGGTGGTACTTTAATAGTGGTGCTTCCTTTCACATGACAGGAGATGAGAAATTGTTCAGTGACTTGGTGGAGAAAGATCTCCAGATGCATGTTGCGTTGGGTGACGATGGACGATATAGTGGGACTGGCATTGGTACCATTACCTTTCAGAGGGCGTCAAGTAAAATCTTTCATTTAAAATATGTTGTGCATGTTCCAGGTTTAAATAAGATTTTAATCTCAGTTGCAATGTTAGAGGATAGAGGCTATGATGTTGTCTTTAGTGAAGGAAAAGTGTTCCTATGACACAAAGAAACAGAGCAAGCCAAGAAGGTTTGGATTCAAGTTAAGAATCTCTACAGACTTGAAGTAGATGGGATTTCTACGAAGCTTCCTACTGTTGGGAAGTGCGAGGAAGACATGCAATTGAAGCTTGAGAGGCAGCAGGATTTGCATTCAGGTAAAAGTGAACCTCGGGATGTGGAGCAGCCACAAGATGAGGATCATGGAGTGGGATCAACCACTCATGCAGATAAATTTCGTGCTAGATGGGCAGAGGGAGTGCATGCAGTTATACCACCAGGTGAGAGGTGGGGTGACATGCATGAGTAATCCTAAGAAGAGATTTCTGGGCATGATTCATTGAGATGGTGTGGATCTCATGAATTGAACCTGGCTACAAGGCGCCCACAGAGCAATAGTAGCATGATCAGTTGGATTGATGTAGTCAGATCAAAGTGACAGTGTCGGATATTAGAGCACAGATAAAAGTTGACAACAAGTGCAAAGTGCATGGGTGCAGAGTTCAATAGCGCAGTGGTTCCTGAAGACGTGTAGTAGCTAAGCAGAAGTCAGAAGAATTTGATGACAGATGCATTAGACTGATTGAGTTGTTTGGAGGCTATTCAGTTTCAGAAATGTTGCATGCAAGTATTGTAGGGCGGATGCATGGACTTGCAGAGCGCATGCAAAGACATACCTTTCTTTTTGAGAGGGATTACTGAATATTGCAACAAGAAATAGTGGAAGTGGCATCCGGAAACATCATCCTTGATCCTAGTGAAAAATCAGCACCTAAACAAGGTGGGGCCCACACAGGCTATTTTTAGGTGTATGTCTATTTTTAGAATGGTGAGCATATTCTAAAATTAGCAGGATATTGATTCTAGATGGTTGAGAAAATTATGTCTTTGGATGAATTTATATTTTTAGAAGATGGGCGAAGTCTATTTATGGACGCAAATCTAAAAATAGAATGCATGTCGATTATTATTAGCCCTTAATAATAATCAAACAATAAATAGTAACTTATTCTCTTGGAGCACTTTATTTCAGTGAACATATGTGGCACATCAGTGGGCTGAAGGAATTATGAAATTCCTAGGGTGGTTGGTGACTCATACATAAGGACTTAACTATCATGATTATGGCAGTTGTAATAGAGTTGGAAGAGTAGTTATGGGAGTTGTTATTTAGTTTAACTCGGTTCGGTGAGTTAAACTCTTCAGTGAGTTAAACTTAGTTGTGCTAGTTGTAACTGAACATACACTAGTGAAATATGAGTGAATTAATTAGTTAATTAATTCACAAGTAGTGTCTTACTTGCAACTGAAGAAATACAATAGTTAACTACTTGCATGTCAAATCCAATGGAGACCCAATGGAGAGATAGGTGAAAGGGTGAGATGGACTATCTGTTGTGACTATAGTGGAACATTCAATACATCCACACACACATTGGAGATTGATATGAGTATTGCACAGTCAAGGCAAGGAAATATTGAATTCATTCAGGGTTCTTCTTCAGCAGGGATTGCGCAGTGGAGGCAGGTTTTCAGGAGGCAAGAAATTGATGCATGGAGGTGCAAATTTCTACAAGACAGTGTGAGATGATTGTATATTGTACTGAGAGCTCTATGAGCTGAGATTTGTATGAGATATATGAGATTGTTTCATGATCCATTGATATACATAATATATGATAGTTTGGGTTTTTAGCTTTAAGCTTTCTCGGTAAAACATCTTGTTATGTGCGATTGATTTTTCTTCATGTGTTTGAAATTGGCGATTTAATTTTCGAAAATAATTAAGTGGAAGGATTCTATATTTAACATAAGATTATTTTTTTATATTAGGAGAATCTAGAAATACATTATTGTGTTTATAAATTTCTACACAACAGGCCTTTGAGCATTGGCATAAAGAATCTGTTGCTGGTAACCCAGATAGGGGTTGTTTTGATAAGCAACCGCTTGAGGATTCTATTGACCAAAACCTGGATATGATACTTGTTGAAATGAAGGTTGTGACATTTGCGCTTGTGGCTACCAAGGGGTCTGTCAACCAATGTTATAACCAAAATTAGGATAACTTGGATTCGGTTGAAGATAGGTATAACCTGGTTGTGGCTACGACATCCCATAATATGGTAATCCAGCTTGTGAATAATTGATTCCGGATATAGGTAGTTGTTGTAGAAGAGCTGAAGGAGTTGGAGTCTGAGGGCCCAATACTTGAGGGTATTGGGTTGAAGGACCCACCTGAGACGATTGAGGAACAATATTTTGAACCTGTAACAGGGGTAAAGATGTATTAACAAGTGGAGTTGATGTGGGTGCAACAGTTTGAACTCATTGATACGAGTGTACAACCATTTCTGGTTGGATAATAATAGTGGGATGCCATTGAAAAACATTCATTTCGACATTAGGATGACCAAATAACGACGGAGTATTGTCGAAGTGGGTGGCCATAGGTTGCCCCCCAGCATGAGGAGTATAATAAAACAGAAAATATTTTTCTCCAAATGCAGGTAGTCCGGTTTATATTGTACTAGATGGAATATGCCTAGATGGAACAACTTGATATTGCCTTGATGATGGATATAAAGGATCAAGCCATTCAGTACTCACTATAGGTTTACCAGTTGGAATACCAGACGATTTCATTGGTGAAGTCCATGGGTTTGAAGATGCACTAGAGAAAATTCCAGATAAATATTTATAACCGGATGGGACCATAGGGCCACCATGTAAATATGACTCTCGTGAAGTTGTGACCATTGACAGTGTAGCGAGAGCAAGTGCTGTCATAATTGGAACAGATGGTCCAGCCGAAGATTTTGGTTCAAGCACAATTACTTGACCAAATGTATACCCTACTGGATCAATGGGAAATTGAATAGATGTAGGATCAACAAAAGCAGAGGTAGGTGATTGAGGAAAATACTCATACAGGTAAATCTCCACCCCAAAACGAGTTGGATTTAAAGGTGTTTCATCTTGTGGTATTTCTTCAATCGAAATTATACCAGGTGGAAGGATTTTTCTGTTAGGCCCAAAGTATATTTCAGGAGGTTGACTGTGCGATATGGGAGACTCAATGGCTACAATGGATTGTGGGGCCATCGATACAGGAACAACATCCGGTCGTTCGACTTCGGGATGCAGATGTTCTGGAAAAAAAGAGACAATATCTGGATCAACTTCTAGTTGAACAACGTCGAGTTCGGGAGGTATGGTCTCACTGATTGGATGGATTGTGACCACAGGTAGCTGTGAGGACTATGTCTTGACAACAGTAGATGAACTAGGATTTGTAGAAACAACTTGTGTTGACTCTAGTATATGTGAGGATGATGTCACACCAGAGGTGCTAATAGTAATAGTTTCGATAGAGCGATGTCGCCTTCGCCGACCAGAAGTAGCTTCTGGTGGTAAAGGTGGTTTCAATTATACTCTACGCGAACGACGGGGAAATGGATGTTCTTCTTCCATAATGACTGATTTATTTTATGAACAGAATAAATAAACAAAATAAAAGGGTAATTCTAGGCAAAAGGTTTACCAAGAAACTGTGAACTACAAAATACCTCTTGAAGAACCAAGAAGTACGAGCAGGCAATCCCCTCAAATGATGTGTTCAGTGTAGCACAATTTACAACGCGGTCGACTCGGTTCACTATGGATGGATAGAAACCTAAATTTTTCCTCCCAAATATACCCGAAGGTACGTGGAGGCCCAAGTCCATATTAGCATTGTCTAATGCAAAATCGCACAGTGAGAACACCCCTTTATAATTATCGTACTAGAACACCGCCCTATATACCCGAAGGTACGCGGACAAGCTCTGATATACTTAAATACATGGAGTGAGGTATCACACTCGGAATGTATCGCAGAAAATTAACGATAGCTGCTATGTTTAATGACACTGGAACACGTCTCTAGCCTGGACCTTCTAAATGTTATCTTTATGGTTCCAATGCTTTTTTAGTTAAATTGATGTAAATTTTAAGTTGATCTTGTTTATCAATTTTCCTTTTAAGGTTCACCGCAATGATGTGATGGAAATTCCTAAAATGCAAACTAAAATGATAAGAAAACTTTTAAATTTTATCTTTGTCAATGAAAATCTTAGCTACTAAAGGGAAAGAGCAATAAGTTTTGAGAGCAAACAACAAAGAGCACAAACTAATATGCAACTTTCCTAATTTTTTCCTATGCAAAACACACAATTCACTATATGCAAATGCAAGTTTTTCTTTTTAGTCCCCTTAATGTGAATGCAAAATGGAAACTATATGCATAAAATAAACAAAAAAAAATGCTTTCTTCTTTGAGAAATGAGGAATTTAACAACAATTTCTATTTTAGGAAAAATGAAGAATAGAACTACATTTTTTCCTACATGAAACGAAGAATTTAACGACAATTTCTTTTACGAAAAAAATGGATCTAATGCTAAAATAAAATACTTTGAATTTGATTTGTTAATGATAAAGAAAAACACTTAAAGAGACATTGAAAAAACTTGCTTTTCAAAAGAGGAAGAATCAGGAAAATTCACTAGTCTCTATGAGGTATCAGACAATTGAAAACACAACAAACAAATGGATGATTATGATGGAAAGGAAAAATTCAAAGGGAATTTGGTTAGCTAAGGGGGCAACGCAGTCTCTAAGGGGAGACAGTGCGTTGCAATGCACCCCTGAGTGGGAGACAGTGCACTATAGTGCACTGTGTCTTGACCAACAATACGTTGGGCACAACAGAGATTCAAAATTCAAGCTACATAACACACTTCTAATGCAATTATTTGATTCAAAAGTCTAATAATTGACAGTAGATGCTACTAGGTGGATAAGCAGAGGCAAAAACACCAGGAATGAAGGGAAACTCCCCAATGGAGTCGCCAATTTTTTATGTGGAATTATGATCTACGAATAAATAAAATTCCCTAAATGTGGTGTTATGCATTTAGAATAACAGATCATAGACTTTGCAGACACTTTCTCTAAGAATAATTAGACACACAGAAAGATAGAAGGACCTACTTGTGATCCAAGCACTTCCTATTCTCCTTCTGTCGCTTTTGTTGTAGCTTCCAATCCAACTTAGATCCCTAGATTAGTTCCTGCAAGTATAAACACTAAACAACAAAGAGATTGCAATATATAGATGCTTATTTATCTTAATCAGTTAAATCGATTGAACATGAAACATATATATCAGTTAAGAATCCATTGCCTGAGAAATAGAACCATAAACAAATACCTATATGGGAAAATGAGCAACAATATTTATTAAATAGTAGAATGGGGAGGTTACAACCAATGATTGATTTGATGTCACTAGCTCCAGTATCATCCCAGCCTCATCACAATCAACATCTCACCAGTAGCATATCACTTCTATCACTCTCTCAATTGAGAATCCAACAACATTTCTTTACCAAATTTCTTCCTTCCCTAGCATGAGGATCTGTTCTCAATTTATAGGGAAACTGAAGGTATTTTCTCAATCAATGACTTTCTAATAATAGGCAAGAAATGTTCCCAAGCTGAAAGGTGTTAGACGGAGTTAAAGGTGTTTTTCCTTGTGGTATTTCTTCAATCGAAATTAAACCAGGTGGAAGGATTTCGCTGTTAGGCCCAAAGTATATTTCAGGAGGTTGATTGTGCGATATGGGAGACTCAATGGCTACAATAGATTATGGAGCCATTGATACAGGAGCAACTTCTGGTCGTTCTACTTCGGGATGCAGATGTTCTAGCAAAAAAGAGACATTATCTGGATCAACTTCCAGTTGAACAACGTTGAGTTTGGGAGGTATGGTCTCAATGATTGGATGGATTATGACCACAGATAGTTGTGAGGACTCTGTCTTGACAATAGTAGATGAAATAGGATTTGTAGAAACAACTTGTTTTGACTCTGGTATATGTGAGGATGATGTCGCACCAAAGGTACTGATAGTACTAGTTTCGATAGAGCGATGTCGCCTTCGCCGACCAGAAGTAGATTCTGGTGGTAAAGGTGGTTTCAATGCTATTCTACATGAACAAAAGGGAAAGGGATGTTCTTCTTCCATGATGAATGATTTATTTTATGACCAAAATAAAATAAAATAAACAAAATAAAAGTGTAATTCTAGGCAAAAGGTTTACCAAGAAACTGTGAACTGTTGAATACCTTCTGGCAAACCAAAAGGTGCAGGCAAGTAATCTCCCCGAATGACGTGTTTGGTGTATCAAAATTTACAAGACGGTCGACTCAGTTCACTATGGATGGATATCAACCTAAATTTTTCCTCCCAAATATACCCGAAGGTACATGGAGGCCCAAGTCCATATTAGCATTGTCTAATGTGAAACCGCATAGTGAGAGCACCCCTTTATACTTATCGTACTAGAACACTGCCCTATATACCCGAAGGTACGTGGACGAGCTATGATATAATTACGTACATAGAGTGAGGTATCACACTTGGAGTGTATCATAGAAAATTAACGACAACTGCTATTTTTAATGACGTCGGAACACGTCTCTAGTCTGGACCTTCTAAATGTTATCGTTATGGTTCCAATGATTTTTTAGGTAAATTGATGTGAATTTTAAGTTGACCTTGTTTATCAATTTGCCTTTTAAGGGTCACTGCAATGATGTGATGGAAATCCTAAAATCAAAACTAAAATGATAAGAAAAATTTTCAATTTTATCTTTTTCAATGAAAATCTTAGCTACTAAAGGGAAAGAGCAATCAATTTTGAGAGCAAACAACAAAGAGCACACACTACTATGCAACCTTCCTAATTTGTTCCTATGAAAAACACACAATTCACTATATGCAAATGCAGGTTTTTCTTTTCAGTCCCCTTAATGTGAAAACAAAAAAGAAACTATATGCATCAAATCAACAAGAAATAAATGCTTTCTTCTTTGAGAAATGAGAAATTTAACAATAATTTCTCTTTTAGGAAAAAGGAAGAATAGAACTACAATTTTTCCTACATGAAACGAAGAATTTAATGAAAATTTCCTTTACAAAAACAAATGGATCTAATGCAGAAATAAAATACTTCGAATTTGATTTTTTAATGATAAAGAAAAACACTTAAAGAGACATTGAACAAACTTACTTTTCAAAGGAGGAAGAATTAGGCAAATTCATTGGTCTCTATGAGGTATCAGACAATTGAAAACACAACAAACAAATGGATGAGTATCATGGAAATGAAAAATTCAAAGGGAATTTGTTTGGCTAAGGGGGAAACACAGTCTCTAAGGGGAGACAGTGAGTTGCAATTCACCCCTAAGTGGGAGATAGTGCATTGCAGTGCACTATGTCTTGACCAGCAATGCGTTGGGTGCAGAAGAGATTCAAAATTCAAGCTACATAACACACTTCTAATGAAATTCTTTGATTCAAAAGTCTAGTAATTGACAGTAGATGCTACTGGGTGGATAAGTAGAGGCAAAAACACCAGGAATGAAGGGAAACTCATCAGTGGAGTCGCCAATTTGTTATGCGAAATTATGATCTATGGATAAATCAAATTCCCTAAATGTGGTGTTACGCATTTAGAACAACAGATCAAAGACTTTGCAGACACTTTATATAAGAATAATTAGACACACAAAAAGGTAAAAGGACCTACTTATGATCCAAGCACTTCCTATTCTCCTTCTGTCGCTTTTGTTGTAGCTTCCAATCCAACTTAGATCGCCAGATTGGTTCCTGCAAGTATAAACACTAAACAGCAAAGAGATTGGAATATATAGATGCCTATTTATCTTAATCAATTAAATCGATTGAACATGAAACATATATATCAATTAAGAATCCATTGCATGAGAAATATAATCATAAATAGATACCTATATGGGAAAATGAGCAGCAATATTTAATAAAGAATAGAAGGGGGAGGTTACACCAATGATCGATTTGATGTGACCAGCTCCAACATCATCCCAGCCTCATCACAATCAACATCTCACCAACAACATATCACTTCTATCACTCTCTCAATTGAGAATCCAACAACATTTCTTTACCAAATTTCTTCCTTCCCTAGCACGAGGATCTGTGCTCAATTTATAGGGAAACTGAAGATATTTTCTCAATCAATGACTTTCTAATAATAGGTAAGACATGTTCCCAAGCTCAGAGGTGTTAGACGGACACATGGATTCGAAGTTTGACACATATGGACTCTTCTAGAAGGCACTTTCCATGTGGATATTCTAGAACAATGAGAATTTCGCTCCCATTTGACCAACACACTCTTGAATGTCGGGAAGTGCATTGAAGTCCCTTTAGAGGAAGCGTTGGTGTCCTAATAAGTCCCTTTAGAGGCAGCGTTGGTGCGTTGATAAGTGATATAAAATATACTTCAAACTTTGGAAATATTGCAATAGAAGTCATGAATGGTTTGTTCTTGTCTTAGGGCATGTAGCAATTGAAATGATAGGGGATGATAGATCTTATTTCATTGTTCTTGGGGATGATGTCTAGTTTGACTAGGTCATGGGGAATGATGCCCAAATTGACCTATAATAAATTGGATGAAAATTTAAATAAGTAACATTTATCTAAATAATAAAACAAACTCTCCTAATTATAATTCATTTGATATCCTTTTAAAGATGAAAATCCTTATGCCTATATCAGTCATTACTAAAATTAAACATAAAGTAGCAAGCTTTTGTAAACTAGCTTTTTAAATAAACTCATTTGTCATATCTAGAGCCTTTGCTGCCAGTAGGCATCTATAGCCTCGACAACGTTACCTTTTAACCAACAATGATTATGTTTCCCATCCATGTAAGAATTCAGTTTTTAAAGATAAATCCACAATAATGTACTTTTTTTTTTCTAGATAGCTCTTCTTTTTTATTACTTAAAATCCATTGCCTTGGTGTAGTGGCAAAATAGTGACAATTCCATTCATTGGTTGTAATTCAACTGAACAAGCTAGCTCATGATGCGACCCCTTTTCTTTTGATTAAGATAATCTCAAGCCATTACCCTGTTTTGGTTTACAGTAGTGGCAATGTTAACCGTATTATTTCCCTATGAATATGGTAAGAAAGCTCTTGATGAGACCTCTTATCTTTTAAGTTTTAGTATATTATTTAGGATTACACTGTAAAAAGCAAAAAATTTACTTGACAGGGAGAATCATTGCCTCCTTAAGAGTTCTAGATGACAATTTATAGAGTTAAGGATGCTTGTCTACTAAGAGTCTTTTACTTGGTTAAAGATATTTTTCTTTATTGATAATAGAACACAGGTCTTTTATAAAGTTGGAGTTTCTCAAAGAATGAATAATTTTGGTAGAAAAAATAAAATTCCATAGAGACATAACTTAATTAATTTTCAAAACCTCTTAACTATTTTCTTAACAATTACAATTTATAAAAGTGAAAATTCAAAATATTTCAAGAGATTTTAATGTAAGGCCAACAATTATATCATTTAATTTTTATTTTCCTAGGAAAAGTAAAGAAAATAATGTACAGGCGATAGAAGAGGCTATCTCCTCTGAGAAGTATTTTTCAAAATTTTCCCATTCACGAGCAGAGAATCTTTCTTCCCTGATAAATCTTGCAATAAAAATGTTGATTGGACGATTTGTTATGCAATTTGAAATAGCCCAAGCCACATTCTTTGGAATTTGGTATGCTTACCTTTTTCCTCACGTGCTTTATCCCATTTCGATACAAGGTCTCCAAGTTGAAATGATTTTGAACTAACATAATTTGCATCAAAGGAAGATCTAACTAACTATTGATGATGAGCATGGGTGATTTTGGCTTTCTCTCTCACTTCTTCAAGTTTGACAATTTGTGATTTTCTGAACTATAAAGAAGAAGAAGGAATTTCTTCAATAAATTGAACCAAGTATAGAGAGGGAATAACTAAATTTGTAGGAAGAACAACCTTTTTCCAATAGACTAGATTAAATGGAGAAGTACCTATAGAGGCTTTATGTGTTATCTGATCTTCCCATAAAGCAAATGTTAAAGATTTATGCCAATTTCTTTAAATTTGATCAATAGTTTGTTTAATGATCCTAATGAGGTTTTTATTAGTTGATTCTGCTAAACCATTTCCTTGAGGATAATAGTTAGCAGAATATTTAAGTTTGAAACCTCTTTTGAGAGAAAATTCTATCATAACATTGCCTTAGAAATAAGATGCATTTTCAAACATCAAGGAAGTTGGTAATCCAAATCTGGTGATAATAAAATGATCAATAATTTCGACAATGTTCTCAGAATTTGTTACCTTTAGTGGAATTGCTTCCACCCATTTAGTAAAGTAACTCGTTGTTGTAAGGTTATATCTATGTTGCTTTGAAGAGTGAGGAAAGATCTCACCTATTATGTCCAGTCCCCATTGCTCAAATGGTTGTTCAATATTGACTGGTTGTAATGGGAATGCAGATTTCCTTTGTCTTCCAGTAGCAGTTTGACAGATTTTTCATTTCCTTACATACTCGTGTGCATCTTTGAACAAGGTTGGCTAGTAATAGCCAACATGCAAGTTTTTATGTGTTGTTGTTTCTTCTCCGAAATTTCCACCAACTAATCCATCATGAAGTTCCTGCAACACCTTTTCTACCTCAGATTTTTTAAGGCATCTTACTAAAATAGAATCATAATTTTTTTTGAATAAAACATCATCAATCATTTGATATTTATTTTCTTTCAATCTCAAAGATATTTTATTTTTGTAACTGAGTTGCATAGGGGAATATCCATTTTTTAAATAAAAAATGAGATCAACATATTGAGATTTAGTATCGTTTGAGGCTTACCTGAGATACTTGAATGTCATCACCTGAATTTTCTTCTTTTGGTAAGTTGGATGATCCTGTTAACATTCTGAAAAAACCTTGACCTCTAACAATTTTAGCTAGTCTAATTTCAACATCATATTCTTGTAATACAGTTACCCAGTTTGATCTTTTTTCTCCCACTTCTATTTGCATCAGTAATTTCCTTACTGCTAAAAATGGAACTATGATTTTTAGTATTAGTTTTGAGGAGAAATGGTCTAAAATGTTTTATTGACTTAAAGACAACAAATTGATTTTTTTTCCACAACAGAGTAATTTAATTCAGCACCTTGCAGATTCGAACTAAAAAATGAGATGGGTGCTTCTATTTGTTGATCATTGAGTTGTGTTAAAACGACAGTATACGATGTTTCTAATGCAAATGTGTATAAAACAAAATGATTAGAAAAATTGGGATTTGTCAGGGATGGAGCACTAATAATAGCTTGTTTGATCAATTCAAAGGCTTCCTTTTCATTGTGACCCCATTTGAAAATCAAATTTTTCTTACTCATATTTTGTAAAGGTAAAACTATTCGTGAAAAGTCAGGGACAAACCTTTTTACAAATTTTATTTGTCCAAGGAAAGACTGCATTGATTTCTTATTATGGGGTAAAGGTTTTTTTTTCAATTTCCTTAACTTTTTTTGGATCAATATAAATACCATTTTTTGATACGACGTATCCTAAAAGCTTACCTTCGCTTAAGGCAAAAAAAGACTTTTTTGGATTTAGTGAGATCCCATATTTCATACTTCGTTCAAATATTTGTTTAAGGTCATTCAAGTGGCTGCTTCTTTTATTGGAATAAACAGTGATATAATCCAAGTAAATAACCATTTATTTGGAAATGAGTCCTTTAAAGGCTATATCCATAGCTCTTTGAAATAAGGTGTCTGCATTAATCAAACCAAAAGACATTTTTTGATAAGCATATGTTCCCTATTTAGTTCTGAATGTGGTTTTTAATCTATCATCTGGATGAGCTAGGATTTGTTTATATCCTGAAAATCCATCAAGAAAAGACATGATTTCGGAACTAGATATTAACTACAGTACTTGTTCCATTTTTGGCAGTGGAAAATTGTCTTTTTGGCATGCTTTATTCAAATTTCTAAAATCTATGCATATACGAATATCACCATTATTTTTCCTAACATGCACTAAATTGGATACCCATTTTTGAATGACTAACAAGAAATATGGTTTTCGCCTTAAGAAGTTTATTCAGCTATGATTTTATTTGATTTTCAAGGTTTGGATGAATTTTCCTTAGTTTCTTTTACACTAGTCTATCATTAGAGATCATGGGTATGGTGTGTTTTATAACAGAGGTATCATAAGTTTTGAGATCAGAATAATCCCAAGAAAAGATACTTTTATATTTCTTCAACAGTTGAATAAATGATAATATTTCATCAAAGGACGGATCTAGAACTAGATTGATATTCAGAGATTTTTCATCATTTCCAAGGTTTATTAATTCAAATTTCAGAGTTGAACTTTGAATTTTGGCATTAGTTACATTTTCACATATGTATTTGAGATCATACAAATCTTCCAATTTGACTACAGCTTTGGGTATTGTATTTTCATCTTCAACGTTCTGTTCTAACTGTATGTCATTCTCATTTTCATCTATGATTTGGTCATCGTATGAACCTTCTAATGTTAGAAAATTCACGATATCATAGTCATCATTGAAGGCTCGCCAATTTGTGACATTATCTGGAATGGATGGTCTAAAAAATAATTCAATAGAAAATCTGTCAGGACTAAATTCCTAAGATGGTATGCGTTTTGATGCAATATTCGCTAGCAAATCAGCACTAACATTTTGTAGTCTTGGTATAGGAAAAATATTAAATGCCACAAAGTGAGATGTAAGATCTTGGACTAATGATTGATAATTTCTAAGATGTCTAGAAAGGCAATGGATACTATTTCTCACCTGTCTAATGATGATTTCTGAATCTCCAAAAACCTGCAAATATTTGATACTGACTTCAATCTCTTTATATAATCCTTGTATTAATTCATCATATTATGCAATATTATTTGTACATTTGGTATTTTCTCCTTCTGGGCTGATTAAAACACAACCAGCTCCTGCAGCGTCATTAGATTTGGAACCATCAAAGTACAAAGTCCAAAACAAAGTTTTAACTATTGGTTTATTTACAAAAGTTTTGCACTTGGAAGTATATGTTTATGAAAAGTTTTCAATCTGTGAGATGATAGCATTTTCCATAAAAGGAGACTTTTGTGCATTAAAATTTCCTCAAAATGATTTAGATGAATAATTCCCAATAATATTATTATTGAATGCTATTGGCTCATTATCACCTTCAAATTCAGTCGTTGTATGTTTCGAGTGTTTTTCTCGGTCAACTCGAATTTGATTTGGCTTCCCATTTTAAGGAAGCCAAATGTGAGACCAATATGTAGCAAAATATCCATGGAGTTTTTCAGACCAGTCTCTACTTAGAATTAGACCGTAAAATTTAGGAATGTAAACAACCAAAATATTTATTATTTGACATACTTTGGGATTTTATGAAAGTCTAATGATGACAGAAATAATTTCCCCTATGACCTCAACTTTAGTTTTGTCAAACTGTACTATGTGGATGGCAGACTTTTGTGGAGTGATGTTCAGCTTAGCACAAATGTTTTTGGGCATTATAATGGAAGAGGTTCCTGAGTCAATCAAGAAATTATGAAGGTTTTATTGAAAATTTCAAAGTTAAGAGAAAGGGAGGTGTATGTGAATTAGATCGGTCACCAATTAGGATGACATCGATAGGATCGAATTTATTTGAATAATTTTCGGGTTTTCCCATGCCTTTAGCAGCCTTAGATACAAAAGCAACAGGTAAAGGTGATACAAGAACTGCATTCAGTTCTCTAAGTAACATTTTGTTGATGTTGTTTCAGTTTGATAAGTTCATGTAATGAAATTTTTTCCCTGGTCTTCTTCATATCTTCCAAAATATTATACTCCATAGTATCAATGACTACTAGGGTCTTTGATGTAGAGGGGAGATTTGATGAAGTCGGATTCAACTGTGAAGTTTTGGGAGAGGACTTTTTACTGCTTGTTTTTTGCTTAGCAGGATGAGTTTGAGTTTTATGTTATGATTCAAATGAGTTGTATCAGTAGGCCCTTTGCTTCTGGTGCTAATAGGCAAAGCTTCTTGATCTTCTTCACTTGGAAGAACAAAGTCCCATATTCCATTTAGTTCAGCTATTTCTTCATCTCCAGTTTCTTCATCTTCAGTTTCTTCTTCCTCTTCTTCTAATTCGGACTCGACATTAGATATGGTATTTGGTGGTTGAGAGTTAGAAGATTGATTTATCTTAAAATATCTAAATGGCCTTTTTACAGTAGAAGATTAAGCAACTTTTTTTTTCATTACGACCATTTCATTAGACATATTCTTTAACACTTTCTGCAGGCCTTCAAGATCAAAAGGATCTTTCTGGGCTTTCTTTTTAGAATCATCTTTGAAAGACACTTTCTTAGATTTTCTATCTTCTTAAGAGATTTTATTTTCAAGAGAAACTATGTGTTTTTCCACATACAAGGATTCCTTCATGTTTTCTTCTAATTTAGCTAATTGTGCTCTATTTACAAAAAATGGCTATATTAGAGGTAAGAGAATATATATCCCACTATATTTGAACATCAGCGACAGGAACTGACGTAGTAGGGATTTTATTGAGTAATTTATTGAATCTATAATTGAAATATTTGCTTTTTTCTCTCGTTTTAGCCTTGAGATTGGATAATTCATTGATGAGTGATGCAATGGTTCTATCATCTCCAAACTTAGCTAAGAATTGTTCTTCAAACATATCCAAACTAGTTATAGAGCGAGGGGGTAATGCAAAGTACCAAGATCCTACAGTCCGTATAAGAGTATATGGGAATAATATAACCACACAATCTTCTGCAGTGACTTCATTTAAATTGATGGCTAACATATAGTTGTGGAGATGTTCTTCTGCTGGTAGACCATCATCAGGATTAAATTTGGACAACCATCTTTCAGGATGTTTAGGAAGAGGATGAAGAGGACCTGGCATTGCCACATCACCTGGATTATTCCATGGTTGTAGGTGGTGGTTGTTGTCCTTCCATGATGATAGAAGTATATATGGATGAAGATATGAGCAGAATGTGAGTCGAAGAAGAGGCAGGTTTACTACCTGAACTAGAAGAACTAGCACCAGTAGTTAGAATGAGAGTTATTGAAACGTGTGGAGGGAATGAATGGATTTGAGATGGAGAATAGGATAAAACCTCACTAATAGATATTTGTGATTTGGGTTTCTTGGTATTCTTCCAGAAATAAGTAATGGGAAATTCCAAAGGAGAAATTCTAATTTTCACACTTAGAGAACGAGTCAAGATTCGTCTAGGTTGTAAAACAGATGAAACACTTTCTTTAGATGGTTGAGAAATTACAGGTTTTTCAGCTGAAATAAATATTTGTTCTAACTTCTCTATTTAAGTCTAAAATTTTAGTGATTCAGATTTATAATCTGAAGAAAGTAATCTCTGGGATCTACTAGGAGATTTTGGAGAAGATTGTTCAACTTTTGATCTTAAAATAGTAGTTCTAGATGGGGATCCAGAAGTTGGAGTGGATCTAGAGGGAGAATGACTATTAGGATGGCTTCTTGATTTTTTATTGGTTTTCCTTGCCATTCACAATTGGCCCTCCTTCTAGTGCCAAAAAGTTGAAGCCCCGGAATTCTGTTGCAACAACATGGGGGATAACCACCCAGTCTGGACCTTAAAAGTAGCTCCTTTTCCGTTTGGTATAGTGGCTCCGACTGGGAATAGTGGGACCCATTTTCCAGCAAAGAATTGATATGATGATGATGGGTTTGATACAAAGTGAAATGGAAAATGATTTTAAACTAATGGAAATAATCTATTTAAGTAACATTGAACACATGCATCTATTTAATCTAATACTTAAATTAATCTATACTCAAGAATAATTTAACTTATGTGTTCTACAAAGATATCTTAAAGCAAAAGATAATAAAAATCACTCAATTGCTAAAAGAGATGAAATTGTTTAAAGATAATTATTTTGACTAAATAGTTAGGAAAAATAATTGTGAAACTATATCGCATATATTGATTGATTATATATTCAATATGGAATTACAAGTAAAACATCATCCAATAGTGCTTTAATGAAAATCTATAATCTAGATCTCATACACAATAAAATATAAAGAAATGTATTGCTAAATGATAAATAGAACTCAATCGTAAAGATAATAGTACCAAATATGAGGGGTTATATTCATGAAATCAACAACGTTGACCTTCTCTTGTTTTCAACCAAATACACTATAAGAGTACAAAAATACAAATTCAGTAGAGGATGCTTCGATATTAAAGAAAATCAAGATCTTGTTCCATATATTTCATTAAAATAATCACAAAAGTACAGAAATGCAAGCTTTTGAAAAGTGTTTTTGATAAATTCCTGGACCCCCCTCTAAATGCATGAGATAGGTTTAAATAATATTACATATGTATCAAAAATAGAATATTACATAAAAATTTGAGGAGGTTTCAAACAACCTTCTTCAGAATACTGAAAATAAAAGATAAAAACTAAAAGAAAAATAATGATGTGCTTGATCAGGTTGAACGACCCTTCTTTTCCATTGAGCTTTTCAGTTCATAGATATCGAACATTGGCTTCACTTGGGATGGATGGCCGAATTTGGATCTTAGTTGTCCCATGAATACAACATCAGAGAGAGGTGGAACCATCTTTTGAGTGGAATTGGTTAGATAGCGTAAAGCCATCTGCTCACTGTATGGTTTTACTTGAAACCGCCAATAAGATTCATGATCAAGCTTTGATAGCTTCTTAACTGCTTCAATTTGATTTTTGGCGGTTTCCCTCCACTATCCCTCTGATTGTTTGATATCTGGGAAAAATCCAGGCTTGCATTTTTTAATCAGAATAATATTATAAAGGTTTTCATTCACAGCTTCAATTATATTAGTTGCTATATCATCTGCTCTATTTGTTACTCTTTATGCTTGCTTTAATTGCATATCCCAATCTGTAAATAGAATATCTCTGTGGGATTCTTCAATCTTCGACAAATCAGATTTTCTTCCTTCCTTAGATTCTAGCCAGGAGATAAACTCTGAGATCTTCTTATGAACTTCTTCATATTCCAATCTTTGATGAACCATTTGATGGAATAACGTATCACTTGTTTCACAATATGGTTTGATCATTGAGATTCTTTACAGAATATTTCTTGCTATTTTGACAATTGAGTATTTAGCTTAAGTGTTTCTTTGGTGAATTCTTCTGTATGATGTTTATTTCTGAGTTTATCTACTTCATTTTGTATTAGTTGAATCTGTGTATATTTTTATATAATGCTTGCCTGGTGCTGTAACTTCATTTGCTCAAAATATTTTTAAAATTGTATCATCTGCAACTCTGTTTTCTTATTGACATTCATTCTTTCTTGTTCAATTTGTTGCTCTAACAATTGAATTCTTACATCTTTATGTTTAAGCAGAAGACTAACTTTTGTTGCCTTATCAATTGTAGTTGTTGCATAAGCACCTGTGAATTGTGACAATATTGTCAAATTTTCAAATGGATCAATGGGGTTTTCTTTCCAAACAACCTCCATTGATTCATTCTTTGGAGTTGCTGCTAATAAATCAAGATTTTTTTCTTTCTCTATATTCTTACCACTGCTTTGTGTGCTAGACTATAAAATATATCTAAAGGGGGTATCTCTTCAATTCTCAAAACAATTTGTGATGTTGGGTAGGCCGAGATGATTTCAACATCTGCTTCTAAATTTGCAACTTGTAAGGTCTGTTTAGGAGTTTGAAAATCAAAATTTCATTCAATTCCCGTTTCTGTTTGTGGTAGCTGGAGCTTTTCTTTGAACTGCTCCCATTCTTTATCCATGTCATTTATTGTCTATGTATGATCCTGTGTAGAATTAATATCCAATTTTTCTTCAACCAACGTTTCTTTGTCGGTTTCTCCATTATTTCTCTCTATATTCTTTTCAAACCTTTCCTTAGGGTCTTCTTCTTGATTTTGAGATTGATGCTCATAAAGTTCTGAAACTTGACTTGATTTCTTTAGTTATTCTTGATCATAATTGTGATCAGAATTTTCTTATAAACTTATACTGGGAGTAGGCTCTCTTGTTTCCTCAATTTGCAACAAGTCTAACAAAACCCTTGTCAATCTTTTGTTTCTGTAAATATGAAAACGATGAGGTTAGTTGGAGTTAATTTGATTGACACAAAATGCAATACTTGTGATAAATTCTTAGCCTTTTCAAATAGGTCATTAAATTCATCTTTCTCATGCATGAAATGTCTAATTTTAACTAAAGTAGTAAGTCTTGAGCGACTTGGTTGGGATCATATTGTCTCCCTGGCATTGTATCCATATTCAAGCATGTAATATTCTGCACCTCTTTAACTATGTGTCCAAAATCAAACAAGGCAAAAGAACCACATTGTACTGTAAAACTTGGCCAGATAGATTTCTTCATGTCTTTTAGGGTTTTTGCAAGACATCGCATCGCAAACCTGAGTGATATTTCAAAATGATAAGATTTACGTGTAATGTCAATTTTTCAATTACGATAAATCGTAATATCACAAAATTTAAATATCACTGGGTCGTAATGGTAATATTTCGCAACATCACAATATCGTGTTATCGCAAGATCACAAGATTAGAGTTATGGTATTTCAAAAGTAATTCTTGTCTTTGCTATTTGCGACGCGTGATGTATTCTTTGAGCGGCTTTTTCCTTATAAGAAGTATACTTTAAGCACTTCATGAATTTTTAGAAATATTTCTAGGCCTTTATAAAGAGTGCAACATAACACTTAATCTTAAAAAGGTTTTATTGATCGCTTTATCGCGGATTCTGACTAATGATTATTTGTGTTAACTTTGGCTTCTTTTATTTGTGATAAAGTGAAAAGTGCTTAGTATTAAGTGACTTAGCTTAATGCTTTAACACTTTTTAAAAGGAAAAAACTCTTTCTTGCTAATTTTTTTCTTGAAAATTAATAAAAGGGTCCCCATTTATTATTACAACATTGATTATTATAAAAATAAAATGGGGGGATTATTGAATAGTAAAACCGATACCTTGGCACTTGCATACATCAATGAAAAATTTCCTCACTCTCGACGATAGGTTTACATCATTAGCCTTCGACCAACATATTCTATGTGGTGTTCAACTTCAACTCATTTATTCACACCATACAAATTGTACTACAATACCTTGAAATCCATTAACATCATCGGTGGTTTTTCTCTCGTCTGTTAACAACTTACATCATTGGGCGGTAATCAAATGGTGTCGCCATTATATCCTGCTCCAAAAAACAAGAATAGTTTCGAATTTCAACCCCATGACTTACATTTTATCACATCAATTGCTGGGGGGGGAATATTCAAAATGGATTGTCATTTTGCAGGAATTTGATTTGGAATTCATCAAATGCAAGTCAAAGAAGTCTTTTGTTTTGGCTGAGCTTCTCTGTGACCTTCCATTTGATAGTACTCCTACTATGTCGGAACCATCTATTCCAGATGAGTCTTTGTTCTTGATTGGATACTCTGATCCTTGGTATGGGGATTCCATCATTTATCTCCAAACCCAAACTTTTCAACCTAATACCTCTCGCTCTAACCAGCGACGTATTCGATACCAAGCCAAATATTATCTAATCGTCGACGATACACTTTATCGTCGTGGTGTCGATACCATTTTAAGGAGGTGCCTCACTCATGAGGAGGATGAAAAAGTGTTAAATGATTGTCATGATGGGGCTTGTGGTGGACACTTATCTGGATATGCTACCATGCAGAAGATACTCCGCGTCAGTTAATTTTGGCCAACTATTTTTTGAGATTGCATCCTCGTAGTCAGAAGTTGTCATGCATGCTATATTTTTTATCGTAAATTCTGCACACTGCCAGCGCCAATTCATCCTGTTATCTTTGCTGGACCATTTACGAAATGGGGTATTGATTTCATGACCTATAACCCTCCTTCATCTGGGGGGCATGGTTATATTCTTGTCGCAGTCGACTATTTTACCAAATGGGCCAAAGCGATGTCTACACTTAATAACACAGGACAAATAGTTGCTTTGTTTTTCTTCAACCATGTGACTGCACAGTTTGGGGTCCCACAGGCTATAGTTACAGAACATGGGAAGAATTTTTGAAACCATATGATGTCTGAATTGACAGCGAAGTTATGATTTTTGCATGATAATTCTACTCCTTATTATCCACAATCAAATGGAAAATTTGAGGCTATTAACAAAATTCTTAAACGAATGCTTCAACGAATGATAGGAGTCCATAAAAGGAATTGGAACTTGATCCTGTACTCTGCCTTGTGGGCGTATCAAACCTCGGTGAGAAACACAACTAGATTTACTCCTTTTCAATTGGTGTATGGTCTGAAAGCTATCTTACCAATCCAATGTGAAATATCATCGTTAAAATTCGCGATAGAATTGTTACCTAACACCTCAGAAGAAGAAGTGTGTCTGCTTAACCTCATCCATCTTGATGAAACGTGTCATGAAGCCCAATTGGCCAACGAAGTGCATAAGAGATGTATAAAGGCACAATACGACAAAAATGTCCAGCCTCGCATCTACTCAGAGGGCAATTTGGTCCTTCTTTACGACCAAGAAGCTGATGTAATAGGTACAGGGAAATTCGAGCCATTGTGGCATGGCCCCTATATTGTAAAAAGAGTTCTTGCTAAGGGTGCCTACGAGTTAGTTTATTACGATGGGATTCCATTGGCACAACCTAGAAATGGGTTGTATTTGAAATGTTACTATGCTTAATCATGAGCGTAGTAATTTTTTGTATTATATTTGTTTATATCCTGTTGATTTGCATTCACTATCTTAATTTGTTTTTTAGAGTTTTCTTGATGTTAGTAATCCACTTTAATTTTTTATGGCAGATTTCTGAATCTTTGGAACCATTTGTTGGATATGCTGATGGTGCTAGTCGTAGTACACAGAATCTATCCTCTACAGCGTGAGCCATTTTCACTCTGAACGACGAGTTAGTGATTTTTCAAGTGATTTGTATTAGTAGATCGATGAACAATATCGCTGAGTATAGTGTCTTGATCGAACTTCTCTCTAATGTCATTTCATTTGGTATTAACCGCATAATCATGAGGTTAGACTCACAACTCATGGTATTACAACTTACTAGTGTTTATACTGTTAGAAATCCAACACTTATTAGATTGTTCCTAAGAGTTCGACTTTTGGAAAGACATTTTTATTTTGTTCAATATCAACACATTTCCATAAATTTGAACACTTTAACTGATTCATTAGCTAATCAAGTTTTAGACAGACATTTGCGGCATAGGTAAAGAAAATATTCAAAACATTGAACAGGATTGCACATTAAACATAGGAAAAACTCTAAAAACATATAGATAGATAGTTATAGGTTTTTTACAAAATTTGTGCCCAAGATGCATTGGTCATCTGACCTCAAAATGTATGCAAAAATTCACACGTAAACTAGTGGTGCTCGAGGTAACATGTTATAGATCTAGCAATCTTACGAAGCAACCACATCCAATGGTTAGGAACCCCAATTGTTTGTCACTACAGTCGCATGGGAAGCTCTTGTATCTGGCAATTCAGAATCCCGAAGGTCAACCCCTCTATGTCCTGCTGGAGCTCAGATAGAGTCTTAGCCATATCAAGGTCCTGAAGGATTGCTCTCCCGATAGCCCTCTCTAATGGCGCATCTGCTTTGTGCTCTGGTTCCTCTACTGGTTACATCAAACATTTAGTTTAGTCTTGGAAAGAAATCAAAACACAAAAACATTGTATAAACCCTAGAAAAATAAAAAAACATGGTCAAATCATTCTTACCTATTGCACCCCACTGAGCACCTTCTAGTAATACTAGATCTAGATCTCCTCGGAAGTCGACTCCTGAGTATGCATACTCATCAATGGTGACAATCTGTCGCCGGAACCAGGCGAAGAATGCAGTAGAGAACACAACGGTCGGTTGGCCTACATGCCGATCCATGAGTTCTACCCATCTCTGCATTTGAGGATCTCTAGGACTATATATATCCAATGTTACATGTTGTGGCTAAATCAGTGGAATCCTTTACAAAGCAAAGGAGATAAGGATCGAACCATAACTGAAATTTTTCTTCCTTCCTCCCTTTGCTTGATTCAGTTGTTCCTTTATCTAAGATAGAACAGCTTAAGACCAGTTGAAGCCTATTGGCTCTAACCACTCTAGCGCATACTGCATATACGATCTGTTCGCTACATGGAGTGTAACGGTGCCAGCGAGTTTAGCAATCATGAAAAGGATGGTTCTCAAAGGCAAATCCTTGACATCCCGGATGTTTATTTTTCCATCTTTTCTAGGTTCTGCCCCTAGATAGCAATACTGCATAACGTAATCCCTCACAGTCTCTCCTCCAACAGTAGACCCTGTGAGAGAAATGGGAAAATCTCTCCTCGACAAACCTGTGAGAAAATAGACATCCTAAACTGTTATGGACAACACTTGATTTTTATGTGAAATGCCTCTATTGCCAGATCCCATGCTCGAACTAGGAACTCTAAGAGTTCTATTTTTTGCCTCATTCCCAAAAATTTGAAGCACTTAAGTAGCCCACAATCTCTTAAGGCTCTTACAGTACCCGGATCATTCAAGGCAATCATTTATTGTGCTTCATGTTCACTTTCCCTCCATGTAATCATCAGTATAATCTGATGGAAACCTGAAAATTAACCAAAAGATCCATTAGATATCATTCATTGCAAAAAACTAAGCAAACTTTGAGCACATCATGAAAATAAAAAAGTTGAACTGCAGCCAACGCACTCCCTAGGTTGAGACAATGCGTTGCATATGCAGGTACCCTTCACTATACCTTCTATGCAACGCAGGTTTCGATGTTCAAGGGTGCGTTGCCCTCAATTTGGGCAGAATTTACCCTAGGGGCCTTAAAACCCTAAAAATTTGCGAGGATTGGGAATGAAATGAATACTAAAAGGAAGAGGAGGTTCATGCTACTAAACTGGATCAAACGGCGATGAAATCCATCCACAGAAATGACCGCAATCAATGACTGAAGTTTGGGGGAAAAATCAGGTTCAGAGCTCCAAAATGCAAATGGTAACTATGGAATGGTAAAAATGAATAGTGAAACTACTTTATATAGTCATTTAATTGTTTGCAAGTTAAATTTATTGCTATGACTATGGTTTTATTATGTTTTTATCATGAAATAGGTATTTTTAATCCATTTTATGTTGTTCTAAATAGGAAATACAACTAATGAACAGATTAGTCATAAGAAAGACTTGACCACAAAGCATACTTTTTCTCCTTATTTTTCGAGCTTTGTTAAAAATGAAAAAGGATTTTAAGCACACTTTTATCTCTTTTTCGAGCTTCGATAATAGCAAAAAGGAACCCCTAGAGTCTTCTTTCAGCTCTTTTCAGACTGTGATAATGTGAAAATATTGCCGAGCACTTGTCATTTCGAGCTCGTTAAAGTAAATGTATTGATATCTACTCAGTATAAGTTTAACCCTTTTCCAGACTGAGATGGATTATTTACGAAAAAGGAATACCTTGGTTAAACATGACCAAAGAGGTTCTTTCAAATATTATATTACACTTTTTCGAATCTGAGAGACAAATTTACGAAAAAGTACTTTTGGAGTTCTCTTTCGTCCTCTTTTTCAGACTCTCTAAATATGAAAAAGGATCGGGCTATCACTGTCGTTAAGCTCATTAAAACATAAAATTACGAAGGGCTTGTCGATCATGGCAAGAATCGAGTTTCATTCATCACTAGACTCGTTAAATATCTAAATAGCGATACTTTATTCTCCCTAAGGGTTAAATTATAGATCAAGAAAATGTTATCCTCCTCAAGCTTGTTAAAAAATAAAGAGGTACTGGTCGACAAATGACCGAGGAAAATTTGGGAAAAGTAAGCGAAGTTTATTTTTGGTAGCAAGTCACTCTTGAACATGACACTTCTTTCACTCCATGTCCGTGACTGTTTGGGTTGGGTAATCATCTTGACGGTTCATTCACACCTATGGTTAATCATACCTTCACTTTAGTTTTGGGTCAATGCTTCCAACTCATCACAGTGTCACTGATATGTTCAAGAGAAGTCATCCAGTGATTAAAAACTCATCCATCTACAATACTCTTAAACCTTCATTTTCATGACCGTCATCCCTGAAAATTGCTATATCAAGTCATACCCTTGTCTCCAAAATCAGTAACTCCAGTTTTGCAATAAGGTGACTTCCTGTCGACGACAAATCAACATCGAGGTAGTTCACTTAGAAACATTAGATTCCAGTACCATGAGGCTTGTTACAACATCGAAAATATCCTCTCTTCCAAACTTTTGACCAAAATATTTTGTTTGCCGTTCGACATCAAATCATCTATTCACGCCTTACGAAATGTACTGCAGTACCTTGAGTGCCATTGACATTAATGGTGGTTATCTCGCATTTTTTAATAGCTCACATTATTGGCTGGTAATCAAACGATGTCTTTCCATGTTCGACTACAAATCATATATTTGCATGGTTAGACTTGTACCCGAATGCTCAAGTGAATGAGATAAAGCGACCCTGGATCTAGTTTCAACCATCTGGGCTGCGATTTTAGGATTTTTGTACACATAATCTGTATGGTGAACTTACATAATAGATTTTCATCTAAACATGTGCCTATATCTGTAGGCATGTCTGCATCTAGGCAACATTCCAATGTAGACGACTTTCTGAATTATGTACATGTTATTAGATTGTTTATGTGCTGACTATGGGAATGCCTACCCTCAGCAATTATGATCAAAAGAGGATATATCATAATGTAATGTATTGTTATATTGATGTAGGTGACCACTCCACTTCGTTTCCAAGCTCATCACAGTGTAAAGCATCTCAATCAAATGTTCTTATTATTTGGATCTCATGCTTTAGGGGTCAATTGTTATAGGTAAATTTGGGCGCCATTCCCAATGACCTGGTTAATTGGGCATCAGCTCTAGGACTGATGATCAAGGGTCTATCATTCCTTATCATTTTAGTTTCTATATGCCCTAAGACAAGAAATAAGAGAAATCAAACAATACTTTCATCAAGAAAAGGTTTCCATGGTTTGAAGCTTATTGTATAACATATGAGAGCTCAACAACGCAAGATCTAAGGGGCCTAAGTGCATTGCAAATGAAGGTATCCCCATGTAAGGCTGCTCTAAAAAGCACTTCCCGATGTTCAAAGGTGCGTTGGTCACATTGGGAGTGAAATTCTCATTGTTCCGGAATCTCCACTTGGCCAGTGCCTTCTAGAAGAGTTCACATGTGTCAAGCTTTGGATCCAAGTGTCCATTTTAAATCTACATGAATGGAAATATGTATTGGCTATTTTTGGAAAGTTATTGATTGCAAAACAACCTACACTTCATCTAAAAATTGAGCATAGATCTAAGTGCTTTAAGAGAAAGAATTTGAGTAGAGAAATGCTGGATAATTTTCAATTTAGAGCTTGATTTGTGAAGATACCGCTGGAGAGATTTATACTGTGATGAGGCTTTGGATTGTTGCTGGAAGGGTCACTTCAAATTAGTCATTTGGTTGTAACCTCTCCTTCTATCATCAATAAGTAATACAACTTAATTTTCCCTATATTCATCTGTATTGGCTTTGATTTTCCAAGTTGTAAGATCTTAGTTAATGTGTGTGGTTTATGCTTTACTGATTTAGCTAACTAACTTGAATAGATATCTATATTATTTCATCTTCTATTGTTTCAGTGTTCTTTTTTGCAGGAATCATTCAGCTCACAAACTGCTTGAATTTGAAGCTGCAGTGGAAGCAACAGAAGGAGCCATTTGGAAGCGACTGAACAAGTAAGACTCCAATCCTCTCTATTTATTTGTTTTGAGTTAGGAAAAATAGTCGTATAGTCTTTCACCTGTTGTTCTAGACTAGCACCTGTCTAGGGAAGCGTAATTTATCCTCAGATTACAATTCTGGCCCAACAAATCTCTATTAAGAGGCCATTTTAAGATGTTTACTGATCATTCTACTTTGAAGTAACTGATCAATAAGCCTCTGTTCGAAGGGGAAGATCTACAGGTGGTTGTTTTTATTCCAGGAATATTACTTTGAGATTATTGTAAAACCTGGGAGACTGAATGCTCGACCAGACCATATTTTGCGCATTGATACTCATGAAGAACCTATAAACTTGGAGGATGGATTTCCAAACACGCAATTGTTTGTGTAAAGGTGGTTGATTAGAATTTCCCTCATATTATTCAGTTTCTGAATACTAGACACACGCATGAAGAATATACAGTTCAACAAAAGAAAGATCTTGTGTTACGCGAAAAATACTTCATATTATTGTTGGAAAGTTGTACAAAATGGGTGCAGATGAAGTTCTGCGAATATATTTCCTGGAGTATGAAAGATGCACAATCCTAAATGAAGCTCATGGAGGGGTTTCTAGTGGTCACTATGTAGATAAGGAAACCGTGCAGAAAATTTGTGAGCTGGGTTATGGTGGCCCACACTGCACAATGATGTCTATGCACATTGTCATGCCTATGATGTATACCAGAGGATTGGAAAGCCCTCACGCAGAGATGAGATGCCCTAGCATCCACAGATGGCATTGCAAGCATTTGAGATATGGGCTATAGACTTTGTTGACCTATCAATCCTCTAGGGAAGAAGAGTGGTGCACGTTACATTAAACATGTGAAGGATTGTACTGCATATACAACTACGTAATTTATATTTGAGAATATTGTGACTTGGTTTGGGTTTCCTAAGATTCTGATAAGTGATCAAGGTACACATTTTGTTAATGAAACAGTTGAAGCATTGACAAACTATCGAGGATAGGGGTGGATTTTCCCTCGTTCCCAGAGGTTCCAGTTGTCTATGAAGCAGGGAGTTAGTTGGTGTACTCCCAGAGACACATTAGCATAGATATACTGTCTCCTTTAGATTTTCAGGTCTCCGGAGGTTAGTTACATATTGCTGCATTTGGTAGTGAGGAGGTGAGGTGCCTCTCACTTATGATTTTGACCATTTCACACAACACCAGCGACGGACAACACATTAGTTGCCCACTTCTATATTATGTTGATTCTTTAGTACAGGAGCCACGACTTGTCAGGTGGTCTGCCATTTTTTTGTGGCAGTTCTGTATAGCCTTAGATAAATGTCATGCTCATGCACAAGGGAGGGTCATCTTCCCTTTTTCTTCAGAGATTTTTTGTTTATTTTTTCAAAGGTTTCGAAAGATGAGGCCTATTTTTGTTTGGGAGCCTCGTAGGTCGATGTTGGAGGCACAGATGCACATGTGGGGACTGATGATGCCCAAGAGGGGTGAGAATAAGTTTTCCGTGAGGATATTGCATGATGCACTAGAGTTTCTAGCCAATGTTGACAAGCATCCATTCATTATGGTCCCCTGTCCTTATGCTGGTTTGGATTGGTGAGGGTGTGCCAAAATCCTCTTCACAGATGATGAGGCACCGGATGATAGTCATAATATTATTGTTTTATTTAATTTTATTCGAACATGTTATTTAACTTGTTTTTATTAAATTGTGTAATAAAATTATCTAATTATTGTTGTGTACTTGTATATATTTTGCAGACACTAAGTCTTTTGATGTCGAGGACATGCCAGCACCACCACATGATCTAGGTGTGGATCCTGATGACTATCAGGATATGCCAGATGCTGAGTATCATTAGGAGGCTGGTGCAGAGAGACCTGCACCTGTTGGTGTGTCGGTACCACATTTTGCTAATCGCAGTAAGCTTGATAACAGATTGAGGATGGAGTTGGGTGACAAACTCTGTGCATTGATTATTGAGGCAGGAATCAGGCCCGCTACTATGAGATAAATAAAGGATGATGGTAGGCTGGTACATATGTGGAGAGGCATGCCGCGTGACATGTACAACCTGATGCGGCATGTTTTAGGAGCTACGACCTTAGTTACACGACTGAGGAGGACCCTCGCATGTTATAGGCATGGTCGAGACATAGCACATGATCGAAAGTCCACAAGAAGCATTGATGCATCATCTGATGATCTCGATCAACGAAGTGATCATCGTTCACCTCGCATCATGCCAAATGAGCAACCTCCACTAGCATCGAGAAGCAATCATCATGGAGAGCAGGCTGGACCATCAGCCACATCGAGTCAGTAGCTTGCAGCATCCAAGAGTACTCATGATCATGAGCATGCTAGACCATCGACCATGTCGAGTCATCGCGATGAGTAGCTAATAGTTGATCTTGATCAGTATGAGGCACCAGTACCAGATCAGCAAGCACGTGATGATCAACATGTATATGAGCTTGTCAAGGCTGCACCAATAACTGAGAAATCCTCGACTAATAATGCTATTGATGGTGTGCTACTATCTGATATATGACATTTATATTACAGTTGTATATTTTTGACATTATTCAGTTATATATATATATATATATGGTCCATGTATTTTATGTTCATGTTTCAGTTGTACTTAATTTACATGTTGGTGATCATCATGATGTGTATATTGTTAGGTCATGTTATATATGTTCATTTAATGTGCAACTTGCAGATAGATGTGTACGTGATAGTAGTTATTTCACATGAGATGTATATTTGATTTTTTTGTTGTGATGATGTTATACAATGCTAATTGTGTTTTGTTAGATGATCATGATCATGATGATGTTAGCAAATTTGAATGTATTTTTTAGTCGAATATGATGTTTGTACGATGGTGTTACACAATATTTTGTCACCATCCCTGCAATCCCCACCCCTCACATTGCAAGACTATTTCAGTGACTTATGTATATTGTCATACCTTGCAAAAATTGTCATTGTATCCCTTGGCATGTGAAGAAAATTTCCTCTATTAATCATTCCTGGAGCAGGCTCCCAAAAACATATGATTTTGGGTCGGCGCAAGTAGGCAGTTATGGCCTCGCACCCATAGAGAAATTAACACTGCGCCTCGTGCCCATTGGCGCTCTGTCTCAGTGGACTACCCACACCGAGTTGTTTTTGGAAATTTTTTTAAAATAAAAACGAAGTTTCCATGTCCAACCACTTTGTGAGCGGAGTCATCATGGTTTTTTCTACTGAATAATGTCGAAGTCCTTCATTTGGATTCTTGTTTCCTATAATTGAGAAACTCCCCAAAGGATAAGGCCTCCCTTCCACCTCATGAGGGATCGCAACCCACCTCCTCCTCTCCTATAAATACATACTTCTCACATAGTTTCAGCTAGCTGAACAATCATTGCTATAGTTGGTGTGAGAATAAAGCAGAAAGGAATCCATTCTCGAGAGAAATTTTAGGCCCACTGCCTTACCAAATCCGATTCCTGATGAATGCTTGAGACACGTTTGACTGAACCCGTCGAAGGAGGCTGCAACATAAAGGCTTTTTGGTTGTAAACTTATTTTATTTATCTTTAATACAAGACTGGTTTTTTGGTTCCAATTTTTTGTTCGATAATATGCAAAGTGTTTGGTTCTCCTTGACCAATCAAATAGTTGTGAATGAAAATATGTTTTCTTATGTTGTCACTATTCACTTGATCGTTTTTCAGGTACATGAAAATTACCACTAAAAGAACATGACGTGTGAAGATAAAGATCAGTGGATTGCTGCTGCGAATGACAACAAAAGCGTGGGACCAAGGTAGGCCATCTATCCTAAATTGTTTTCATTTATAAGCTAGGAGTCCAAAAGTCCAGCTTGTTCCTTTGTTGCTAGACCCACTCCAGGGCTAGAGGGATCACCTCTGTCCACAGAGCGAATTTACCTACACAACAAGTTGGAGACCATACAGGGGATCAATGTGTTTGTCATCTCTCGTTGTTTGTCTAGTGTTTTTCTTGTTGATTCGAATTTGGTCATTTCATCATTTTTATGCTTTCTTTTTCCTATATGACTGTTTTCAGCCATCTTGTTTAGTCTCAGAGTGTCAATTCTGACCTCTGCTCAGTGGTTTTTTATTTTTTCCATGGTTTTCTAGCTCGGTGCTGCTATTTCTTGAACAGTCGTTCCGATTGGGGCATATTAATTTTTTCATAGGTGCACCAACCACTGTTTAGTGCGGATTACAGCTAGGTAGACGCGTCGAATCCTGTAGGTTAAAATTTAGCATTTTTTCCTGAGTTTTGTCAGTTTATATTGCATCTAGGTTGGATTTTTATCTTTCAATTGGTCCACTGGGATTGTTTTGACTCTCTTGTGTCGTTCTTCTCAGCTATTTGTACCTCATCTAATTAGTGGAGTTTTTCATCCTAGGGTTTCTAGGTGTATCCTGTAGCTTGTTCGGCTCTCTCCTCACTGAGCCTTCTGAGTTGAGTTTGAGTCTGTTTGGTCACTACCATTTTAGTTTGTTGACTGATTTTTTAGCTTTTCTTTCGGTTCTACGTGTCTTTGGGTTGTTGAATGATCGTCTTTGATTTCGTTCAGCTCTCTATTTGTCACCTTGAGCATATATTACATTGCTCACTAAATCGGTTCGAAAGCCCTTTTTTTTCTTGAAGGAATGCATCTCTATTTTGAGTGTGTTTGATATTCATGTTTAATTGATCTCTTTGTTTTAGATCGTTTCATTCTAATTGATCAAAACTAGTGTCTATTTTTCTTTTTAGTGTAATAGTGCATTTTTCTTGTCATTGATCTAAAAAGACAAAATTTGCATTCTTTCTCTTAGTTTGAAAACGAAAAAAATTCTTTTAGTGAATAAGGAAAGAGATTTTTGTTTTCTACCTTGGTTTCCTTAGATGTATTATTGAAATTCTTCTTCCGTTCAATTGATCACTGCTTTGTTATGAACTACTATCCCTCTCTTAGTTAGCATCCATTGAATGGGAATGACTTTCTTTTGCATGTATTTGTGCATTGAGAATTCGAGATCACATTCGTTAAGGCCTTGAAATCACAACATTAATTCAAGCTCAACTTTAAAATGAATTCAATCAACCTAAGGAAGCAATGAAACCTTACGCACATATATTTAGAGTTCTAGGCTAGTGATGTGTTCCGACGTCGTTAAACCTAGTAGCCGTCGTTTTCCATCTGGAATTAGACACCACTAGCATGAACTTGTGCTGCCCGTACCGTTGAGTATATAAAGGGAGACCCACATAGGTTTCAATCCTTTATCCATAGGAAGCTAAGTCTGTTGTCTTGTAAATATGATACACCGAACACATCATTCGGGGAGATTAGTTGTCGTACATCAAGTCCTTGGTAATTTCTCTTTCATTTGATCACCAAGGTGTATATTGCAGTTCATGATTACCTGGTAATCCTTTGTGCCTAGAGTCCCTAACTAGTCATTTTTTGATCTTTACTGACTCTTTAAATTTGAAAATATCATCAAGCACTTGTCCTTTTGAGCTCGTTCAAACTAAAATCGACTAGAGTCATCTTTTGTCATTTTCTTAACTCTTAAAATATGAAAAGGAAGATTTTTGTTTTAGTGTCTTAAAATTTATTACCCATGAAATATTCCTTTTTAAAGATATATTCCTTAGTAATTATTTAGGGTTGATTCCAATGGCGACGTTTCCAGAGTTCACTAACCAGGGAATCCCCTTAGATGGGAATATTGGTCCTTTTCCTTCATTTGGGAATGTTGGTGCCCCATATATGGCAACGTTGTCCCTCCAGAGATTAACCATTGGTCTGCTGGTTTGGTTATTTTCGACCCGTGTGGTTTTGAACATCCAAACAATTTCTCAACCAAGTTCTCCTCTGCCTGAACCATGTCAACCCATGTTGATCCTAAGATTGACCCCTCACCTTCTTCTCCTATTTCTTCACCTTGTTCTCCCTCTTTTCCTTGTGAAATTCTGAATTCTAGTAACTAGGTGGCTAAGAAGAAGAAGAAGTAGTCGAAGAAGAAGAAGGAAAATAAGCTAGGGGACGAATCAAAAACTATTTATACCCATGTAGCTAATATAGAGAAACCTCCCACTCCATCTCGAAGAGTCAAATTCCCTTGCAATATCTGTGAGGGTAATCACCTTCTTTGTGATTTCCCTGGTATTCCCAAGGTGCTAGAAGTGTGGTCCGGTTGCCCGATTCATCCTTCATCATCAACCTATGGGCATCATGCTAATGATGAACCTTCAGCTAGAGATAATTAGACTTGTAAGAAACAAGGTAAGATCAAATTTCCTTGTAGGTTGTGTGAAGGGAACCATCCTATTCACCTCTGTCCTTATATGGATGAAGCCTCTAAAGTATTAGATACCCTTTCGGTTTCTGAGTCCTATCTTCCCATCGGTTACCAGAAGTTTTCTTCGAGTCCTCCAATAGTTGATGCACCCATTGATCGGGATTCATCTCCTGTAGATTCCTCTCTCTCTAAAATTTAGTCTCCTGATTCTGTTCTCGACCAATCATTGGTTGAGAAAAAGGTCGACCTGATTCCATCTACAGTTCATTAGGTCTTTTCTTTCAAGAGTGGGTCTCATCCCAGTCAGGTTATTTTTGTTTCCTCTGATTCCCCGGGATTAGAAGGCGATCCTCCTATTTCCATGATCCAGGAGGGTGATCCTTTGACTCCTGTTACAATAGTTCCAGAAATTGACCCTCCTTCTCCCATTATCGGAGTTCAGAAGGATGGCCTTTCCGCTCCTGTAACATAGGGATAATCCTCTTATTCCTATGGTACCCCCTCCATGTAGTTTGGTCGCTTCCTTTGATTAGAGTCGATTAATGTGATAATTTCTTCCTTCTTATGCGCCCTTTGAGATGACTGTATAGGCCTGCAATATGGTCATACCAGGCATGATTACAGATGAAGGCCCCTCAGTTAGTATTCTATCCTCAACTACATGGCAAGCTTTGGGTTCTCCATAGCTTGTTCTTGTTACTCAGAATCTGTTGGCTTTTAACAGAGGAACAAGTCACACCATTAGGGATCCTTCTAAAGTTTCCTATTACTTTAGGAGGGAAAACCATCTATATAGACGAGATGGTGGTCCAAGGCCCCTTGGATTTTAATTTAATCCTAGGGCATGACTATGCTTATGCCATGGGTGTGCTTGTCTCTTCCCTCTTTCTTGTGATATGTTTCCCACATGAAGGTCAGATCGTGACCATTGATCAAATTTCATTCTTCAGTCCTGATGTGACATCTCGTCTATTGTTGTCCCTTCCTAGTCCTTACCTGTCGATGATATATTCCTTGCCACAAGTTAATTATGTGGCCACTTGCTCTGTGTCCGTGTCCACTGATAATTCTGTCAGTGAGGTAGTACACAATGTATTGGGGGAATTGGGTCCTAATTTACGAGATGTTGTTCTCCCATCAGATTAGAAACTCTTGGAAGCCATGAATTCTTATTCTTCATGATCATGTTTACGGAGCATAGTTCGTTTTCTTGTGTCAATCTCCTTAAAAAATGAAACAATATATTCTGAGGATAGTTCATTTGCTATGTCAACCTTGTTAAAAAATGAATTACGTTGTGAGGATAATTCTTTTACTGTTTCAACCTCGTTAAAAAATGAAACAGGTTCCCTTTTCAATTTGAGTCTTTGATTATCTTGTAAAATCCAAGTTGAGTCTTTCGCCTGATCTCGTAACTGAACCTTCATTCCATCCACATGCTAGTAACTAGCAGTCTACTCTGGTGAATGTAATGAAGATGGGGGGCATGTATCTCGAATTGAGTCATCATGATGGGGGCATGCAAACTTATTTCAAGCATATTTTATCTTTGTTTAAAGCTTGTGTAAAAATGAAACCATTCTTATTTTACCTCTTGTGATTGCCATTTTATCGGCCTGTTTTGCCAGATGAACCTTGTTTTTCTCATTCCACAGTCACCATCTACTTAGCCGATCATATGCCTTCAATTGATTGTTTCACCCATTCCTGAGGAACAATTGCAATGAGTGGTCTTGTTATCCATCCTCTTGAACTTTACTTGTTATGAGAAGTTCCACCATCACTGGAACCAATTGCTACCCTTAATACCACTCATTCCTCCACGAGGAGTCAACTTTCAGCTATTTTTTGACTCTCTAAAATTGAAAATATTGTCGAAAATCTTGTCGTTTTGAACTCGTTAAAGGCTACGAAATGATATATACCTAATATACATTTACCCCTTTTTCGGGCTGGGATAGATTATTTATGAAAAAGGAATACCTTAGCCTATTGCGACTAAGAGGTTCTCTTAGACATAGTTTTCTACCTTTTCGGATCTGTGAGACTACCTACGAAAAGGGACCTGCTAGAGTTTTCCTTTCCGCTTCTTTTCAAACTCTCTAAACATGAAAAGATGTTGAGTTATTCCTTTGCCAGAATTTTTAAACCTACATGACATCGGAAATCATCACCATGACGTAACCGAGTTCCTCCTTCCTAGGGCTCGTAAAATGTACTAGGATGGATTTTTCCGAAGGAAAAACTTATATGACAAGCATATACTATCCCCTTCAAGCTTGTTTCCAAAATAATTGGGGTACTCACTAGAAATGGTGGGGGAAAATGGAACTAGTTCTCAGTCTTGTCGGTAGTATGTCGCTCTTGAACATGACACTCGTTTGCAGTTCGTGTCGGGTTGGGGACATCCGATTTCGTCATTTTTTCCTCCATGGGTTTGGGTTATCTGTTTTGACCTCTCATCTTCCCTTTTCCAAGTCATCATGACCTCATATCCCTTGACGTCAAATGCTGCCAAATTCCAGAGTCGTTTCGCCAATATGCTCAAGAGAAGTTTCCTTATGAAGTTTTCAACCTCTGATCCTATGTTTGGTCCTAATTCACTATCATCTTACTCCTCTGTCTCGTGTCGATTATGAGGGAAAAATTATGGCCATCCTTTGACTAGGTCACTTCCTGTCGACTTCAACTCATTCTCCATGAAGCTGATCTAGATAATCCCTTCTGGTACCTTGGAGCTTGCATGCCTCAATGGAAAGTTCTTTGCATTCGACAACAGGTCCTCATCATTGGCCTTCGATCAGGTGATTCCGCGGGTGTTCGAAACTAGATCACTGTTTACAATTAATGGATTGTACTAGGTGTACCTTGAGAGCCATTGTCATTATTGGTGGCTTCTCTCATGCCAATTAACAACTTTCATCATTAGTTGGTAATCAAGCGAATTTCTTGCATGTTTGACTTCAGCTCACTCATTCGCATGCTTGAATTTGTACTTGTTTGGGTCAAGATGGAGCGCAAGACCTTGGGTTTTGTCTTGTAAAATATAGGCTGTGAGATGTTTTGCACTACAAGAAAAAAGGACATTGGTGAGGGTCATGCTTATGACAGACCTTTAAGGTTCGCCACCAATGTCACATATGGTGACGATCCTTAAAAAAGAGTCATTGTAAGTGTATATAGTGATGGTCCTTTAAGGTTCGTCACCAAATCCATTTTCAATGACACTTTTGCTGAGGGTCGTTAAAGGCCCATCACTAATTCTCTCTTTGGAGACACTTCTAGTGACGAACTTTTAATGACCCTCACCTATGCTTTTTTGGTTACTTTTGGTGACGGTCAAAAAATGTTCGTCATCATTGATCATTCCAGTGAGTTTTTGATGACTTTATGTGCCTGTTAATATATTTTTTTCCAAAAGATAATGATTTAAGACCATTATTGTGGAGTATTTTTTATAATATTTTCATCGCCATAGTGGTTAGAGTCAGTCAATTTGTTAAGAAGTAATTAGTTTGTATCATTTACCTCAAGTAATGACTAGTCGAATAGGGTTTTCCTATGAGTCAACACATGATTCATATCTATTAAGTTTATTATCTAGAAAATTCCCTTTAGATAAAATTCCACTAGTGTGTTTAGGAAATATATTATTTAATACTTAATCAAACTTTGTCAATTCTATTAATGAGAAACACTTAACACTCCTCAATAATCTCGGCACACCTTGAATTAATTCTTTGGCACACACTAACATTTCTTAGCACCTTACTTGTCTGAGGAAATATTTGTACCTAGAACATCTTGTCATGACACTGACGCCCAAGAACAT
The DNA here is from genome assembly GCA_034641835.2 of Pinus albicaulis. Classification (NCBI taxonomy): domain Eukaryota; kingdom Viridiplantae; phylum Streptophyta; class Pinopsida; order Pinales; family Pinaceae; genus Pinus; species Pinus albicaulis. Next base: position 345,303,576 of record CM076574.1, on the reverse strand, counting down.
GGTGGCATGCGCTAACACAACAAAGAACTCTCCTAGCATGTGTTGGCATGCATGTAGTCCCTAGCATTCGCTGAAACACCTTGGTTGCATGCATTGGCATACATTAGCACTTGGAACATAGTGCCACTTAACATGTATTGGGACCTATTATTAGTGTGCCTAGCATGCCCCTTTTGAAAAAGATAAATTACCAAATTATTAATCCTCTTATGTGTTCATTTCCTTGCATTTTAGCTTGGTTCTTCCTTCTGTTTCCTGGACACTTCTTGACACATATTGACATACCCTGGCACCCTACGCATCCTTAGCACCTGGAATGTATTTGCATATCTTGGAACTATTTGGAACATATAATTAGCACACTCTGGAACTCCCTAGCACACTTTGGCACTTCTTGGAATTCCTTTATATTCCCTAGCATGCCTTACCAATTCTTAGCATCCCTTGTGACTCCATCCTTGGCATGACAACAAGCACTCATTAACACTAGTCCCTGGCACATGTTCATCATATTCATTAACTTCCATGAATTTTGACCTAGTGCTCCCTTAATGTTTTTTCATATTAATCCTTAACGCTCCTTAACATTAATTAGCACTCTCTAGCACACCTTATCACTCTTCAACATGCCCTTCCACTTTATAGCATGCATAACACTCCCTAACGCATATTGGCGCTTGGTACGTGTTGGCTCTTGGCAATTTTTAGTGCTTGGAAAGTCTTAGCATGTATGGAATACATTGAGATTCCTTGGTATGATTTGGCATGGTTTAATATTAGTTTTATTTGAGATCAATTTTTGGAAAGTAAATGAGAAGCAACAAAGGAAGACTTGACACTTAGAATGCACTAAGGCTTTTCACTTGGCACATATTGGTGCCTAGTGTTGGTGTGCCTATCATGCCCCTCTTGGAAAAGATAAATTGATGACTTATTATCCCTCTTATGTGTTCATTTCCTTGTAGTTTAACTTGTTTCCCCCTTTTGTTTCCTTGACAGTCCTTGGCATGCATTGACACACCCTTCCACATCTTGGCATGCCTTATCACTTGGCACATATTAGCATGTTTGACATGCCTTCGCACTATTTGGCACATCTTAGCATTCCCTAGCATGCCTTGGCACTCATGTCGTCACAACTATCCTTTACATTTTTTCACAACTTGGGAACCCAATCAAGTCCTTGGATACCACAGTTCATGTGACAATATTGGCCTACTTCAACCGCAACAACTTGAAAAATCACACCTACTACAAGTAGATTGTGCCTTGTTCACCTAAGAACTACCTATAACTCATCTTATGCCACTGATGTCCCAGATCAACTTGTCCCAATTAAATAGTTACCAAGACAAGGATCACATGATCTAGCCAAGACCATCAAAAAACTAAGAAACATAGGTTACATAGGAAATATTTCACACGTATGTTTAGTTCATATAAATAGTAGAAAATTAACTAAGAGTTTGCAAGAACCACAAGATGCACAAGGCACACAAGTTGAGTGCCCCAAAAATTATACACAACAATGTACAATATGAAAATATCTAGAATAGTTTAAAACATGAGCATGTAGCCATAGTGTGCCACATCTCATTTTAAAAAAATAGCTAAAGGCAAGACAATGTTGTCCCTAGCACAAAGTGATTTCTCTTTGTCTAAAACTTCTATGTCGAGCCTCGTATAAAAAATATAGTCTTGCCTCCTGTAAATCCTATTCTGAACTCTCCTAACAAACTTCGTCCTTAGCACACTTGAATTCACTGACACTCCCTAGCACACACTCTTATTCGTTCCATTCCATGAATTTTGACCTAGTTATCCCTTGATATACCCCGACACTCCCTAACACTCTAGTTCAGTATGCATTGAAATTTTTTGACATGTGTTAGCATGCCTTTTCATTCATTTTCATGCCCTGACCCTCCCTAGCTATCATGCCCTCACAACTACCCTTACTTAATTTCCAACTTGGGAACCCAAACAAGCCCTCGCTTAACTACAAGATCTTGACCAAGTTACGGTTACTACAAATAGACTATGTTGTTGAATTATGTAGCTTGGGAGGTACTCCACAAGCCTAGTGAAATGTTTGTGTGAGTTGGTCGCAAAAGGATATGTGGGAAAAGAATCCAAGCAAAGGGATTTTGGAACCAAGACGGGATTTAAAATCTAAAAGAAAATTAAAAAGGGAAATTAATATTTCCTAAGGTCTAAGCGGATAAAACCTGTAAGTTCTAGAGGGTTCCTAAGAGGTCTAGGAGAAACTATCTAAGGAGGCCTTAGGATGAAGGAAAGAACATAAAGTGAGAAGGAGATCATTTGATCAAGGGGGCGAAGAGAGATGTATTCCTAAAGAGGCCATGATCATTAGCGTGTATAACATTCATTAAGATGCCTCAATTTTCTTTGGCATGGTTTAATATTAAATTTATTTGAGATCAATTATTGGAAAGTAGAAGAGAAGTAATAGAGGATGAATTGGCACTTAGAATGCAGTAACACTTAGCACTTGACACTTATTTTCACCAAGTGTTGGTGTGCATAGCATGCTCCTCCTGTAAAATGTAAATTGATGACTTATTAACCCTATGATGTGTTCATTTCCTTATAGTTTAACTTGTTTCTCCTTTTTGTTGCCTTGATAGTCCCTGAAATTTATTGTCACACCCTTGCACATCTTGGAATTCCTTAGTGCTTGACACATCTTAGCATATTTAACATGCCTTCGAACTATTTGGCACATGTTAGCATTCCCTAGCATGCCTTGGCACTCATGGCCTCACAAATAGCCTTAAATTTTTTCACTATTTGGGAACCCAATCAAGTCCTTAGCTACTGTAGTTCATGTGACATTGGTCTTCTTCAGTTGTAACAACTTGATCAATTGCACCTGCTACAAGTAGATTGTGCCTTGTTCACCTAAGAACTGCCTATACCTCATCTTAGACCACTCATGTCCAAGCTGAAATTTACCCACTTACGAAATTACCAAGACAAGGATCACATCTAGCCATGGAAATAAAAAAACCAAGAAACATCGCTTACATATGCAATATTTCACATTTATATCCAGTTCATATAAATAGTAGAGCATTAACTGAAAGTTTGCAAGAACCAAAAGATACACAAGACACACAAGATATAAATCGACAGAAGTCGAGTGCCCCAAAACTTATACACAACAATGTACAATATGAAATTGTCTAAAATAGTTTAAAACATGACCATTCGGCCAAAGTATGCCACATGTCATATAAAAATAATAGATAAAGTAAAAATAGTATTGTGCCCAACACAAAGTCTGCCTTTGTCTAAAACTGCTTTCTCAAGTCCCTTATCACAATTGTAGACTTGCCTCTTGTAAATCCTATTATGAATTTATTCTAACATAATTCATCCTTGGTAGACTTGAATTCACTGACACTCCCTGACACACACTCTTAATTGTTCATTTCCATGCATTTTGACCTAGTTCTCTCTTTTGATGCCTTGACACTCCTTAACAGTCCTCAACATGCATTGGCATTATCCAACATGTGTTAGCACGCCTTTTCATTCCTTTTCATGCCTTGACCCTCCCTAGTTATCATGCCCTCACAACTACCCTCACTTTATTTTCAACTTGGGAACCCAACCAAGTCCTCGCTTGACTATAGGAGCTCGACCAAGTTACGATTACTACAACTAAACTATGTTGTTGAACTGTGTAGCTTGGGAGGTACTCCACAAGCCTAGTGAGATGGGTTTGTGTGAGTTTTTTCACAAAAATATTTGTGGGAAAATAGCCCAAGCGAAGGGGCTTTAGACTCGAGATGGGGTTTAAAATATAAAATAAAAATAAAAAGAAAAAATAATATTTCCTAAGGTCTAAGTGGATAAAGTTTGTAAGTTCTAGAGCGTTCTTAAGAGTTCTAACTAGGAAAATATATTAAGGAGGCTTTAGTATGAAGGCAAGAACATCAAGTGAGAAGGAGCTCATTTGATCAAGGAGGCCAGAAGAGATGTAGTCCTAAAGTAGGTCGAGTTAGAGGGTTGAGTAAGCGTTTCTAAAGGGAGGCCATGATCATCCACCAAGAGTAAGATCATCATGTGAGGGTTCAAAAGAATGTCACATACCTTAATGGGTTTGAAATAGGAAGTAGGATGGCATATTGTTGGTTCTATTATGGTAGATCAAGCTCAATAGAGGCGACCCATCAAAATTTGGGCATGTGGCTTCAGCGGTGTTTCTGTGTGAAGGCCGCATAAATTTTGAAATAGTAAAGAGGTTTGAGACCATACCTTGTGGTGGTTAGTAGGTTAAAAGGTATGTGATAAAGACCAACAGAAATGGAGGAGGGTTTGAACTATAATTTAGGGCCATAACAGAAGTATTCACAGGTGTAATATTGACCGATGTAACAGTAGTTTGAGGGTCGTAAAGATCTAAATTTTAGATAAATGTTTAGTCAAATAAGTTCCCAGAATCTATGGATCCATATGAGCTAGGCAGAGTCTCTTATGGAGGAAAGAGTTTTCATTTTTTCCATGGGTGGTTAGGGTATGTTCTAAAGCAATTAGAATAGAAGTATAATTCCCTATTTAGGGAGGTTTCCTAGCATGTTCAAACCATAAGGTATGCCATTAAGACCGTGACATATCTGCATAGAATAAGAGGGTTTGTGACCCTTAGAGAGAGGTTTATCTCTGCAATATATACCAGAAATTTGGAATATGGTTTGTAGAAGTATGTGTGAAAATAGAAAATCCAAAGGAAGGTGGAACCTGAGTAGAAGATGGAGCAAAAGAAATTTTCCATATGAGGAATGGATTGACATGAAGAGGAGTTGATTTTGGTGGAATGTCCATAGAGTTTTGGATAGAGATCTGAAGTAGCCTGTAAAAATTTAGTCAATGGACTATTAATCGATGATTTGTGACCCTAGTTCAGTTATATAAAAATTCTGAGAAGGATGATAAGATGAGTAGTTCAGATTTTTTCATAGATTGGACAACAAATAAATTGTTACACAAGAATAGTGATTTTGAGAGGACTCAAATCACTATTAGGTGGCATGTTTGAATATACTTAGATGAGGGAAATGTTGTTGGAAATAGATCAATAAAAAAATTGATTGTGGTTTGAAAAATTGATGGAAGTCCAAGTGCAATTGGAGGGTTATTATGTGACTATCAAATAAGAGCTCTAAGTCCTGTACTTGTGAAGGAAAACAAGACTGGTAGAAGGGTAGGTGTATTGGGCCTAAGGATGTGCAAAATTTGAAGGAATAAAGTAGCAGTCAAGTAGGCTAGCCAACTGGCCCTAGTTCACTGTATTTTAGAGGATTGCGTCATTGAGAAGAATGGAAACCTCCATATCGCTAGACTTGTCATCTTGGAGTAGTAGTATGGAAAAAGTGGGAAAACCAAAGAGTTTTTCACAACGAAGTTGTGAAAAATTGATTGAAAACCCTAAGTCTTACAGAACTTAAACGAAAAAACAGGTATATAGAGGGAAATTTTTTTTGAGCCGAGTTCAGTAACCTAAAGGAGTTGAGTTCATTGATAAAGGTATATTGAGGAGTTGCATAATGGGAGAAAAGAGGACCTACCAGATGTGTTCAAGAAATGTGGATTGAAAGGGCTATGTGTGACCACCATCAAAAAGTGAGTCAAGTGTTGTCTTGTTCAAATTAGATTGGTTGTCAAAGGACTAACACCAAGCCCTAGTTGTATTCCCAGTATTAGTGTGATTGTAAAGGGTCATTATCCTTGGTACGATAGCTCTAGCCTATTCTATTATAATTTGTAATTTAAGGAAGAACGGTTTGAAAAAGTTAAAAATTTTCATGTACACTAGTTGCTTACCTGATGTGTGTAGATTTGGTTGTGCAAAGTATATGTGTTGTGCCACTTGAGTGTGTTTGCATCAAAGATTCTAAGACCAAACCCAGATTCTCATGTGTCGTGGAAATTCAACATATGTCTTGTTCACCTAAGAACTACATGTAACTCATCTTAGACTATTCATGTCCAATCTCAGTTGATCCCACTTAACAAGTTACCAAGACAAGGCCCATCACATCCAACTGTGGTCGTAAAAAAACTAAGCAACATTGTTTACATCTTGACATGCCATAACACCTAACATGTCTCAAATGCCTTAGCATTATGTGGCATGTGTTAGCATCCTCTACATTCCTGGACATGATTTTACACTCCCTAACACACCCTATCACTTCCTAACATGCCTTGGTAGTTTAACATACCTTGGAATTGCCTAGCATATAACCTTGTCACTCCCTCCTTAACACACCTAGAAATCATTGACACTCCCTATCACACACTCTTATTCGTTCATTTACATGAATTTTTATCTAATTATTCCTTGTGTTTACCTAACACTCCCTAACACTCCATAGCACACATTGGCACACCCTAACACCTGGCACATCTTGGCATGCTGCCCTAGCACTCTAGCATTCCTTGGCACTACCTAGTATACCTTGTCAGTCTCTCCTTAGAACACCTAGATATTATTGAAAATCCTAGTCACAAACTCTTATTCATTCATTTCCATGCATTTTTACCTAGTGCTCCATTGTCTTTCCATAATATTCCTTAACGCTCCTTGGCACTTTTTTGTACACCCTAGCACCTAAGACATATTGTCATGTCGACCTAGCCTCTAACATGCCTTAAAACTGCTTATCATACCTTGTAAATCCCTCCTTAGAACACCTGGAAATCACTGCCACTTCCAATAAAAAACTCTTATTTTTTCATTTCCATGCATTTTGACATAGTGCTCCCTTGTGTTTCCCTGGAACTCCTAGTTAGCACTTCCTTGCACACGTTGGCACATATTGGCTGCATGTCACGCTAACACTCTAGCATTCCTTAGCACTGCCAAGCATGCCTTTTCACTCCTTAGCACACTTGGAACTTGTTGAAACTCCTTTTCACACCCTCTTATTCATTCATTTCCATGCATTATGACATAGTGCTCCCTTGTGTTTCTCTAGCACTCCCTAACACTCATCAGCACACATTGTCACATCTTGGCATGCTTTCCTAGAACTCTATCATGCCTTGGAATTTCCTAGCATACCTTGTCACTCCCTCCTTAGCACACCTATAACTTTCTAACACTCCCTATCACATACTCTTATTCATTCATTTCCATGCAATTGAAACTAGTCCTCCATTATGTTTCCCTAGAACTCCCTAGCATGTGTTGGCCCAAACACTAGCACCTAGCACATATTGGAATGCCTAAAACTCCTTGGAAAATTATAGCATGTGTTAACACTTTCTGGGATTTCCTGCACACTTTGGAACTCCCTATTTGTCATTTCGTCATATATAACCTTACATTTTTTGCAACTTGGGAACCTAACCAAGTCATTGAAAAAATAGTATTGTGTCTAGCACAAAGTCTCCCTTTGTCTGAAACTGCTTTGTCTATCCCCTTATCACAACCATAGGCTTGCCTCCTGCAAGTCCTATTATGCAAGTCTCCTAACACACTTCGTCCATGTGACACCTAGAATTCACTGACACTCCCTGACAAACACTCTTATTCATTCATTTCCATGCACTTTGAACTGGTTCTCCCTTGTGATGCCCTAACACTCCCAAGCACTCCTTGTCATGCATTAACACTAACTGAAATGTGTTAGCACACCTTTTAATTCATTGCGATGCCCTAGCACTCCTTAACTGTCATGTCCTCATAACTACCCTTATTTTTTCTTAGACTTAGGAACCCAACCAAGTCTTGCCTCAACAACAACAACTTGACCAAGTTTCATTTACTACAACTAGACTATGCCTTGTTCACCTAAGAATGGCTTATAAATAATCTTAGGCTACTCATGGCCAATATTACCAATTCAAGGCTCATGTCCAATCGTGGCCATAAAACAACTGAGCAACATAGTTTACATCTTGACATGCCATAACACCTGGAATGTCTAACAATCCCTTGGCACTATGTGGCACGTGCTAGCACCCCTTGCATTCCTTGACATGCTTTGGGACTCTCTAGCACACCGTACCATTCCTTGACATGCCCTAGAACTCTTGCATGCCTTGGAAATTCCTATCATATAACCTTGTCATTCCCTCCTTAGCACAATTGGAACTCACTAACACTCCCTATCACACTCTCTATATTTGTTCATTTCCATTCATTGTGAACTAGTTATCCATTATGTTTATGTGGAACTCCCTAACACTCCCTGATACACATTGGCACACCTTGACACTTGACACATCTTGGAATTTCACACTGGAACTCCAACATTCCTTGGCACTACTTAACATACATTTTCACTTCCTCCTTATCACATGTAGAATTTTCTTACAATCCATGTCATGCACTCTTATTCATTCATTTCCGTGCATTTAAAACTATTGCTCCCTTATTTTTCCCTGACACTCCATAACACTCCCTAACATGTATTGGCACACCCTAGCACCTGTCACATCTTGGCATGTTTCCCTAACCTCTAGCACACCTTGTCACTCCCTCCTTAGAACACCTGGAACTCACTAACACTTCCGGTCACAATCTCTTAATTGTTCATTTTCATGAATTATTTTCACCCAGCGCTCCCTTTTGTGTCCCTAGAACTCCCTAACACTTCCTATCATGTGTTGGCACACCCTGGCACCTGGCACATCTTGGCCACATGCCACTCTGGCACACTATCAAGACTTAGCACTGCCTAGCATACCATGTCACTCCCTCCTTAGCACACCTAAAACTCATTGACACTCCCTGTCACACACTCTTATTCATTCATTTCCATGCACTTTTACATAGTGCTCCCTTGTGTTTCCCTAGAACTCGCTAACACTCAACACACATTGGCACTTGGAACATCTTGACATGCTTCCCTAGCACTTTAGCATTCCTTAGAAATATCTAGCATATATTGTCACTCAATCCTTAGCAAACCTAGAACTCCATAACATGCCCTATATCTCCTTGGCACATATTGGCTTTTGGCACTTGAAAATTCTTGGCATGTGTTTGGATGCCCTAGAATTCCTGGGAATTGTTTAAGATCAAATTTATTTGAGATCAATTATTCATAATTAAGAGAGAAGTAATAGAGAATGATTTGGCACTTAAGACACACTAAAACTTGGCCCTTGGTATGTATTGGCACTAGTGTTGGTATGCCTAGCATTCTGCTCTTGAAAATTTAAGGTCTTGAATTATTAACCCTCATATGTGTTCATTTATTTGCATTTTAACTTGGTGTTCCCTTTTGTCGCCTGACAAGTCTCCTTGACATGCGTTCGCATACCCTAACACCTGACACATCTCATCATGCCTTAACACATGTCATGTCCTAGCATTCTTGGCATGCATTTGCATGCCTTGGCACTATCTGACACATGTTAGCACACCCTGACACTTCTTGAAATGCCATAGTATTCCCTAGCATGCCTTGTCACTCCCTCCTTGGCACGTCTGACACTCGCTGACACTCGATAACACTCCCCAACACACCCTCTTATTCATTCATTTCCATTAATTTTCACTCGATGATTTATGTTTGATGGGGTGCATGTCTAGAAAGAGATCCTTTAAGAGAATAAAAAAATGATCGCAACATTACTGACATAAGTAATTGTGAGATTTTAATTGAATGACATTAGGAAACTACACAAGATATTTTAAGAATAAAATTTTTAGGGTTTTTCTTTTATGGTTTGGGGATGGTAAGAAGTGAGTAGTCGATATGGTGTATGAATGCTTAGAATACCTTCTCACTCCCTCCTTGGCATGACAACTAACACTCATTGCCACTCCTTGACACACCAAAATATTCATTCACTTCCATGTATTTTGACCCAGTTCTCCCTTATGTTGTCCTAGTACTCCCTAACACTCCTCAGCATGCATTGACACTCTCTACTTAGCACTTTTCTACATTCCCTACCACTTCATAGCATACATAACACTCCCTGACACACATTGGAACTTGGCACATGTTAGCGCTTGGAAAGTCTTACCATGTTTGACATGCATTGAGATGAGTTGGTATGCTTTGGCATGGTTAAATATTAAATTTATTTGAGATCTGTTGTTGGAAAGTATATGAGAAGTAATAAAGGAATATTTGGCATGTAGAATGAACTAACACTTTGCACTTGGCACCTATTCGCACCTAATGTTGGTGTTCCTAGAAATGCCCCTCACAGAAAAGGTAAATTGATGACTTATGAACCCTCTTATGTGTTCATTTCCTTGTAGTTTAACTTGTTTCTCCATTTTGTTTTCTTGACCGTTCCTGAAACGCATTGTCACACCCTTGCACATCTTGGCATGCCTTAACACTTGGAACTTCTTAGCATGTTTGACATGCCTTCACACTATCTGTCACATATTATCATTCCCAAGCATGCCTTGGCACTCATGACATCACAACTAGCCTTAATTGGAAACCTTACATTCCCTGGAACACCTTGGCACTCCCTATTTGTCATACTCTCATAGATAGCCTTACTTTTTTTGCAACTTGGGAACCCAACCAATTCATTAGAAAAACAATCTTGTGCACAACCCAATGTTTCCCTTTATCTGAAATTACTTTGTCCACACCTTATCACAACCATAGGCTTCCCTCTTGTATGTCTTATTTTGAACTTCTCCTAAAACACTTCATCCTTGGGACACTTGGAACTCATTGACACTCCTTGGAACACACTTAGTGTTCATTCATTACTAAGAATTTTGATCTAACTCTCCATTTTGTTCCCCTAGAGCTCCCTAACACTCCTCAACATGCATTGAAATTTTCCGCCATGTGTTAGCACACCTTTTCATTCCTTGGCACTCATTAGCTATCATTTCCTCACAACCACCCTTACGTTTTTTTAGACTTGGGAACCCAAACAAGTCCTTCCTTGACTATAATAGCTTGACCAAGTTACAATTAATAAAACTATAATATGCCTCGTTCACCTAATACCTTCCTATAACTCATCTTAGGCTACTCATTTCCAATCTCAACTCATCCCACTTAACAAGTTACCAAGTCAAGGCTCACATCCAAACGTGGCCATAAAACAACTAAGCAACATAGTTTACATCTTGACATGCCATAACACCTAGCACGTTTAACACTCCCTTAGAACCATGTGGCATGTGTTAGCATCCCCTACATTTATTTGAATGTTTTTCACTCCCTAACACACCCTAGCACTCCTTGACATTCCCTAACACTCTAGCATGAATTGGCACTGCTTAACATATAACATTGTCTGACACTCCCTATCACACACTCTTATCCATTCATTTCCATGAATTTTTAATGAGTTCTCCCTTTTCTTTCTGTGGAACTCCCTAACACTCCTTGGCACACATTGGCACACCCTGACACCTGTCACATCTTGGAACGTTTCCCTAACACACTAGCGTTCCTTGGAACTTCCTAGCATACCTTGCCACTCCCTCCTTAGTACACCTAGAACTCACTAAAACTCCATATCACGCACTCTTATTCATTTCTATGCATTTGAAACTAGTGCTCCCTTGACTTTCCTTGGCACTCCATAACACTCCCTGACATGCATTGCACACCTTAGAACCTAGAACATATTGGCATGTTTTCGTGACCTCTAGCATACCTTGTCACTCCCTCCTTAGCACACCTGGAACTCACTGACACTTCCTGTCACAAAATATTATTTTTTCATTTCCATGTATTAATTTTAACTAGTGCTCCCTTGTGTTTCCCTGACACTCCCTAACACTTCCTAACACATCTTGGTACACCCTGGAAACTAACACATCTTGTTTGCATGCCACCCTGTTACTCTAAAATGACATAGCATTTCCTAGTAGCACATGTGGAGCTCGCTGACACTCCCTGTCACACACTCTTATTCATTCATCTCAACTCATCCCACTTAACAAGTTACCAAGTCAAGGCTCATGTCCAACCCTGGCCATAAAGCAACTAAGAAACATAGTTTACATATTGACATGCCATAAAAATTGACACGTCTAACAATTACTTGGCACTATATGACGCGTTTAGCATCCCATACATTCCTTTCCATGCTTTGTCACTTCCTAGCACACCCTAAAACTTCCTGACATTTCTTGGCACTCTAGCATGCCTTGGCACTGCCTAGCATATAACCTTGTCACTCCCTCCTTAACACACTTGGAAATCACTAAAAATCCCTATCACACACTCTTATCCATTCATTTTGATGCATTTTGAACTAGTTCTCCCTTGTGTTTCCATGACACTCCCCAACACTGCCTGACACACATTGGCACACCCTAGAACCTGACACATCTTGGAATGTCACCCACTCTAACATTCCTTAGCACTACCTAGTATACCATGTCACTCCCTCCTTAGCACACCTAGAACTCACTAACAATCCCTATCACACAATCATATTCATTCATTTACACACACATGAAACTAGCACTCCCTTGAATTTCCATGGCACTCCATAACGCTCCTTGACATGCATTGGCATACCCTAGCACTTAGCACATCTTGGCATGTTTCTCTAGCCTCCAAAATTCCTTAACACTTCCTAGTATACCTTATCACTCCATCATTAGCACACTTCCTGTCACAAATTCTTAGTTATTCATTTTCATGCATTAATTTTATCTATTGCTCCCTTTTGTGTCCTTGACATGCCCTAAAAATTCCTAGCACATGTTGGCAGACCCTGGCACCTGACACATTTTGTTCACATGTCACCCTGACACTCTAGCATGACTTAGCGTTGCCTAAAATACCATGTCACTCCCTCCTTAGCACACCTAGAACTTGATGACACTCCCTGTCACACACTCTTATTCATTCATTTATATGCATTTTAACCTAGTGCACCCTTGTGTTTCCCTGACACTCCCTGACATTCATAGCACATGTTGGCACACCTTGGTACCTACAACATCTTGGACGCATATCTCCTTGTAACTCTCACATGACTTAGCACTACCTTGCATACCATGTCACTCTTTCCTCAGCACGCCCACAACTTGTTGACCCACCCTCTCATACACTCTTATTCATTCATTTCCATGCATTTTTACCTAGTGCTCCCTTGTGTTTCCCTGACACTCCCTAACACTCCTTATCATTCATTGACACACCTTGGCACTTGACACATCTTGGAATGCTTCGCTATAACTCTAGCATTACTTGAACTACCTAACATACCTTCTCACTCCCTCCTTAGCGCACCTATAACTTGCTCAAACTTCATTTCCATGCATTTGAAACTAGTGCTCCCTTATGTGTCCCTAGCACCTGGCCCTCACACCTTGGCATGCATTTACATACATTAGAACTTGGCACATATTGGCACTTGTCATGTATTGGAACCTGTTGTTAGTGTACCTAGCATGCCCCTTTTGAAAAAGTTAAAGTCCTAACTTATTAACCCTCCCATGTGTTCATTTCCTTGCATTTTAGCTTGGTTCTCCCGTTTTTTTCCTTGACACTCCTTGACACATGTTGGTACACCCTGGCACCCTGCACACCCTAGCCTGCCATAGCCACCTACTTGTTGTTAATCAATAACCATGAGAAATGAAATATTTTCTTAGTGGGATATTATTGTGCATCTCATTACATAATGACATGATAATTATAGTTAAGCACAACATCACTAAGAGAAGAAAGGTGCATTACCAAGCAAAGGGAATTAAAGGGAATAATTTTTCCCAAATGTAGACCTAGTGATCAAAGCAACTTTACTTGGTGAATATGCTTAGTGACAAGATGAAGCATTGTGCTACTTTACTTGGTGAATGTGCTTAATGAAAAGATGAAGCATTGTTCTTAGTGAAGATCAAGGCAAAGGCCTACACCTAACATCGAGCATAATAATTAGTGAAGAGTGTAAGGACAAGTAAAGCAATAGTAAAGGAGTTCCATGTCTACAAAGGAAATGGCATGTTTAGTACAGTTTCAATTGCTTGATGTCCTATGTTGGACCTTGAAGAAGACATTTGAGGTGTTCAGTTGGAGTTACTCAAGCGTAGTTTGTGAAACTTGAGAAAATGAATAACCTAACCACCACTCAAAGGAGAATCGATTGCCACGCAAGGGGAACACTAAACATGTTGTATTTTATAATACTCTCACATAAGGAAATAGAAGTAAGAAATTCAATCCATTCATTCATCAAATGTTAGAATAACCTTGTCCACTCACATTTGAAAATAAAATAATGAGCCTATAGTTACACACATCAACCAAAATAGTGAAAAAGTAATAAGAAAAAATCATAAATAAAAGATGAATTAACCCAATACTAATCACATCATAATATAATATAATGACATGTTAAATGTCCACACCATTCATTTCTCTTGTTTTCTAAAAACGTTAGAAACCATATTAAAATAACATTACATTAAAATATTACATGAATTTCTTATCATTTTTAGCAACACTAGAAACCATACTAAAATGGCATTACATCATTTTACTAAAAACCATACTAAAATGACATTACATCATTTTTAGAAATGACATAAACTGTGCAAATTTTTTTGGACTACCACAAAATTATTCAACCAATCATGCTAAATTCCTATAAACCACTAGGAATTCCATACGACATGAAATTTCAACCAACTCAATTTCACTTCAAAGTTGGGCCACTCACAAATTTTGAAGGGTGACAGTCTAGAAATCCACATTAGTTGTTTAGTCAATATTTTAGTCAATTTTTTTTAATCAATCCTTCATTAAATTAATATCGATTTGAAGAGATTTGAAATTTCATATCTGGAAATAATTCTGAGGGAAAACACAAATCGTATCCAGAAATAATTCCGAGCGAAAATCAAAATCCAAAATAACAGGAATGGAGAAACACATCATGTCTGATCACTGTGAATATGAGCATCATCGACATTCAATTAAGATCAATTGCAAGAGATTTTAAATTTTGTATTCGAAAATAATTACAAGGGAAAACGAAAATCCAAAATAACAAGCATGGAGCAACACATCATGTCTAATCACTTTGAATATGAGCATCATCGACATTCTTAGGCAGGTATATGCCATCTGCAAAAAGTATGAAAGTACGATATTGAAAAACACAGGGAGAATCAGATCTCCAGAAATGACGCCTTCATCAGGATTCAATACTATTGTTGAGTCTGACATTAAGGCGGAAAGGTAGGTTAGTAAGCCCTACCTTTCCCCTGGCTCTATTTTTAAAATGCTGGGAAAACTGCTAAATTTTGTGGCTTTTTTAGTACCAAAAAGTCGAATATGTAGTGAATTAGAAGAGTAGGGCAGTGGTCACGACCCTGAAGCTGAAATTTGACATGCCAAGGCCAGATTGCATGAAGAGATTCCCAAGTGGCAGAAATTGACTAAAAAAAAGGTCAGGATTAGTCATCCTTAATTTTATCCAAGTGTTTTTTAGGGCTTTCTCAGGGTTTTGTAAATTTTCTCTTCAATTACTCAATATTTTAATGATGTAGCAGCCTTTTCATCTCAATGTTGAATGGTGTAGTTCCAGGAAGCCCATATTCAAACATGTTTCAGAGCAACACCTGTTCCAAAAAACCAATTGGTAAGGAGGCTTTAAAAATCCACTTGTCATATTATTGTATATTTTATTTCAAATTTACACCAAAAGCATCACTGTAATCTTCTGGAGTTACAAAATCATAATATTCTTTTAATATGTTCCTGCATACAGGGAATCAACGTGATTAATTTTATTTTCATAATATCAAATGTATGTTCGACAAAAGTCTCTATCACTATATCCCTGCTATCCACAACATTAACTATTATTTGTTGAGTATCATATTCAACCACTTCCTTACCAATACAAGACATGTTGAAGCCATATACATTTCCCAAAATGATAGACTAGTTCCACCTTTTCCAACACCAACCACATACATCTTAGCTATGTCTGGAAGGATTGTTCCACCATGTTTCAACCAATGATCACGAGCATAAATAACTGAGTTGAGTAATGATTCATAAAACATGCATTTTTCCATTTTCCATCCACTCACTCACTATCCCATCTATGCTTTGAATTTCAATTGCCATGTAGTTTTCAAAATCTTCTATCATGTTGTGGACTACAGTAATAACTCCACGCGAGTTTTTATTTTTGGCATTTTCACTTTATTCTTTGAGCATGTTATTTTTTTTTCCAGCCTGAAAATCTACAAATTCCATCTTCTGAGTTGCTTCAACTGCAATTAATTTAAAACTCCTACCTAAGACTCTTTTACAACTCCTACGTAATGACCATGTCCAAATGTTTATTTCTCATTAATTTTGGGGGAGGGGGATTTTTTTGGTGTGTTGAATAGGGAAAGAGGACATAAGGGTATCATGCATGGGTATAAGGGAGAGTTACTGAAATCTATAATCCTAACGTTAGGGAATGATATGGGGCCTTAGGACCTGAGGGGAGAGGGGCTAGTGGGCCTAGAGACAAGGCAAAAAGAACAATTGATTGGGGGTTGTGATAAGGGGATTAGGGGACCTATTATCACAATCCATAAGCCCTTAACCCATAACCACTAAATTCCGTATCCCTGTAACCCCCAAACCATAATCCTTTAACCCCTACACTTATAACTCATAACCCATTAAACCCTTGATCCCTTAAACCCTAAGCCACTAAACTCTTAACCCCTAACTGCTAACCTAGAATCGCTTAACCACCCTTAAAAGTCACGACAATGTAAATTTTGGAAGTAGTTTTGGAAACTCCCCCCAAAATTCATTCGAGTTAAACTTTTAGATGTGGTTGTTAAGTGACCGCCTCCAAATGTTAAATTCTCATAAGTTGTATATGGAGTAGAAGTCCAGTGCCTAACCTGATACTACTCCATGATAACTTTGATTAGTTTAGACGTGAATTGTGTTTCATGGTTGGTAATAATCTCTCTTGGCACACCGAGCCTGGTAACAATATCCTCATAAATAAAATTGACAATTTCCTGTTCGTTCGCTGGAGCGAGCACCTTGGCTTTGACCCATTTCATAACATCGTTAGAGCACACTGGAATATATTTCTTCTTTCGGGACATTGGTGTGATTAGGAATACAAAATCAAAGTCCCACCTTTCGAATGGTTTGACCGATACTTGGGGCTGTAACAATTTTTTTTTCACTTGAACTGGCCTCCCCATCCTATAGTAGTTATCGCTTGGATGGTATGGGGGATGACTAATCAAAAGGGCTTGAAGTGCCATTGCATGGGGGCTTCATTTGATTCAATTCCATGTCGCATTTTTTTTATTAAACAAATGGTACCCATGGTGAGGAGGCCTTTACCTTTTTAATTGCATGAAGAAAATGTCAAGGGAGAGGGCACCATTAGGTTTTCCCATTCCCTAATTCACCCAAATTCAAATTCACTCCTTCATGTTCCATTGCATTTGATTCTTGGTTGTTTTCCCCGAGCACATGATATACATAAATGGAAGAGAATCGACTATTATATGATGAATAAGGAGTTTAAAATCGCCAAAAACAATCAAAGAAGAAAAATGATGTCTAGATTTATGAAGGAATGCAATAAAATATAGAAATAGACATAAACACAGAGATGTAGCGGAAACAATACTTCATTCCATTAATACCAAAGAACTAAAATTTGCTTACATACATAATGGAAATAAAAATAGCTAGGGTGCTGGTAGCATATCTCTAAGAAGATATGTGGTGGCTACAGACCTATGAACTGTGTTACAATGAGGCTCAAAGGCCTATTTATTATTGAGAAACAATGGAAAAATTGAAACGTCCAAAAACCTAACCCTAGGAGATGAAGCATCAAAACTGTGGGTCCCATTTGGGTAAATTGGTGTTTCAACTTCCCGAGGATGTAACTTTAGCATTTGATCTCCATTTGACGCGCTCAAAATCTCGTTAGAAAGATCTATCCGAGGAGTACAACTTTCGATGTGAGCAACATCAGTCCATAAACCCATGTTTCTCCCATTTTTCCCAAAAAACATCGTTTAGGGCCTCAAAACGGCTCCAGAAGTTCAGGACCCAAAACACTGCTAAAAATAGTAAGTTGTGCTGCAACTTAAAAACTAAACGAAATGATGGTGGGGGTTCAAATGGAATATGTGGGTGCCCACCAATATCCACCTAGATCATTAAGGCCCCAAAATGGCTCCGAGAGTGTAGGACCCGAAAACCTACTAAAAATACTAAGTGGTACTAAAAGTGAAAATTTGCAAGAATTGATGTTGTGGGTCCAAGTGGAATAGGTGGGTGGCCACCAATATCCACCTGGATCATTCCTCCCTCCTTAGGAAGCAATGGTCCCCATTGCGTGGAGATCCTCCATGAGATGAGGCAAATTCTATTAAACTAGGTATTAGATTTTTCGAAGATGTCATGGACCTGCGGGCAGACATGCTGGATGCATTTAGTAATTTTGGTTTCTTTATTAGCCTCAGAAAGTACATGTGTGGATTCTATATGTGTAGTTGCAGGAGGTATGGAAACATCATGCGACGGTGCGTTGGGGGTCAGATCAATGGAGTGCTTGTCCTAACAATCTAGAGGAACCTCTGTGAGTGAGGAGAAAATGTCCTCGTATTCCACCATGACTTTGTCCATCTACTGCAGCCATGTAGGGGAGCCATGTTTCGAGGTTGTGGCCACAACATTCTTCTTTTCCTGTGAGTGAGTTGTAAGGAAAATAAATTTCCTGGTTTGAGAAACAATCTTACTACGTTGTTTTGCAGTAGTCAAAGAGATGACAGGAGGCGGTACTACCTCCGGTATCCTATACAAGTTATTTCCAAAAGTAATAATAATAGCACGAGACCTAGAATCATACACATCATGTCGCCTCCACAAGTATGGTTGGCCCAATAATACATCAGCTACATCAAGAGGAGCAACATCACACAATACCTCATCTATGAATGGCTTGATACTATACAGAAGGAAGCATTGTTGGCGGATGCGGATATCTCTCCCTGGGTGAAGCCACCCGATGGTATACATCTGCAGGTGTGCTATGGTTGGTAGGCCGAGCCGCTTCACAACCTCTGCTGAAATGAGGTTCTTTTGGCTTATGCTATCGACAAGGAATTGCAGTGGAGAACCCTTCACCGACATCTGCGAATGGAAGAGGCACTCCCCCTCCTCTAGATCCTTGGGATCCTCCCTCTGGATATTGGTGGTGGCAAAAATCGCACTAGGATCTACATCAATGATCTGCTTCCCTTTTTCATTTCCTTTATCTGGTTCTGACTCGGGATTAGAAAAAGCATCTGATTTGGGTGCCTTTACTTCGGCCACCAATGACTGTTTGGCCCGACACTCATTTGTGTTATGAGTGGGACTGTTATGAAATTCACACCACTTCCCCATGTCCTTCTTTGGATTTGTGGTGTTGCTATGAGTTGTAACACTTTGGCCTTGCCCCTAGTTCTTCGGTTCGGGGGCACCTTTCAGTGGATTCGGATTTGCAGATCCAAAGTTTCATTTCTTCTATTTAAATTTCTGCTCGATCTTGGCAGCATAGCAACATGCCGTGCCAGCCGATGTAATGTCAAGGAACTCTATTTCCTCCTGAATATGTTTGTATAGACAACCGTGGTACTTGAGCACCAAATGTCTCTCTGAATATTTAATACCCAACTTTGTGCGAAGGGTATGGAACAAATTTGTCAGTTCGTGCACATCTTGATCCCTTTGCTGTCGTAGCATGGTCCATTGGATGTATTTGTCCTAATAGCTCCCCATGGGGTAATATTGTTCCTTTATGCCATCTCAAAACAAATTCCAAGTGGGTGTGGCCAAGAACATAGAGGATTCCCCTTCCTCCTCTTGGTCACAGTAGGTTTACCACCAGTCTTTGACATGGGGGGCGACTTTGAGGAGTACAAAAATAATCTTTTCTCGGTCAGAGAAATCATGGACTAAGAAATACATTTCCAACAAATTTAACCATCTATCTACAGCGTTTGCATCTATCTGGCCTTCAAATATAGGAATGTAAAAGTTTACCTATACCTTGAATGGAGTGGCGCCTCGAGAGTGGTTGTTGGATGCATATGCACCGTAGGTGGGCAGTCATTGAAGGATCTGAGCAAAGTTATCCATCATCACATTCCTTTGTTTCTCGAGGGCCTCTTTGAGAAATATTTTGAAAGGATCTCCTGCTCCCTTGTCTTTCTTTTCTTCCACCATGGGAGGTTGTCGGGGTTTGCGAGGTTGATCTTGCAAGGGTTCAACCAGATCGAGCCCTAACTCCTTATACCCTGACCGCATTGGGGACATGCAAAGAAAAACAGAGAAAGAGCAGACTGCTCTGATACCACTGATCCAGATTTATGCAAGAACACAATAAAATATAGAAATAGACATAAAAATATAGATGCAGTGGAAACAATACTTCATTTCATTAATACCAAAGAACTGAAATTTGCTTACAGACATAATGGAAATAAAAATAGCTAAGGTGCTGGTATCATATCTCTGAGAAGAGATGTGGTGGCTACAGACCTCCGAATTCTATTACAATGGGGCTTGAGGGCCTATTTATTATTGATAAATAATGGAAAAACTGAAACATCCAAAAACCTAACCCTAGGAGATGAAGTGCCAAAACTGTGGGTCCCATTTGGGTAAATTGGTGTTTCAAATTCCCAGGGACTTAACTTTGGTATCCGATCTCCGTTTGAAACGCTCAATATCTCATTAGAAATATATATTTGAGGAGTAAAATTTTCAATGTGAGCAACATCAGTCCATGAATGCATGTTTCTCCCTATTTTCCCAAAAAACGTCGTTTAGGGCCTCAAAATGGCTCCAGAAGTTTATGACCCGAAAAATGCTAAAAATAGTAAGTTGTGCTACAACTTAAAAACTGAACGAACTGATGGTGGGGGTTCAAATGGAATAGGTGGGTGGCCACCAATATCCACCTAGATCATTAAGGTCCCAAAACATCTCTGGGAGTGCGGGACCTGAAAACCTGCTAAAAATAGTAAGTGGTGCAGAATGTGAAAAGCTGAAGAATTGATGTTGCAGGTCCAAATGGAATAGGTAGGGGCCACCGATATCCACTTGGATCATTCCTCCCTCCTTAGGAAGAAATGGTCCCCATTGCGTTGAGATCCTCCATGAGATGAGGCAAACTCTGTTGAACTGTGTATTAGATTTGTCGAAGATTTCATGGACCTGTGGTTGGACATGCTGGATGTGTTTAGTAATTTTGGTTTATTTATCAGCCTCATACAATACATGTGTGGATTCTACATGTGTATTTGCAGGAGGTATGGAAACATTAGGTGACAATGTGTCAGGCGTCAGATCAATGGAGTGCTTATCCTGATAGTGTAGAGGAACCTCTATGAGTGAGGAGAAAATGTCCTCATATTCCTCCATGACTTTGTCCATCTGTTGCAGCTGTGTAGGGGATCCCTGTTTCGAGGTTGTGGCCACAACATTCTTCTTTCCCTATGAGCGAGTTGTAAGGAAAATAAATTTCCTAGTTTGGGAAACAATCTTACTACATTGTTTTGCAGTAGTTAAAGAGATGACAGGAGGCGGTACTACTTCCGATATCCTATACAAGTTATTTCCCAAATTAATAACAACAACACGAGGCCTAGACTCATACACAGCATGTCTCCTCCACAAGTATGGCTGGCCCAATAATACATCAACTACATCAAGAGGAGCAACATCACATAATACCTCATCTGCGAATGGCTCGATACTGTACAGAAGGCGACATCGTTGGTGGATGCAGATATGTATCCCTGGGTGAATCCACCCAATGGTATATGGTTGTGGGTATGCTATGGTCAGTAGGCCGAGCCACTTCACAACCTATACTGAAATGAGGTTCTTTTGGCTTCTGCTATCGACAAGGAATTGCAGTGGAGAACCTTCCACCCACATTTGTGAATGGAAGAGGGGCTCCCCATCCTCTGGATCTTGGTGGTGGAAAAAATTGCACTGGGATCCACATAAATGATCTGCTTCCCTTTGTCATTTCCTTTTTCTGGTTTTGACTCAGGATTAGAAAAAGCGTCTGATTCGGGTGCATTTAGTTCGACCACCAATGACTGTTTGGCCCCACACTCGTTTGTGCTATGAGTGGGATTATTATGAAATTCACACCACTTCCTTTGAAATATGTTACAATGAGGCTCGAGGGCCTATTTATTATTTAGAAACAATGGAAAAACTGAAACGTCCTAAAACCTAACCCTAGGAGATGAAGTGCCAAAATTGTGGGTCCTGTTTGGGTAAATTGGTGTTTCAACTTCCCGAGGACATAACTTTGGCATCCGATCTCCATTTGACGTGCTCAACATATTTTTAGAAAGATATATTTGAGGAGTACAACGTTTGATGTGAGCATAATTGGTCCATAAAATTTTTTTGCTCCTATTTTTCCCAAAAAATGTCGTTTAGGGCCTCAAAATGGCTCCGGAAGTTTAGGACCCAAAACAATACTAAAAATAGTAAGTTGTGTTTCAACTTAAAAAATAAATGAAATGATGGTGGGGGTTCAAATGGAATAGGTGGGTGGCCACAAATATCCACCTGGATCATTAAGGCCCCAAAACGGCTCCGGGAGTGCAGGACCCGAAAACCTGCTAAAAATAGTAAGTGGTGCTGAATGTGAAATTTGCAAGAATTGATGTTGCGGGTCCAAATGGAATAGGTGGGTGGCCACTGATATCCACCTGGATCATTCCTCCCTCCTTAGGAAGACATGGTCCCCATTGCGTTGAGATCCTCCATGAGATGAGGTAAATTCTATTGAACCGGGTATTAGATTTTTCGAAGATGTCATGGACCTACAGGCGGACATGCTGGATGCGTTTGGTAATTTTTGTTTCTTTATCAGCCTCAGACAGTACATGTGTGGATTCTATATGTTTAGTTTCAAGAGGTATGGAAACATCAGGCAGTGGTGCGTCGAGGGTCAGATCAATGGAGTGCATGTCCTGACAGTGTAGAGGAACCTTAGTGAGTGAGGAGAAAATGTCCTCGTATTCTTCCATGAATTTTTCCATCTGCTGCAGTCGTGCAGGGGATCCTTATTTCGAGGTTGTGGCCACAAAATTCTTCTTTCCTTGTGAGCGAGTTGTAAGGA
Organism: Pinus albicaulis; assembly: GCA_034641835.2. NCBI lineage: Eukaryota > Viridiplantae > Streptophyta > Pinopsida > Pinales > Pinaceae > Pinus > Pinus albicaulis. The sequence continues at coordinate 345,280,449 of CM076574.1, read as the reverse complement.
AAATAAATTTCCTGGTTTGGGAAACAATCTTACTGCGTTGTTTTGTAGTAGTCAAACAGATGACAGGAGACGGTACTACCTCCGTTATCTTGTACAATTTATTTCGCAAAGTAATAACAATAGCACGAGGCCTAGACTCATATATAGCATGTCGCCTCCACAAGTATAGTTGGCCCAATAATACATCAGCTACATCAAGAGGAGCAAAATCACACAATACCTCATCCGTGAATGGCTTGATACTGTACAGAAGGCGACACTATTGGCGGATGCGGATATCTCTCCCTGGGTGAAGCCACCTAATGATATATGGCTGCGGGTGTGCTATGGCCGGTAGGCTGAGCCACTTCACAACCTCTACTGAAATGAGGTTCTTTTGGCTTCCGCTATCGACAAGGAATTGCAGTGGAGAACCCTTCACCCACATCTTTGAATGGAAGAGGTGCTCCCCATCCTCTGGATCCTCCCTCTAGATCTTGGTGGTGGCAAAAATTGCACTGGGATCCGCATCAATGATCTGATTCCATTTTTCATTGCCTTTTTCTGGTTTTGAGTCAGGATTAGAAAAAGCGTCTGATTCGGGTGCCTTTATTTCAACCACTAATGACCGTTTGGCCCGATACTCGTTTGTGCTATGAGTGGGACTGTTATGAAATTCACACCACTTACCCATGTCATTCTTTGGATTTGTGGTGTTGTTATGACTAGTACCGCGTTGGCGTTGCCCCTTGTTTTTCGGTTCGGGGGCCCCTTTCCCTGGATTCAGATTTGTAGATCCAAAGTCTCACTTCTTCCGTTTAAATTTCTACTCGATCTTGGCAGCATAGTGATATGCCGTGCCAAGTGATGTAATATCAAGGAACTCCATTTCCTCCTTAATGTGTTTGTGTAGACACTTGCGGTACTTGAGCACCAAATGTCTCTCTGAATCTTTAATACCCAACTTTGTGCATAGGGTATGGAACAAATTTGTCAGTTCATTCACATCTTGATCCCTTTGCTGCCGCAGCGTGGTCCATTGGATGTATTTTCCCTCATATCTCCCCACGGGGTAATATTGTTCCTTGATGCCATCTCAGAACGAATTCCAAGTGGGTGTGACTGAGAACAGAGAGGATTCCCCTTCGTCTTGTTACTCACAATAGGTTTCCCACTTGTCTTTGACATGGGGGGCGGCTTTGAAGAGTGCAAAAATAATATTTTCTCAGTCAGAGAAATCATGGACTAAGAAATACCCTTCCAGGAAATTTAACCATCTATCTACGACGTTTTCATCTATCTAGCCTTCAAATTAAGAAATGTAAAAGTTTACCTGTACCTTGAATGGAGTGGCACCTCAAGAGTGGCTGTTGGATGCAGATGCGCCATAGGTGGGCAGTCGTTGAAGGATCTGAGAAAAGTTATCCATCATCGCGTTCCTTTGTTTCTCGAGGGCCTCCTCGAGCAATATTGTGATAGGATCTCCTGCTCCCTCATCTTTCTTTTCGTCCCCCATGGGCGTCCGTCGAGGTTTGCGAGGCTGATCTTGCAAAGGTTCCACCAGATCAAGCCCTAGCTCCTTATACCCCGACCTCGTTGGGGACATGCAAAGAAGGATCGAGAAAAAGCAGACCCCTCTGATACCACTGATCCATATTTATGCAGGAACGCAACAGAATAAACATATAACCATAAATACAGAGATGCAGCGGAAATAACACTTCATTTCATTAATATCAAAGAACTGAAATTTGCTTACAGACAGAATGGAAATAAAACTAGCTAGGGCGCTGGTAGCTATCTCTGAGAAGAGATGTCGTGGCTACAGGCCTCTGAACTGAGTTACAATGAGGCTTGAGGGCCTATTTATCATTTAGAAACAATGGGAAAAATGGGAAACGTCCAAAAAACCTAACCTTAGGAGATGAATCACCTTGAAAAATATGGGTCACAGTTTGGCACTGTGTTCTGTTCCTGAATGGGCTCCCTGGGAGACAACTTCCGATGTTTCTCCCGTTTTTCCCAAAACATCGTTTTTAGCCCTCAAAATGGCTCCGAAGTCGAGGACCGAAAAATGCTAAAAATAGTAAGTTGTGCTGCAACTTAAAAACTAAAATAACTAACGGTAGCGTTTCAAATTGAATAGGTGGGTGGCCACCAATATCCACCTGGATCATTAAGGCCCAAAATGGCTCCAAGAGTGTAGGACCTGAAAACCTGCTAAAAATAGTAAGCGGTGCTGAATGTGAAAAGCTGCAAGAATTGATGTTGTGGGTCCAAATGGAATAGGTTGGTGGCCACCGATATCCACTTGGATCATTCCTCCCTCCTTAGGAAGCAATGGTCCCCATTGCGTTGAGATCCTCCATGAGATGAGGCAAATTCTGTTGAACTGGGTATTAGATTCGTTTAAGATGTCAGGACCCGGCGATTGTATTAAGAAGCTGTTTAGTGTCATTGGCTTCTTTATCAGCCTCGTATAGCACATGTGGATTCTATATGTGTATTTGCAGGAGTTATGGAAACATTAGGCGGTGATGCGCTGTGGGTCGATCAATGGGGATTTATCCTGATGCAGAGAACCTATGTGAGGAGAAAATGTCCTCGTATTCGTCCATGAATTTTTCCATCTATTGCAGCTATGTAGGGGATCCCTATTTCGAGGTTGTGGCCACAATATTCTCCTTTATCTGTGAGTGAGTTTTAAGGAAAATAAATTTCCTGGTTTGGGAAACAATCTTACTGCGTTGTTTTGCAGTAGTCAAAGAGATGACAGGAGGCAGTACTACCTCCGATATCCCATACAAGTTGTTTCCCAAAGTAATAACAACAGAATGGGGCCTAGAATCATACACGACATGTCTCCTCCACAAGTATGGTTGGCCCAATAATACATCAGCTACATCAAGAGGAGAAACATCACACAATACCTCATCTGTGAATGGCTCGATACTGTACGGAAGGCGACACTGTTGGCGGATGCAAATATGTCTCCCTGGGTGAAGCCACCCGATGCTATACGACTGTGGGTGTGCTATAGTCGGTAGACCGAGCCACTTCACAACCTCTACTGAAATTTGGTTCCTTTAGCTTCCGCTATCGACAAGGAATTGCAGTGGAGAACCCTTCACCCACATTGGCGAATGGAAGAGGCGCTCCCCCTCCTCTGGATCCTTGGGATCCCCCCTCTAGATCTTGGTGGTGGAAAAAATCGTACTGGCATCCGCATCAATTATCTACTTCCCTTTTTCATTTCCTTTGTCTGGTTCTATTGGGAAACCAACTCCAAAAATAGAAGAAAAGAGATATCAATGCCTTAGAAATAAGCCACTTCGAGGGGGCAACCTCCAATACATTACATGAATGAACAATTCTTGGATGATAGAAATTACAAAACCTTATTTCTATATATAAGAGTCCATGGGGCCACAATGTAATCCTAGCCGACCTAAAAATAATAAATTAAGGGCACAATAATAACAATATGGGGGTTATAGGGGTACAATAATAACAATAAGGGGGTTACAATAACAACAATAAAGGACTATAATAGTAATAAAGGGATCTAAAATGACCCTCTCCTTCAAAAAAGTGTTGTCCTCGACGCTTGAGTAGCTCTGGGTGCTTTTGTATAAAATTCTCATCCTCCCATGTAGAATCTTGAGTGGGTAAGTTCTTCCACTTGATGAGATACTCTGAAATTGATCGATTCCGTAGTTGTCGAGTTCTTTTTTCCATGACTGCTTCAGGTTCCAATATGATTTTCCCTTCCCCATCAAGTTCTGGCAATACTGTTTGAACTGGAAGATTTTAACCTATAACCTTCTTTAAGCATGAAACATGGAAAACTGGATGTACTCGCGAAGAAGCAGGAAGCTCCAATTTGTATGCCATAGTACCAATCTTTTGCAGCACCTTGTAAGGACCATAGTACTTTGGTGATAATTTATTATCCTTCTTAGCTTGCTTGAGGGACATTTGTTTGTATGGTTGTAGCCGTAAAAATACCCAATCTCCTACATCAAAACTTCTCTCATTGCGATGTTGATCTGCCTATTGTTTCATTCGATTTTGTGCCAAATTCAGGTTATCCTTTAAGAGTTGGAGAAATTCTTGTTGATGCTCGATGTGATCTTCCACTGCTTGAACCTTCAAATTTTCTCTTAAATATGATGTGATGGATGGTGGATGATATCCATAAATTTCCATAAATGGGGTCATTTTTATTGCAATATGGAAGGAAGTGTTATACCACCATTCAGCGAGAGGTAACCACTTGACTCATTGTGTTTGTTTATCAGATAAAAAAAAACAAAGATATCCTTCCAAACATTTATTTACTATCTTATTTTGACCATCAGATTGAGGATGATAAGATGAGCTATGAGCTAATTGAGTACCCAAACAAGAAAATAACTCTGTCCAAAAATTTCCAGTAAAAATGGGATCTCTGTCTCTCACAATAACACTTGGGTTCCCATGTAGCTTTTGAATTGTGTCCATAAATGTAGTAGCAATTGTACTTGCTTTAAATGGACGATATAATGCACAAAAGTGTGCATACTTGGTAAGTCTATCAACTACCACCATGATGACACTCTTTCCTTCGGACTTAGGTAACCCTGTGATAAAGTCCATTGAAATCTCCTTCCAACGTTGACTTGTAATGGATAAAGGTTGTAGAAGACCTGGGGTCTTAATTGTCTCAACTTTATTCTGCTGGCAAACCAAACATCCTGCCACAAAGTTTTGAATATTAGATTTAAGGCCATCCCAAAAAAAATCTTTCTTCACCCTGTGGTAATTTTTTAAAAATCCCGAGTGTCCTCCTAAAGGAGAAGTGTGCAATTCCAAAAGAATATTTTGTTTTAGTTGGGAATTATTACAAAGATATAAGCGATATTTGTACCATAAGGAATAATTTTTCCAACTAAATGTATCATATTTACTAGGATCTTGCTGTAACTTTTGAATGAGTGTCCACACTTCTTCGTCCTTCTTCCATTCATCTCTTGCTTCGGTTATCGAATCTAGGTGGATAATAGAAATGGCACAAAGCAATGCTTCCACCTCTTCATTATTTCTTGATAGTGCATCTACAACAACATTTAGCTTCCCTTTTTTGTAGATTATTTCAAAGTCATAACCCAACATCTTTGTGACCCATTTTTGCTGCTCTTCTAAAGATAGTCTTTGTTCCAAAAAGTGTTTAAGACTATCATGATCAATTTTTACCTTGAAGTGTCTTCCCATTAGGTAATTTCACCATTTCTTTAGTGCATGCAGTATTGCTAACATTTCCTTATCATAAATAGGTTTCTGTAAATACTTTCCTTTGATTGGACGACTTTCAAAAGCAATGGGTCTTCCTTCTTGCATTAAAAAATCACCAATTACATTTCCTGAGGAACCACATTCCATGATAAAGGTTTTTGTGAAGTCTGGCATAGCTAAGACCAGTGCTAGGCACATTTCCTCTTTAAGATTTTCAAAGGCCTTAGTTGCCTCAGGAGTCTATGAAAATGCATCTTTCTTCAATAGTTTTGTTAGAGATGTTGTTATTCTCCCATAATTCTTAACCAACTTGCGATAATACCCTGTTAACTCGAGAAATCCTCGCAACTGCTTTATGGTTGTGGGGACTTTCCATTCCTTAATGACTTTAATTTTGTTATGGTCTACCTTAAAACCCTTGTGAGATACAATATGACCCAACTATTCCACCTCTTGTACTCCAAAAAAAAATTTGGAGGTTTTTGCACATAATTGTTTCTCCTTCAATAGTTTGAGCACCATGTCAACATGTTGAACATGATCATTCCAAGACATGTTGTAGATTAGTATATCATCAAAAAATACTAACACAAATTTTCTAAGGAAGGGTTTGAAAATGGAATTCATCAACCCTTGAAATGTAGAAGGTGCATTGGTAAGTCCAAAATGCATGACCAAAAATTCATAATGACCCTCATGAGTTCGAAATGCTGTTTTTGGAATATCTTCAGTCTTCATTCTAATTTGATGATATCCTGAACGAAGATCCAACTTGGTAAAATAAATTTCTCCATGTAATACATCCAATAATTCATCAATCACAGGAATGGGAAATCTTTAATGGTGAGCTTATTGAGCTCCCTATAATCTAGACGCATGTGCCATGATCCATCCTTATTGTGTACCAATACTATAGGAGCAGAGAAAGAACTTTGAATAGGTTTAATTATACCAACCTCTAACATTTCTGCAATCATACGTCAATTTCGCTCTTTTGGACTTAAGGATATCTATAAGGCCTGATCTTTGGAGGAACACTTCCGGGAATCAAATGAATAGCATGATCATAATCACGAATAGGTGGGAGCCCTTTGGGAGTTTCAAACACCTTGGAATGATTGTCCAAGACTTTTTGGAGATCTGCAGAAATAGATGATTTTGATGTTGGAACTTATAGTGAGCATAATTGTGCAATGACACCTCATTGTTATTTATTTAGAAGCTTTTTCATGACATTAGAGCTTATTATCCTTCCTGGCTTCCCCGCAATACCCCGTAATTCGACTTCCTTTCCTTTTGAAAAAAATTTCAAGAAAAGTTCTTGAAAATTAAAAACTACCGTCCCCAAAGATTGTAACCATTGTACTCCTAGTACAACATCGGCACCTCCTATAGGAATGGAAAGCATTGGACTATTCAATAGATATTCCCCCATGGTTAGCTTGAGATTATGGCATTTTCAGAGCAATTTATAGTTCCTCCATTTGCAACCATCACTTGACATTTTGGTGTTGGGTATAGGAAACAATTCAATTCCTTGGCTACCTTACAATGAATCAAATTATGGGTACTACCTGAATCAATCAACACTATTACCTTTTTCTTCTTGGTATGTCCTTCTATCTTGAGATTTTGAGGAGTGGTAATTCTTGCCAATGCATTACATGATATGGTTGGACTCATTTCTTCCTCTTCTTGGGTTGGTTTCTGGTGTATATCCTCTTCTTGCTCATTTTCTTCTTCCTCTTCACAATGTATGTAAAATAATTTCTTCTCAGCACACTTATGACCTTTAGTGTATTTTCTATCACAATTGTAGCAAATCCCTTTTTCTCTTTTTTCTTTCAATTGTTGTGGTGTCAAACTTGTAGGTTGTGGAAATCTAGGAGTAGCAACACTTCCCTCTTTATAGAAGTGAGTGGTAGGCTTCCTTGTTGCCATAATTTTACATTCAATTTTTCTTGCCAACCTGAATGCCTTCTCCAATGAATCAAGTTCCAAAACACGAACTTCATGTTGGATTTTATCCTTTAAAGTACCTATGAAGAGATCAATTTTGTGTTCCTCTGAAATATCAGTTACCCTTATATTCAATTTTTGGAAGTCCTCAATGTGCTCCGCCACTAAACGCTTTTGTTTGAGATTTATCAATTTGCTAAATATTTATCTTAGCTTCCATGATTTTCTTAAAACCATCCATTTCATTTTTTTTTGCTCTTTGAGAGAGAAAATTTTGGTGCACTTGCTCTTGTAATTTTGATAGATCATGTTGCAATTCTTCATCTTCATGAGTCATAGTAGAGTACTCTGAGGGATTAATGGTTGTTGAATTATTTTTAGGAGGAATTTTAGAACCCAATACTGATATCTATGCTCAATTGGCCTTTGGAATCACTTAAAACTGATTTTTCAAAAAAGACTTATGCAATTTGAAAAAAAATACACACCTTTTTCTTGATTTTGAGGAGCTCAATATTGAAACTGAATTATCTCTGTAATTTCGGATCTTCAATATCTGAAATTAGGCCCTGACGTAGCCCCTTGAATCTTATTTCAATTTCCATAGGTCTGACTTGATTTGGAGTCTTCAAGGAAAAGTTATTTCCAATATCCCACAATGACCTAATTATGGACTAGTTCAGTAGAGCGAACTTGTATGGCTTGCCACATGTCACTGTTTGCTCATTTGGCTCTGAAGTTTATAGATAGGTAACTAAAGTCCGTGTACTTCTAGTCACTTTTTATAGAATTCCAATCCGATGCTTAGAGAGAGAGTTATGAATATTTTCCCGCGATCACCTCTTTGAGATGAAATTCAGGAGCCTGAAAAAGACCTAACTTCCACAGATCATATCTCTGAAACTATTGCGAACCAAGATCTGAAATTTTGCGATGATGTTCCTTAGGATTGTAGTTTTGCGCTATAAAAATTTCAGCTTCTGAACCTTTGTGGAAAAAATTTATAGCAAACATTCCGCGATGACCTTTTTAAGTGAAATTTAGGAGGCTACAAAAAGTCCTAACTTCCACAGATCATAGCTATGAAACTATTGTGAACCAAGCTCTGAAATTTTGCGACAAAATTCCTCATGATTTACGTTTCGTACTCTCAAAATTCAAGCTTCTGAACCTTCGTAGAAAAATTTTTATAGAGAAAATTCTACAATGACCTGTTTGGAGCAGCGAAACCCTAGAATTCAAAGCTCTGATACCAAATGTTGGGAAACTAGCTCCAAAAATAGAAGAAAAGAGATTTAAACGCCTTATAAATAAGCCAATTCGAGGGGGAAACCTCCAATACATTACATGAATGAACAATTCTTGGATGATACAAATTACAAAACCTCCTTTCTATATATAGGAGTCCATGGGGCCACAATGTAATCCTAACCGACCTAACAATAATAATTTAAGGGAACAATAATAACAATATGGGGGCTACAGGGGTAGAATAATAATAATAAGGGGGTTACAATAACAACAATAAGGGACTATAATAGTAATATAGGGACCTAACAGGTTCTGACTCAGGATTAGAAAAAGCATTTGATTCGGGTGCCTTTAGTTCGGCCACCAATGACTGTTTGGCCTCACACTCGTTTGTGATATCAGTGGGACTGTTATGAAATTCACACCACTTCCCTGTGTCCTTCTTTAGATTTGTGGTGTTTTTATGAGTCATACCACTTTGGCCTTACCCCTTGTACTTCGGTTCACAGGAACCTTTCCTTGGATTCGGATTTGCAGATCCAAAGTCTCGCTTCTTCTGTTCAAATTTCTGTTTGATCTTGGCGGCATAGAAATATGTCGTGCCAAGCTATGTAATGTCAAGGAACTCCATTTCCTCTTGAATATTTTTGTGCAGACAGCTGTAGTACTTGAGCGCAAATGTCTCTCTGAATCTCTAATATCCAACTTTGTGTGCAGGGTATGGAACAAATTTCTCAGTTCATGCACATCTTGATCCCTTTGCTGCTGCAGCGTGGTCCATTGGATGTATTTGTCCTCATAGCTCCCCACTGGGTAATATTGTTCCTTGATGCCGTATCGGAACAAATTCCAAGTGGGTGTGGCTGAGAACAGAGAGGATTCCCCTTCGTCCTATTTCTCACAGTAGGTTTCCCAACAATCTTTGACATGGGGGCTGACATTGAGGAGTGCAAAAATAATATTTTCTCGGTCAGAGAAATCATGGACTAAGAAATACCCTTCCAAAAAATTTAACCATCTATCTACGGCTTCTACATCAAATTTTGCATGTACCTTGAAGGGAGTGGCGCCTCCAGAGTGGCTATTGGATGTCGATGCATCGTAGGTGGGCAGTCGTTGAAGGATCTGAGAAAAGTTATCCATCATCACGTTCCTTTGTTTCTCGAGGGCCTCCTCGAGCAATATTTTGATTGGATATCCTGCTCCCTCATCTTTATTTTCTTCCGCCATGCGAGGTCGTTGGGGTTTGCGAGGCTGATCTTGCAAGGGTTCAACCAAATTGAGCCCTAACTCCTTATACCCTGACCGCATTGGGGACATGCAAAGAAAATCATAGAAAGAGAAGACCTCTCTGATACCAGTGATCCAGATTTATGCAGGAATGTAATAAAATATAGAAATAGACATAAACACAAAGATGTAGCGGAAACAATACTTCATTTCATTAATACCAAAGAACTGAAATTTTCTTACAAACATAATGGAAATAAAAATAGCTAGGGTGCTGGTAGCATATCTCTGAGAAGATATGTGGTGGCTAAAGACCTTTGAATTGTGTTACAATGAGGCTCAAGGGCCTATTTATTATTAAGAAATAATGGAAAAACTGAAACGTCCAAAAACCTAACCCTACGAGATGAAGCACCAAAGCTGTGGGTCCCATTTGGGTAAATTGGTGTTTCAACTTCCTGGAGACATAACCTTGGCATTCGAGTTCCGTTTGACGCACTCAATATCTCGTTAGAAAGATCTATCTGAGGAGTAAAACTTTCGATGTGTTACTCCTTGGTTTCCCAGAAAACATCATTTAGGGCCTCAAAACGGATCTGGAAGTTCAGGACCCGAAAAACTACTAAGAATAGTAAGTTGTGCTACAACTTAAAAATTGAACGAAATGACGGTGGGGGTTCAAATGGAATAGGTGGGTGGCAACCAATATCCACCTAGATCATTAAGGCCCCAAAACGGCTCCGGGAGTGCAGGACCTGAAAACCTGCTAAAAATAGTAAGTGGTGCTGAATGTGAAAAGCTGCAAGAATTGATGTTGCAGGTCCAAATGGAATAGGTTGGTGGCCACCGATATCCACTTGGATCATTCCTCCCTCCTTAGGAAGCAATGGTCCCCATTGCGTTGAGATCCTCCATGAGATGAGGAAAATTCTATTGCACTGGGTATTATATTTGTAGAAGATGTCATGGACCTACGGGCGAACATGCTGGATGTGTTTAGTAATTTTGGTTTCTTTATCAACCTCAGACAATACATGTGTGGATTCTATATTTGTAGTTGCAGGAGGTATGGAAACATCAAGCAGCGGTGCGTCGGGGATCAGATAAATGGAGTGCTTGTCTTGACAGTGTAGAGGAACCTTTGTGAGTGAGGAGAAAATGTCCTCGTATTCCTCCATGAATTTGTCCATCTGCTGTAGTCATGTAGGGGAGCCCTGTTTCGAGGTTGTGGCCACAACATTCTTCTTTCCCTGTGAGCGAGTTGTAAGGAAAATAAATTTCCTAGTTTTGTAAACAATCTTACTGCGTTGTTTTGCAGTAGTCGAAGAGATGACAGGAGGCAATACTACCTCTGGTATCCTTTACAAGTTATTTCCCAAATTAATAACAACAACACGAGGCCTAGACTCATACAAAGCATGTCACCTCCACAAGTATGGTTGGCCCAATAATACATCAGCTACATCAAGAGGAGCAACATCACACAATACCTCATCCGTGAATGGCTTGATCCTGTATGGAGGGCGGCACTGTTGGCGGATGCAGATATCTCTCCCTTGGTGAAGCCACCCGATGGTATACCACCGCGGGTGTGCTATGGTTGGTAGGCCAAGCTGCTTCACAACCTTTGCTAAAATGATGTTCTTTTAGATTCCACTATTGACAAGGAATTGCAGTGGAGAACCCTTCACCCACATCTGCGAATGGAAGAGGCATTCCCCCTCCTCTGGATCCTCGGGATCCTCCCTCTAGATATTTGTGGTGGAAAAAATTGCACTGGGATCCAAATCAATGATATTCTTCCCTTTGTCATTGCCTTTGTTTGGTTCTAACTCAGGATTAGAAAAAGTGTCTGATTCGGGTGCCTTTAGTTCGGCCACCAATGACGGTTTGGCCTGACTCTCGTTTGTGCTATGATTGGGATTGTTATGAAATTCACGTCACTTCTCCATCTACTTCTTTGGATTTTTGGTGTCATTATGAGTCATACCACTTTGGCCTTGCCCGTTTTTCTCGGTTCAGGGGCAACTTTCCTTGGATTCGGATTTGCAGATCCAAAGTCTCGCTTCTTTTGTTTAAATTTCTGCTCAATCTTAGCATCATAGCGATATGCCATGCCAAGCGAAGTAATGTCAAGGAACTCCATTTCCTCCTGAATAAGTTTTTGCAAATAGCCGCGGTACTTGAGCACCAAATGTCTCTCTGAATATTTAATACCCAACTTTGTGCGTAGGGTATGGAACAAATTTGTTAGTTCATGCATATCTTGATCCCTTTGCTACCACAATTTGGTCCATTGAATGTATTTGTCCTCATAGCTCCCCACGGGGTAATATTGTTCCTTGATCCCATCTCGGAATAAATTCCAAGTGGGCGTGGCCGAGAACAGAGAGGATTCCCCTTCGTCCTCTTTCTCACAGTAGGTTTCCCACCAGTCTTTGACATGGGGGGTGGCTTTGAAGAGTGAAAAAATATATTTTCTCGGTCGGAGAAATCATTGACTGAGAAATACCCTTCCAGTAAATTTAACCATCTATCTACGGTGTCTGCATCTATCTGGCCTTCAAATATAGGAATGTCAAAGTTTACTTGTACCTTGAAGGGAGTGGCGCCTCCAGAGTGGCTGTTGGATTCAAATGCACCATAAGTGGGTAGTCATTGAAGGATTTGAGCAAAGTTATCCATCATCGCGTTCCTTTGTTTCTCCAGGGCCTACTCGAGAAATATTTTGATAGGATCTCCTGCTCCCTCATCTTTCTTTTCTTCTGCCATGGGAGGTTGTCAGGGTTTACGAGGCTGATCTTACAAGGATTCAACCAGATCGAGCCCTAACTCCTTATACCCTAACCGCGTTGAGGACAGGCAAATAAAAACAGAGAAAGAGAAGACCGCTTTGATACCACTAATACAGATTTATGCAGGAACGCAATAAAATATAGAAATAGACATAAACACAGAGATGCAGCGGAAACAATACTTCATTTCATTAATACCAAAGAACTTAAATTTTCTTACAGACATAATGGAAATAAAAATAGCTAGGGTGCTGGTAGCATATCTCTAAGAAGAGATGTGGTAGCTACAGAACTTTGAATTGTGTTACAATGAGGCTTGATGGCCTATTTATTATTGAGAAACAATGGAAAAACTGAAATGCCCAAAAAAATAACCCTAGGAGATGAAGCGCCAAAAGTGTGGGTCCCGTTTGGGTAAATTGGTGTTTCAACTTCCCGGGGACGTAACTTTGGCATCCGATCTCCGTTTGACGCACTCAATATCTCGTTATAAAAATCTATCTGAGGAGTAAAACTTTCAATGTGAACAACTTTATTTCTGGTTTTTCCAAAAAATGTCATTTACGGCCTCAAAACGGCTCCGGGAGTTCAGGACCTGAAAAATTACTAAAAATAGTAAGTTGTGCTGCAAATTAAAAACTGAACGTACTGATGGTGGGGGTTCAAATGGAATAGGTGGGTGGCCACCAATATCCACCTAGATCATTAAGGCCCCAAAACATCTCCGGGAGTGTAGGACCCAAAAACCTACTAAAAATAGTAACTGGTGCTGAAAGTGAAAAGCTGCAAGAATTGATGTTGCAGGTCCAAATGGAATAGGTGGGTGGCCACCGATATCCACCTGGATCATTCCTCCCTCCTTAGGAAGCAATGGTCCCCATTGCATTGAGATCCTCCATGCGATGAGGAAAATTCTGTTGATCTGGGTATTAGATTTGTGGAAGATGTCATGGACCTGCGGGCGGACATGCTGGATACGTTTAGTAATATTGGTTTCTTTATCAGCCTCAGACAATACATGTGTGGATTCTATATGTGTAGTTGCAGGAGGTATGGAAACATCAGGCGACAGTGTGTCGGGGGTCAGATCAATGGATTTCTTGTCCTGATAGTCTAGAGGAACCTCTGTGAGTGAGGAGAAAATGTCCTTGTATTCCTCCATGACTTTTTCCATCTGCTGCAGTCGTGCAGGGGAGCCCTGTTTCGAGGTTTTGGCCACAATATTATTCTTTCCCTGTGAGCGATTTGTAAGGAAAATAAATTTCCTGGTTTGGGAAACAATCTTACTACATTGTTTTGTAGTAGTGAAAGAGATGACAGGAGGCGGTACTACCTCCAGTATCTTGTAAAAGTTATTTCCCAAAGTAATAACAATAGCACGAGGCCTAGAATCATACACAACATGTTGCCTTCACAAGTATGGTTGGCCCAATAATACATCAGCTACATCAAGAGGATCAATATCACACAATACCTCATCCGTGAATGGCTTGATACTATACGGAAGGTGACACTATTGGCGGATGCAGATATGGCTCCCTGGGTGAATCCACCCGATGGTATATGGCTGTGGGTGTGATATGGTCGGTAGGATGAGCTGCTTCACAACCTCTACTGAAATGAGGTTCTTTTGGCTTTCGCTATCGACAAGGAATTGCAGTGGAGAACCCTTCACCCACCTCTGTGAATGGAAGAGGTGCTCCCCATCCTCTGGATCCTCAGGATCCTCCCTCTAGATCTTGGTGGTGGGAAAAATTGCATTGGGATCCACATCAATGATCTGCTTCCCTTTTTCATTGCCTTTGTCTGGTTCTGACTCAGGATTAGAAAAAGCGTCTGATTCGGGTGCCTTTAGTTCAGCTACCAATGACTGTTTGGCCCGACACTCGTTTTTTCTATGAGTGGGACTATTATGAAATTCAAGCCACTTCCCCATGTCCTTCTTTAGATTTTTCATGTTGTTATGAGTCGTACCTCTTTGGCCTTGCCCCTTGTTCTTCGGTTCGGGGGCACCTTTCCCTGGATTTGGATTTGTAGATCCAAAGTCTCGCTTCTTCTGTTTAAATTTTTGCTCAATCTTGGCAGCATAGCAATATGCCGTTCCAAGCGATGTAATGTCGAGGAACTCCATTTCCTCCTGAATATGTTTGTGTAGATAGCTGCGGTAATTGAGCACCAAATGTCTCTCTGAATCTTTAATACCCAACTTTGTGTGCAGGGTATGGAACAAATTTGTTAGTTCATGCACATCTTGATCCCTTTGCTGCCACGTCATGGTCCATTGGATGTATTTGTCCTCATAGCTTCCCACGGGGTAATATTGTTCCTTGATGTTGTCTCAAAATGAATTCCAAGTGGGTGTGGCCAAGAACAGAGAGGATTTCCCTTCATCTTCTTGCTCACAGTAGGTTTCCCACCAGTGTTTGACATGGGGGGCGACTTTAAAGAGTGCAAAAATAATCTTTTATCGATCGGAGAAATTATGGACTGAGAAATGCCCTTCTAGAAAATTTAACAATCTATCTACAATGTCTGCATCTATCTGCCCTTAAAATATAGGAATGTCAAAGTTTACTTGTACCTTGAAGGGAGTGGCACCTCCAGAGTGGATGTTGGATGCAAATGCAACGTAGGTGGGAAGTCATTGAAGGATCTGAGAAATGTTATCCATCATCGTGTTCCTTTGTTTCTTGAGGGCCTCCTCAAGCAATATTTTGATAAGATCTCTTGCTCCCTCATCTTTATTTTCTTCTGCCATGGGAGGTCGTCGGGGTTTGTGAGGCTGATCTTGCAAGGGTTCAACCACATCGATTCCTAACTCCTTATACCCTGCCTGGGTTGGGGACATGCAAAGAAAAACAGAGAAAGAGCAGATAGCTATGATAACGCTGATTCGGATTTATGTAGGAACGCAATAAAATACATAAATAGACATAAACACAGAGATGAAGCGGAAACAATACTTCATTTCATTAATACCAAAGAACTGAAATTTTCTTATAGACATAATGGAAATAAAAATAGCTAGGGTGTCGGTAGCATATCTCTGAGAAAAGATGTCGTGGCTACAGACCTCTGAACTATGTTACAATGAGGCTCGAGGGCCTATTTATTATTGAGAAACAATGGAAAAACTGAAATGTCCAAAAACCTAACCCTAGGAGATGAAGCGCTAAAACTGTGGGTCCCGTTTGGGTAAATTGTTGTTTCAACTTCCTGGGGACGTAACTTTGGCATCCGATCTCTGTTTGACGTGCTCAATATCTCGTTAGAAATATCTATCTAAGGAGTACAACTTTTATGTGAGAAACATTGATCAATGGACACATGTTGCTCTCAGGTTTCCCAAAAAATGTCGTTTAGGGCCTCAAAACGGCTCGAGAAGTTCAGGACATGAAAACTGCTAAAAATAGTAAGTTGTGCTGCAACTTAAAAACTAAAAAAACTGATGGTGGGGGTTCAAATGGAATAGGTGGGTGGCCACCAATATCCACCTGGATCATTAAGGCCCAAAAACGGCTCTGGGAGTGAAGGACATGAAAACCTACTAAAAATAGTAATTGGTGCTGAATGTGAAAAGTTGCAAGAATTGATGTTGCAGGTCCAAATGGAATAGGTGGGTGGCCACCAATATCCACCTGGATCATTCCTCCCTCCTTAGGAAGAAATGGTCCCCATTTCATTGAGATCCTCCATGAGATGAGGTAAATTCTGTTGAACTGGGTATTAGATTTGTTGAAGATGTCAGGGACCTACGGGCGGACATTCTGGATGCGTTTAGTAATTTTGGTTTCCTTATCAGCCTCAAACAGTACATGTGTGGATTCTATATGTGTAGTTTCAGGAGGTATGGAAACATCAGGTGGCAGTGTTTCGGGGTTCAGATCAATGGAGTGCTTGTCTTGACAGTGTAGAGGAACCTCTGTGAGTGAGGAAAAAATGTCCTCGTATTCCTCCATGACTTTTTCCATCTACTGCAGCTGTGGAGGGGAGCCCTGTTTCGAGGCTGTGGCCACAACATTATTCTGTCCCTATGATCGATTTGTAAGGAAAATAAATTTCCTGGTTTGGGAAACAATCTTACTGTGTTGTCTTGCGGTAGTCAAGGAGATGAGAGGAGGCGGTACTACCTCCGGTATCCTGTACAAGTTATTTCCCAAAGTAATAACAACAGCACGAGGCCTAGACTCATACACAGCATGTCACCTCCACAAGTATGGTTGTCCCAATAATACATCAACTACATGAAGAGGAGCAACATCACACAATACCTCATCCGTGAATGGCTTGATACTGTACGGAAGGCAGCACTGTTGGCGGATGCAGATAT
Organism: Pinus albicaulis; assembly: GCA_034641835.2. Classification (NCBI taxonomy): domain Eukaryota; kingdom Viridiplantae; phylum Streptophyta; class Pinopsida; order Pinales; family Pinaceae; genus Pinus; species Pinus albicaulis. The sequence continues at coordinate 345,263,631 of CM076574.1, read as the reverse complement.
CTCTCCCTAGGTGAAGCCACCTGATGGTATGCAGCTGCGGGTGTGCTATGGTTAGTAAACCAAGATGCTTCACAACCTTTGCTGAAATGAGGTTGTTTTGGCTTTCGCTATCGACAAGGAATTGAAGTGGAGAACCCTTTACCCACATCTGCGAATGGAAGAGGTGCTCCCCCTACTCTGGATCCTTGAGATCCTCCCTCTGAATCTTCGTGGTGGCAACAATCACACTGGGATCCTCATCAGTGATCTGATTCCCTTTTTCATTTCCTTTGTCTGGTTCTCACTCAGGATTAGAAAAAGCGTCCGATTCGGGTGCCTTTAGTTCGGCCACCAATGACTGTTTGGCCCAACACTCGTTTGTGCTATGAGTGGGACTGTTATGAAATTCACACCACTTCCCCGTGTCCTTATTTGGATTTGTGGTGTTGTTATGAGTCATACTGCTTTGGCCTTGCCCCTTTTTCTTCAGTTTTGGGCCACCTTTCCCTGGATTCGGATTTGCAGATCCAAATTCTCGCTTCTTCTGTTTAAATTTCTACTCGATCTTGGCGGCATAGCGATATGCCGTGCCAAGCGATGTAATGTCGAGGAACTCCATTTCCTCCTGAATATGTTTGTGTAGACAACCGTGGTACTTGAGCAATAAATGTCTCTCTGAATATTTAATACCCAACTTTGTGCACAGGGTATGGAACAAATTTTTCAGTTCGTGCACATCTTGATCCCTTTGTTGCCACAACGTGGTGCATTGGATGTATTTGTCCTCATAGCTCCCCACGATGCAATATTGTTCCTTGATGCCATCTCAGAATGAATTTCAAGTGGGTGTGGCAGAGAACAGAGAGGATTCCCCTTCGTCCTCTTGCTCATAGTAGGTTTCCCACTAGTCTTTGACATGGGGGGCGGCTTTGAGGAGTGCAAAAATAATATTTTCTCGGTCGAAGAAATGATCGACTGAGAAATACCCTTCCAAAAAATTTAACCATCTATCTACGACGTCTTCATCTATTTGGCCTTCAAATATAGGAATGTCAAATTTTACCTGCACCTTGAAGGGAGTGGCACCTCCAGAGTGGTTGTTGGATGCAGATGCATCGTAGGTGGGTAGTCGTTGAAGGATCTTAGCAAAGTTATCTATTGTCGCATTCCTTTTTTTATCGAGGGCCTCCTCGAGCAATATTTTGATAGGTTCTCCTGCTCCCTCATCTTTCTTTTCTTCCGCCATGGGAGGTCATCGAGGTTTGCGAGGATGATCTTGCAAGGGTTCAACTAGATCGAGCCCTAACTCCTTATACCCTGACCGCGTTGGGGACATGCAAAGAAAAATAGAGAAAGAGCAGACCGCTCTGATACCACTGATCTGGATTTATGGAGGAATGCAATAAAATATAAAAATATACATAAAAAAAGAGATGCAGCGGAAACAATACTTCATTTCATTAATACCAAAGAACTGAAATTTTCTTACAGACATAATGGAAATAAATATAGCTAGGGTGCTGGTAGCATATCTCTAAGAAGAGATGTGGTGGCTATAGACCTATAAACTATGTTACAATGAGGCTTGAGGGCCTATTTATTATTAATAAAAAATGGAAAAACTGAAACGTCCAAAAACATAACCGTAGGAGATGAAGCACCAAAACTGTGGGTCCCGTTTGGGTAAATTAGTGTTTCAACTTCTTGGGGACGTAAATTTGGCATCCGATCTCCATTTGATGCACTCAATATCTCGTTAGAAATATCTATCTGAGGAGTACAACTTTTAATATGAGCACATAGTTCCATGGACGCATGTTGCTCCCAGTTTTCCCAAAAAACATCGTTTAGGGCCTCAAAACGGCTCCGGAAGTTCAGGACCCGAAAAACCGCTAAAAATAGTAAGTTGTGCCACAACTTAAAAACTGAACGAACTAATGGTGGGGGTTCAAATGGAATAGGCGGGTGGACACCAATATCCACCTGGATCATTAAGGCCCAAAAACGGCTTTTGGAGTGCAGGACCCGAAAACCTATTAAAAATAGTAAGTGGTGCTGAATGTGAAAAGCTGCAAGAATTGATGGTGCGAGTCCAAATGGAATAGGTGGGTGGCCACCGATATCCACCAGGAACATCTTTTGTCAACATTAATCCTTCATTGAACCTCAATTCACCCAAATTCTAATCCACTCCTTCATTTTCCATTGCATCTAATTCTTGGTTGTTTTCCCCGAGCACATGATATACATAAATGGAAGAGAATCAAATACTATATGATGAATAAGGAGTTTAAAATCGCCAACAACAATCAAAGAAGAAAAATGATGTTCTTTTGTCAACATTAATCCTTGAAGTAATGCATATGCTTCCACTTTATTGCTTCAGATTGATCTTATTCCCCATACATAAGACAATTCTATTTTTCCTTTGGGACAAAGGATAACCCCTTCTACTACATTATGTTTGCTAGTTTGTGACAATTTCTTCTCATACTAGGTATAAAACACCTCACCATTTTTTTTAAATGGTGGGAAAACTTATCACAACTCAATGGCCAAACCAAAAACAAGGACAACCATCACTGGTTGTTACCTGCTAATGTAGGTTGACTCATCACTATTATTCAAGGAAAACCATGCCACATGTAATTACCCGTTAGTGGTCCATAATGGGACAAACTTTTACTCTTGCGAGATGCCTCTAGGTCATGGGCCATTTAATTGTTTCCTTATGTTTGAACAATATTATTACGATGTGCAACTAGCTCATTCCAAACCCGATAAGAGGAGTACGAGGCACAAGTATATAACTAGTCCTTGAATATTTATGTGAATATTTTATTTCATTTCTTCTATCTTTGAAGGCTATTGACAAATTTTAAGCAAACATGGCTTCCTGAACAGTGAAGAAGCATGCACGAACATCAACCCTCAAAATGGAAATGATGAAAACCTCAAACAAGACCCTTAAGAGTGTCAAGAAGGCCTTGTTGATGAAGCCCGAGCCTAAAGTTGTTGAAAATGTCGAGAGACTAAGGAGGACATCAGAGTTTTTGAAGTTCCAGTAAATAAATGGAAAATAAAAAAAAATAGGAAGTTAAAAAAGCGGTGCCAAAAATATCTTCACTCCTGAGAATCCAACCCCTCTGAGTGAATCTGGGCCCAACAAAGGTATAGTTTCAGGGTCTATCTTATAAACAACTCAATTTGTTTGGTAGGGTTTAAATTTGTACGTATGCAATGATTAGGATATTTTTATTAGAATACTTTGAGGTTTAATATTTTTTCACCATGCTATTAATTGATTTGTGTTTTATTAAGCAAATGTATCATCTTCTTGTGTTTTAGATTTCCGTATATATAGAAAAATGATTAGCAACACTCTTGGTTTATAGGGTTACACATTTTTTGTGCTATTTTGATATTGTGCCAAAGTTTGTGCAGATTATATCTATCATGCACCAGGGTTCTTACATTGTCTTCTTGCAACCTGTATTGACCACCCTCTCGAATCCTCTAGCCAAAACCACAACTAGGATATGGGCATATATTTTTTATGAGAGTGATCATCAAACTCAACAATATATCATAGGTTTTTCATTACTAAAACTGAAAGGAATTTTTTAGTTAATCCAGGTACATGTAAAACAACATTGAGCTCAAATATATCACCCAATGGCATTTGGAGTGAGATAGATCCCATTCTTTCTGTTTCATATTTGAAATCGTCATCAAACATAAAATTGTATGCTTGCCTCATACTCCAAAAGTTTGCCAAAGGCCATATGTTTGGATGCTCCATTATCCATGTACCATATGACACCATACATTGTGTTGGATGAAAGAGATGAGATAATGGAGAAGTATGTCACAAGCTTGAATGAAATCTCATCCACTCTAACAAATATTGTTTCCGTTGTTATTGCTCGCCCTTCCTCTTCTTTTGAGGACAATAATAAGAATATTTGTCAAACTCTTGACACATGAAACAATTGATATGGCCCAAGAATTTCTTACCATTGATTAGACGAATCTGAATTATCTTTCTCTTCCGCTGACATATACTAGGTCCCCTATTTTTTTTGGCATTCAATATATTTTGTAGTGAGGGTTAGAATTTTTCTCTTTCGTCTCTATACTTTCAACTCACTCTAGTTTGTATCTTCTTCTATAAAATCATCCCATAACTTCTCAAGATTCAAAAGTGGAAAGATTTCTCGGGCATAGGCACCCTAGAAAAAATGTTTCCATGAAGATGAAAGGCCATTCAAGGCTGTGTACCGAGTATTCATGCTTGAGCTCTTTTCAAGTTGTTGCACATTCATCATAGAGTTTATTAATTTTTATCAAAGAAGTGGCTGTAGTATCTATTTTGTTAATTTGTGTGGCTCTAAGCTTTATCCGTAGAAGCATATTTCAATTGATATTATCACCTCGATATATAGTGAAGATAGCATCAAACATCCTGTTATTGATGGTTTTACTGATAATGTGTGGGATCCTTCACGGAGTCTGGGATGACTTGATTTGTTTTGGCTATATTTGTTTTATTTTTTTGTCAAATTTATAGATTGGTAGGTCATTCAACTTTGGTATTTACAAATGCCAAAGATCATTCTCCTCCAACAACATCTATATTTTCACTTTCATGGTATGAAATTGGAGGGACCTTATAATCTGTCTTTGTATCTGAGATTGAATGTAGTCAAAATATTACTCTTGGCTTACACTGTTAGAAAAAATAGATCAATTACCTAAAGACAAACTATAATATGTCCATAGTGCTTTTCTCAAGCATGAATCTAGGGCATCCCACTATCTAAAGCTTCCGACAACTTCCTATCCCAAGTAGAAGTCTGCAGTTATTGGAAGGTTTCAACAAAAATTATCTTTAGCTATGAGAATTCCATTGGATTAGAACATATCTCACAAAATTTTTCCCTGAGACTATCATTCACTTCTCTTGTCATTATGTGGTCAGTCACTTCTCTTTTCATTGTGTGGGTCACTCCTTTTAGCCCCAAGTACATCACAATACTCCAGGTTCAAGGTGTAGGATAAAGAATATAGACAAGTGGCATTTGTTCCATATTTTTATGATTACGTCCCTTGGGGTGCCAGACAAAAGAGGGTGCCACTCAAGAAAATGTTGAATTCTTTCCAACAAAATGTTGACACCCTCCAAAATGTCACATCAATATCCCAAAGTAATAAAAAATCAACAAGTGGTTCCATTATGGAGAGAAAATATCGACTTGATCACATCAAGACTCATGAAGAATGGTAATTCTAATCCAAATTGTCTTTTGAAGTTTTCCACTAAATAATGAACCATGGAAGATAATGGTTTCCTCATTTCTACTAATTGTTTAAACATGATATAGTTAGATTCAAATCTGGTTTCTCCAACCTTTAGTGTTGAATATCAACAAATTTTCGGTATACTGCTTCAACATGTTGGTGGGTAGCAATAAAAAATCAAATTTTTATTCCATTTTCACATACAATTTTCATCCCTTTAACTTCAACAAAAATATCTTTCATAGGAAAATTTAACCTATGAACCAAACAGGGTCAAAAAAATATGGTATGTTACATTGTGTGAGCATTTTATTTGATCACGTGCATTACATTTGAAGGATCAGTGATCTTAATTGCTTATTATTTTTTTTGCACCCCAATCAATTTCCTTCTCCTCCCTCGAAGCTATTATAGCCCTCAAGAAGTATGGACTCGTAGGAGATAAAGTGTTTACCAAGGGCTTATTGGTCATATTGTTCTATCCATCAGAAATATAATGGACAAGCCATTACAACTCCAACAAGTACCAATCAGTTCTAGAATTCTCTGTAGTCAATCTCTACTTTAGAAAGAGTAGTGTATATCTTCTCGAAGTTTGGTCCCTTGTACCTCCTAGGTGCTTCTGCATTGACCACCTTAAGCATGTCTTGAAAACATAGTGACCACACTATATTGAATGGTATCCCACATTAAAATTTAAATCCATTACAACTCCAATAAGAACGAACTGGTCTTAAAATTATCTCTACAGTGAATCTCTCCTTTCATCAAATAGTAGTGAATACTTTCTCAAATTTTGGCCCCTTGTAACCCCTATTTTCTTAACCACCTTCAGCATGTCTTGCCAATATTTTGACCACATTACATTGAAAGGTGTTCTAGATGCAAATATGGCCTTGGAAACTCCGTTGTCTGTCTCATCCTTTCACCAATATAAGATTTTTTTTCTGAGGGTCCACTATTAAGTCACTTGCAGGGCTCTTCAACCGTTAAGGGAACTTGGTATCCATGTTTTGGGATTGCTTGCTTACTTGGGGAACTTGGACAACTAGGCTTCATCATGTTCCCTTTGAAATTAATTTCTTTTTGGGAGACAACTTCATAAAACTAAACTCATTCAAAGGAAATTTAAAGAAAATGGATTTTAGCTCTAGTGTAGGACACACTATAAGCAAAATTATTTGCTGCAATTCTGCAAGAATCTTCCACCAAAGGCTTCTTTTCCTTCTTCCCTAGCTTTGTCGCATACTTCTATAGAGGGAAATCAACATGAGATTTCTATTTATTTCCTTCAAAATCCCTTCTCCTTACAACACTTCTACCACCATGAACATCAAAGCTAGCTGTTAAACATGAGGCCATTGCAAAAAAAATAATAAAAGTAAGAAGAATAGGAAATATATGAAGAAGAAAGGAATTTTTTGGCCAAAAGAGGAACATTTCGACAAATCTTGCACTCCAAACCAACCAAATGAAGTGCTTCCATGCCAAATACACTCTTCAAATCCATGCTGCTACACTCTAGTTGTGTTGTTGCTCTTGAAACCTTACTATCACTATCCTACTACACCAAATTCCTGATGTTATGCTAAGACTATGCTACTGCTCTTAAAACACTATTATTGTTATATTTCTCTCCAGATGCCCGTTACTATTAGTGCTCTCAACCTTTGAAAACTTTGCAAACAAAAATTTCAAAATGTTTTCTTGGGGCTTGAATTAGGTTTTCTAGGGTTTATGTTTTCTTCCATTGGCTATGGAACCCTCTGCCATCCCCTTTCTCACCAACTACCCTTCCTATATCTGCACTACCTTCTGTATTTTTTTGGAAATTTTTTACTAAGGGAGGATCTATTTACTGGAAACTTTTTAATAAGTGAGGATATATTTCCTTTGCTTCGAAGTAGTTTTAGACAAAAATCACAGAACCAACAATTCCAAAGCTATTCATCAAATCAACAATTCCAGTGCAGACTGGGTGTGGAAGCAACACCCTCCTTGGTGATCCCACTAACTGGTTTTTATCAATACATCACTGATTAAAAAACAAAAGATGTTCTCATTAACACTATAGGATTGAATGGACCCACAGGTGGCACTGGTTCATTCATATATAATCTAAACTATAAAATTCATCAATAAAATATTGTACATCTTCTCGGAAGGTACACTATATTTTACTAACGATGAAGACTACTGACCATAAAAGAAAAGTGCAGGTTAACCTTGCTACTCCACATGATTATGATTTATATCCAATGTTGACTACAATACACAAAAGTGTACTCTGTTTCTTAATATGACAAAACAACTAGAAAATGAACAAATAGAAGATAACAACATTGTTGTGAACATGAAAAATGGTTTTAGTAAAACCCAAGTCATTAATTACGATCTTGATAACATGACTTGGGGTGATTAAAGAAACTTAAAACTAAAGTGCACTCCATTTCATTGCCACTAACCTTCTCCCCTGTAACAGTTCCCTATGTGTTTTGTTTGACTGGTGACATGGGAACAAGGTATTACTAAGATTAAATATTTGTTTTTGGCTCTTAAAGCTGCCCTCTGCTTTGCATTCATGCTCCTACTCATTTTATTAGCTACCATCTCAGTACATCTATCCACTCCCTAAGTAGTTAACTTTTTCGTTGTTACACTTCCAATGTGTATCATATAAATTGGTGCATGCGGCATATACACTACATTATAGCATCTATATGAAAATGGGAAGAATTTAAGGCAGAAAATACTTGAAAAAGTCTTTCCCTAGGGAGTATCGTGGGTAAAAATATGAAAAAAGCAACATAGTTACAGGAAAAGAATATTCATGAACCAAAAGAACTACTTGGAGATAGAAAATCTACACTTAAACTAAAGAGGGAAGCCCTTTCCTTACACCATATGTAGCATGGATCTGAGCGCAAATGTCGTAGACCCACATCAAGCTGATTTGTAACTAACGTAACATATATGTGGGTTTGGTGATAGTGGCAGGTTTCTCATTTTTAAGAGCCATGAAATTAATTATGAAGGATTCAGTTTTGAGACCATGCAGTCTTCTAAACAATTCTAGTAAGAAATAAATAGTGGATCATAAATTGCAAATAACCACACTCCACAACCAAAAGAGAAAGATGCATATACCACATGAAAACCACAACTACCAATATAAGAAGTTAGATATAGTTCTTCTGATGTCCCATCCAATTTGTGAAGACATATTTTGGATGGAAATATCATTGATTTATGTAGCCTGTTATAATCCTTTCATCTTGCCTCGGAAGAACACCATAATAGAGTTCTAACGAATTAGCCTTACACCAAAATTAGATAGAGACAATTTGCATTGACAACTTTGGATGAAAATTCGATTAAATTCTGTTATTTCCTTTTCCTAAAATATTCTAACATAACACCAACAGAGTTTGTAAGGAACTATTATTACACCAACATAAAAAAATGTGAACTATGGAACATCAACATATATAAGTTGTATGTATTTCTTGAGTTGTTCCCTATGATTCTTGAGTATTGAAGAATTATTGTAATGGAATCATCTTCAAGGAATCCTTCTTCATCCTCTTAATAACCTGAACAGAAGCTAAAGCTTCGACAATTGTGGTTATGATAGGAATTTTATATGCTAATGCCATTCGTCTCAACTTCCGCCCATCTATTTGATCTAGTGCATCTCTTGAATTTGCAATCACCAGTAACTGAAACTGACCATTTGAAATCATTTCATCTGTATGTGGGCACTCTTCATGGAGTTTCAAAACTCTTTCCATTGGAATTCCTTCCATTTTCAACAAAATAGTTGTGCCAGTTGTTGCAACAATTGTAAAACCAAGTTCAATGAATTTGTTTGCAATTTCTGGGAGGCTTGTTTTGGTGAAATAACTTAAACTTAAAAACACCCTGCCTACAAGAGGAAATTTTTTCTTTTCTGCAATTTGTGCCTTGGAAAATGCCATAGGAAATTTAAATTATATGCCCATCACTTCTCTAGTACTTCATATTTCAGGACCAAAAACCACATCACAACCTTGATATTTTTCAAATGGAAGGACTGATTCCTTGAAAGATACATGACTTGGAATAACTTCCTGTATAAAACCAAAGTCTCAAAGATATTTTCCTGACATAAGAAGCACGACATACTTTGCTAAAGGGTGGCCAATTGCCTTTGAGACAAAAGGTATTGTTCGTGATGCTCTAGGATTTGCTTCAGGAAGGTAAACTTCACCAACAAGTGTGATTGCATATTGGCAATTCATCAGTCCACAGACACCAAGCATCTTTTCCAATTTAGATGTACATGATCTAATGATTGACAAGCATACATGTGACACTGTTTTCGTAGGAATAGAACAAGTTGAATCACCATAATTCACACCTGCTTTCTCAATGTGCTCCATGATACCACCAATGACCACATTACCTTTATAATATGTCAAAGAATATACATCAATATCACAAGCATCTGCAAGGTACTTATCAACGAGTACTGGCCTTTATGGGTCCACTTCTACTGTAGTTTCTAAGTAATGCTTCAATTTTTCATCACTGTATACAATTTCCATTGCACGACCACCTAAGACATTAGAGGGCCTGACAAGAACATGATAGCCAACCTTTCTTGCTATGGCCAATGCATCCTCATCACTCTTAGAAATACCACCTTGAGGCTGCTTGAATTTTAGCTCATCCAACATTGCATTGAACTTATCCCTATTTTCAGCAGCATCTATTGAAGTGGGATAGGTCCCCGAAATTCGCAAAAGACCTTCCCCACTTGCACCCATGGGCTTAAACTCATCGAGGTATTATTCTATGGGTAGAGCTAGATTCAAAGGTGTTTGCCCTCCAAACTGTACAATTATACCATCGGGCCTCTCTTTATCAATGACATTCAAAACATCCTCTATTGTAAGAAGCTCAAAGTACAATCTATCACTAGTATCATAATCTGTATAGACAGTCTTAGGGTTTTAATTCATCTTGATGGCTTCATATCCTACATCTTGCAAAGTGCAAGCAACATTAGAAGAATTCCATAGGGGTCAATAATTAGCCATTTAGATAGAGGAAAATACTCTAGCGAATAATGTAGATGGGTTCAACCACAAAACCAATCGAGGTTTATCCCTTAGGTGATCTGAATACCCTCCTATTCTAGGGCTGAAATAATATCAAGCAAAGGTTGGTCTTGTGTCTCAAATAATCCAAAGAATATCCGTTAGGGTTGAGACTCAAATAGCCACAATGCTTAAGTGAATAGTGCCAACGAATGTCCAAAAGAATTCGTAGTCATTAGTCCTCAAATGTGCATGTAGTAGACCTTGGAACAATGTGTAATCGACCTCAGGTTAGCTTGATAAAGGGTCAAAATTCAACCTCTGAGGTTGCCTTAGATGACATAGATGCAAGCCTAAAAAAACACATAAATTTACCTTAGAATTAACATGAATTCATCCTCTTCTCCTCCAAATATCCATGCACAAAAAAACATAAAAATGAAACCTAAAATCACAAGAAGATTGGCCTCTTTCTTCTATTTTGCGCTTTGCTCCAGGCTTCAAAAATTTAGAGAAAAAAAACTACTTGTCAATTCTCTCTTTTGGAGAGCAGGCACGTTTCTTTTGATAGTGGCCGTGGATTATTTTTTGATATTATTGAGTACAAATGTGCCTCTAAAAATCATAATCAGTGTGCCTTGATAATGTATGATATGGATGAGATTTCCTTAGAGAATATGATATGGATCTAGGTGATCGAAAAATTGGATCCTTGTAGATGGCATGTGTATGCCAGTCGCCACTAGCAACCTGAGTATGCATCTTACGTTGCAACCTAGAAACCTAGAAGCTGAACTTTATCAATTTATAATATTTATAACCATATAATAAGACTTGAAATGTAATATTTTAACTTTATCAACTTGAAAAAACTTATAATATGACAGTCTTCTCTACATGGACTACATGCTAGATGTCACCATACACTACTAGAGGGTTGGAAGGGCAAGTTTTTCATTCACAGTTTTGTGTATACCATTTTTTTTCTTGTTCACTTTATTCTCTTTGTATTTTGATCTAATGTTAACGTTTAAGTGTTGTACTTAATATATATGCAAACTCTCTTTAGCATGCCCCTTTTGAGAAGATTTTTTTTATAAGCCAATCATGCGCTGATTTGGAAATTGGAACTGATAATATGCTTCCCTATCTTTCTTGTAAATATTAGTTAGGCATCAACCATAGGATAGTTGTTTCTTGCTATCAAAAAGGTATTAAGTTTGAAGGCACAAATTTGAACTGAAAACACCCTTAATTGTAAGGATTTATGACTTTAATGGGTAACTTATGCCTTATTATTAAGGTGTTTCAAATTATGATCGAAATTATGATTATGGGTTTAGTTAATTGTATGGTTGTCTCATAGTGGTTTTTGCTCAGACAACATGTATTCATTCTTTCCAAAAACTAGGAACAAGATTTTGAATGCTTCATAGTTTAGAGTATGAATATTATACTTGATTGTTTTAGTTAACTGGTTCTTGTCACACGGTGATGTTTGCTCAGACACCATTTATTCATTCATTCCAAATAGGAATGGGATTTTGAATGCATATTAGTGTTAGCTCACCTTGTTGAGCCATTACATGATCCTGAATTCTTGGTTAATTGGATATGTTAATTTTATTTTCAATTGGTGTTGTTGGGGAGGTTAATCAGGATGGCTAGAAAATTTGTTTGAAATGAATCTACTGTGAAGAGTAATGGGCGATAGTGTTGTTGGACACCTTAATCCCCATAAAAAATTTTGGTAGAATAATCATCACTAGAGAAGCCAATATTACTAGAGGTTTGTTCTATCACTGTCATGCTGATAAAGGTTTTGGCTTATATTTTTGTAGCTTTTAGTGGGTAGTATTTTTGTTTTTGGGATATCAATCTACCATTTGCTGAAATAAGCCGTTCTAGAATTTTCTACCTCCATGCAAACAAATCTTAGTTATGCATTCCTAGTAATCCATATTCTTATGTTTGTAAATACGTCTTTCTTGTTGCCACGGTGGAAATATTTTCTTCTGTATTTACGTTAGTTCATGACATGGGTTTTTATATGTAGGGTTTTCCGCTTCCATGAAGTTTTAGTCTTTCATTTGCAGAAATTGAAGTCCCAGTATTCTGCTATTTGTGTAAATAGGTAGTTATAGATTTTTCTACCTCCCAGTAATATTTCAATTTCTTCTTATGTATTCACAATAGGAATTTTTTCTTGTCTCATCGGTTATTGTATCATATGCATATATTAATAGAAGACTGAGATTTAGTGAAGGTTTTCAGTTATAATGGTTGTTAAATTGTACGATTTAAATTGGCAATGGAAACTAAATTTTATTTTCGTAAAAATGTTTTTAGTCTTCTTTATCTTTGTAAATGTGTTGCTCTTGTTTCACAATAGGAGCAGTTTCTTTTAATATTTGTCTAATTCGTTTGAGCAAGGGCATCCATGGTTTTTTGAAATTCCCCATTTCTAATGCTTATGCATTTTTGGACCTTACAAATATAATTGGAGACATATATGGAGCTGGATTTAAAGAGTTTATGGTGCCAAGATAGATTTATTAAGCTGTGATGTAATCATCAGTCTCTATGCATCCATGGTTTTGTGAAATTCCCCATTTCTAGCGCTTATGCATCTCTGGACCTTACAAATATAATTGGAGATATATATGGAGCTGGAGTTAAAGAGTTTATGGTGCCAAGGTAGATTTATTAAGCTGTGATGTAATCATCAGCCTCTATCTTTTAAATTTATGTGCCAGGGCTTATGCGATTGTCACCAAGTATTTTTTTTGTAAGCTTGTAATTATAGCATTAAGTCCATGCTTGGACAAGGAAAATACTCATAATTCTTTTACATTGTGATCTCCTTCTTTCATATGCCTATAAACTGGTATTGTTTACTATCACTCTTAAATTGGGGCTACATATGATTTCATAGTTCAATACATTTTTGTAGGTTTAAACTCTACATAAATTACCAAGAACAAAACAAAATTTGCATCAGCACATGCTTCAACTACACTTATATTCCTCCTCTATTGGTGGCTAATTGAGATCCGATCCAACCACTGTCCATTTTGTCTCAAATTATCATGACTATAGTCATTAATTTTTGTGTTCAGAAGTTGGAATTGCTCATGCAGCCCCACTAATTAACTGCAAAGAGCCTTAGATTCATTTTGTTGCATGGCCAAATTGGCTTTCAAAGCCTGAACCGCCTCCAATACTTGTACAATTGTCATCATTTGCTCTTTGAGCTTCAAATTAATCACTATAAAGTATACTCGGAGTACATCCAATTTCTTCATTAGCATATTTACCTTCTTATTGCAGTTGCAATTAAAGTGCCATGCACAGCTATATGTGCTTTCTGTTCCAGCTTGGCCTCCCCACAATGTATTCAGTTTTTTCATTATCGTGCCACACCAAATCACTTACCCTTTGTTTACTCCATGACCAATGGATACAATTAATTTCTCCCCAAACCAACATGAAAATCTCAGTGATGCTCAATCTAGGGACACAAAATCCCTCCAAATTGACTTCTGGTTTTGCATTTATTTGCAAAATTCTTGCACAATTGAGTCATAACAGTCTGCAAACTAGAGAATATATTTGCACCAATAATTATCAAGCACAGGGGAATACATTCCTAGGCTCACTTGTGGCAAATTTCTTTCCAGGATGTTTCTTACAAGGCTGAGCCCCCAGTCACTGTTGCGAATTAGCTCTCCACAGATTACCAACAGAGTAGTAGTTAGGAACTGGTCGACCTCCAACCAAAGCCTGTTGCACTTAGACATTTTTCCAGTTGCTAGCTCATGATGGGAGGCTGAATTAACATTTAATTTGGGGATTTAATTTAATTTATTGAAAGTTTTATAATTTACAATCTATAAAGGTTTCAAGATATAGTTTTTAAAATTCTAATTTAAAGGGTGCTAGCTCAATGGAAGAGCACCTGCTTTACAATCAGGAGGTTGGTGGTTCGATTCCATTGTGCCCTGATATTCATATGGAATGGCAACGATCAATATTTGGTGACGGAGGCTCTTTTGACCATCACCAATGAGCTTATGGTGATATTATTTGACCCTCACCAAAATATGAAATGGTGACGACCAACGAATGCCACCATTTATACGCATCAATAGTGATGACTATGAAAGGTCACTCACCATAAATCATTGTTGTTGATATGAAATGGTGAGGGTCATTGTTTATCATTATAGTCATTATTTGTGAAAGATATTGATGTCACCAATGATCTTATCATGACGCTTTTTGACCCTCACCAAATATGAAATGGCCACGGTGAACAAACGTCGCCATATATATGCACCAATAGTGACGGCCATGAAAGGTCCATCACAAAAAATCATTGTTGTTCATATGAAATGGTGATGGTAATTATCTGTCATTATAATCAATATTCATGATGGACCTTGAATATCACCGCAACACATACTTTCGGCGACGCCATATTTGGTGACGTTTAGTTTTTGGTGACGGAGGCTATTGTTCGTCACCATCGCTCATATGAAATCGTGATGGTCATTATCCATCATTATAAATCATTATTGGTGATGGACCTTGAATGTCACCACAAAACCTATACTTTCGGCGACACCACCTTTGGTGACATTAATTTTTTGGTTACGAAGGCTCTTTTGACCCTCACCAATGAGCTTATGGTGACATTTTTCGCCCCTCACCAATGTCCTTTTTTCTTGTAGTGTTGGTTTATCATGACTATGTGCATGAATCTTTTGGTTTGACAGATGTGACCATACCTAAGTCTATTTCTTGATCCTGCTTCATGGATGGCTGCATCCATTCCTCGGATCTTGTTTTTATATGTAATCTATTATGGATGGTTGCGCCCATACCACATATTCATGTATCAGAGATATCAGTTGTACTTGTACTTAGAGGTCTTTTGACGACAGTGTTTGGTTTGAGCACATTCTCATAAATAATTTCCCTCTTACTTCTCTCTCAGACCTCATTCTTTAGGGGGCATCTGTTACATAGTATTTTGTCATTGTCCCTGCAATCCCCATCCCGCACATTGCAGGACCATTTCAATGACTTATGTGTATTTTCATACTTTGCAAAAAGTGTCATTATATCCCTTGGCATGTGAAGAAAATTTCCTCTGTTGATCATTCCTAGAGAAGGCTCCCAAAAACATATGATTTTGGGTTGGTGCTGGTAGGCGGTTATGGCCTCGTGCCCATAGAGAAACTAAAATTGGGCCTCACGCCCATTGGTGCTCTGTCTTAGTGGATTGCCCACGCCAAGCTGTTTTTGGAAAGTTTTTTAAAATAGAAATGAAGTTTCCATGTCCAACCACTTCGTGAGTGAAGTCATCATGGTTTGTTAGACTGAATAACGCCAAAGTCCTTCCTTTGGCTTCTTGTTTCCTATTATTGACAAAATCCCCAAAGGATAAGTGTTACACTAAAAACTGTCACCTTGACATTCTGTTGACTGTATGAGCTTATTATTACTCATACTTCCTCCTTTTTCAAGTCCAACATACCAGCTCCTCA